>CM070877.1:103152010-104374510 GCA_036365515.1 Torymus aiolomorphi
TACACGAGAGAGAGGATGCTCGCACACGCACTGAGACGAGAGAGTCCACGCACGCATACGTCGTACACGAGAGAGAGAGAGAGGATACTCGCGCACGCACCGAGACGAGAGAGAGGATTCGCGCGCGCACCGTCATACAGGAGGCAAGTGACAGCGTGACTGCAATAGACTTTTCAATCGTTGCTAGGTATCCAGAAGCTGAACAGCTGGAAGCGCACCGCAACGATTGAAAAGTTTAATGCAGTCATAAGCTGCACATAACCTCGTGCATATGAGAGAGAGGATTCTCGCACACGCACCGAGACGAGAGAGGGCGGATACTCGCGCACACGTCTCTCGCACCCCGAGACGAGAGAGAGAGATCCGCGCACGCACCGAGACACGAAATGGTCCGCGCGACATCGACACCGAGAGAGAGAGAGAGAAAAAGAGAGCGAGAGAGAGAGAGAGAGAGAGAGAGAGAGAGAGAGAGAGAGAGAGAGAGAGAGAGAGAGAGAGAGAGAGAGAGAGAGAGAGAGAGAGAGAGAGAGAGAGAGAGCTCGCGCGCGTACCGAGCCCGATAGAGAGAGAATTCGCGTGCGCACGACTGCATTAGTCTTCTCAATCGTTGCGAAGTATCCTAAGCTAAACAGCTGGAAGCTTACCGCAACGATTCAGAAGACTAATGCAGTTGTAAGCTGCACACGACCTCGCGCGCGCAACACCGAGAGCGAGAATTCGCGCGCGAAAACACGACGTGCGCATAACGTTGCGCGCGCGACACCGAGAGCGAAAAAGCGCGCACGAGAGAGAGAGAGAGAGAGAGAGAGAGAGAGAGAGAGAACTCGCGCGCGCACCGAGCCGGATAGAGAGAGAGAATTCGCGTGCGCACGACTGCATTAGTCTTCTCAATCGTTGCGAAGTATCCTAAGCTAAACAGCTGGAAGCGTATCGCAACGATTGAGAAGACTAGATCTCGCGTGCGCAACGCAACTGCCGATCGGAAAAGAACGCGCTATTTATATCGCACTCCACGGAGCTGCTCCAGCTCAATCAGCAAGCAGTAGGCCGCCCGCCGCTCGCCGCCCGCCGCTGCGCAGCCGATGTGCGCAGTCGTCTGGTCGCGGACTGTCACCCACCGCGCCGATTCCCGATTCGCGAGGATGGGTTACCGACTCCTGGTGCATGCGACACCCCCCCCCCCCAACCCTTGGCCGGTTCTGGAGCAGCACCTGGTATGGGTTAATGGCTCCCCGTGCAGTTACGGGTGCTCCAGAAACCCTAGGCCGGTTCTGGAGCAACAGGTCATGACCTGAATTGCTCCAGAACCGGCCTAACTTATCTACTCATTACAATGCTGAGAAATACCAGGACAATGTGTTATTGTGAAATTTGAATAAATACAAAACCAAGGTCTTATGTGAGTGAACCTTGGAACGCGAGTTTGTTATATGTGGGTGTGTGTGCGTGTGTGAAAAAACTATTTGAAATAAACAATAAAAATTAATACAGAGAAATAAACATTTAGCATTTGTGAAATAACTTGTTTTTTGTAATATAAAAACATAGTGCTTCCCAGTGAAATACATTTGTGGATTCTTATGTCAGTGAAATATACGTTATTTTTTGTATTTTGATAAGAGTTTTGTAAAGTGAAAAGTATAAATGATTAAAATGAGAGGAGTGAATAATTTATAATATAAAAACATGACGCTTTCTATTGAAATACATTTGTGGGCTTTTATGTCAGTGAAATATACATTATTTTGTGTATTTTGATAAAAGTTTTGTAAAGTAAAAAGGAAAAATAATTAAAATAGGAGGGAATAAATAAGTGAACTTAAAAAATGCATTTAAAAATATGTTTATTATGTTAGGTAATCTATGGATACAAGGTTTTATGTCAGTGAACCTTGGAACACGAGTTTTTTATATGTGGGTGTATGTGTGTGTGAGAAAAAACTATTTTAAATAAACGATAAAAATTAGTACAGAGAAATAAACATTTAGCATTTGTGAAATAACTTGCTTTTTGTAATATAAAAACATGATGCTTCCTAGTGAAATACATTTGTGGGTTCTTATATATCAGTGAAATTTACGTTATTTTGTGTATTTTGATAAAAGTTTTGTAAAGTGGAAAGCATAAATAATTAAAATAGAAGAAGTGAATAAATAAGTCAATTAAAAAAATGCATTTAGAAAAATGTTTACTGTGTCATCTATATGGATGTAGGGTCTATATGGTATCGGTCCGTATTAGTGTACCTGTCCATATTTGTGTGCCCTATTATTAAAACATATCCTAGAAATGAACGAGTAAAAAATTAACACTATAATATTTTTTTTCATAAAGTATAGTTAATTAAGTTTAAATAGAATTAATTACTTAATTTGTTTTCATTTACTATAACATTAAAAAAGACTTCCAAAAATATGTTTCACGGTTTGCAGTGTGTCACGGTGTTTCCTTGTCCAAACTTGCTAAGAAATGACATTTTTAAAAGTAATATTAAATAATGTTACGGAAAGATTTTAATGTGGGATACAATTGATTACATCATAAAATAATATTATCTTATATAATAAACCTTAATATAAAGGTTTTCAATTGATTTTAATATTTAATTAATGGTGTCTACTAATAGGGCAGTGAAAAACAACTTGTCCAGATTTGTGTGTGCACAAATACAATACGAGCATGCTCGTATCGGCGCTTGAACAGAAAAGTTAGGTTAGGTTGTCTGCGCACAAACGTTGTTTCATATCGCATTGACGACCTTCAGCAGTTTTTACCGTATTGGAATTAATTAACATTCAATGTAAACAAGGGTTAGAAATTGATTATAAATGCACTACAGTTAACAAAATAATTTTGTTGGCAATGATAATATTATCAAGACACACTAATGTGGGGCACACAAACGTGTACACCCACATTAATACGGAGCACACAAAAATGTACTTTGTTGTCTGCTAGGACACACAAATACGTACAAAATTTTTTTTTTTATATTACTTGTAACTTTCGTAAATATTAATATTTTTCTATAAAAAAAAATTGTTTCGTGTAGATTATTACTTTTATTATCAATATAAACCTGCCCGGAATCTCTGAGACAGCTTAAATAGTCTATTATTATGCGACAAAACTAAAGAGTTTCTTAAACCCACACTAATACGGGCATCTACCCTATGCAATTGAACCTGGGACACGAGTTTACTATATATTAGCAGACTGTTTAGGCCGTACCTTCTATTCATACCTAATTAACTTATTGTGCTTAAAGTTAGATTGTTATAATAAAATGCTGAACATATAGTACATATGAATTCGTTACAAATTTTTCTTGTTGGATGGTGTGAATCAAATCATCATGCGTTAAGGCTACCAAAAGATTATGTTCAAGTCTGTCAAAGTACACAACCACCCGTATGGAAAAAAAGAAATGTACGAAACCGTATAAAACCGTACAAAACTGTATAAAAACGTATAAAACCGGATCTAAACATTGGTTTTTGGACAAATTTATACGTTATAATACGTTTTGATACGTTTTAATACGGTTTCATACGGTTTTTAACATTTTAATACAGTTTTCTACGATTTGCAACGATTTTATACAATTTCATATGGTTTTTTACGTTTTATAGAATTTATAAATCGTAAAAAACGGAAAAACGTAATTACATTTTTATAAACATAAAAACATAATTTATTTATTTATTTTTCTATTTATTTTTTTTTATTTTGTATGAAAATGTATAAAAATGTATAAAACCGTATAAAAATGTAATAAATTTGAAAAAATCTACCGAAATATACAGAAATATACAGTTTTATACGGTTTCCTATGTTTTATTACATTAACCTTTTACAAACTTGACATGGAAGAATTTCTGAAGTGTAAGAAAATATCTGAAAATGTATTAAACTGTATAAAAATGTATAAAAATGTATAAAACCGTATAAAATTAGTCCAAAAACCAATAGAAAGGTTCATTTTTATACGTTTTTATACGTTTCCCTACGGTTTCATACATTTATTATTTCCATACGGGCACCTGTAGTAGAGGCAAAGAGAAATACTGTTGTAGATATTCCTTTAAAAGTAAGCTATCCCTTATGGAAAAAATATGCAGGAAATCATGCAATTTTTCCTGCAGATTTATCTGCAGCGTTCCCTGCTGGATTATCTGCTGATTTCTCTGGAGACAGCCACACATACAAGTATAAAGTAACCTATAAAGATTTTCATGTATGAATACCTGCATGGATTTTGCTCTTCAGATAATTCTGCATACAATTCTGCAGAATGCTCATCATTAATTTTGAACATTTTATCTGCAGGATTTCTATACCTACAGTTTTTCATAAAGGTTTTTCTGCAGGCTTTTTAACTGTAGAAAATTATAACTTATTAGTATACCTACACTTTTTCGTGAAGGTTTTTCTACAGGATTTTTTTTTCGCTGTAGAAAATTATAACTTATTTGTAAACCTGCAGTTTTTCGTGCAGTTATATGTACAGAATTTTTTAGCTGTAGAAAGTTATAACTTCTTTATATTCCTACAGATTTTCATGAAGGTTTTTCTGTAGGATTTTTTTTGTTGTAGAAAATTATAACTATTTGCATACCTGCATTTTTGTCGTGATAGTGGCCTTTTTAAGTCTTGTGTACAAATATAAATTAATTTCATATTATTACTAACAAGGAGATGATCAGGGGTGCGAGTCCTGGAATTGGCTAAAACGGCAGGAGGTACTTCTTTATGACAAATAATGAGACACCATGTCTCGGGGTTTTTGTGAATGGGCCTTTTTTGCAGAGATTCAAGCTATTTTATGTCTAAAATGAACAATTTTCGATAAAAATGGGGTTACTTTCTTTGATAATAGCTTTCTGAATATCTCAGTAATGTAAATGGGCTATAGAGTTTATAAAACAAGGCAAAAAAAGCTTTAATTTAAGCTGTGTTTCATTAAAAAATGTCGATTTTTAAAAAAGTTATAGGCTATTGAATATATAGTAAGAAGATAGCTTAAAATACCACCCGTTAAATGCTTCAAAAAAATTAGAAATTTTTAGTGATCTTCTTACTCTATTTTCAATAGCCTATAACTTTTTTAAAAATCGACATTTTTTAATGAAACACAGCTTAAGGCCATGTGAGCACGAAAAATTGACTCTACCTTACCGACATACTAATTTTCCATCATTTTAATTATTTCAGTCATTAAAGACTAAATATTTCGACAAAACAACTCTGGTACATTGTAAGTTAGCGAATAAGGAATAATTTAAATAAATTAACAACCAGATTTGTTAATTATTGTCAAAGATTTTCAGTTCCCCAAATTGGGGGATAATGGACAGTTTTGCCCCAAAATTGAATGGAATGTTTGTTTTGCACTAACTTACGGTGTACCAGAGCTCTTTTTTTGAAAACTTGCAAAAAGTATAATTTTATATTGTATGCTAATATAGTCAGCTACATATGTATACATAACCTATATGCAGAGTGTAAGTGTGTAACATGTGTTCATTTCTCGGTGCAATAGATGGCGCTACCATGAACAGAAGTAGCTGTCGCGTTTTAAAGTGTGGTTGTCTATGGTTCATCCACTCCTTACAGATTACTTATTTGCACACGTTTTACATGAAATTTGTGACACGTACTTATTCAGAGTACTACTACTCTGTAATATAAGTTTTTACGGGATCGCCGAAATCAATGTACTTATAAATGGGAGGTGGTACTGTATTCGCAATAATACGATATTCCCTTCTTGAGGTGAAAAGTGATGAGCGGCGATGTTGAAACATCTAAAGGCTTGACTTTGATTGGTCGATAAGAAGAAGGCGCGAGAAATTTACTGTTTGGAATTTAAAGTTTGAATGTTTTTTAAATGTAATTTTTACATTTAGAGTAGTATAAAAATGATTAAGTTCTGACTTTGAAAAAATACTTAAATAACTTCAAAGTAAAACATAATGAAGATAGCATGTATAACCTCAGAAACAGAAAAGTACGCGCGAAGCGTGTTTGAATATCGCTTATATGATATGAATTACATACGGAATTCTCAACATTTAGAATTACGAAGATTTGTGTGCAATTCGGTCAGTAAATTTTAATTATTTCTCCAATTTCAATTAAAATGATCAATGAATTTGCAAAAAACCCTAGAAAAGCTTTGTGGGTCACATAACCTACTAATCATCGACATAATACTTGTCCGCCATTTGCATACAATTTTCTCCTGAAATTTCAATAAAATAGGTTAATTATTGGCAGTGAAAACGTTTACTACGTGTGATTTCATCGCAATAAAAACTTGTCTCCTGCATAATTTCTTGAAAATCCGTGCTTGATATATTTTTTGTAAAGAGCATGCGAAGGGTTTTTCCTAATTTCAGTATTTACTAATGACCAATTTCCAGAAGAAATTTTAAGTAATCGAAGAATTTCATTATTCGCTATAATAATTCTCTATTCATACAAGTTTAAACAATTTTTTTCGACTTCATTAAGGGGTATTCTGGGCGCGTGACATATTTTTTAAAGAGATTTTGAAGGGGTTTTTTGTAAAGAGTTTTTACCGGTGGACGATTCGACGGTGAAATATAAACTAGTAAGCAAATTTGCATTTAACAAAATGATAATTACCAACTTATAGCAGTTGAAACCATTGTAACTCGCATTATTTGCACGATATTTTCTGTAAAGAGCATTTTCTGTAAATAACCAATCATATTGACAATAGATGAATATATTCATTTAAAACAATCACAGCTGAATGCCACGAATTATTCATTCGTGGCATTTCAATTATTCACCCGGCAAATTGAGAAGGCAAGTCGCTGAGAGCGGCATTGATTTATTTCGACAATAAACAATCCTATTGACAATAAATGAAGATATTCATAATCACAGCTGCCGTCTGTTCGAAGTGGAAAAGGTTTAGTTGCAGGACTGAAAATCTGCCCCGCTTTCCGTATCTGCCGGTAGTCCCGCGCTTCTGATGTAACCTACGGCTGGGGAGCACGCTGGAGCGCTGAGCGTGCTCCCCACCCGTAGGCCTCAACCCGGAATTAGACGTCGATTGGTGGTTCATTTCATACGAAAATGATTCTATTCTTGAATATTGTATTTATTAGATTAATTTGATAAACAACCTTAATATCAACTCTTGATGATGGAAAAGATTTTAATTTCCAATAAATAAATACATAATTTGTGATTGCATATAGCGTATCCTGTGATAGGTCTGAGATTTCTTTTCGAATAAACAAGTAAATGGAGATTGATTATTCAAATTTTCTAATTGTTGTAATACCATATTATTATAAGTTTACTTAATTTGCCAGAATTCGGGAATTATTCATTCGTGGCATTTCAATTATTCACCCGGCAAACTAAGAAGGCAAGTCGCTGAGCGCGGCATTGATTTATTTCGAAAAAAAAACAATCCTATTGACAATAAATGAAGATATTCATAATCACAGCTGCCATCTGTTCCAAATGGAAAAGGTTTAGTCGCAGGACTGAAAATCTGCCCCGCTTTCCGTATCTGCCGGTAGTCCAGCGCTTCTGATGTAGCCTACGGCTAGGGAGCACGCTGGAGCGCTGAGCGTGCTCCCCACCCGTAGGCCTCAACCCGGAATTAGACGTCGATTCGTGGTTCATTTCATACGAAAATGATTCTATTCTTGAATATTGTATTTATTAGATTAATTTGATCAACAACCTTAATATCAACTCTTGATGATGGAAAAGATTTTAATTTCCAATAAATAAATAAATAATTTGGGATTGCATATAGCGTATCCTGTGATAGGTCGGAGAGTTCTTTTCGAATAAATAAGTAAATGGAGATTGATTATTCAAATTTTCTAATTGTAGTAATACAATATTATTATAAGTTTACTGAATTGGCCAGAATTCGGGAATTATTCATTCGTGGCATTTCAATTATTACCCCGGCAAACTGTGAAGGCAAGTGGCTGAGAGCGGCATTGATTTATTTCGACAATAAACAATCCTACTGACAAATAAATGAAGATATTCATAATCCCAGCTGCCGTCTGTTCCAAGTGGAAAAGGCGTTTAGTCGCAGAATTGGAAATGTGCCTCGCTTTCCATATGAGCTGGTAATATCGCGCTTCTGATGTAGCCTACGGGTGGGGAGCATGCTCGAGCGCTGAGCGTGCTCCCCACCCATAGGCCTCAACCCGGAATTAGACGTCGATTGGTGGTTCTTTTCATACGAAAATGATTCTGTCGTTGAATCCTGTATTTATTAGATTCAATTGATAAACAACCTTAATATCAACTCTTGATGATGGAAAAGATTTTTATTTCCAATAATTAAATAAATAATTTGGGATTGCATATAGCGTATTCTGTGATAGGACGGAGATTTCTTTTCGAATAAATAAGTAAATCGGGATTGATTATTCAAATTTTCTAATTGTAGTAATGCCATATTATTATAATACTTAATTTGCCAGAATTCGGGAATTATTCAATCGTGGCATTTCAATTATTCACCCGGCATACTGAGAAGGCATGTCGCTGAGAGCGGCATTGATTTATTTCGACAATAAACAATCCTACTGACAAAGAAATGAAGATATTCATAATCACAGCTGCCGTCTGTTCCAAGTTGAAAAGGTGTTTAGTCGCAGATCGGAAAATCTGCTTCGCTTTCCGTATCTGCCGGTAGTGCAGCGCTTCTGATGTAGCCGACGGGTGGGGAGCACGCTCGAGCGCTGAGCGTGCTCCCGACCCGTAGGCCTCAACCCGGAATTAGACGTCGATTGGTGGTTCAATTTATATGAAAATGGTTCTATCCTTGAATCCTGTATTTATTAGATTAATTTGATAAACAACCATAATATCAACTCTTGATGATGGAAAAGATTTTTATTTCCAATAAATAAATAAATAATTTGGGATTTTATATAGCGAATCCTGTGATAGGAGGAAGTTTTCTTTTCCAATATATAAGTAATTTGGACTTGCATTGATCGTATCCTGTGATAGGACGAAATTTTCTTTTCCAATAAACAAGTAATTCGGAATTGATTATTCAAATAAACCCTTCTGTGTTAGACCCTAGGGCTCAGAATGTTTTCTTTTTATGCTGAAAGAAAGTGCTACGCAAGAATACAAAAACTATGTATGATTTTTTCTGTAATCTAAAAAGTTTAATATTAATTTCGTGTTTACGCCGTTAACACGTTGTCTTATGGGTCATCACATTTTCCACGGTTTTATTTAAGAAAGTGTTGAAAACGGTCTGACTTTGATAAAACTTTAAGAAATGTATATGTAATAACCCATGAATATTATGCATCCATTCAAATGTTGATTCACTAACTTTTAGAGTGAATATAAGCAAATGAATAAAATGCTTTAGGCTCAGCCGATCATTGCACACACGATTTGGCATCGTGGCAAAGAGATTAGGAAGTTTGCGCGATTTGAAATGATGCGTTTGGTGTTCATAGACAATCTGCGATCTCAGATTTAGCGGCGCCATCGGTAAATACCGTGCAGTGGGCCCATAAGAACTATTCTCCTGTCCGCACAGGTGATTTAGTTCTTATGGGCCCACCGTATAGGATGAACAGAGGGCGCACTAAACCTGTGATCACAGATACTCAATGCTTTATGTGAAAATGTCAGTAGATCTTTATATTTTGTAATAATGAATTAGAGCTGCAGAATCGTCATCTTTATTCGACGGCTCCACTCACTAATTTTTTTTATTTGCACGTAAGTATATAGGTACAGTTCTAGCAAGCAGAAGAAAACTACCCAAAAGCGGTCAAACGATCGTGCGACGTTGCCAAATCGAAGTACCTCCGATGTCAAAGACGACCGAACTCGCACTCGACTGATGGCGTAGGGATAGCGAGCGCGTGCGCTCTTACCGCGGCCGACCGCGGCCAAATGTGAGCGAACGCGCTTATGTGTTGACGGCCGACGACATGAAGCCGCTGATAACAGCAGCATGCAGAGGAACGAGAGCGCAGCCAGTAGCGTCGTCTTCGTCGCCGCACTCAACCCAAGTCCAGCGGAAACCCGGGTGCTTAGTGGGGCTGGTGCCACAAACGAGCATCGCATGAAGACCTGATACTGCGGACGAGAACTCGCTGCCACAGCTCTTGCACTCTCACTCTCGCGGAGGAACGAAGTTGTCAAAAAGCAAGAGCACATAACCCCAAAATGTGGTTATTTTTTTTCTGGCAGGTACCTAATTGAGTGTGTTGGTGCAGCGATGTCCACTGTTAGCTTGTTTTGAGTTGTTGCAGTGCTCAATGAAAGTGGTGGTTCGAGTTAATTAAACTGGAGGAGCGGAAGCTACTGTTAAAGAAATTGTGTAAATATTTATGTGAATGTGGAAATAAAGATTTTTGCTCTATATACCAGCAGTGGACAAAACGACAAGTGTGTAACTATGAAAAACTCTCTCCAAAGTGCTTATGGTAGTGCGCATGTAAGCATTTTACCAAGTAAACACTTAGATATACAGATTCAATGAAATTCTTAGTGTAAGAAATTTTTGAAGAAATCATATTGTTTATATTTTGTATTGCAAAGAACATCATAACAATAGAAGGGTATAAGAAGATGGAGTCTATTTTTACTACTTAAGCAATGCTGAAGTGACCCGATACTGATACGCTTATAGTGCATTATCAAGATAACGAATCTTTATAACTGCCTTCCAATAAGACTGACCTAGTAGAGAAGAAGTTTGATGAATTTGAATATGCAGCTTTTCCATCGAGTAACAAAAACCATTATCAATGAAGATCCTCAATTCAAAGCAGCCAAGCATGGACAATAAATTAAAATTTTCTGATCGCTTTAAAGTTTTAGTGAATACAGACACGCAAAAAGGTGCAGATCCACATGTATTCAACGATACAGACCAGCCATTTGTTGTATCAACAGGTGGCAAAAATATTAAGTTACTAGCTTCTGAAAATTCAAAAACGCCCGGTACAGCTAGAAGTGAATCAAAAGGAAAATGTTTAAAAACAAAAATCAAAACAGAACCTGTGTTCGGCATTGAGTTCAAAACTGAACCCGGTTTAGACATAACTGAGAATGGTCTGAAAATGATCATGATTATGAAATATCTGACAGTGATATCAATAAATTGCTCAGCGTTACACAGCCTGCTTCTTCGAGAATTCTGAAATATGAAGGACATGATCATACTGGTGATTGGATTACATGAGTAAAAATGACACAAGATCTTGTGCAAGCTATTAATGATAGATACTACTTACTATGAAGAAGACCTTTGGGGAGATGTCAGAAAAGTAAGTCATTTAAAAATGAATCTTTTTTCATATTTAATGTGAAAAATAATATATTTCATATTAATAACATATAAGACGAACGATGTGATGAAAAATTTCTATTTCTGCCTTCTTTTCCCGACAGAAGAGACAAGACCATTAATATCACAGCCAGGAGGCTTTCAAGAAAATAGTACCAAAAGTTCCTCACAAAGCCAATCCAGAAGTGCTATCACCTCCCCTGGTGTCTATGGAGAATACGCATGTCCTGGAGTCTGCTGGTGCCATACAAGCCTCAAGAGATTTTTAGTCATGCTTTAGTGCATGTGTGGGTACACATATGTATCTATATTTTGGTGCTGTCCCCGGTGATGACAAAAGAAAGACTTTCCGCTGAGGAACAGCTCATACATATTATCTGCCAGTGATAACGAAGAAAGAGGTTGCAAAGGACGACTATTGATGGGAACAAGAAGAGGTTATGTTGATATCTCCAGTACTTCAGCCTCTAGGTGAGATCAGTCATTATTAGCATTTCTTTTACTAAGCCATTAATCACATTACTTGTTTTCTTGCACATCACAAGTGTATGAGGATGGCTTCCAGACTGTGTGAATTTTTCAGTTAACTGTGAAGGTGACAGCGAGAATTAGAATATGTACATGCTGTTTTCTTTAGTTGACCCACTCTCTAATAGGAATACTTGTGCGCGGTAAATCATCTACAAGCTGAAACTAGGTGAGTCGGCTTCCAATCATTTTCTTCATACGTCTAGATGGTACATAAATTTGTATTTCAGGTGTTTTCCAAATGCTTTAAGAGTTCAAAGGAACTTGCAAACAATGTTTCCATCTAATCTTCAATGGCAGCTGCGTACAAGATAGCTGATGAAGAAAAAGCATGGCTTCAAGGCTGTGACGATGACCCTTGTGATTTCTCCAGGAAAAAGTATTGTTCCAAAAGCTGTTATGGTACTGCTGCTGGTCTTCACTGCTGTTATTGCACAGTGCAACTTTTATAAAGTCTACAAGGACATCAAAAGGTAACCTTGACTGAAAGCAAGAAAATATAAATGGTAATTTGAAGAATTATTGGCATGGATAATCTTCACCAAATACTCATTAGATTTATTTTTTAATCATTTTCTTCAAATTCAAAATCTAAATTAAATTTGTCTCTGATTTTTTGCATGATTATTTTTAATTTACAGATTATTTCAAGTCACTACACAACATTTGAAAGCATTACCATTGCTAATTTAGGAGAAAAAGGCTAAAACAGTTTTGCATTTTCATATTTTGGACAACGCGTGTTTTTGCCTTTTTCTCCTCAATTCAGGAAGGTAAAGCTTTGAAATTTCTTATTGTAGTTTGAAATTACCTGTAAATTCTTAATAATCATCAAAAACCAGAGACAAATTTAATTTCACTTTTTTATTGTCAAGAGTTGACAGGGAGTTAATTAAAAAAACTCTAATATTACATTACAGAAAATGTAATTGCTTGGTAATTAGTTCGTAAGTAACTCGCAGTTCTTTTGACTTTTAATGAACCCTTTAAACTACGCAATTTAAGATGCGCAGATTTTTTTAAAACTAGTTTTTGACTTTTCTTAAAAAATTCTAAATTACTTTATTCCTTAATAATTAATAATAATTCTAATAATAATTTAAAAAAACGTATTAAAAGCTTTACTCAACGGTTTGAAGCTAATAAAAAAGAAAATACACCGAATTATGCAAAATCAAGAGAACATTGTTCTAAGTTCCACAATATTCTACCTTCCTGCCAAATTTCAAGTCAAAATATCAATTCGTTTTTGCATAAACTTTGAACAAAATTTCGAGGTAGACGGAGCGTGATGTCAAAATTTTGTTCAAAGTTTGCGCAAAAACGAATTAATATTTTGACTTGAAACTTTTCAGAAGAGTATAATATTATGAAACATAGAGGAATGTTCTCTTGATTTTACATAATTTGCAAAAAAAAAAATAGATTATTACCTATTATCATATGGGTAATGTGTAACATCGCCTCAGAGCGATGGCAATGGCAGCGACACTGTTGGCCTTGCCCGTGTGCGTGTACGCCCAAGCGCATGCGCTGCAGGCTGCAGGGCAGCTGCGCGCGCGTTGTCCAGTCACGCACATCACGTCGCGGACTGCCGTATATCCTAACCCCAAACGTAAATAACCGAGTGCGTCAACACCCGGTCGTCCTACCGACGATCGTTCACGATAAAGACCCTCCTGGAACAGCAGCGCCGGCTGCACGAGGAGCGCGAACGTCTCACCGACGCGATGGTCAAGGAGAAGTTGCACAAAAAACCGAGCCATCGGGAAACCATAAACTCGGAGCATCGGCTGAAAATGCTGCTTAATCAGTTTATGGATAGCAGTAGTCTAGAAAGCAGGACCTTTCCCTGTTGGAAACAGGCAGTACTTTAATCAATGTTGGAGCTCACTTAGATTTGTGTGCTTTCTCATTTTAGGATAGATCGAGTCTGCTCTCATGGCTCTTGGTTTGAAATGCGGTGATACTTTGGAAGAAAAAGATCAAAGATTATTGAGCACAAAGGCAGAGGCACTTGGTCCTATTTTATTGTCAAAGAAGAATAAAAGGAAACCAGGCAGGAGTAAGAATGTAGAACAGCAAAAGGAAGAAGCAAGATTGCTCAAATAGTATCTAATCAGAGAGTAGCCAAAAAAGAAAATGTACAGAGGAAGCAAGCTAGAACTGAAGGCGAACGTGAAGATTCTGATTCTGCGGCAAGTGCAAGTGAATCTAAGGAAAATGATTACAATGAGATGCCCTGTAATCTTAAGAATTTGCCCCTTGGTTGGGATTCTTTAAAAATTACAAAACAAGAAGGACATGATCGCATTAGTAATTGGACTACAGAAGTAACACTGACAAAGGATCTTGATGATGAATTATATTACTATAAAGAAGACCTTTGAGGAGATTATAGAAAAGTAAGTAATTCAAAAATTAATTAAATTATTTATATCAACCAGAGTACAGTACATAGTTAAGTTCAAGACGTACCTCATATGTCTGAACCAACTTATACCCTATAAAGGTAGATGTAACTGTAGATTTGATGATTATAAATTAAACTGAATCTTGAAATAAATATATTTCTATTCATAGAGAGTGTGCTTGACAATACTGTCTCATTGTCAAACTATTTTGAAACTTCAACAAAATACTCATTGTACACTACTTGTATTAAACACTTTCACAAACTTGTTAAATGAATGTACTTTATCAAATATGATATACTAAATCTTTACTTTTAAATCTACTTTAGAGTGCAAAAGGTAAAAAACCAATTGAGAAACGCCGTATAAAGAAATTAGAAATCATAGTATTTACTATTGTGATGACAGCTGTGTTTCCATTGATGCTAGCAGTTAGTTATATGTGTAGAGGTATTATAGTTTATGGTTATGGTACCATGTAATAATTTATTCTAAGCAGAATGTTTTAAAACATATTATTATTAATCTAATTCTTTAGTTATTTCTTATTTAATATAATTACTTTTCATATTGAATCTAAAAAATTTCTATTATTGTTTTTCTTTCCCGGCAAAAAAGACCATAGAAAATTTTTGATTTTCCTTTTTCTTTTCTACACGAGTCAGGGTATTCAAATCTAAAATAACAAACATTATTTACTAAACCAATTTTATTTCCCAGTCGGTTCTTCAGTATCGCGCGATTGGAAGTTATGAGACTATCAATATGAGCATTAACATCACCATCATAAGGCAGGAGACTTATGAGAAAATAGCACCAAATTGGGAACTGCAATTTTGAAAAACTCAACAACGGCCATGGGTAACCTTGAGTGAAGGGCTTTCTGATATGCACGTCTTGACAGCTTCATCTTCTTCCAGATTGTCCATGGAACCTGATCTAGTCTGTATTTCTTTTTTTACACTGTGACCACTTTGTGGTCTTTTCTTTGAATAGTTATTATTTCAGTAATTTACTGCTTTCGACCATTGCTATAGCTTCATTTTTTGTTTTAGGGTTTTTATTTTGCTTCCAGGAAAAGCAGCAACTATAAGAGGCCACCTGTCAGATTTAACAGGTGTACATAATCTTAATGATGATTAAGTGTTGTTGTTAATAGGTATATAAGTGTGTTTTCGAACTTAATCTAAAAGCGTATAAGAATGACAGAAATCTGCTTCTATAATGCATTTCATGCATTTCATGCATTTCATGTATTTTTAACCTGATTATGAATATTTTTAAGCCGATATATTTTTAAGCAAATATCTTTTTGTATGTAGGTATAATTTAATAAAAGAAAAAATGAAATTATGTAATTTTCCAGTTTTAGCTAAGACACTGCTTGTGTATTTTTTATAGAACTGTCAAAATGAAAAAATACATATTTTCATTTTTTTATTAAATTATATCTACTTACAGAAAGATAAAGTCAACTCAAACATACATGACATGTCTGAGATGCATTATTGAAGCGGATATCAATCATTCTTATATTCTTTGGATATAAGTACGGACACATCCCCTGAAAGTAAATATCGATAACATTGAATAGCCAATACACCTGCTAAATCTGACAGGTGGCTTTTATATTGTAGGAGCAGGAATCATTATCTTTTAAAGTTTTAAGTTTTGGACCAATTAGTGTAATGTAGTGTGAGTGTATCTGAAAGTTCTGTACATCTATAGTTTGCCCTGCTGTAACAGCTATGTTGTAACGGACGGCTCGTGTGCGTGCGCGCATGTGTGTGTATATCGGTGTGCGCTGATGAGACTCGAGGCGAGTCTCAGCACACCGCGACGGCACGCGCAAACACGGAAAATGTAAACATCTCTCAACCTTACGCGAAGGGCAAGGCCGAGAGATGATTGCGCGTGCCGACGGAGAAGCAGGCAGGCAGTATCGCTTACGCTACAGCCCGTGCCCGTGCCTGGTTCCCGCTTCCTCTAGTTGTTCCTCGGGAGAAGAGAGAGAGCGAGAGAAGTACATGGGAGTGTAGCCAGTGCGGTGCAGTGTCGTGCGCAAGTGCGTGAGAGTGAACGACGCAGTAATACAGCAGAGGTACAGAAGGAGAGAGAGCGAGACGTCAGCAGCGCGGCCGATCCCCGGCTACGGCCGGATTGCCCGAGAAGGAGAAAGAGAGAGAGAGAGAGAGAGAGAGAGATACGACGCGCGCGGCGATCTACGCCGCCCGGCCGGACTCTGCATCAGCATAGTTGACGCGAGGTAAGTCCTGGCCAGGCGAACGCGCGCTCTCCCCGCGGACGACGTGCGTCCGGAGAGCGACTCCCGCGCGAGCGAGCGAGGCTCACCGACGCGTGCGCGTGTGTCGATCGCGCGCGGCGATCGACCAACATCGGCGCGGGCCGCTTTTACGAGTGCGTGTGTGCGACCGCGCGCACACGTAACTAGAGCGCGGGCGCACCACCCGAATCGGCGCGTACACTGCGTACGCGCCGCTTGTATATTAATCCTTACGCCCGAGGGGCAATTTAACTTCTTTTATTTTTCATACGCGTTCGTACATTATTTGGCGCGTATTCCCGGATCCCTTTTCCTAGTCGGTGGTGCGGCGGTATAGAATACCACCGGCCTCCGCGGGCGCGAGTACGCAATACTCGCGCGGATCTGAGCAGCTGAGGAAGCACGCACGAGAGAGAAAGCGCGACAGCGAAGTCGCGCGTTGTAACGCCGGCAGGTACGGCTGCCGAGGAAGGCAGCCGACGGTAAGCGATGGCGCGCAGGCTAGAAGGACAAGATTTCGCCGAGGGTTGGCACGAGCAAGTGCTCGCGCCCCACTGCATTGGTGCGCCATTCATCGGCAAATCCGCTTAGAAGAAGCGAATAATTGTGCGACGCCTGCCCCGTTACAACTGGCGCCCTTAACGTGTGGATGCACGGATACCTGCCACCGACGAGCGTGCGGGAAATTAGATTGGGAGAAAGACTTTTTCTCTGGTTTTTTCTTCTTTCCTCTAAAAATCGGGATTAAAAGTTAAAATTAGGAAGTTGACTAGATCAAATCAGGTTTTTTCTACGGATTGTAGAATCGGGTGGTGCGAATAATCGCGACGCGCTACGTACGAAAATTTCGCTAGCGCGCGATAAAGCTACGAGTGTAAGCGTGTGTGTGCGCGAATAATAAACATTGCCTTGCTCCGGGAAAGATCAGCATATAAGAGCGGAGCGGAAAGTAAACATTGACGATTCGACGAGAGTTTAACTTTTACTTTCTCTTCCTTTTGTCGCGTTAATTAGTAGAATAACTAGAGAATTAAAACCTAACTTAGAATTTCCTTTTGTTTCGGGATTTTATTTCTTTTTCGTAGTCCAATAGTTTTCGTTCTTTTTTATTAATTCCTGTTCGGCGATTATTGCCGAAGAGAAGAAAAGCGACAAAAGGGAGCGGTTCGTCGTCTCTCAGCGGTGGTAGAGAGATTGTGAGCCACAGCTAAGAGTCGAACCGGTACACACACACGCACTCGATCGGAGTATACCTTATAGGAGAAAAATTACTTTGTATTTTTTTTTGCTGTTGTGGTATTGTTGGTGCGCCCATTCGATACGTGAGCGTATTCGTTTAGCCGCGCACAGGTATACTCCGAGAGAGGTCTAATTGTAAACAAGCGCAACGATGGGAGAGTCTGCAGCCAAAGCCATCGATAATTGGTGCAGATGTCTCACCGAGGACGAGACACTGCGCTACACGCAAGCGCTCGGACTGAAGACAAGCGGCGGAACATTCCTGAAGCTAGAGCGTATCAATAAGTGGCTGGCAGGCGACTACGACCCAGAAGATTTTGAAGGTGTAGCCGCCGCTGATGAGCATTCCGCGTGGGTGGAACGCGCAAATGCTCGCCGCACGTTTCTGGACCGAACGTCCGGCTCGGAACACGACATATCGTGGGCAAACTCCACGTCGGACGAGCCGCATCCACTCGAGATTTTAAAAACGGACGCAGCAGTCCAAGGAAACCTCGAGTGCAGTCGCGAATGGGCATCAAATGCAACCAGAGTCGACAGCGACGATGAAGCTACGGGCCAAAACGGCATGAACAGCCAGGATGCGGAGGAGAGCGAACGAACCACGGCCATAAAAGGGCCGGCAATGTTCGAGATGTCAATGGCGGACGGCACGACACTACAAATGCCAACCGATTGGGCCGTGTACATGGCCGCGGTTGACAAGAAACTCCGGCAAATCGAAGAGTCGAGGCGGATCACGGCCGCTAACGCAACTCAGCATCCAAACGCCAGCAGCACTCGCCGGGAGAGCGCCGAAGCAATGCGGAGAGTGACGTTCACGGATATCACGCCCGCCTGCCGGAATGAAGAAAATCTGCGAGAAGAGACGCAGTCGAGAGGCCTGTCCTCTCGGCTAGACATCGGCGGACGGGAACTGCCGACCCCGATACAGCAGCCCATTTCGAGGCCTCGACAGCCTCCGGCGGAAGAGAGGCCGCCGCCACCTAGTACCCCGCTGTCGCATCGAACAGGGTTCGGTGACGCCTGGAGGGGGGGGGGGTGGATCACAGAGCCAGCAGATAGAATCGACTGACTCTGAGATACGGCGCGAAACAAGAGGAAGGTCGATGACAGGGTCGTACGAAGAATCGAACCGCACGACAGGCAGCGGACTTCGAGATGTCGGCCAAGTAGTGCACCGATGGGGGTTCAAGTTCGCTGGCGAACCTGGTGAAAGCATCGACATCTTCCTCGAGCGAGTCGAGGAGAATTGGGAACTCGCCAAGCTTACGGAAGGGGAAATACTGAGTGCCCTTCCGGGGGTATTCGTCGGTGTAGCCGGTAGCTGGGTGCGATCCAACAGGACGAGCTGGATCACCTGGGAGGAATTCTGTCGCCGGATACGGCGATGGAGCGGCATGACGGACCGTGTACAGCAACGGCTGAGGTACGAAGTCGCTTTGCGAACGCAAGGACCGGAAGAGTCCGTGCGTGATTACGTTACGTGCATCGAAGCAATGATGCGGAAGATGGAGCCACTGCCGACGCTTGATTTCAAGCTGGGGACGCTACACCGGAACATGAAGCCGCGACTGCAGCAGCTCATTCGACGAAGCGACTTCGAAGACGTTGAGACCTTGCTGGATCTAGCAATGGAGGCGGAGCTTGCAGTGGACGCGGAGAAGTCCTTCAAGCCTCCGCCGCCGCCGGAGTCGTGCGTGTACGCGCAGTGGGCGTACAAACCCCGCAAACCGGCTCCGCCTAAGGTGAAGGCCGCGGCGGTAGAGACAAAGCTGCCACCGACTCCACCGCCACCGAAAACGCCGACGATAGATGAAACGATCGAGCGGTTCGCGAAGGTGATCCTGGAGGGGATGCAACGCATGCAACAGAAGCAACCGCCCCCTCCTCCACCTGCACCCCCGTCAACGCGGAACCGGAGCGGAGAGAAAGGGTCCCGGAGAAAGAAGAGTAGCTCCAAACGCCCCAGCAGGAAGACGAGCAGAAGGGGCGAGAAATCAAACTCCAGCAGCGATTCGAGCGAAGAACACCGAGCCACGAGGTCGCCAAGGAGGACAGGCGAACCGAGCGCACCGGCACCGGGAGCATTCAGCTGTTATGGATGCGGCGCTCCCGGAATAATTCGCCAAAATTGCCCGAAGTGCGCGGGAAACGTACCGCAGGCAAAGTAAGCGGGGTTTCCGCTTCGTATGCCGAAGTCCCCGCACTAAAACCGGACGCCGCAGACGGACAAATAATGGCTGAGCCAGCAGCCGAACACGAGCAGGAATCGAGATGGTGGCTACAGGTGGCGATCGGAAATTATAGACTACGCGCCGTACGATACTGGAGCTTCACGCACCGTAATGGGAGCGGTCGGCCTGCAGCTCGCATCTGCGTTCGGGCGACCATTAATGCCGAGCTGCGGTCGCCGCGCAAAAGTCATCGGAGGACAGACGGCGACGATCGCCGGTTACGCCGAGCTGCCATTCGGGATAGCTGGTGTAAAGCGAGACATTCGGGTAGCGGTGCTTCCAGATGACAAAGTGGATTTCTACTTAGGCGCAAACTTCGTCAGAGCGTTCGGTACAATCCACGACCCCATCAACAACCAGTTGATCGTGAGCGCGGCGGATAAGCGCATAGACTTGGAAGTCGCGGGGGTCTCATCCGTCGAGGCGCTCGAGGTATCGTTGATCGGCCTCGAAGACGTCTCGGAAGGACAGCGTCAAGAGATGGCAGAGCTGGTCGGCCGAATTCTCGGCGGAGAAGACCAAGCTCCCGGCTGTACGACGTGGGCGAGCCACCACATCGAAGTGGGGAGTGCACGCCCCGTAAAGCAGCGTTATTACCCGGTATCCAAGAAGCTCGAAGAAGATATGCACCGCCAGGTGATCGAGATGCTCGAATCAGGGGTAATCGAGCCCTCTACGAGCGCGTGGTCGAGCCCTGTCGTCATGATACGGAAAAGCAATGACAAGTACCGTTTCTGCATCGATTTCCGTAAATTGAACGCGGTTTCGAAGGCAGATGCGTACCCGCTGCCGTACATGGACGAATTATTGCGCAAGCTGAAGAGCGCGAAGTACATCTTGACACTCGACCTAAGCTCGGCGTATCACCAGATTCCACTGACGCCGGAATCAAAGGAGCTGACGGCATTCACAGTGCCCGGATTGGGCCTGTATCAGTTCACGAGAATGCCGTACGGCCTATCTCAGGCCGGAGCGACTTTTCAACGCCTTGTGGACAAAGTCATCGGCCCCGAGCTTGAGCCGTACGCCTTCTCGTACCTCGATGATATCATCATCGCGACAGAGACGTATGAGGAGCACCTGAAATGGCTCGAGCACGTGCTAAAGCGCGTCAAAGAGGCCGGGTTGACGATCAACCGCGAGAAAAGTGTGTTTGGCAAGACTGAAATCAAATACCTCGGTGTGCTCGTCAACCGGGACGGATTTCGGCCGGATCCTGATAAGATCGAGCCGATGATAAATTTTCCTGTACCAAAGAACTTGAAGCAACTACGCCGCTTCATGGGAATGGCATCTTGGTACCGAAAGTTCTTGAAAGACTTTGCCACGATAGCCGAACCGCTCACAGCGTTAACGAAGAAGGATCGACGATATGAATGGGGCGATGCACAGCAAGAGGCTTTCGAAAAGATAAAAGCCTTGGTGTCCTCGGCTCCTGTCCTCGCCAGACCCTCATTCGATGTTCAGTTCGTCGTACAGACAGACGCGAGCGACACCGGCACCGGTGCGGTGTTGTTGCAAGTAACCGAGGGACAGGAACAAGTCCTCGAATTCGCCAGCCGAACACTGTCGGCAGCGGAGCGCAATTACAGTGTCACGGAGCGCGAATGCCTAGCGGTGATCTGGGCGATTAAGAAGTTCCGCCCGTACATCGAAGGATATCACTTCTTGGTGATAACAGACCATAGCAGCTTGCGATGGCTGGACGAAGTGACACAGCCTGCACAGCCCCACAGAAAGACTGGCGAGATGGGCTCTCGAGCTGCAGGGACACTCCTTCGAGGTGGAACATCGAAAGGGCGCGCTGAACCACGTGCCCGACGCGCTTTCGCGCATGTACGAGGAGGAAGACGACCTCGAGGTGTACGCGAGCACGTGGTCCGACGGTACCAAAGATGAGTGGTACCGAACCTGGCTGGACGAAGTGACACGCGACCCCTCAACCCATCCCAGGTGGAAAGTGGTAGGGGGTAGATTATTCTACTTTTTCGCAGATGAGATAGTAGAGGCGGCGGTCGCCGACGACGAGGCATGGAAACTCGTCGTGCCTTAGGAGCATCGTCGCGAAGTGCTTCGCGAATCACACGATGATCCGACCGCCGGGCACCAAGGTCGAGGAAAAACGTACGAGCGCGCGGCCAGGTTATATTGCTGGCCGAAAATGTACCACGCAATGAGGAAGTACGTGAAACATTGCCAAGTGTGCCAGCAGACAAAGGCGGAGCAAAGACCGCCAGCGGGTCTGATGGGACAGCGAGTTATCCACGGGCCGTGGCAAGTAGTTGCGGGAGATATAACCGGCCCGTTCGTAATAAGTAAACTCGGGTATGAGTATATCTTGGTGTTCCAAGACCTCTTTACTCGATGGGTGGAGTGCGTGCCCATACGCAAAGCGAATGCGAAGACCATCTTGAAAGAGTTCAAGGAGAGAGTGATTCTTCGATTCGGCACTCCGGAGGTATTCTTTTCCGATAACGGCACAGAATTCAAGAATAAAGTCGTGGACAAATACCTCGGCGGCGTCGGCGTCCATCACTCGACTACCCCGCCGTATCACCCTCAGGCAAACCCTGTGGAGAGGGTAAATCGAACGTTGAAGACTCGATTGGTCGCGTTCGTCGAGGAATCTCACGCCGAGTGGGATCAGAAGCTGCCGGAGTTGATGTTCTCGTTGAACAACTCCGTGCACGTTTCGACCGGCGTGAGCCCGGCCGCCCTCAATTACGGCAGGCAGCCGCTTCCTCCAGCTACAGCTCGCCGCAAGCAAGAGCGCGAGGCCCTTGAGCAACGAGAGCGCGAGCTGGTGAATACGTGGGCGGAGCGCCTGCATGATATGGACAGTCTGCGAAAGAGGGCTGCCGCACAAAATGCCGACGAGCATCAGAGACAAGCGGCGTACTACAACGCGCGTCGGAGACAAGTATCCTACGGGGTAGGTGACCTCGTCTTGAAAAGGAACAGAGTCCTTTCCTCGGCAGCGCAAGGGATATCGGCGAAGTTAGCGCCGAAGTACGCCGGTCCGCTGAAGGTAATCGAGATAACCGGCTCCAATACGGTAAGAGTCAGAGACGAGAAGGACGCGAATGAGGAGATCCTGCATGTTTCTCACCTCAAGCCTTACGACGAAGAAAGCAGCGACGAAACGGGCGAAGAAGTCGACGACGTCGAGGATCCGCACCCGCTGAGGGAAGACGTAAGCGTCCCGGTGATGAGCGACCCACCGGAGGCCGGCGGAGCGCCGCCGAGCGATGCGCGTCCCGTCGAAAAACATCCTCGGGGACGTCCGCGTAAAACGGTTCGCGTCGTGGTTCGCGCGGTTCCCGGTAAAACGCGTGCGACAGCGAAGGTGAACTCCGGGACGGGAAAACCCCGGGGCCGACCGAAAGGTTCCGCGAAGCGACAGGAGCCGAGGTCACATCGAGATGCCTCACCGCGGTCGACTCGCGCGCAGCAGCGTGCGAGAGCGTCAGTCTTTTAACCTGTCTTCCTTATTATTTCGCGCACACACCTTACCCCTGTTCAGAAAGTCTCGTGCCGCCGTTGAAGATGCTGAGCGCGAGATAGCAGAGCAGACTCTCCGAGGGATAGTCCGCGTCTGGATGGGGGGTGTAACGGACGGCTCGTGTGCGTGCGCGCATGTGTGTGTATATCGGTGTGCGCTGATGAGACTCGAGTCGAGTCTCAGCACACCGCGACGGCAGCCCGTGCCCGTGCCTGGTTCCCGCTTCCTCTAGTTGTTCCTCGGGAGAAGAGAGTGAGAGAGAGAAGTACACGGGAGTGCAGCCAGTGCGGTGCAGTGCCGTGCGCAAGTGCGTGAGAGTGAACGACGCAGCAATACAGTAGAGGTACAGAAGGAGAGAGAGAGAGACGTCAGCAGCGCGGCGGATCCCCGGCTACGGCCGGATTGCCCGAGAAGGAGAGAGAGAGAGAGAGAGAGAGAGAGAGAGAGAGTGAGAGAGAGAGAGAGAGAGAGAGAGAGAGAGAGAGAGAGATACGACGCGCGCGGCGATCTACGCCGCCCGGCCGGACTCTGCATCAGCATAGTCGACGCGAGGTAAGTCCTGGCCAGGCGAACGCGCGCTCTCCCCGCGGACGACGTGCGTCCGGAGAGCGACTCCCGCGCGAGCGAGCGAGGCTCACCGACGCGTGCGCGTGTGTCGATCGCGCGCGGCGATCGACCAACATCGGCGCGGGCCGCTTTTACGAGTGCGTGTGTGCGACCGCGCGCACACGTAACTAGAGCGCGGGCGCACCACCCGAATCGGCGCGTACACTGCGTACGCGCCGCTTGTATATTAATCCTTACGCCCGAGGGGCAATTTAACTTCTTTTATTTTTCATACGCGTTCGTACATTATTTGGCGCGTATTCCCGGATCCCTTTTCCTAGTCGGTGGTGCGGCGGTATAGAATACCACCGGCCTCCGCGGGCGCGAGTACGCAATACTCGCGCGGATCTGAGCAGCTGAGGAAGCACGCACGAGAGAGAAAGCGCGACAGCGAAGTCGCGCGTTGTAACGCCGGCAGGTACGGCTGCCGAGGAAGGCAGCCGACGGTAAGCGACGGCGCGCAGGCTAGAAGGACGAGATTTCGCCGAGGGTTGGCACGAGCAAGTGCTCGCGCCCCACTGCATTGTTGCGCCGTTCATCGGCAAATCTGCTTAGAAGAAACGAATAATTGTGCGACGCCTGCCCCGTTACAATGTTCACAAAATGAAAGGAATCCAATATTCAGTTTAAGATTGCATGGTTGAGCAATAAATCTAAGTGCATGTAAGATTGTGAAAAAGTTATTTTAATCTGTAAAATTCAGTTTCATTGTAGTAATTAATGAATAATTAATGAATATTAATTGATTTTTACAGGTTATAGTCAACTTTACATAATTCTGACAGGTACCTAGGTTTATTATTCAATCGTACTCTCTTAAAGAAAAAATTAATTATCATATTACAAGCAGGCTTATAAATCTATAGATCTTTCGGACAGATTCACACTACACGGAACCTCAGATTTCATAAGAGAAAACATATTTAAATAAATAGACTGAAATTTACAACTTGAAAAGACGAATTAATCCCGCTCCTGTAATATAAAAGCCACCTGTCAGATGTAGCAGATGTACTCATCATTAAGTGTTGTCGATGTTTACTTTGAGGTGATGTGTTGTAGTACTTAATCCAAAAGAATATAGAATGATAGAAATTTGCTTCTATAATGTATTTCAGGCATCGCATGTATTTCTTAGCTGATTTTATCTTTCTGTAAGTAGGTATAATTTTATAAAAAAAAAATGAAATTATGCAATTTTCCGGATTTAGCTAAGACACTGCTTGTGTATTTTTTAGAACTATCAAAAATGAAAATTTAGATATTTTCATTTTTTTATTAAATTACATGTACTTTCAGAAAGATAAAGTCAACTCCAAAGTACATGAGATGTCTGAGATGCATTACTGAAGCGGATATCTATCATTCTCATATTCTTTGGATTAAGTACGAACACATTACCTGAAAGTAAATATCAATAACATTGAATGGCCAATCCAACTACTAAATCTGACAGGTGGCTTTCATATTGTAGGAGCCGGATGAACTTTCTTGTCAAGTTTTGAATTTTGACCCATTTAGTGTAGTGTAGTGTGAGTGTGAGTGTATCTGAAAGTTCTGTACATCTATAGTTTGCCCTGCTGTAACAGCTATGTTCACAAAATGAAAAGAATCCAATATTCAATTTAAGATTGCATGGTTGAGCAATAAATCTGAGTGCATGTAAAGATTGTGAAAAAGTTATTTTAATCTTTAAAATTCAGTTTTCTTGTAGTAATTAATGAATAATTAATGAATATTAATTGATTTTTACAGGTTATAGTCAACTTTTCATAATTCTGACAGGTACCTAGATTTATATTCAATCATACTCTCTTAAAGAAAAAATTAATTATCATATTAGAAGCAGGCCTATAAATCTATAGATCTTTCGGACAGATTCACACTATACGGAATCTCAGATTTCATAAGAGAAAACATATTTAATTAAATAGGCTGAAATTTACATTTTGAAAAGAGGAATTAATCCCGCTCCTGCAATATAAAAGCCACCTGTCAGATGTTGCAGGTGTATTCATCATTAAGTGTTGTCGATGTTTATTTTGAGGTGATGTGTTTTAGTACTTAATCCAAAAGAATATAAGAATGATAGAAATCTGCTTCTATAATGTATTGCAGTTATCGCTTGTATTTCTTAGCCGATTTTATCTTTCTGTAAGTAGGTATAATATAATAAAAAAAAATGAAATTATGCAATTTTCCGATTTAGCTAAGACACTGCTTGTGTATTTTTTAGAACTGTCAAAAATGAAATATTAGATATTTTCATTTTTTTTATTAAATTATATGTACTTTCAGAAAGTTAAAGTTAACTCCAAAGTACATGAGATGCCTGAGATGCATTATTGAAGCGGATATCTATCATTCTTATATTCTTTGGATTAAGTACGAACGCATCACCTGAAAGTAAATATCAATAACATTGAATGGCCAATCCAACTACTAAATCTGACAGGTGGCTTTCATATTGTAGGAGCCGGATGAATTTTCTTGTCAAGTTTTGAATTTTGGCTCTTTTCGTGTAGTGTACTGTGAGTCTGTCCATAAGATCTATAGATCTATAGGCCTGCTGTAACAGCTATGTTTACAAAATGCAAGGCATCAAATTGAGGTAATTTGAGGGCATGGTTGAGCATTAAATGTAAGTGCATGTAAAGATTGTGAAAAAGCTATTTTAACCTTTAAAATTCAGTTTAATTGTAGTAGTTAATGAATAATTAATGAACATTAATTGACTTTTACAAGTTATAATCAACTTTTCATAATTCTGACAGGTACCTAGATTTATTATTCAATCATACTCTCTTAAAGGAAAAATTAATTATCATATTACAAGCAGGTCTATAAATCTATAGATCTTTCGGACAAATTCATACCACACGGAATCTCAGATTTCAGAAGATAAAACATATTTAAATAAATAGACTGAAATTTACGACTTGAAAAGACGAATTAATCCCGCTCCTGTAATATAAGTCACCTGTCAGATGTAGCTGATGTACTCATCAATAAGTGTTGTCGATGTTTACTTTGAGGTGATCTGTTTTAGTACTTAATCCAAAAGAATATAAGAATGATAGAAATTTGCTTCTATAATATATTTCAGGCATCGTATGTATTTCTTAGCTGATTTTATCTTTCTGTAAGTAGGTATAATTTAATAAAAAAAAATGAGATTATGCAATTTTCCAGATTTAGCTAAGACACTGCTTGTGTATTTTTTAGAACTGTCAAAAATGAAAAATGAAATATTTCCATTTTTTTATTAAATTACATGTACTTTCAGAAAGATAAAGTCAACTCCAAAGTACATGAGATGTCTGAGATGCATTACTGAAGCGGATATCTATCATTCTTATATTCTTTGGATTAAGTACCGACACATCACCTGAAAGTTAATATTGATAACATTGAATGGCCAATCCAACTGCTAAATCTGACACGTGGCTTTTATATTATAGGAGCCGGCTGAATTTTTTTGTCAAGTTTTGAATTTTGACCCCTTTCATGTATGAGTCTGTCCGAAAGATCTATAGATCGGCTGTAACAGCTATGTTGACAAAATGCAAGGCATAGAATATTTAATTTAAGGGGACATGTAAAAATAAAGAAAAATTTATATTAATCTGTAAAAGTCAGTTTGATTGATTGACTTTTAAGGGGGTGCCATGCTCAATGTTTACATCGATAAAAATAGGATCTGGCTTTACTCCAAAAATTTTAGATTTAAATTCTTAATTTTTATCCACATATTTGTAACAAGCAATTTTATTTTTGAAATATCGTTTTAATACTTTTATAATGATTTTAAGTTTCTGTTTTTATTAATTTGTGAATTTGAACAAAGATGTTATATTTAATTAAATGTTATCAGTTTTTAATTTGTAATAACAAACAATTTCTTCTTTTTCAGTTAAAATCTAGAATATTGTCTAACAACATCAGTAAACTTCTGCAATAAACATGGCAAAATACTCAAGAGATTTGAAAAGACTAAACACACATAGGAAATTATAGATTTTTGTTTCCAGTGAGCAAACCAAGTTACTGCCTACCAACACAATAGGATACCTACGCACAGTTTCCAACTGATATAATGAATGCTGCGATAATAGTTTGCAAGTTAATCTTTTTTTAAATTTCCGAAAATCGTGTTTTTTTTTACTTCTAGAGTGGCGTTACCCCTTAAGGTGGTTCTGCTCGACTCCCTAGTCAAAATAAGTGCTAAATGATTAAGTTACATAAAATAAAAAAAAACCATAGTTGTAATGTGATTTGTTTATTATAAAGTGTATTTAACATGACTAAAATAACTTTTTTCACAAAATGTCGATATTGTAGAAATTAGATGTTGTCACTACAAACAACTATTGATAAATCACCGGAATTTTTTTTTTCTCTATTCTAATTTTAGATTTAGGATGGAAACCCTTCATGAGTCTCTATACATTACTCCAAAAATAATAAAAAATATTTGTAGTGACGATATCTAGTTTCCAAAATATCGCCATTTTATAAAAAGTTACTTTAGTCATGTTAAATACACTTTATTTATAATACATTGACTATCTCTATCATTTAAATTAAATAAATCACATTACAACTGTTTTCTTTTTTAACTTTAACTTCTATATTTAGCACTGCTATGACTAGAGAGTCCGAGGAGAACTACCTTAATAAAATAAAAAACAATTTTTTGTGGCCCAGTTGATTTAAAGAAGCAAAAAAATTTTAATTTTTGTGCAAATAATTGTATGAGTAAATTCATAACTAATAAAATGCAAAACTTTCAGGTTTTACGTCTGACTACCTGTGGTCAGACAGCAGATTTCCCATGGATCCGCAGTTCCTCAACCGCATGATAAGGAGTATCCGGATCTCTGCCAGCTGCCGATTTATCACCGGCAATATTTATACCTACGTTGGCAGCATACTAATCGCTCGGAACTCCTTCAAATTCTATTCGATTTATAATCCGAAGTATATGAATCTTTATCAGAATCAAAGGCTTGATCCGGATATATCGCCGTACATATCCGCGATAGCCGACACGGCATATCACTGCGTGCTCAAGAAGAAGAATCAGTGCATTGTGATAAGTGGCGAGAGAGGTTCCGGTAAGACCGAGTCAACGAATTTTCTGCTCCATCATCTCTCCACCCTGAGCCAGAAGGGCTCGCCCGCTTGCGAGGTCAAGCAACGATTCTCAGCGCCGGACCTGTGCTCGAGGACTTTGGTAACGCGAAAACTATACACAAAAGATGAGACTACTTTGCTTGTATATTCAAGTGTACTTAGTGTTATCAAGAGGACTGTAAACAAGAGGACTGCCAATCAAGAGCGCTGTAAACAAGAGGACTGTCAATCAAGAGGACTGTAAGCAAGGGGACTGTCAATCAAGAGGACTGCCAATCAAGAGGATTGTAAATCAAGAGGATTTTGCCAATCAAGAGGATTTTACCAATCAAGAGGATTGTAAATCAAAAGGACTTTGCCAATCAAGACGATTTTATCAATCAAAAGGATTGTAAATCAATAGGACTTTGACAACCAAGAGGATTTTTTCGTTTAAGAGGATTTTATCAATCAAAAGGATTGTTTCGATCAAGAGGATATTTTTAATCAAAAGAATTTTTTAATCAAGAAAACATTTTCAATCAAGAGGATTTTATTAATCAAGAGGATTTTTTCATAATTTTTTAATTAAGACAAGTATATAAACTAAGAGGATTATTTTAGTCAAGAGGATATAGCAGGAATTAATTCTCAGCTCGGCTTCTCACATTAGTAGGCAATTAGTTTCAGTGCTGAGGGAGCTCTGTCTAAGCATCTGGAATTGCCTCGGTAATCAAACGTTCTTCTACGTATTTTTAGGCGCAGAATTTGGATTTGTCTTTAAGCTAAAAATATAGCAAATATGCTATATTCATTAATAAGTAATTTAAGATGTACTAATTATTATCTTATTCTTTTTAGAAATGTCTTTACATTAGTATATTTTTTAATTCTGGGCGGTGAGTGACTAGATTGTCGTCATAAAGATGACAAGTTCACTGGTTATACAGTTTGTACGGCGGCTCAAATCAAAACATGAAGATGTCAGGAATAAGGCAGCTCGCGAGCTCTGTCTTTATGTCAAGACAGAGTTACGCAAAGCCACGCAAGAAGAAATCACAGCCTTCATGGATGAATTCAATCACCACATATTTGAAATGGTATCCGACTCAGATATAAATGAGAAGAAGGGAGGAATACTGGCAATTGTCTGCCTTATTGGAGCAGACGTAGGAAACATCAATACACGCACTATAAGATTTGCCAATTACCTCCGATGATGTTGGAGTTATGGAAGTAGCTGCCAAGACAGTTGGGAAGTTAGCTCTGGTATCTGCTACCTTTACTGCAGAATATGTGGAATTTGAAGTCAAGAGAGCTTTTGAGTGGCTCAGCGGTGACAGACATGAAAACAAACGACACGCATCTGTCCTTGTTCTCAAGGAACTTGCAGTTTACATGCCTATATACTTCTTCCAACAGGTGACACAGTTCTTCGAGCTTATATTCAATGCTGTATGAGATTCTAAGCCCGTGATCAGAGAAGGAGCAGTCGAGGCTCTCAAGGCAGCTCTAGTGGTGACGGCCCAGGGCGAGACTGCCAAGCAGATGCACAAATCCCAGTGGTACAAACAATGCTACGACGAGATAGTGGCTGGCTTAGTCGTGACAAGAATTTTAACCGAGACAAACGTATTCACGTATCGCTTCTAGTCTCTGAATGAGCTACTACGTTGCAGTAATCTCCAATGGGAACGACTTTCCGAGGATCTAATGGATCGACTAAACTGCTCCTCGCAAACGAACGAAAACGATATTCTATCGTTGATGCCCAGATTGAGGACGAGCCTCGTATCGAAATGGTTGCATCACAGAACGCATCGAGTGTCCAGCATAGCCTCTATCCGATTCATGAGGCAGCCGTCTGTCGCAGTCTCATGCTCGAGAAGCTCGATGACATCAACAGCGACGTGATCAACCAGCGACACAGTCGCAATGGGCACATCCAGAATGCCCTCATGACGTTACTGCCCCGACTTGGCGCCTTCAACAAAGAAAAGTTTGTTTCCAACAATCTACGCGAGGTTCTAAACTACCTGCTGTTGAGCTTGCGGGGCAGAGAAAAGGATAGAGCGGCGGCATTCACAACTATCGGATTGATCGCCGTTGCCGTAGACGAAGCAATCAAACCCTATCTGTCAAAGATCATGGAGGTGATAAAAAGCTTGCTGCCGTCCAAAGAAACCCCGAACAAGAAGAGGAGCTCGACACTCGAGCCCGCCGTCTTTGTCTGCATCACTCTGCTCGGCCATGCGGTAAAGCAAACAATAACGGCCGACGTCCGCGACCTACTAGACCCCATTCTGGCAACCAGACTCTCGCCCATACTAACGACGTCCCTACGAGAGCTGGCCCACAGCGTACCGTCTCTGAAGCCGGACATATCGCAGGGTCTCTTACGCATGCTCTCACAGGTGCTGATGTACAAACCTTTACGTCACCCAGGCGCTCCATGGACAGCTGCCAGTCCAGTCTCTGCTCCGCCGACGGAAATCGACGTTGCCTCAACAGTCTTGAGTCTGCGGACCCTCGGCACCTTCAATTTCAACGGCAATTCTCTGTTCCAGTTTGTACGACGCTGCGCTGATTAGTTCCTTACCTGGGAAGAGCCAGAAGTACGGCTCGAGGCTGTCAAGATCTGTTCGCGGTTGCTGCGACTTGCTCTCGGCCAGCCTGGACCCACTGTTACCAGCACAATGTCTAGTGTGCTAGACAAGCTTCTCGTCGTCGGTATTACAGATACCGATCCAGACGTGCGATACTGGGTGCTGGCCTCGCTCGATGAACCTTTCGATATACATCTCACCCAGACGGAGAGTCTGTCGTGCCTTTTTATCGCTATGAACGATGAAGTTTTCGAGATACGTGAATTGGATAAGGAAACCATTATTTTTTGTCTGTTTATTCATTTACCATGTTAAATGGACTCTTCTAATAAAGAATTTTTCGATTTTTTGAACAGAAACTGGAATATATAAGATCCGCTCTTGATAAATACAATATTAGAATATTGAATTTTAAACATATTTATTACTTTTGAATAGTAAAACTATTTTTAGTAGTTATTATTACACTGTAAATAATGTCGAATGACTGTCGATGGACATACAAGTAGGATGAAGAAAAGTATTTGACTGGCGTAATAGTTTTTATACGACTCTAATCTTAAAATCAAAACAGAATAGAAAAGAAAAAAGAATACGAAAAAAAAACAGAATAGAAAAGAAAAAGGAATACGAAAAAAAAAACAGAATGGAAAAGAAAAAAGAATACGAAAACGAAAAAGAAAACGAAAAGTAATCTAGGTATTACTAAGAAAAAAGAATACGAAAAAAAAAACAGAATAGAAAAGAAAAAAGTATACGAAAAAGAAAACGAAAATTAATATAGGTATTACTAATATTAACATATTACATTCTCATAAAACATGACGAATGAGTAGTTGCATGTGTATAATTATGTAGTTAGTGCATGCATTGTTTATTTAACTTAGTACATTTGTGGACTAGCAAACATTGATAATATTCAAAATGTATTAAAATAATGCTTATAATGTTATAATGCATAATGTGATTATATTGCAAATGAAAGAATACACTATAAAAGAAAAAGAAAATTGTTTGCGACAATAACAATATCTAAAATGAATATAATATAAATAACAACGAATATTTAAAATGAGCATAATCTAAATGCTAAAATGAATAGCTAGCATATGACCGGTATCTAAAATTGATACTTTAGATACTACAATGTCATAATATATAGTGAACGAGTATGAGTAGTATAAAAGTAGTGTGTAATTATGTAGTTAGTGCATGCATTGTAGTTGATTTAATTTAGTATTTATATACAAAAAATGACAATATTTTTCAGAGTTATACTTTTATAATACGTAAAATAATTTATTATACTAAAAACAAAATATTTTTAGTATAATAAATATGATAGGGTGACTATACCACTATTGGAACAATCACCAGTGAATGAACATTTTCTTTATATATATATGAAAATATCAAGCTTTCTAAGTATTGTTTATCTAACATGACGATAATTTTCGAATCCTTGAAAATTTTTATTTTATTGTATATAAAGATTCTGCACAAAAGAAATTATCTTGTTAAGAATAAAATCATAAAATCGCCGCTATTAAGTGTTCCTTCACTGGCGCTGTATTCCTTCAGTGGTGACACTTATTTAGATACTAAGATTGCGTGTTCCTTGATTGGTGTTCCTTATTCGTTTCTTCACTGGTGCAGTCACGCTACAAATTATAAAAAAAAATAGTATATGCTTGACATCTAAAAGTGTCATCTAAAAGCTTTATAGCTCAGCATGTTATATTCTCATACCATGATGATTTCACATCATAATTTACAAATCATTATTTTATATGATATATAATTTACAAATCATGATTTATTATATATATAATACGCTTGAGCGTTTAAAATATATAATTTATTATTCTAAATTACAATGTGATCAATATAATTGTAATTTGATTTTAACTAGCAAGTTCAGGCGTGCTGCGCACGCTCTCCTTTACCTTCATTATACCTACACAATTAATATTGGAATATTATGAATTTAAAATTTATTTGACTTTTTTACATCACGCGCAAATTTATCCAATATTTTTTATTGAAACTTGGATTATATTTATAGTTTCCTAGGAATTTTAGCGCGCTACGCGCGCAGAGACCCTAAGTTGGGTCGACCAATCATATTTTTTGATCAGCAATATGGCTGCCTCCTCAAACCCATCTCCCTTTTTAATATAGGAGGAATTTCTACAATACAAAAATTTGAAGGTTAGAACTTTAACTGTTATCAAAACAGTATTCATAATCCTTCATTGCTAACTACAGATAAAATTTGAATACTTTTTTCTTATACAAAACAAAATTTTAAGTCATTAATAATATTTATGACTTATATTTTTAGTTTAAATATTTCATAATTCCAAACTTTTTATTGGTTTTATTTGGACCAATCAGCTTGTTTTTCTTATTTTAAAATAAATATTTCGATGCTATTTTGATTTAGTTATATTTTAAAAAATATAAATATCAATTTCATTTTTAAAAATTCAAACCTCTCAATCTCAAACAATTTATGAAGCAAATCTTGGCGCCAATTCTATATAGACCAATCAAAATCAAGCCTTTAGGTGCTTCAATATGGCCGCTCATCACTTTTTTAAAAAGGGATTAAAAATTAATTTGCAGAATATTATGGATGGACTATAACGGTTTCATTTTTTCTGGTTATTAGCCAATGGTTTTCTCGAAAAGAAAAAATCCCAAAAATATTAGATAATAATAAAGTATATATAATATATAATAATAAAAAATATATAATATATAATAATAAAATACATCATTTATACATAAAAAGGTAATATTACAAAAAGAAGCCGGCAACAAACTAATTAAGCTATGAGGCGCGAGTTTTATTTCAATGTATTATTCTTATCGAGTATTAGTTTATTTACGCAATACTTTAAATAAACTTTAATTCATTAACGAATAAGAAATGAAAACTAGAATACAGTGAAAACATTTTACTAGTGCATTATCATGAGCACTGTCTTAATTTATTGTGTACATAAAATTGAAGTAAAGCTCACAATATATTATGACACAGGTGTGGAAAGTGATTATTTACCGCATAAGACGTTTTTCGCACGAGCGAAGCGAGGACTTAAAAATCTAACTTAAAAAACTATATGCGGCGCTATCGGGGATTATACATAACTTGCCAATATCTGCTTTACCATGTGAGACTTATTACTAGATTTTTCGTGCTCACATGGCCTTAAACTAAAGCTTTTTTGCCTTCTTTTATAAACTCTCTAGCCCATTTATATAACTAAAATATTCAAGAAGCTATTACTAAAGAAAGAAACCCCATTTTTATCGAAAATTGTTCATTTTAGACATAAAATAGCTTGCACTCGGCAAAAAAGGCCCATTCACAAAAACCCCGAGACACGTGTCTCATTATTTGTTATAAAGAAGTACCTCTGGCAGTTTTAGCCAAATCCAGGACCCGCAACCCTGATCATCTCCTTGTAAGTAAAAAACAAAAAGTGTAAGCTTTAAATATTTATTAAAGACACATACAAGATACCCAAAATGCATATTTAAACTGAGAAAATAATGGTTTGATAAGAATTATTAATTATTTTGTTAAAATTTATATACTTATTTGCAAACCTACGTTTTTCGTGAAGATTTTTCTTCAGGATTTTTTTAGCTGTAAAAACTTAAAATTATTAAAATTAAAATTAAAATTAATTAAACTTATTTGTATACCTGCAATTTTTCGTAAAGGTTTTTCTGCAGGATTAATTTTTGCTGTAGAAAATGATAATTTATTTGCATATCTACAGTTTTTCGTGAATTTTTTCTGTAGTATTCTTTTAGCTGTAGAATATTATAACTGATTTTCAATAATTATAACTATGAAACTCAAGTTAATGATATAAAATTTTAGTTTTATTTTTTGTCTATTTTAACAGGAAATAAAATTTGTTTTTCTAAGTTTTCTCTGCAAAAACTTAATAGAATTAGCTAAACTTTTGGAAGTTAACTCAAAATATATGTACAAAGTGCAGATAACTAATATTTTTGCAAAGTATCATGTATCGCATGTATTAAATGTAATACATTCTAGATGTCCCATATATTTATGTATTAAGTTCGGGGTTCCCTTAATACTAAATATGAGGCGTTTCACGTCAACTGTCCCAGTGCGGCGCGCGAGTGCCAAATCGTGCTATATCCCCACGTAAAAAAAATTATGTTCATGTGAACTTTATAAGAAATTTATACCACTCTAACCTCATAATCACAACTTTGATATGATTTTTCGGCGCTCGTGGTATAAAATACCGTTCGAAACTAGTGCGTAAGTCGATTATTTAGGTGGTGTGACTTTTTCGCACTCGCTTCGCTCGTGCAAAAAGTCACACCAGCTAAATAATCGACTTCCGTACCCGTGTCGAAATGTACTATTAGATTCAAATGAACTTCATATAAAGTTGGCCAATGAGACTGAGCCGATCTTCCATTTTTTCAGTTTTAATTAACTTTATGTAAAGTTCATATAAAGTAAACATCATCAATGTATATAAAAAGTTTATACAAAGCTAATACAAGGTTTATAAAAAATTTGAAGTTATTACAACTTCATATGAAGTTCATATGAACTTCATGACACTCCCGCAGATTGGTTGGTCGTCCTAACCTGACTGCTGGTCGATTTTTCGGCAACAGTCAGGACGACCAACCGACCTGGCAGAGAGTAAGAGCGAGCGTAAGAGTTCAAGCGCGCTAGAGATAGCGCTGTCGTGCTGCGAACGCGGTGGGCGAGAATGCGCGCGACTGTGATAGAACTGCGTACGTCATCTTCGAGGAGAACGAGTATATATACAAGCGCGCGTGCGTGCGTGCGTGCGTGCGTCAGTGCCGAGTACAACTCGAAGATTGGATAGTAGGGAAGACAAAGTGCTGTTCCTCTTGCACTCGCCCTCGTCGCGTAGCCTACGACTCAGCGTACTTACTCTTCGTGCATTTCGGCGACTGCCAGGTGTGTATACGAGACACATTTTCAGTTGTACACTAACAGATAAAAGCCCACCGCTTGTCTCTCCTGTACACTGGATACCTGTGACCCGTGGTGGTTTGGCGATCGTGGAGTGCATCAGTACCGAATGTTTCGACGTAGCCGATATGCTGAGCCCATGACAACAGCAATCAATTCAAGAAGATGTACCGCAGCCTACTATCGTATGGAATCGTTTACCTGAAAAAATCAAAAAATTCACAAAGAACATCTTTCTTTAACAAAAATATCATTATTTAGAAATAGATTTGAAAATATGTAGATTTCAAACGTTAAGAGGTTACTGCCGCGACTTATGTATATTCACTCATTACGAAAAAGTCTAAATAATTTTTTTACTTATCTGATTATTTTCTCTGCTATGATTCTGCAAAATTCTTCATAATATTTCTCGTTGTAGGTCGATTTCCATCCATTTCCATAAAATGCAATGTCGATCGGAAAAATTACGTGAAAAACATTTTGATAACTGCAGCTGACTGAAATTGGTTAAATGTTCTTCGTTACATAGATATAGTTATACAAAACAAATACGTGCGGTTGACAACATACAGTGTGAAATTTGTAAGTATTTGTTTTGTATAACTATATCTATGTAACGAAGAACATTTAACCAATTTCAGTCAGCTGCAGTTATCAAAATGTTTTTCACGTAACTTTTCCGATCGACATTGTAATTTAAGGAAATGGATGGAAATCGACCTACAACGAGAAATATTATGAAGAACTTTGCAGAATTGTAGGAGAGAAAATAATCAGATAAGTAAAAAAATTATTTAGACTTTTTCGTAATGAGTGAATATACATAAGTCGCGGCAGTAACCTCTTAACCGTTCTACACATTTTGAAATCTGTACACACATACCTTCCTACTACACTTTTTCACGTATTTCTAAACAACGATATTTTTGTTTAAGAAAGATGTTCTTTGTGAATTTTTTGAATTTTCCAGGTAAACTATTCCATACAACAGTAGGCTGCGGTACATGTTCTTGAACTGGTTGCTGTTGTCACGGGCTCATCATATCGGCTACGTCGAAACATTCGGTGCTGATGCTCTGCACGATCGCCAAACCACCACGGGTCACAGGTATCCAGTGTACAGGAGAGACAAGCGGTGGGCTTTTATCTGTTAGTGTACAACTGAAAATGTGTCTCGTATACACACCAGGGTGACCAGGTGGCGATCTTGTATCCTTTTCAATCACATGTAAATGACGTCACGTTCTTTGAGAGTAAGTAAGACAAATGATCGCCACCTGGCCACCCTGATACACACCCGGCAGTCGTCAAAATGCTTTAACTCTTATCCTCGCTCTTACTCATTATCTGTCAGGTCGGTTGGTCGTCCTGACTGTTGCCGCGAAATCGACCAGCAGTCAGGTTAGGACGACCGATCAACCTGCGGGAGCGACATGAAGTTCATAAGAACTTCATATGAAGTTGTAATAACTTCAAACTTTTTATAAACTTTGGATTAACTTTGCATAAACTTTTTACATACATTGTTTATATTTACTTTATATGAACTTTACATGAAGTTAATTAAAACTGCAAAAATGGAAGTTCGGCTCAGTCTCATTGACCAACTTCATATGAAGTTCATATGAATCTAAACTTCTTATAAAGTTCACATGAAGATAATTTTTTTTACGCGGGGATATAGCACGATTAGGTGCTCGCGCGCCGCGCTGGGACAGTTGACGTGAAATGCCTCATATTTAGTATTAAGGGAACCCCGAACTTAATACATAAATATATGGGACATCCAGAATGTATTTCATTTAATACATGCGATACATGATACTTTCTAGAAATATTAGTTATCTGCACTTTTGAGTTAACTTCCAAAAGATTAACTAATTCTATTAAGCTTTTGCAGAGAAAACTTCGAAAAACCAATTTTATTTCCTGTTAAAAAAGACAACAAATAAAACTAAAATTTTATATCATTAACTTGAGTTTCATAGTTATAATTATTGAAAATCAGTTATAATATTCTACGGCTAAAAGAATACTACAGAAAAAACTTCACGAAAAACTGTAGCTATGCAAATAAATTATGATTTTCTACAGCAAAAATTAATCCTACAAATAAGTTTAATTAATTTTAATTTTAATTTTAATTTTAATAATTTTAATTTTTTACAGCTAAAAAAACCTGCAGTAAAACCTATACGAAAAACTGTAGGTATAGAAATCCTGCAGATAAAATGTTTAAAATTAATGAGGAGCATTCTGCAGAATTGTATCCAGAATTATCTGAAGAGCAAAATCCATGTAGATATTCATACATGAAAATCTTTAAAGTTTACTTTATACTTGTATACGTGGCTGTCTCCAGAGAAATAAGCAGATAATCCAGCAGGGAACGCTGCAGAAAAATCTGCAGAAAAAATTGCATGATTTCCTGCATATTTTTTCCATAAGGGTATAGCGACTCTACTAAAGAAATTTGGCCCCGGACCTGTGAGTTTAGTTATGAAGGAGGATTTATCAATCTATCAAATAATATAGAAGTGCAAGAATCTTAATAAAAATATTACAATGTAATACTAACCCAGACCCACCTAGGCGGAAACAAATTCTGCACACAATTGTTAATAACTAAATATAATGTTTATTTGCAGTTTATAAAAACATGATTTGGAACGCTAATAACACTTAATAATAGTTTTTAAGAATTATTTGCTGCCAGTAACAGTTCTTTACAGTTATTTGTAGTTGTTTGCATTTATTGCTCTTCTTTTATTCATCAAATGAAAGTCGTGACAAAAAATGTTAATACTAGTGATTTGCATTTTTCTTGAAAAAAAAAATTTATAACAGATGAGGCGTTTCACGTCAACTCTCCAGGCGCGGCGCGCGAGCGCGAAATCATGCTGTATTCAGCTTGTGTTTGAAGGGCTAAGATGTATCTAAAAAAAATAATCCCCAAATGATTTCGATGTATTTTTTCCTCAGCTTTCCGATGGTGCTATTAGTTTCTCAAAAATTTTCAATTCTAACCTCAAAAAAACATAAAACGTGTTATATCTCAAAAACTATATTTTTAATATTTTTTTTTGACCTGCTAGATCGAAAGAGGAGGAAATTTTACATGGATATAGCCTTTTTCTACATAGGGGTTTTTTGATTTTTTCGAGATATTATTCAAGAAATACAAGGCGCTCGGCCAGCCGCCGCGCGCGGCGTGCGTCACTGCAGAGTCGCTATGCGATCGGAGCTGCTCCACTTAACATCATAACAATTTTTGTTCATAAGCTTTTAAATATTCAAATCTTTTTAACATTTTTAGTCTTTTTTAATTTAGGAAATAAATCATAGTTAGATGCTAAAGAAGTTTTTCATCTATTGGAATAAAAGCGTGGTATTTCAAAGTACCTGGAATGGCTTTTTCTTTATCGAATCTAACTTTTAATTCCAAAGAATTTTTTTCATAAACTTCTTTGCTACTGTAGAAAATCTTTGTTTCTTTACTATAATTTTGTGCCCAATTATAAAGACCGTAGGCTGTAAGGATTGTGTGAGCTCCTGTAAGCTGTAAGCTAGCTCTACGGGCTTCTCTTTTTAAATTAGCACCTATGCCATCGCAACCACTTTTGCCATGTGCAGTGGCAAAAAAATGCCATTCAGCTTTTATTTTAAAATCCTCTTCATGATGAAGAAGATTCTGAAAATTATTTTTATTTTTAAAATGCTGTGCTGCACCATCGGTTATATAATAAATTTTTTTTAGTTGATGATGACCTTTCAAATAGTTTAGAATAATTTTTTGATATTCATATACGGAAACGGTATCATGATTTAAATTGTCAGAAATAATAGCTACACTTTCGTGTTTGAGATCATCGTTTTCTCTATAATACACTATAATTGTAAATATAGTGGCTTGATTATTATTCCAATGAAACGATTGAGCTGAATTTTGAACAACAAAAGCGTAATTTTCAGCAAAATCAAAACTAATTACTATCTCTCCATCTTCAAGATTTTCTTTTAAATTTCTGATAAACAGTGCTTGTTGTTTAGCAAAAAAATCGTGCGTTTTTAATTTAATCAATTTGTCTTTCAATATTTCAAGAAAGCTAGAAACTTTTATCGTTTCAAATATTATTGAGCAGCGATCCATTTGCTTCCATGATTCATATTTAATTTCTTGAATGCCATGATTTTTAAAACTTTTCATCATAATTTCTTGAAGATTTGAAAAATTAGCTACGCAATCCAAACAGTCACCCAAAAAACATTTATCTGATGGTTGACTACAAACAATTTTATTTATACAATCTTTATAATTTTCTAAAGGTGAATCACTATCCTTTGTCAAATGTTTCAAATTAATTGCATCTAGCATAAATTTGACATTTTCATGATGTACGCATACGCATACATTATGTGTGCCACTTGTTCCAGCCAAGACACAATATTTTGGCTTTAATTGTGTGAACTTTGTATAGCCTATCTTAACATCCGGATATTCATTTTTAAATAAAATATAAATTTCATTCAAATTACCTAGAAGTAATCTTTTTTGAACGTGTAAGCGTTCACCAGTAATTTGTTTTATTGAAATAAAATCTTTCATTCCAGGCAATAATTTACTGATATCGTCACGATCATAAAAGTTTTTTACCGTATTTTTGGTTTCATTAGAAAGCTCTTTTCCTTTATTTTTCAACGGTACCGTCAAAATATTTCCATCAGTAGCTTCAGTTAGTATTGTTATTGCTTCCCATTCCGTATAACCTAATCTTTCTATTAAATTTTTACGAGACCAAAATCTAGGGGCAAGGGAAAGCAATAACATTCTTTCATCTTTTGACTTTGTCTCAGAAAGTTTACTTCTTAAATTTTCAAATATTGCCATGGCAGCTTTGTGGTCATCATCATCACAATCCGATTTAATTCTTTTTGGTATCGGAGAAGATTCACTCGATTTGCGTTTATTATAAATCAAAAATTTGCACGTAAGACAAACTTTTGCTCCATCTGGTATTGATGGAAATGATTGTACTAATGATTTTGGGAAATTTGTTAACTCATTAGAGTGTTCATTCCTTCCTAAAGGATTCACACATTTTAATGAAAAACTCATGTTTGTTTAAAAAAAAAGATAAATCAATTGAAGGGGGATAGCAGTAAGTTTGTCATGAAAGACAGATAAATCGCAGTATAGCACAATATAGTATAGATATTGAACGGTTTTCCAAAAAACCAATACTTCAACGCTATACATCACTCGTATATAAGCCCTACGTGCTGCATAATTACTTACGGGTATCTAAATGCAATTACTAGCCCTCTAGCGGTGGTTAAATAATTAATGAATAAATGAATAAATACCGCCGCGCGCCGATGCTGCAGTGACGCACGCCGCGCGCGGCGGCTGGCCGAGCGCCTTGTATTTCTTGAATAATATCTCGAAAAAATCAAAAAACCCCTATGTAGAAAAAGGCTATATCCATGTAAAATTTCCTCCTCTTTCGATCTAGCAGGTCAAAAGAAATATTAAAAATATAGTTTTTGCGATATAACACGTTTTATGTTTTTTTGAGGTTAGAATTGAAAAATTTTGAGAAACTAATAGCACCATCGGAAAGCTGAGGAAAAAATACATCGAAATCACTTGGGGATTATTTTTTTTAGATACATCTTAGCCCTTCAAACACAAACTGAAAACAGCATGATTTCGCGCTCGCGCGCCGCGCCTGGAGAGCTGACGTGAAACGCCTCAGATATGAATGATTATTATTTATAATTAAATATTAATATTATTGTATAATTTATTTTCAACAATCGCCCATCACTATATCACTACATCTTATAAAAAATCTTTCGATAAATTAGTTACAAAATCTGGACTATATTTTAAAAACTTTTGCAAGCAATGAAAAATTATTTTCCAAAACCTTTACTATCATTTTATAAGAACTTTTGAAAATCGTGAAAATTTCTTTTCGAAACCATAAGAATTATTTTCCGAAATCTATACAATCCTTTAAAATTATTTACGTTCTCTTTTATAAAAAGGGATTCAATGAATAAATAATCTCCATACCTCTCTCTCCCTCCCTCCCTCTCTTTCTCCCCTGTCTCTCTCACCCTCTCTCACCCTCCATCTCTTTCCCGCCCCTCTCTCTCTCTCTCCCTATCACTCAACATCCGTCAGAGTACCAAAAACTTTAATGCGAGCTTAAATATTTTTTTAAAACAATAAACACGTTTTTTAAAACCTAATTTTTTAAGTTCCTTCTAACAACACAATTTGTCTAGTCCTTTTAATTCTTCTAGTCTCATCTATTCAATAAGCACTCTTTACAAATGGTAATAAATTTTTTCATGACAGCTAACCTTACATATAATATGTCAGTATTTTTATATACAAATGTTATCATTTAGTGAGTTAGTTAATAATAATATATTTGAAAGATCTCAAGAAATCAACTAATTATGAGAAGAATTATGTGTATCAATCAACGGGGAAAATAACTTTTATTAGTTAGATAAGTACTTTATATATATACATACAGATACACATACAGCTTATTTCATTTTGGATTTGATTGGAAAAATATAACCTATACAAGCGGCTGTGAATATCAATGGACAATAGCAATATATTATATATATACATACAGATCCATATACAGATTATTTCATTTTGGATTTGATTGGAAAAATATAACTTATATAAGCAGCTGTAAATATCAATGGGCAATAGCAGTATATTATAATCAGATAAGTAGTAAACTTTTATTATAAAGTTATAAATCAATAAAGTTTATAATAAGTATTGTTACTTTGTGAAATCTTGTTTTTATTTTAACAGAGTATATCAGAACATGTAAGGATTATTACCAAGTAAATCGATCACTGTTAAAAAATAGTTTTTAATAGAAGAGTTCATTATTATTAATTATTCAAGTTCATCGAAAAAGTAGAGTAGGCTAACCCAATTTTCTGTATATCCATCAGTCTCAAGAAATTTTTAAATCTTCAAGTGGATTGGAAAATAACCTATATAAGCAACTGTGAATATTAATGGGCAACAGCAATATATTATAATCAGATAAGTAGCAAACTTTATTATAAAGTTATAAATCAATGAAGTTTATAATAAATATTGTTACTTTGTAAAATCTTGTTTTTATTTTTTTAGAGTATATCAGAAAATATAAGGATATTACCAAGTAAATAGATCACTGTTAAAAAATAGTTTTTAACAAAGAAGAATTCATTACTTATTATCTTACAGATATTATACCAGAAGATTTTTTTCGAGTCATTTTGGAAATATGGATATATATGTAATATAGCCAATAATGTTGAGTTCTAATTGTACGTACTGTCTGAAAAATCTAATTTTGAATTAGCAAAAATGAACGAGTGCCCTCGTAATCCTGGTGGTTATTTTATTATTAATGGACAAGAAGAAGTTATTTTAATACAAGAATAGACGCTTAGAAATAGAATAATTTATATTAAAGAAGATAGTAAGAATATAGTACTACTCAAGAAAGAAAAACCAAACCAATATTGTCATGGAAGAGCAGGCAAATACTATTTACGACACAATATTTTTCAAGATGTATCTATATATTCTCAACATGAAAATTTTTCATATGAGATATAATTTTAGAAGAATGTTAAAAATGTGTCTTCATATTTGACAGGGCAAATAGAGTACGTGGATGTCAATGAAGAAAATGACAGTTTCATTGTTTTCAATGAATCACACATAAAACAAACAACAACTAAGATGTTTATTTAGACAGTATTGGACTCAAAGTACGAAAGAAGTATTATGTTTTGAAGTAAGTTTTTCAAAATAAGAAAAGAAAATTGTGATTTACATAGATCGTCTATCTAGTTGAAAATTATATTGATAATAAAAATGTTGTGATTATTAGAAAATGACATCTAATCAGTGTTTTGTGTAATAAATAAAATAAAATACCAGTATGATGTGTTGCATGAAGTGCATATATAATCAAATTTTATTGATAACAAATAACATAGTGATTAAAAAATTGAATGCAATCAGTGTTTTGTGTTAAATAAAATAAAATACCGGTACGATGTGTTGCATGAAGTACACATATAATCAAATATTATATAGATAACAAATAACATAGTGATTAAAAAATGGTATCTAATCAGTGTTTTGCGTAATATAAAAAACTAAAATACCGGTAAAATGTGTTGCATGAAGTGTTATATCAAATTTTAAAACTTCTACTTAAAATCAGTTTGAAATGTTTTGAAAATAGTTCAAATATGTATTAATAAGTAATTTCGTGTTATGAGGTTCATAAACTTCATAATACGCTTTTGCATAGAAGAAAATATTGCTGAGTGATACCCGAGGTTATAAATATACAATATAATTTTCAGTGGTTTGTGTAATAATAAATAAAATATAGTATGACGTGTTACATGAAGTGTTTATAATTAAATTTTAAAACTTCTATTAAAAATCAATTTAAAATGTTTTGAGAATAGAACAAGTGTTTATTGACTAATTATGTGTTATGAGGTTCATAATCTTCATAATAAATTTTTGCATAGAAGAAAATATTGCTGAGTGACATGTTAGGTTATAAATATACAATATAATTTATGTTGCCGATTTGAAATATTGGCCTTCGCCTTGGTTTAAAAAGCATCTGTCATATTCAAAAAACTTAGTCGATATCAGTGCTGTGCTGTTGTACATATTTATTCAAATGCCAATGAAAAGATTATGTCTAATGAACATGGGAATACTGAAAAAAGTAAAAATGCTATGTTATTGTGAAAATTTCAAAGAATAAAAGTGCTCAGTTAATCTAATATATGATTTCTCACCATGGGACACGTCAAAATGTTTCAGAGTTCTTAGTAAATATTTTTCTAGACAAGATTCAGATAATAATTTCAAAAAGTTTTATTTATACAAGAATGTCAAGAAAGCTTTTATTCTCAGTGATTCTTAGTTCATAAATTGGTTGCATTTTTAATTTTACAAGATTATGTGTGGCAATGATGGGTTATTAATTTAAGTAGTTTGAATAATAATTTCAAGAACTTATATCTCTACTATAAAAGAATATCGAGAAAGCTTTTTTTCTCACATTTTACAAGTCGTGTAGCAATGATGGGTTATTAATACAAGTGGTCTAATCTAATCTACTGAAATCTGTGAAGATCCACTCGGATCCAGCCGGATTTTCCATGTGATATGGATCCAACTGGGTTTCCTAGCTGGATATTTTTGACCAGGTTCTAGTGATAATTTCCATAAATCCAAGTGTTGAGAATAATATAATTATTGGCTCATGGTGAGGCGTGCGAAATGTTTCAGAGGAGCCATGTATTCTGTAAATATTACAGTACCTATATAAAATTTAAGAAAATAACAGATACTTTGTGTGATTATTTCATTTTCAGATTCTTAGTCTTTGGTGAATATATTACGAAGTTCAAATCAAGTAAACATTCTAGCTTTAATAAATAAAAAGAAATTTCATATATTATTTTTATGTTTTTAATTAATATATGTTTATTTTAAAAATACGATATATAAAGAAAAATTTTAATATATAAAGAAAAATTAACAGATAAATTTATTGTATTGCGTAACCGTAACAGTTTTGACTTTAGAAAATAAAATGTCAATTATATTATAGTGAGATTCAAACGATGGTTGATGATGATAGCTTTCTGGTAGAAGTAAAGGATCTATAATGTTTTTATGCACAATAGTATATCTTTTGCTTCCTTTAAAAGTTGATTTAAATCTGTACACTAAATGTTTTTTTATACATATGAGTTAATATGGACTTACTTTTTCTTTAGTATCGTTCCCTACTATTTTAAGTAGAAAGTTTCCAATAAAAGTTCAAGTACTAAAAATTTAATTCAACTATCACTGCATACTTGTATTAGACTTTTAATAAATTTTCTACTCTACCTTCATATCTTATACAATATATAAATGTTTACGTATCATCTATTTTGTATTTAAAGTAAAATAACTGTTTGTTTATGTAAAAAAATCTGCTAATGTTATAAATAAAAAATAATTGCGAAGCTACAAAAATAATTAATGATATTATCATAAAGTAGTCTTATAGTAGAACTAATTTAAGGCTTTAATAATTAATTTCTAGTACCAAAAAATGAAAATATTTATAATATGCTCTGAAAAAAAATTATAAAAATATGAACTAAAAGCTTTGTTTTAAGATCTAATTTGTTCAAAAAAATATCGATCACTTTAGCATTTATGTAATCCTTGAAGAAACATTCAAATTTAAAACTTTTGTGAATAACAATACTATCATTTACTAATGATATTAAAAATATACTATACTATAATAAACCCTCATAATCTTATCACACTATGTAATTATTATTTTCTCTTAAAAAGTTGTGAAATATATCTAAAAAACATTTTACAAAAGTTTAAACTAAGACAAGTATTAGTCTCTCCCACCCTCCCTCTATCTCTCTCTCACTCTGTCCCTCCTCTCTCTCTCCCTTTCTCTCAACATCCGTGAAACTGAGTACCAAAAACTTTAATGAGAGCTTAAATATTTTTTTAAAACAATAAACACGTTTTTCAAAAGCAATTTTTTAAGTACGTTAAATTCTAACAACACACTTTGTCTAGTCCTTTTATTTCTTTTAGTCTCATCTATTCAATAAGGACTCTCTACAAATGATAATAATTTTTTTCATGACTGTATAAACTCTCTCCCTCCTCTTTTCCACCCCACTCTCGCTCTCTCCCTCCCTCTCTTTCAACATCCGTTAACCTGAGTACCAAAAACTTTAATGAGAGCTTAAATATTTTTTTTAAAACAATCAACACGTTTTTTAAAAGCTAATTTTTTAAGTATACGTTCTATAACAACATAATTTGTCTAGTCCTTTTAATTCTTCTACTCTTATTCAATAAGCACTCTTTACAAATGGTAATAATTTCTTTCATGACTACAAATAATAATATTGCTAATATAAAACTTTCTACGAAAGTATAAAATAAGGCAAGTATAGACGTTTTTTCTGGATAATCTATAAAAAAACAACACAATTTGTCTAGTCCTTTTATTTCTTCGAATCTCATCTATTAAATAAGCACTCTCTACAAATGGTAATAATTTTTTTCATGACTGTACAAATAATCTATAAAATAATAATATTTATGATTTTGTAAAAGAAATCAAATAAATACGAATGAAAAGGTCTTTTAATTCTTTGAGTCATTGTATACTGAACAAATTATATGTAAGTAAGTACATTCAAATTGTTCACTGCAAATCAAACAAACGAAAGTTGTGAAATCAATTATCGATCGTCAAGTAATGCAAACAACTCTCGGAAACTACTGTATGACTGTTCTCAGAAATGTATTCAAATTTGTTCATCTTTCTGAGCTATACAAATTAAACACAAGAAAGTACTGAAATCAATTTATTGTAGTCAAATATAGGCCATAAGTTAACTTGACTGCTATAATAGAACTTTTCGTATCTCGCGTGTAAAATTACATTTTACGCCCACTTTGTAACTTCAAAATTATTCAGCCAGCGGGCATAAAATACTACTTAACGCCCAAGATGCCCAATAGCTCACATACTTTTACAAAACTTTATACAAACTACATACTTTGCGCCCGTGTGGGCGAAAATTATTTTAATTATATAACTATAATGCCTTCTCTTTATTTCTAAAATTCATAAGAACTTTTTCAGATATTTACGAAAAGTCAAAGCCTATATAAAAAAAATTACATAGTTACCAACACATCACTATTTTTCATTATTCTTTCTCAATTTTCAACTTTCTATAATATTACGCACCTTGGGAGGAAAAGAAAAGTCTAGAGCTGCTCTAGCAGGGGTGGTCCTACAATCTCCCATACATACTTGGCGGGCCCGATGATTTGCAGTTTACCGGTGGGCTATTTAAATATAGAATACAAAATTTTTGCATAAATTCATTAACAATATTTATACCTTTAAGTCTACTATAAATAATTACAGTGGCTTTAATTTTTAATTGGTACCGTTAAGTACAACATCCCTATATGTGACATAGGCTGATTTGTGCACCGATTTATTGTGCACAGAGAAAAGAAAAGAAAATTTTGTTCACAAAACGTTTTTACTTTTGCACAAAAAATTGTACACTTTACGGAAAAAGATGAAATTCAGTAATGTGCACAAGATTGTTGTGCACAATAACATAAAACAATATTTCAACCAAAAAAAGTATTGCACACTGTGCTTATTTATCGTGCACGTAATATAGGGCTGCGCGATTGTGCACAAATAAATTCATTAAAAATATATCTAACCGATTGTGCAAAAATGTATTTATTTAATTATTGCTCGCCGATTGTGCACTAAGTCTAGTTCATACGAAGGTTCATACGAAATCTTATAGCAGTGTTGCCAGATTGGGCAATAAGTAGCGAATTAGGCTTGTTTAAAAGCTGAGCTCTGTTAATAGCCGATATGGCTATTGTCTAGTTAACAACATTAAATTTTAAATCAAATAAAAATTCCAAAACTCAAGTAGCCGGGAGATGCGGATTCTACGCGTATACGGGAGCGCGTCAGACGTTTATACATGGCAAAATAATTATTTAAATAATTCATAACCCCAAGCAGGCGGGGGATGCGAGTTCCACACGTATACGGGAGCACGTCAGACGTACATACAAGGCAAAATAATTATGTAAATAATTCTTAACCCCAAGTAGGCGGGGGATGCGAGTTCCACGCGTATACTGGAATAAGGCAGACGTGTATACATGGCAAAATAATTATTTAAATAATTGTTAACCCCAAGTAGGCGGGATATGCGAGTTCCACGCGTATACGGGAGCGCGTCAGACGTGCATACAAGGCAAAATAATTATGTAAATAATTCTTATTATCTTTTTTTTCATTTTCTTTTAATTATTGATAAAATACAGAAAAGAAATTCTGAAAAAAATGCTCTACGTGCCCCACCGGCGGGTGGATTGTGGCACCCGACGGGGCACGCATGGCACGGTCAAATTTAATATTTTACTATAGGTATTTTTCAATTCTTTTTTCCAGTAATTAAGACTTTAATAATTATGTCATAATAAAATTTTCAAAAATCAAATAATTAATCAGTCTATTGAAAATTTAAAATTTTATTTTTATTAAGGAACATAACAATTTTTATTTTAAAATAAATTATTACATTTTAATAAATGATTTTATATTATAAATTCCTTCTTATAAAATATGATCACAACATAATACTTTTGTTTGATTAACAAATTATCATTATTATTACAATAAGTTTAAATTTAAAGATTTCGCATCATTTTCATCTATGTAGCATATTTGAACTACCTAAAAAGGCAGTTTGAGTATCTACAATTGATTCTTCAGGTATTACTTCTCTAAAGTAATTTTCATTATTTACGGAAGCTGAATTATTATTAACAATGGATAAATCAAGCTGATTTGTGTTTAAGTCTTCAAGTGACTTTTTTCTACTCTAAATATAACTTAATACGCAGTCGAAATAATCGTTATTTACTTATTAATGTAATAATTGAAACTAAAAACTACTTAAAACTAAATTATTGCACTGCGTAGTTGTTAACCCATCTTGCTCCGTTTTTGGTTTGTAGGGTTACATCATTTCGCTCAGCGGCCGCCGCGGCGCACTGATACGCTCGAGTGTGCCACGCGTGCCCCGCCAGGGTACCACGTCATGCCCCATTTTAATACCATTTTCATTTTTTAATTATATTATTTATAAAGATTTTCTGAAAATAACAAAAACAGGGCTTGAAAGATAAAAGTTGAAACTATCAAATAGGTTTGGTCTCATTTAGAAAAACAATCATTTTCTCGTTGCTCCAAGCGACTTAAAAATGAAGTCAACCTTGTTTCTAAGCACCGATTTTCAATCTTATTAAATTAAATGTTAAACATTATCTATAATCTCAAAAGTATAGAGGAAAATTCTAAAAGCATATCTAATTAGGTTTACATAAAAATTACATTTTTTGCATTCATTAATATTAAAAATATGAGGGTGCCAAACTTACCTACCTGACACGTCATGCCCCGCCTTCCCCTATAAAGTTTTGTAAGAGTATGTGAGCTATTGGGCCTCTTGGGCGTTAAGTAGTATTTTATGCCCGCTGGCTGAATAATTTTGAAGTTACAACGTGGGCGTAAAATGTAATTTTACACGCGAGATACGAAAAGTTCTATTATATCAGTCAAGTTAACTTATGGCCTGTACTTGACTACAATAAATTGATTTCAGTACTTTCTTGTGTTTAATTTGTATAGCTCAGAAAGATGAACAAATTTGAATACATTTCTGAGAACAGTCATACAGTAGTTTCCGAGAGTTATTTGCATTACTTGACGATTGATAATTGATTTCACAACTTTCGTTTGTTTGATTTGCAGTGAACAATTTGAATGTACTTACTTACATATAATTTGTTCAGTATACAATGACTCAAAGAATTAAAAGACTTTTTCATTCATATTTATTTGATTTCTTTTACAAAATCATAAATATTATTATTTTATAGATTATTTGTACAGTCATGAAAAAAATTATTACCATTTGTAGAGAGTGCTTATTTAATAGATGAGATTCGAAGAAATAAAAGGACTAGACAAATTGTGTTGTTTTTTATAGATTATCCAGAAAAAACGTCTATACTTGCCTTATTTTATACTTTCGTAGAAAGTTTTATATTAGCAATATTATTATTTGTAGTCATGAAAAAAATTATTACCTTTTGTAAAGAGTGCTTATTGAATAAGAGTAGAAGAATTAAAAGGACTAGACAAATTATGTTGTAATAGAACGTATACTTAAAAAATTAGCTTTTAAAAAACGTGTTGATTGTTTTAAAAAAAAATATTTAAGCTCTCATGAAAGTTTTTGGTACTCAGGTTAACGGATGTTGAGAGAGAGGGAGGGAGAGAGCGAGAGTGGGGTAGAAAAGAGGAGGGAGAGAGTTTATACAGTCATGAAAAAAATTATTACCATTTGTAGAGAGTCCTTATTGAATAGATGAGACTAAGAGAAATAAAGGGACTAGACAAATTGTGTTGTTAGAATTTAACGTACTTAAAAAATTTCTTTGTCTCATACCCTGTCGGAAAGTGTTGTCTTCCCACCCTGCTCTCACGGCCGAAAGTGCCACCTTCCCTCACGCCTAGAAACTGTGACGCGCATGCGCGTTTCTCTAATTTTCGGCCCGGCTGGCACATACCGGGGCCGAAAGGTTCAAAACCACCTAGAGGTCATAATTCTCAACCGAATTTGAAAATTCAAAAACAGGAACTTTTGTGACAAAATACCAAAGACCGCTACGAAGCCTAATTTTGAAAATATGAACCTATAAACCTAATTTATAACCTATAACCCCGAAATTTACACTTGTGATTCCCAAAAATGCTATAAAACTTCAATTTATAAGTCCTTGACACATGCTCTCTTAACCTTGATTCATAAAATTAGTCTACAGATTAAGTCTTGGGCCATTCTGTCAGAAATAGTGTATATTTTTAGGATATACATTGTATGTGGTTTAAATAACATTTTTCTCTTTTTTATAGCTGATTTTGGCCTCAGAAGCCACTAGGTGTAAGATCCCCTTAAGACTTATGAGGTTAGGGCTTATAGGTTTAGAGTTTATGAGTGCATGGCTTACTGGATCAAAGGTCAAGAGTTCACGAGTAAAGGGCTTACAAATTAAAGGTTTATCGTATTTTTGGGATTTGCAGGTCAAAAATTGAATTGATTGGTTGATGTGATAGGATTATATGACTCCCTAGATTTATAGGTTAATTTTTTGGAAAATCAGGCTTCGTAGGGCTCTTCGATATTTGATAACGAATGTTCCTAAGCAAAAATTTTGAGATTCCGTTGAGAATTGCGACCTCTAGGTGGTTTTGAACCAAAAAATCCGTATGGCCCCAGTGTGTGACGGCGCTAGTCGGCAGAAAATTAGAAACGTGCATAAGCCTCGCAGTTTTAGGAGTGAGGTTATGTGGCACTTAAGACCCTGAGATCAGGGTGAAAAGACAGTAATATACTTTCCTCCAGGGAATACATGAGACAAAATAGTATACGCAACACGGGAGGGAAGTAGAACATCTCAACCCGCGTGTTTACCGTTTACGTTAATATCACACGCGGGTTGGAATGTCTTACTTCCCTCCCTTGGTGCGTAATGTACTATTTAAAAAACGTGTTTATTGTTTTAAAAAAATATTTAAGCTCTCATTAAAGTTTTCGGTACTCAGTTTCACGGATGTTGAGAGAAAGGGAGAGAGAGAGGACGAAGAGAGTGAGAGAGAGATAGTTTTAAAATAAAAATTGTTATATTCCTTAATAAAAATAAAATTTTAAATTTTCAATAGACTGATTAATTATTTGATTTTTGAAAATTTTATTATGGCATAATTATTAAAGAATTAATTACTGGAAAAAAGAATTGAAAAATACCTATAGTAAAATATTAAATTTGATCGTGCCATGCGTGCCCCGTCGGGTGCCACAATCCACCCGGCGGTGGGGCACGTAGAGCATTTTTGTCAGAATTTCTTTTCTGTATTTTATCAATAATTAAATGAAAATGAAGAAAAAGTTAATAGTTTATTTTATTTTATTTTTTTCTGATATAATTATTCCGTTTTTGTACATTTTGAAATAATACACGGTTTAGTTGATATTTTTAATCAAAGTTAGGGTGTCACACGTGCCCCGCCCTCCCTTAAGGTTCCGCGAAAGCTTGCCGTAAGTTTAATGGAATAAAAAAAAATCCACCTATGCGACTGAGCAGCATTTCATGAAAGTTTTAGAAAGGTTTCGGGAACCTTAAATAAAATATTCCAAAAATTAATGCTTTAAGGAGATGTTGGATACCGACATCATCTTCCAACGAGTATACCATATCAAAATTATAATAGAATGGCTATATAATAATTCTATGTATAGTATTTTAATATAAAGAGGGCATAAAAATTGTGGTTTTCCCAAAATCTGTTTAGAAACTTTTGAATTAAAAAATAATTCTCATGTTGATAAGTAGGAATCTGCATTTTTGTCATTTTGATCCAATTTTTCAACGATTATCTCTCATAATAGTACTCTCATAAGAATCGCTAATTCTGAGTATTGTATTTACATAAAAGGAAGATGTGTTTTTCCAAATGAATGTTTAAAAGTAATAATTAAAGTTAATATTTTCTTTGTTTAGAAATAGTACAGTTTGATACTAAGGCGTGCACCTTTTCGCTTGCATATCGAACAGTATCTTTTGACACGACGTGTACAGAGCTTGATTGAGCGCATGCTTTTTCATTCAAGCGTGCGCGAAATCGAGCTTTGAGCATCCTGGAGTGTCAAAATAATACAGATACATTTCGATACTAGTGCGTCAAAGTGATTTTATCCTAGTGCGGACGTTTGCGCCTGAGCGAAGCGAGGGTGAAAAGGTCACACGAGGTTAAAATCACCTTCTCGCTCGCGTATCGAACCGTATTTTTTTATACGACGTGTACAAAGCTTGATTGAGCACGTGCTTTTTTATTTGAGCGTGTGCGAAATCGAGCTTTGCGCACGGAGTGTTAAAATATATTCAGTATATGAATTTTATTTCTCCCTATTGACACTATATTGCTTTCTCAAAGAGAAAGCGTTGTACTGGTGAAAATTTTCAAAACAGAGATTTTGATGAATTTCGATGTTTTTGAGATTCCCGAGTCAGAATAATAGGTTTTCGAAAAATGTATGTATGTATGTATGTATGAATTTATGAAACCAAATTTTGTCCCCGGCATAACTCTTGAACGGATAGACGTAATGAGCTGAACTTTTGCATGCATCTTATGTATGCCTCAACTTAGAACTGATTAAATTTTGGAGCCAAATGGATGACTATAAGGTCTTATTATTGATAAAATAATAATTTTTCGAAAATTTCTTTTTCAGAAATAATTTTTTTTTAATTGGTTCTGAAGATATAGAAAATGGATACCGATATTCTTAAAGTACATTCAATTTCCTTCTAAATTAATTATTTAAAAACTACTCACGAGTTATTTTGGTCTTAAAAATGTGATTTAAAAAAGTAACAACTTTTTCGAAAAATATAATAGTTATACGAATTGTAAATAACTTTTTCGCCATTTCATCTTAAAGATGTATATATAATATAAACACATATTCTTGCAATATGTTTAATCCCCTCTCTTTTCATCTCTTTTGAGACTATTTTGAAGTTATTTTTGAGTTGAAAATATAGATTTGAAGATTTCATCAACTTAAAACAAACTTATGCTTTTTTAATGAATTGAAAAATTTCTTTAGCCATTTATATTAAACATATATAGAATATAAGTAAATATAAATAAAGTTAATTTGATAATATTTTAATATACTTATAATTGATTTTATAATGTTTCAATTGAAACTTGATTTTATAATACCGTTTTAACTTTGAGGCCATGTTCAACTCAAACGTAAATCCCTAGCTTATCGGCACCAAAATTTTATTTTTTTTATTACATCTGAACACAAACTTTAGGAAAAAGCGTTGGATCTCCGTGAAAGAGCGCTTGTCTCTAAAATTTTGGTTTAAATACGATAAAAAAAATAAAACTTAGGAGCCGGTAAGGTAGGTATCGTTTCGGTATTTTACATGGCCATTTTAAAGCCGTTTATATTTTAGATGAATAATCAAAATAATAACATGTATGTTATGTATATATGTATGATATTATTTAATAACAATTGAATAATCGTAGAAAGTGCACCTTATCTAGATGAAAATGTTCCAACTCCTTCAAGCGAGCGATAGCGTAACAGATTGCGTGTGTAGTAAGCCAAGGGTTGTAAGTTCGATTCCCGGTTAGGTAAAAAAATTTTGTGTAAAATTTTTTCTGCAGCGAAAAAATTGCGATTAATATAGAAATAAATTCTAAATAATATGCGAGAATTGTAATAGTTATACTTTAAAGTATTGTATGTAATATGTATGGTTTTAAGTTCCAAAGTAATCTTTCAAGAACTTCAAAAAATGTTCGTGAAAGGTTTCTTGAAAAATTACTAGAATCTTTTCTAGAAGCTTTCTGTAAGATTGACAAATCTTTCAGAAAGCTTCCAGTTACTCTTTTAAAAACGTGATGAAATGTCCGGTTAAGTTTTCCGGAAATATTAATAAATTTTTTTTAAAGCTTTTGCCAGTAAATTGGGCGGAATTTTAAGCTTACAGGAATCTTTCATGTAAGCTTTCTGCTTAAATAAATTTAAATAAAAATCTTACAAGGATTTTTACAGCTACCTTACTAAAGTCTTGCTGAAAGATTCTCTGTAAACTTACCGTATTCTTTCAAGAAAGCTTCCGGAAAGATTGACAAATCTTTCACAAAGCTTCCAGTTACTCTTTTAAAAGTTTGATGAAAGGTCCTGGAAAGCTTTTCAGAAAAATTAATTAATAGAATCTTTCCTGAAAGTTTTTTGTAGAAAAAAGGGCGGACATTTTGAACTTTCAGGAATCTTCGATGTAAGCTTCCTGTAAGATTCCGAATCTTTCTTGGAAGCTTTCATAAAGCTTCCAGGAAGCTTTCATGTTATGTGGGGAAAAGTTTTATTATGTCACTCAAGTTAAGTTATAGATACTTGAGTATAATAAGTTGATTTCACTACATTCTTGTGTTTAATTTGTATAGAAGGTTGAACAAATTTGAATACATTTCTGAGAACAGTCATACAGTTGTTTCGGAGAGTTGTTTGCATTTATTATCGATAATTGATTTCACAAGTTTCGTTTGTTTGATTTCCAGTGAACAATTTTAATTTACTTAGATATAATCTATTCAGCATAATTATTGACTACAAGAAGTAAAATAATTTTTCACTAGTATTTATTTGATTTCGTTTAGAAAATCATAAATATCATTATTTTATAGGTTATATAGAAAAAACTTCTATACTTGCCTCATTTTATACTTTCGTAGAAAGTTTATAAAAGTTTATTTGTATATTAAAGTTATATTAACAATATTATTATTTGTACAGTCATGAAAAAAATTATTACAAGTTGCAGAGAGTACTTATTGAATAGATGAGATTAGAAGAAGCAAAATGACTAGACAAATTGTGTTGTTAGAACGTACTTTAAAAATTAGTGTTTAGAAAACGTCTTGATTGTTTTAAAAAGATGTTTAATCTCTCATTAAAGTTTTTGGTACAGAGTTTGATGGATGTTGCGAGGGAGGGACGAGAAAGAGAGGGGGAGAGGGAGGCAGAGAGATGTCGAGAGAGGGCGAGAGAGAGAGAGAGAGAGAGAGAGGGAAGGAGGGAGGAAGAAAGAGACTGGCCTTAGTTTAAACTTTTGTAAAAAGTTTTTTAGATAGATTTTACAACTTTCTAAGAGAAAACAATAATTGCATAGTGTGAAAACGTTATCAGAGTTTATTATAGTATATTATTAATAACATTATTAAATGGTAGTATTTTTATTTACAAAAGTTTTAAATTTGAATGTTTTATTAGGGAGCTCGATAAAATGATTACATTAGTAAAATTTTTTGAAATATAATATAATCAAGTGGTTATTTTAGCTATGATGATAAATTAACAACAAAATTAATTGTAAAGTCATATGAAAATAATTCTTTTTATTTCTATATATTTCAGGAAAAACTTATATGTGCCTAATTATTATATACTTTCGTAGAAAGTTTTATTATTTCTATTCTAAAGTAATGTAGATAAATGTATAAATAAAATGTTTTCGAGAAAAAATGTTGATGCATTCTTTTTAGGGAAAACATTTTTCAAAGATTTTTTATAGATTCTTCATCAAATTAAATTTTATTGGTAAATTATTCTTTTGCAGAATGTCTTGCTGGCTGTTTCAAAAAAATATTTAGGCTCTTTTCAAAGTTTTTTGTGGAGTCCTTATATAGTTGTTGAATAAGAAAAGACGAGAGAGAGAGTTTTTATAGAATGTATTGTGGTTTTTTTTGAGAATTCAAAAACAAACATACTTGCCTTTTTGTACACTGTCGTTGAAAGACATACTATCCTACATTTAAATTGTTAGAAATAAAAAATCATTCCAAGATTTTTTAAATTTAGTTTTTAAAGGATGCATTGAATGTTTTGTTATAAAAATATATTTGTGCTCTCATTAAAGTTCTTTCTTGAGAGTTCAACAGTTGTTGTGAGAAAGAAAGAGGGGAAAGGAAAGAGATCGCTTTTAGTTATGTTTCTGAGGGATAACGTAAAATAGCCATTACCCTAATAGGCACAATATATTTCGAAAGATTTAAAATATTACAAAAGATTTTTGAAATATTTCTGACATGTTGTAGGAAGATTTTTTTTAATCATATTAAAATATTTTATTAATATATCTTAAAGAGATTTTTAAAAGATTTTGTTAGATAGATTTTATTGAAAATAATTTAAAATATTGAAGAAATATTATTTATAAATATATTAATAAAAGATTCAAAAATATTTTGTAGAAATATTCTAAAATGTTTTTAAATGATTTCGAAAATATATTTTTATGAAAACAAAAACAATTATTTTAAAAAAGATTGTGAAATATTGTAAAAAGATATTTTCAAAATATTTTAGATTTATGTTTCGAAATCTTTTTAAATTATTTGAAAAATAGATAGTTCGTAGAAGAAAAAAAAATTTTAATAAAATGTTTAAAATATTTTTAAAACTTTTATTTGACATATTTCGTCGATATATTTTAAAATCGTTATAAATTATTTTTAAAATATGCATTATAAAGATAGAGAAAAATATTTTATTTAGTTATTTAAAAACATTTGTAAAAAGATTTATTTATTTATTTATTTATTTATTTAAAACAGAGTAGTACATTTTGTATTACATGTTATTGCTTACTTCAGGACATAGTTATATGTCTGAAGCAGCAAACATCCTATAGAGGTAGACATAGCCACCTATACATAGCTCCGGTGTACTTAAAAGTTAAAACTAAAAAAACTTAAGTAACTTACAAACTAGGCATGGAATCAAAGATTCCACTATAAATAATATATTTGGTCCACATTGATTATCTCACCCATACTGGAAAGTTAAATTTTTATTTATTTATTTATTTATTTATTTTTTTTGTTTAAATTCTAGAATATATTAGTACCAATCCAAATTTTTAGCTTTTTCTTATTATAATTTTTTGCGATATCTAGAACTTTAAGATTTGGATTAGATTTCGGAAGACAATTAAACACTTGTATCGCTCTGACATGTTATCTTTATCACTAACAGTTTTCGAAAACTTTGGTGGTATTATAAGTTTATTTCTAGTTTTGCTAGTCGATGTTAAGTATAAATTCTTAAGTTCATTATAATGATACGTTACACATTCGTAAGCAAAAATTTGTTTTAGATTCAAGGGGTTGTCTCGATTGAAAATATTTTTGTTTATAATTTTTAAAATCCTATTTTGGATGTTTTGTAGTAATTTTAAGTTGTTTTTATATGCACCATCCCATGCAATATTTCCATAGCTAATGACACTATGAAAAAATGCATAATATATTGTCTTAAGGGGGTGCCATACTCGATTTTAAAGAACAAAACTACTTTATCATAGGGGTATGGCGGTAATGTACAAAAATTTGTCGTTAGGTGGCGTCGCGTACACATTACATTATGGCGTGTTTCCGACCTGAGTTGACACAGTAAACAAGCGTTTTCTACATATTTTGAGGCGCAGAATTCAAATTTGGTGGTTTCCAGGCTAAAAAACGGTGAATTTGTTTGTCACCAACAATTTTATTTAAAAAATTGTTCTTTTTATAAGATGTAAATTTAGAATAAAACTAACATTTCATTTTAAGGAAAAAAAAAATCTTTGAAATAATGTATCATGCTTTGGTAAACACAAAAACAGTGAATTGCTATATAATTGTTAATAACAAATAAACAGATCATTTATTCTGATTGGTTTACTGAGACATTATTTCAACGTATTTTTTTGTTTCTTAAAATAGAATGACGTTTTTTTTTATTCTGAATTTAAATTTTATATAAAAAAGGCAAATTTTTTGGACAAAATTATTAGTACCACAATAAATAACCATTTTTAAGCTTAAAGACAAATCCAAATTCTGCGCTTAAAAATACGTAGAAGAACGTTTGGTTACCGAGGCAATTCCAGATGCTTAGACAGAGCTCCCTCAGCACTGAGACTAATTGCCTACTAATGTGAGAAGCCGAGCTGAGAATTAATTCCTGTTATTCTTGAAATTTTTTGTACATGATCTACTATATCCTCTTGACTAAAATAATCCTCTTGGTTTATATACTAGTCTTATTTAAAAAATTATGAAAAAATCCTCTTGATTAATAAAATCCTCTTGATTGAAAATGTTTTCTTGATTAAAAAGTCCTTTTGATTAAGAATATCCTCTTGATCGAAAAAATCCTTTTGATTGATAAAATCCTCTTAAACGAAAAAATCCTCTTGGTTGTCAAAGTCCTCTTGATTTACAATCCTTTTGATTGGTAAAATCGTCTTGATTGGCAAAGTCCTCTTAATTTACAATCCTCTTGATTGATAAAATCCTCTTGATTGGCAAAGTCCTCTTGATTTACAATCCTCTTGATTGGCAAAGTCCTCTTGATTTACAATCCTCTTGATTGGCAGTCCTCTTGATTGACAGTCCTCTTGCTTACAGTCCTCTTGATTGACAGTACTCTTGCTTACAGTCCTTTTGATTACAGTCCTCTTGATTGACAGTCCTCTTGCTTACAGTCCTCTTGATTGACAGTCCTCTTGATTGACAGTCCTCTTGATAACACTAAGTACACTTGAATATGCAAGCAAAGTGGTCTCATCTTTTGTGTACAGTTTTCGCGTTACCAAAGTCCTCGAGTACGGGTCCGGCACTGAGAATCATTGCTTGACCCCGCGAGCGGGCGAGCCCTTCTGGCTCAGGGTGGTAAGATGATGGAGCAGAAAATTCGTTGACCGGAACCGCTCTCGTCACTTATCACAATGCACTGATTGTTCTTCTTCTTGAGCACGCAGTGATATGCCGCGTCGGCTATAGTGGATATGTGCGGCGATATGTGCGGACCGAGCCTTTGATTCTGATAAAAATTCATATACTTCGGATTATAAATTGGGTAGAATTTGAAGGAGTTCCGGGCGATCTGTATACTGCCAACGTAGGTGTAAATATTGCCGGTCAGAAATCGGCAGCTGGCAGAGATCCGGATACTCCTTATCATGCGGTTGATGCATAAAGCGATTGAATTAGATTGAGGAACTGTTGATCCATGGGAAATCTGCTGTCTGACCAAAGGTAGTCAGACGTAAAACCTGAAAGTTTTGCATTTTATTAGTTATGAATTCACTCATACAATTATTTGCACAAAAATTAAAATTTTTTTTGCTTCTTTAAATTAACTGGGCCACAAAAAATTGTTTTTTTTTTTTTTTATTAAGGTGGTTCTCCTCGGACTCTCTAGTCAATGCAGTGCTAAATATAGAAGTTACCTAAAATTAAAAAAAACATAGTTATAATGTGATTTATTTATTTAAAATGATAGAGATAGTCAATGTATTATAAATAGTGTATTTAACATGACTAAAGTAACTTATTGTAAAATGGCGATATTTTAGAAACTAGATATCATCACTACAAATATTTTTTATTATTTTTGGAGTAATGTATAGAGACTCATGAAGGGTTTCCATCATAAATAGTATTTCTAAATCTAAAATCAGTAAAGAAACAAAAAAGATTCCGGTGATTTATCAATAGTTGTTTGTAGTGACAACATCTAGTTTCTACAATATCGACATTTTGTGGAAAAAGTTATCTTAGTCGTGTTAAATATACTTTATAATAAATAAATCACATTACAACTATGGTTTTTTTGATTTTCGGTAACTTCATCATTTAGCACTTATTTTGACTAGGGAGTCGAGCAGAACCACCTTAAGGGGTAACGCCACTCTAGAAGTCGAAAAAAACACGATTTTCGGAAATTTAAAAAAAGATTAACTTGCAAACTATTATCGCAGCATTCATTATATCAGTTGGAAACTGTGCGTAGGTATCCTATTGTGTTGGTAGGCAGTAACTTGGTTTGCTCACTGGAAACAAAAATCTATAATTTCCTATGTGTGTTTAGTCTTTTCAAATCTCTTGAGTATTTTGCCATGTTTATTGCAGAAGTTTACTGATGTTGTTAGACAATATTCTAGATTTTAACTGAAAAAGAAGAAATTGTTTGTTATTACAAATTAAAAACTGATAACATTTAATTAAATATAACATCTTTGTTCAAATTCACAAATTAATAAAAACAGAAACTTAAAATCATTATAAAAGTATTAAAACGATATTTCAAAAATAAAATTGCTTGTTACAAATATGTGGATAAAAATTAAGAATTTAAATCTAAAATTTTTGGAGTAAAGCCAGATCCTATTTTTATCGATGTAAAAATTGAGCATGGCACCCCCTTCAATATCAATGAATCAAACTGACTTTTACAGATTAATATAAATTTTTCATAATTTTTACATGCCCTCAGATTTATGGCTCAACCATATCCCCTTAAATTAAATATTCTATGCTTTGCATCTTGTCAACATAGCTGTTACAGCAAACCTATAGCTCTATAGATCTTTCGGACAGACTCACACTACACTACATGAAAAGGGTCAAAATTCAAAACTTGACAAGAAAATTCATCCGGCTCCTACAATATAAAAGCCACCTGTCAGATTTAGTAGTTGGATTGGCCATTCATTGTTATCGATATTTACTTTCAGATGATGTGTTCTTACTTAATCCAAAGAATATAAGAATGATAGATATCCGCTTCAATAATGCATCTCAGACATCTCATAAACTTTGGAGTTGACTTTATCTTTCAGAAATTACATATAATTTAATAAAAAAAATGAAAATATGCAATATTTCATTTTAACAGTTCTAAAAAATACACAAGCAGTGTCTTAGCTAAACCTGGAAAATTGCAAAATTTCATTTTTCTTTTATTAAATTATACCTACTTACAAAAAGATATTGGCTTAAAAATATATCGGCTTAAAAATATACATTATCAGCTTAAAAATACATGCAATGCATGAAATGCATTATAGAAGCAGATTTCTATCATTCTTATACGCTTTTAAATTAATTCGAAAACACACTTATATACCTATCAACATTAATGATGAGTACACCTATTAAATGACAGGTGGTCTCTTATAGTTGTTGCTTTTCCTGAAAGGAAAATGAAAACCCTGAAACAAAAAAATAAAGCTATAGCAATGGTCGAAAGGAGTAAATTACTGAAATAACAATTATTCAAAGAAAAGACCACAAAGTGGTCATAGTGTATTAAAATAAATACAGACTAGATCAGGTTCCATGGACAATCTGGAAGAAGATGAAGCTGTCAAGATGTGCGAATCAGGAAACCCTTCACTCAAGGTTACCCACTGTGACGCCGTTGTTGAGTTTGCCAAAATTGGAGTTCCCAATTTGGTACTATTTTCTCATAAGTCTCCTGCCTTATGATGGTGATGTTAATGCTCATATTGATAGTCTCATAACTAACAATCGATACTGAAGAACCATACTGGGAAAAAAAATTTGGTTTAATAAATAATGTTTATTATTTTAGATTTGAATACCCTGACTCGTGTAGAAATTTTTTAGATTCAATATGAAAAATAATTATATTAAATAAGAAATAACTAAAGAATTAGATTAATAATAATATGTTTTAAAACATTCTGCTTAGAATAAATTATTACACGATCACCTATGGATTGGTACCATAACCATAAACTATAATACCTCTACACATAACTTACTGCTAGCATCAGTGGCCACATAGCTGTCATCATAATAGTAAATACTATGACTTCTAATTTCTTTATACGGCGTTTCTCAATTGGTTTTTTACTTTTTGCACTCTAAAGTAGATTAGAAAGTAAAGATTTAGTATATCATATTTAATAAAGTACATTCATTTAATAAGTTTGTGAAAGTGTTTAATACAAGTAGTGTACAATGAGTGTTTTGTTGAAGTTTCAAATTAGCTTGACAACGAGACACTATTGTCAAGCGCACTCTCTACGAATAGAAATATATTTATTTCAAGATTCAGTTTAATTTATAATCATCAAATCTACAGTTACATCTACCTTTATAGGGTATAAGTTGGTTCAGACATATGAGGTACGTCTTGAACTTAACTATATGTACTGACTCTGGTTGAAATAAATAAATTAATTTTTGAATGACTTACTTTTCTGTAATCTCCTCAAAGGTCTTCTTTATAGTAATATAATTCAACATCAAGATCCTGTGTCATTTTACTTCTGTAATCCAATTACCAATGCGATCATGTCCTTCTTGTTTTGTAATGTTTAAAGAATCCCAACCAAGGGACAGATTCTTAAGATTACAGGGCACCACATTGTAATCATTTTCCTTAGATTTACTTGTACTTGCCGCAGAATCAGAATCTCTACGTTCGCCTTCAGTTCTAGCTTGCTTCCTCTGTACATTTTCTTTTGTGGCTACTCTCTGATTAGATACTATTTGAGCAATCTTGCTACTTCCTTTTGCTGTTCTACATTCTTACCCCTACCTGGTTTCCTTTGATTCTTCTTTTCCAATAAAATAGGATCAAGTGTAGCCTCTCCCTTTGTGCTAAACAATCTTTGATGTTTTTCTTCCAAAGTATCACCGCATTTCAAACCAAGAGCCATGAGAGCAGACTTCAATCTGTCTCAACATGAGAAAGCACAGAAATCTAAGTGAGTTCCAACATTGATTAAAGCACTGCCTGTTTCTTTAGGTGAACCGGGAAAGGTCCTAGACTGCTGCTCTCCATAAACTGATCAAGCAGCATTTTCAGCCGCTGCTCCGAGTTTATGGTTTCCCGATCGCTCGGTTTTTTGTACAACTTCTCCTTGACCATCGCGACGGCGAGACGTGCGCGCTCCTCGTGCAGCCGGCGCTGCTGTTCCAGGAGGGTCTTCGTCGTGAACGATCCTCGCCAGGACGACCGGTTGTTGACGCTGTTACGTTGGGTCTACCAAAGAAGACCCAACATGTTAGTTTTATAAAAACTATTTTGCTCAGTTTAGAGCCTATGCTAATAAAAACCTACTAGCTCGGGATTGAGCTAGATACTAGCACTAGAAGGATAGGGTAGGTTATGGGCAGCAAAAAGGGCGCGACGCGGTTGAAAAAAAAAATCAAGTGTAAAAATTTGATAACCAGTGGTATTTCTGGTTATACTTGTCTCATTTGGTTTTGATCACCCTGAATGTGAAATGTTTGATTTGTTTTGATCAGGGAATGTACCCACAAGAAAGGCCAAGTTACTGACGACTTGCGGAATAGATTCCCTAATATAGTTTTTAGTCTCAGGATATCTAGGGGGTCAGTTTAAAAAGATATATAGAAGTAGAAAGAAACACTTTGCTTTAGGGGAAACTTTACGAAGACACGAATTAAGACATGAAATGGGGTTAATATTGTGGAAAATGTTCTGGCTAACTAGTAGAAAAGTTAAGATTGCAAATAAAATTTTACACTTACTTTTATTTTTCCTCGGTCCTTAGCGGCTTTGATGGTCCGTTGTCTCTGCTGCGTATTTTTATGAATGGTGTCGGTTATTTAACTGATTTTAAAAATCAATAAATGAATACAACCACGAGAATCTTTAGTTTTATGCAATCAATTTATTTCAACGGAAAAATATAGGTTACCACTGCGCGGTAACTTTGGTTATAAATACAAAATCTTGGTTAGAGCAAACCAAATGTCGCGCACTTTGTAAAATTTTGAAACGAAAAATGCTTGAGTAAGTATTTGGACCTCTTCGGTTGAGGGTTGTGAGAAATGAGTGAGACCTCGTCGGTTTGAGGGTGTTTGAGCGCGTGATAGCGAGCGCGTGTTGAATACCGTGTTGGAGAGCGCGTGTGAGTGCGCTCAGATAAATTAATATAAATTATTAAATAACTTAATAAATAATAATTGTACATCTTAGATTTTTGTTTGAAATAAAAAGAAAATCGGCATAAAAATGGATTCTAAAATAAAAACATGAAAATTATAATGTAAAAGGTTAAAAAGCTTTAATTAACTAATAGGCTCTATAATTTAGTTGTTTTTACAGTTGTGATATGGTAAATATAATAATTAAAGTTAGTACGGTATGTGTAATGCAATTGTGAATGAGATTTTTGTTTATAAGTATATTTACATAGCTTATAAACTTACAGAGAGGCATTTTCTTTATTTAATTTTAAATTAATATAAAATCCTAACGAATAAACATTGTTTATATTGATGTACTATTTTAAATATATAAAATTGGTAATAGTCAAACATTAGTTGTTTATAAAGATTCAACTTTAATAGTAAGTAATGGACCTAACAATGCAAATTATTTACTATACCATATACTTGCTTAGAAAGTGATTACTAACCTTCCTAAAAACATTAGATTTACAAGCTTTACAGCATTTTAAACTTATTAATTATATATGTACCTATGTATATATACGCTGTTTTATTTAGTATTATAGATGATATAAAAGTATTCCATCTTATTATAAATTTACTACCGAGTATGTAGGAAAATTCAGTTATTATTTCCTTTTGCATTACAAAAATTCCTATTACCATAAAAGCATTTTATTCCTAAAGAAGCAACTAAATTAAACAAGAATTTGCTTATAAAGTGATAACCAATATTCATAAAAATATCAGAATTACAGAAACCTATTCAATTTAGTTGTAAGAGTGAAGTTAACAATGTTAACTGAATTTTCCTAGTATTTCTGAGTGGAAAGTTTCCAAGTTTTTCGAGATGAATAGTTCAGAGATGGACATTCGCCCTTAAGCGTGGTTTTCTCTTGGTGAAAGTTGGTACAGCTACCCACGCTTCCACGAAAAGGACGCTTTGCTTCTTTGAATCATACCTGGGGTTCGCTTCCCCGAAAAGAACGCCACCTTTTCTGCTATGTTGAGCGTCGTTTTCTCCTCAAAAGGACGCCACGCGCTCAATGATAAAAATTTTTTTTTTTTTTTTTTTTTTTAAATAAACCTATCTATAGGGTAGGATCTAACAACGCACTCGGTTATTTACGTTTGGGGTTAGGATATAAGTACGGCAGTCCGCGACGCGAAGTACCTAACTCAACGACGCGCGCGCAGCTGTGCTGCAGCCTGCAGCGCATGCGCTTGGGCGTACACGCACACGGGCAAGGCCATGTTATGAATTGCGTTCACGCAAACGAGTATCGTTGCATTTAGGGTCACCCTACAATGATTCCGGAACATTCCGACAAATAAATAATAAGATAATTTAAATAAATACCAAAGATTAATCCATACATTGTTTAGTTAATTAACCAAGTATAGATTAATCTTAAGTTAATTAACCAAGTATAAACAAGTAATTAACGATAACTCGAATAGAAATTGATGATAAACAAGCGATACTGAATTTGTTAACTAATTAACTTTAAAAAATAATAATTGCGCCCGTATAGCAATGCGTTAGCAAATAAATTGGGATTTAGCAATAAATAACGATAATAATCTGCGGTTAAATCAATAACTATTCTGATAATAAATAATAACTATGAGAAGAACTGTAATAATAATAATAGCTAGGGAAAAGCTCGCTCAGGTAGGAAAAGCTCTATTTTTAGGAGGACAGTCAGCAGCACGACAATCAACGGACAATCAATTCCCGGAATCCATTAGCCAACGGCTCAGCAGCGTACAAACATTTCAGAGAAGGGCCATTAGTGAAGAGACTCTGGAATGCACGACGGTTGAACATGGCAAGGAACGAGCTTTGAGTCATCAACAGTCAACAACTCTTGGAATTCGTTGGACAACGTTGCATCAGCTCGTGGGTCCATGACGCAACCAACTCGAGGGGCTACGAGCATAACGGCTGGCAGAGTAGCAGCCAATCAGAGACTCATAACCCCTCTCCGCCACCAACCGTCATTCGCCGCTCAGCGCTCTCGACCTTACTTTCGGGTCTGACGCCCCTCCACCGCCGCTCTCTCCACTCTCTCTACCTCAGAGTGGGGGAGGCCTCTGAGGCAACTTGGCGCCCTACAGCCTCTACATCGTACTGTCCCCGCTATCAACCGGGAGCTACTACATCACAACGTAACGGCATACAGTGAGGAGCCAATCAAGAGGCAGGCACAAGCGCCGCAAGTCAAGAAGGGATTTTCGGCCAGGATCTGAGCATCCACAGGTGTTCCCCCACCACGAAGCTCGCCATGATTAAGAAAAGAGAGGGAAGCTCTCGGCCCTTCTAGGCACCTACAGGCCTCGGAACAGACTTCCAGAAGATTCAGCTTTTCACCACCAGAGGAACTGGCTCCTTCCATACCCTCTCGTCAACGGTTTAAGGTCCGCGTCCAGGATACAAAAGAAGAGCCCCGGGCCGCCAGAGTCAGTAACTACCGAGCACATGAGATGCTTTGTAGCTGAGACCTGGGTCATCGCCAACTAATCTGGTCCTTGTATCGTGTACGTTGCGATCCAAGCCAACTAATCTGGTCCTTGTGACCGTGTACGTTGCGTCCAGGAGCTCTAACAGTCGGCTGCCAACTAGTCTGGTCTTTGTTACCGTGTACGTTGCGTCGTTGAGCTTTTAGTCGGAAGTTACCAAGTACCTCAAAGCTTAGTAACAGTATTGCATCAGTGCGCGCAATCCGGTTTATTGACGAGTCACGATCATGCTAACCGAATAATTGTTAAAGACATTAATTCAAGTTACTTTAATTCAATAAATTGCATCATTACGAGTAATCTGGCTCTATCTTACTGTCGGTTAAAGTTTATATCAAGTCACGAACACGTTACGAATAATTGTTAAAGACATTAATTCAAGTTATCAATAATTTCAATAATTTACATCACTTAACTTTAAATCTTCTCGTGAGTGTTTATTTCAAATTACCTACAACTCCTTGCGCTTCAGCGCTTAATTGAGAAACCGTTCCCACATTCTAATTGGTCGACCCGGCGACCATTGCAGTAACGCCCTTCTGCTATCAGATCCCGAATCGGGTCGTAAAAATTTTAGTGACAGCGGTGGGATTGCTCAAAGAGTTGCGAGGAGGAAAAGACATTTTCGGAGAAGTGCGTGAATCGTGTTCCATCCAAGGTTTTAAGTCGTGGTTTCCCTTGGAACCTGGGCGAATGCCGGAACACCCGATTGGGCAACGGGGTCCACGACAGCAACAAAGAGAACATCCCCAGCCAATCGACGGTCACAGAGCTCCTCCAAACTCTCGAGAAGGTAATCCTGATTCGGGCTACGGGAGCGACATCGACAAAGAAATACCAAGGCCTATTAACAGACGCAAAGCAATTAAACCAGAACGTCGGGATTATCAATTACGTTCAGGGCGTCATTTACGCTCTCTCCACTGCCTGTTCACGCCTCCGCACTGCAAATATTGTCAAGGCCATTGATATTTTTCTACGAGCCAACAACGTCAGATACAGATTTTCAGCACCTATCACGAGTCATCAGCCCCAGCCCCAGATCACCAGCGCCAGTTACGAGTCGTCAGCCCCAGCAGCAAGGACACCTGTGAATTTTAGAGCTAAGTAATCCGAGCAAGCGAGCGAGCAATTATTTAGGAAAATGTCGATAAATAGCGAGCAAGCGTCCGGCTCATGGTCAATTTCAGAAAATTCTAGTCTAACGGAGAAAAGTAGTCTACCTGAAGATATTGTAGCGCTAGATTTAACGGTAAATAATCGTGATGAACCAATTATACCGCCAATTAGGCCTCCATGTAATCCTGCGCCGAATTTCCGGAACATGAGGGACGATTTAATTACGCGTACTGATTCTGATAATAGTTTTATAAATAATAAATCCGTCAAATCAGTTTCTTTGTCAGGATATAAAAAAATAAATGAAATAGTAAGAATACTCACCGTATTTAACGGAAAGAATATCTCTGTAAATCATTTCATAAGAAAATGCAAGGAAGCCGAGAGTTTTGTAAGTCCGAGTGATCAAGGTTTCTTTTTAAAATTGGTAAAATCACGAGTCACCGGCGACGCTAACGATTATTTGCAGTTTAAAGATTTTAGTAATTTAGATCAGCTTCTAGTAAAATTAAGAAGGGTATTCGCACCAACTCAAAATTTACCTCAAATTCAAACAGATTTAGCACGAGTAATGCAGAAGCCACAGGAAAAAGTATCTGAATACGGGTTAAGAGTCACTCGGATTCTGCAGAAAGCTCAAGAGTTGATAGAGGAAAATTTTAATCGTGTCGTGGCTCGTGATATGACCGAAGGGACAACGAACACGGCCATCGAATGTTCTACCTTAGGTCTAAAATCAGATATAGCAACGCGAATGATAGGGAAACAATTTTCTACTCTCGAAGCGGCAATTAGCACGGCCATCACTTGCGAGAGATACGTACAGCAACGAAGGGATTTGCATGGGGAAGTCTTGGGCGAAAATAGGAAACGGTCTTACTGTCACGTCGCGGAACCAGAAACCAGGGATGAACCGGAAAGAAAGAAATCTAAATGTTATAGGTGCGGTAAGGTAGGCCATGTCTCGCGAAATTGTCAGCAGAGGGCTGATAAAAGTCTTTACTGCACCTATTGTCGAGTCGAGGGTCATACCGATGACTTATGCAGAACGCAGCGACGAAGTAACGTTTCATCAAACATTAGCCAAGGCTATCCTCCCAACAGGAATTATTTACCTATCGCTAACTACCCTCAACATCAGGGGCCCGTTAATAATCTTCGTCCTTTAAACTTGAATGCGGTTCGTCACATGGGCGCGACGGCGAACCCTCGAAACTCAAATCGCCAAGCGTCCCTACCCGCGCTGTTATCATTGCCACCGGTTCCACTAAGAAGGTAAATTTACCCTTTGTCGCGATCGAAAGTAATGATCTAGCTATAAATAGGCCGCGCTTTCTTATTGATACGGGGTCAGAACTTAATATTATTAAGTGCGGTTTGTTGAAAGACAAAATGCCCATTTATAAAGATAACTTATACCGACTGGCTGGAATAAGCGAAGGTTTGGTTCTGACAGTGGGATACGTTAAGGTAAAGCTCGATGGGACCCCTTGTAGACTTAATATTGTACCGGATGATTTTCCCATAAGAGCTGATGGAATTCTTGGGGTGGAATTCCTAAAGAAGCAAAAAGCGATTTTATCTTTTGATGATGATGTACTCCTTTACGGAGATGCACGCGGTTCAGTTCCTTTTATTAATCATAACACTCACTACCTACCTGCTAGAACTAAATCTTTAATTCAGATCTCCATTCAGAATTCCACCCGATCTACGGATTATATACCTAAGATAAATGCCCGGGGTTTTCATTGGAGAATACCTGGTCACTAATAAAAATGGAAAGGTTAAATTGTTCGCGATAAACACTACTTCCGAGGATATGAACATTATTATACCTCCGATTGAGTTAGAGGGATAAGATAGTACTTTAAAGCCCATGCGCGTTATTAGAACAACAGATAAAGACAAGGCTGAGGCAGAACTACAGCTCAGAATAGATAAGATTTTAGAGTTACTCGATTTAAAAGACCTTGACCAGGAAGAAAGAGATAGTATAGTTAAGCTCGTGTCAGAATTTCCCTGCCAATTTCATTTGCCTAAGGACAAGTTAAGTAAAACTACTATAGTTACCCATAAAATTCCCACTACCGATGATATTCCCATTAATGTAAAACAATACCGGTACCCACCTCACTTAAGGGACATAGTTCAGAAACAGGTTCAGGAATTAATCGATAACGACATAGTAGAAGAATCCGAGTCACCTTACAATTCTCCATTGTGGATTGTTCCCAAAAAATCTGATTCGCAGGGAAATAAAAGATGGCGTTTAGTTATAGATTTCCGGGCTCTAAACGAGAAAATCATCGCTTCCGCTTATCCCTTCCCTAATATAACGGAAATTCTCGATCAATTAGGAAGAAGTAAATATTTTTCAACTCTTGATCTAGCTTCGGGATTTCATCAAGTGCCGATTGATCCCTCAGACGCTCCTAAGACCGCGTTTTCAATCCCATTTAATCACTTACAATACAAAAGTATTCCTATGGGATTAAAGGGTTCCCCCGCCACGTTTCAGGCTCTCATGGATAAGTTACTGAGCGGGTTGCAGGGTATTGAGTTATTCGTCTATTTGGATGACATAGTAATATACGCTGAATCTTTAGAGGATCATACTCGGAAGACAAAGAAATTGTTTGGGAGATTAAGAACTGCTGGTCTCACCCTGCAGCCCGATAAGTGCTTTTTCCTCCGGAAAGAAGTCGTTTACTTACGGCACATCATATCCGAACAGGGGGTGAAACCCGATCCTCATAAGATTCAGGCCGTCTCGGAATTCCCGCGCCCGAAGAGTGCTAAAAATATCAAACAATTTTTAGGTTTAGCTGGGTATTACCGTAGGTTCATTCCTGACTTTGCTAAAATTGCCAGGCCCTTCATTCACTTTTGCAAAAGGATAAACGCTTTTTATGGGGAACAGCGCAAGAGAATGCTTTCATCACCCTGAAACAAACACTCTGTTCCAGCGCCATCCTGCAATATCCAGATTTCAATAAACCATTTGTTGTAACGACCGACGCGTCCAATTATGCTTTGGGTGGTGTCTTGAGTCAGGGCCCGATAGGAAGGGATCTCCCAATTGCCTACACGTCAAGGGCTTTAGTTAGCGCAGAAATAAGATACACAACCACGGAGAAAGAATTACTAGCTGTAATGCACGCAGTGAAGCAGTTTAGACCGTATCTCTATGGCCGGAAATTTACATTAGTAATCGATCATAGACCACTATTATGGCTAAATAAATTAAGAGATCCCATCGGAAGAGTGGGACGTTGGAAAATTTTGTTAAGGAAATATGACTATGACATTATTCATAAACGGGAAAAAATAAACATGAACGCGGATGCACTGTCCATAAACCCTATATAAACTCTTCCAATACCCACCGATTCCGTTGACTCTGATCCAGAGGAATTGTTCCCAGAAACTAATATCGAGAAATTATTCCTAATTAATAAGGGACAAAATTCCGAAGGAACAGAGAACTTCGATCATTCCTATACCCCGACTAGACAAGACGATAGACCAATAAACACTGACGGACAGACTGATGGACTTAGCACTGTCTCTTCAATGGAAGAGGCAGCGGTCATCGTATATCATGACCGAGATAGCTGTAGGGGACCACCGGTTGTAAAGGTCGTGGCTGAAGCCCTCCAGAGAGAGGAGAATAGAGTAGGGAGACCGGGCGTGGATATCGCGGCCGAAGCCTTACAAAATAGGATAATTAGTGTTAGGAGCACACCGGCCACAAGCAAGGTGGCCGAAGCCTTAGCGCGTGTTGAGGGGGTCGGGGACCTACAGGAAAATTCCTATCAAGAAATCCCGCCAGACCGAAGTACTCTCACACGTGTCGAGGAGAGCGCCGGGGGCCTACGGGAAAATTCCCATCAAGAAATCCCGTCAGGCCAAAATAGGGTTGAAAGGACGTAGACAAAGGTTCAAGGGGAGGTTGATCTCAAAGAACCAATGACAGATAATCTTAACAGTGTATCCGACGATTCTGGGGATGAATTAGAAAATGAAATTATTGGAATAAAAACCTATGAGATTCAGTCTTCTGCTATCGCGAGTGAATCCCCTAACCCACAGTCCTATGTGGACAACGATACACAGTCTTATGTGGACAATAACACGCAGTCTTATGTGGACAACAACACACAGTCCTATGTGGACAACGATACACAGTCTTATGTGGGCAACAACGCACAGTCTTATGTAGACAACAACGCACAGTCTTATGTAGACAATGACATCCAGTCCTATGTGGACAATTTGATACATAAAACACCGTCCTCAATGGACTACACTACACCATCCCTAACAAACACGATACACAGAAACCAACTCCACCTAGACCTGACTCCGCCTATCGTGAATAGAATAGATCAGGTCTTAGTCATAACTTCCGTCGAATACTCCCGGGACCAACTTCTAATGAGAAAAGATAATATCGCTCATTTTATATCAGTAGATTGCGAAATAAGCACCCCTATTTGCCAACAATTAGTAGATTTAGAAATGATAAATATTAAAAAACTAAAAACAGAACCCATCGGCATAGGCGCGATAGTACAGACAAATTTATCGAACGGAAAAATTATATATTCATTATTTGTTAAGGAAAAATCGGATGAAGTAGCAACCGCAGCCGTAATAATTCAATGCTTAGAGTCCCTCCGGGCCGCGATGATCGAGGAAGAAATAAAGTCTGTTAGTATCTCTAAAATCGGAGACGGTTTAGAAAAGAACCATTGGCTACCAATAGAAATAACGTTGCGAGCGCGTTGGAAAACCGAAATTCCCAAATTAACTATATGCACGGGTGAGGTAACTATTCCACCTTCGAATGATAGATTAGGAATTATGAATGAAGCCCATGATTCAGCGATTGGTGGACACAAAGGTGTTGCTAAAACTTACCATCGCGTACGCGAAAGATTTTTTTGGCCAGGGATAAAAGAAGACGTTTCCGAGTACGTGCGAACTTGCGAGATTTGTCAAAGAAAAAAATTAGTACGAGTAAAAACAAAGCAGCCTATGAGAATCACTACTACCCCTAGTAAGGCGTTCGAGGTTTTAGAGATGGATATCGTGGGGCCCTTACCTGTAACTGTAGCCGGAAATAAGTATAAATTAACCCTCCAGTGTAACCTAACTAAATATTCTGACGCCCTCCCTATATCCGATATGACCGCTGAGATGGTCGCCACCGCGTTAGTTCACGATTTTATTACTAGATTCGGCTGTCCCGAAGCGATCAAAACCGATCAAGATAGTAATTTCCAAATCAGTCTAATGCAAAAAGTAGCTAAAATATTTAAAATTAAACAATTACGATCTACTTCCTTCCATCCGCAAACTATGGGCTCGTTAGAAAGGAGTCATCACTCTTTAGTTGAATATTTAAAAATGTACACGGATAAAACTGACTGGGATACCTGGATTAAAATGGCTATGTTTTCATACAATATCTCGATTCATTCGGCACACGGCTTTACTCCCCACGAGCTAGTTTTTGGACAAATAACGCGGTTGCCTTCAGAGTTCGAGACGAAAAATGTCGAGAAAACCTACGAAATGTACCTAGACGAGTTAATATTTAAACTTAATACTACTCAAAGAATGGCGAATACGCGTTTATTAGAAGCAAAAGAGCGATCAAAGAGATATTATGATCAAAAATTAAATGCGAAGGATTTCAAGATCGGAGAAGACGTATACTTACTAAAAGAACCGCAAGTAGGGAAATTCGATGAGCAATACGCGGGCCGTTATAAAATAATTGAGTTAATAGGCGATAGAAATGCGAGAATAGATTTAGGAAATAATAAAACTAAAGTAGTCCATGTGGACAAATTAAAACATGCGTGTTTACGACCTAATTAAATTTATCCATGTTTCTTCTATGCGATATTTATAATGTTATTCTGTTACGTTACTTATAATTTTGTATTTTGCGTGCGATCTAATTATAAACTCATGTACTTTGTTTAAAGTAAATAAAAATAAAAGAAAACAAATAATAAGGGTCATAAGGAGAGATGGCCAGGGCTCGCCTTAGCGTTAGAATCCAGAATGTTTAAAATAATCCCTTGCTTTGTGCCCTGGAGATGGGAAACCGGAAGTACACCTGAAACATTGTATCAGGATGGGTCCCGGTGAGCCATAGGAAGCATCTCACAGAGGGGAGCGATGGCAGGGGCTCCCTTCACCCTTAAAAATTTAAATTATTTAAGATAAAAACCGCGTAAAAATTTAAAATATATTAATCTTTCACATTTAAAAACAAATTTATTGATTCTTCACACTTAAAAAAAAAAATTAAATTTATTTGCGTAATACCCGTCACCCTTAACAATAAAAATTATTAATCCCTTCACCCTTAAAAGGAAAAACCGCGTTTCATAATTCACCCTTAAAAATAAAATTTATTAATTTAAATTAATCTATTTAAATTTCACACTTCAAAATTTAAAACCAATAAATTCCCCCTTTTCTACTCCCTAAATTCGGTAAATCTAATAAATTTCCCCTTTTTTATTTACCAAACTCTTTTTGCTAAAATTAACCTTTTAAACTTTAAATTATAGCCTTTAATTACAAATCCCCCCCCCCTTTTCAGATCCTTAATTGTGCAAAGAAAAAAACCCTTAAAATTGTATATGAACCGCGGCCCGTAAACTTCAACTCTTAAAACCTTAAAATAAAATTTTACCCTTAAAAACCAAATTTTGGACCTATGCAAAATTTTGATTTGTAAAAGCCCGAACAAACGGTTAGTGTTTTAAAGCAGGGGGGGAGTGTTATGAACTGCGTTCACGCGAACGAGTATCGTTGCATTTAGGGTCACCCTACAATGATTCCGGAACTTTCCCACAAATAAATAATAATATAATTTAAATAAATACCAAAGATTAATCTATACATTGTTTAGTTAATTAACCAAGTTATAAACAAGTAATTAACGATAACTCGAATAGAAATTGATGATAAACAAGCGATATTGAATTTGTTAAATAATTAACTTTAACAAATAATAATTGCGCCTGTATAGCAATGCGTTAACAAACAAATTGGGATTTAGCAATAAATAACGATAATAATCTGCGGTTAAATCAATAACTATTCTGATAATAAATAATAATTACGAGACGAACTGTAATAATAATAATCGCTAGGGAAAAGCTCACTTAGGTAGGGAAAGCTCTATTTTTAGGAGGACAGTCAGCAGCATGACAATCAACGGACAATCAATTCCCGGAATCCATTAGCCAACGGCTCAGCAGCGCACAAACAATTCAGAGAAGGGCCATTAGCGAAGGGCCTCTGGAATGCGCGACGGTTGAACATGGCAAGGAACGAGCTATGAGTCATCAACAGTCAACAACTCTTGGAATTCGTTGGGCAACGTTGCATCAGCTCGTGGGTCTATGACGCAACCAACTCGAGGGGCTACGAGCATAACAGCTGGCAGAGTAGCAGCCAATCAGAGACTACTAACCCCTCTCCGCCGCCAACCGTCATTTGCCGCTCAGCGCTCTCGACCTTACTTTCGGGTCTAACGCCCCTCCACCGCCGCTCCCGCCACTCTCTCTACCTCAGAGCGGGGGAGGCCTTTGAGGCAACTTGGCGCCCTACAGCCTCTACATCGTACTGTCCCCACTACCAACCGGAAGCTACTACATCACAACATAAGGGCCTACAGAGGGGAACCAATCAAGAGGCAGGCACAAGCGCCGCAAGCCAAGAAGGGATTTTCGGCCAGGATCTGAGCATCCACAGGTGTTCCCTCACCACGAAGCTCGCCATGATTAAGAGAAGAGAGGGAAGCTCTCGGCCCTTCGAGGCACCTACAGGCCTCGGAACAGACTTTCAGAAGATTCAGCTTTTCGCCACCAGAGGAACTGGCTCCTCACATACCCTCTCGTCAACGGTTTAAGGTCTGCGTCCAGGATATAAAAGAAGAGCCCCGGGCCGCCAGAGTCAGTCGCTACCGAGCACATGACACGCTTTATAGCTGAGACCTTGGTCATCGCCAACTAATCTGGTCCTTGTACCGTGTACGTTGCGATCCAAGCCAACTAATCTGGTCCTTGTGACCGTGTACGTTGCGTCCAGGAGCTCTAACAGTCGGCTGCCAACTAGTCTGGTCTTTGTTACCGTGTACATTGCGCCGTTGAGCTTTTAGTCGGAAGCTACCAAGTACCTCAAAGCTTAATAACAGTATTGCATCAGTGCGCGCAATCCGGTTTATTGACGAGTAACGATCACGCTTACCGAATAATTGTTAAAGACATTAATTCAAGTTACTTTAATTCAATAAATTGCATCATTATGAGTAATCTGGCTCTATCTTACTGTCGGTTAAAGTTTATATCAAGTCACGAACAGGTTACGAATAATTGTTAAAGACATTAATTCAAGTTATAAATAATTTCAATAAATTACATCATTTAACTGTAAATCTTCTCGTGAGTGTTTATTTCAAATTACACGCAACTCCTTGCGCTTCAGCGCTTAATTGAGCAACCGTTCCCACATTCTAATTGGTCGATCCGCCGACCATTGCAGAAACGCCGTTCTGCTCTCAGACCCCGACTCGGGTCGTAACAGCCAACAGTATTGCCGCCATTGCCATCGCTCTGCGGCGATGTTACACATTACCCATATGATAATAGGTAATAATCTATTTTTTTTTTTGCAAATTATGTAAAATCAAAAGAACATTGCTCTAAGTTTCATAATATTATACCCTTCTGAAAAGTTTCAAGTCAAAATATTAATTCGTTTTTGCGCAAACTTTGAACAAAATTTTGACATCACGCTCCGTCCACCTCGAAATTTTGTTCAAAGTTTATGCAAAAACGAATTGATATTTTGACTTGAAATTTGGCAGGAAGGTAGAATATTGTGAAACTTAGAGCAATGTTCTCTTGATTTTGCATAATTCGGTGTATTTCCTTTTTTATTAGCTTCAAACCGCTGAATCGACTCGGTCGGTAAAAATTGAGCATGGCACCCCCTTAAGTGTGTCAGATTGCATATATGTTGATAATTTGTACAGTATATATATTATATATTTAGTTTTTTTTATTATATATTCAATATGTTTATCCCACTTTAGCCTATAATCAATAATTATACCTAGATATTTACATTATTCTACCCTGCTCAGTTTAGTACCCTGTATGCGTATGTTCATATCTTCGAAAACACTATCACAATAGTTACCAAAAGTTATGTACACAGTTTTCTTTATATTTAGTGATAGTTTGTTAAGTGCTAGCCAGATATTGATATCTTCTAAGTACATGTTCATTTTATTTTCAACTTTCTCCCAGTTATCATCTGTTGAAATAGTAGCTGTATCATCCGCATATGAGATGGTACTATCTGTTCTGTTTGTTAGTAAATCGTTTACGTAAATTATGAATAAGAGTCGCCCTAGTATAGTACCTTGCGGTACACCTGTAGTTATCGTTTCATAATAGCTTTCAGTTGTTCCTATTCTTACTTTTTGTTTGCTGTTACTAAGATAGTTAGATATAAGTGCATGCGCTTTACCTCTTATTCCATAATTATATAATTTGTCTAAAAGAAAAGCATGGTTGACAGTATCAAAAGCTTTTGCTAGATCTAAAAATGCAATAGCTATTGGTTTACTTTTGTCTAATTTCTTATAGATTATGTTCATTAAGTAACTAAGAGCATCTTTCGTAGCTTTCTTTTTTATAAATCCAAATTGATTCTGCGCTAACAAATTATTACTGTCCAAAAATGATTGTAAACGAACATATACAATTTTTTCAAATATCTTTGCTACCCTGGCGGAAATTATAAAATGTAAAAGACCGTAAGTAAATGTAAGAAAAGGTAAGAAAATGTAAATTAGTGTAAGAAAATGTAACAAAATGTAAACAAACGTAAGTAAGTGTACTTTTTTCTTGGATTTCGGACACTTTTTACGTCTTCGTACACTTTCTTACATTTTATTACAATTTTTAACTTTTTTTTTAGTATCTTACGTTTCCTTACATTTATTTACATTTTATTACTTTTTCATTTTTATCCTTAATTATAAAATTACTTTACAGTTTTTTACAACTTTTTACAAATTCTTATACATTATTATATTTTGTTACAATTTTTTCACGTCGTTTTGTATTTTTTTATTTTTTATTACATATTCCTACACATAATTATACTTTTTTATACTTTTGACGTCTTTTTACATTTTTTACATTTTTTTACGTTTTATTACATATTCCTACACTTTATTATACTTTTTTACGGTTTTTTATATTTTTTTTATACTTTTTCACGTCTTTTTACATTTTTTTACATATTCCTACGCTTTATTATATTTTATTACACTTTTTCACCTCTTTTTACATTATTTTACATATTCCTACGCTTTATTATATTTTATTATACTTTCTCACGTATTTTTACTTTCTTTTATATTTTATTGCGTATTTTTTGTTTATTTACATTTTTATACGTTCTAATACGTATTTTTTCATTTATTTACAATTTTTTACATTTTATTATGTATTATCAACTATTTTTTATGTTTTCTTACATTTTTATATTTTTAAACATGCTATTTTTATTTATTGCATTTTTTATTATAAATTTTACAATCATAATTACAAAAAAAACTTCCGTGTAATGTATGTGCTATATAAATTTTGTAATATGGTAAATTTCAATGCATAAAATATGCAATGTTCCAGCTGACTCTGCCAGTCTACACTGTGCAGGAAACTATTAAATAGGTAAGTCTCACTGGGTAGAAGTCATAGTGATGTATTTTAATACAACAGATATCCTGAAATGAGTTCTTACACCCTGACTAAACTTAAAAATTAACTAGACGAGCCAATATTACCAGGGACAACTAGCTACCCAAATTGCATTGAACCATACACACAGCACTTTTATATCCCCCAGCTCCTATTACCTATCCCATCACACTCTAAAGCACTAACACTCAAAGATCACTTAGAGCTACAGAAGCAGAAAAATAGGGCTGGACGGTCTGGGCTGGCACTATTCCATGGATACCAGTCTGCTGTACGTCAGTAACCACGCTACCTGGGAGGAAGATACTGACAGAGACCGTCAATTGTGTATCAATATCAGGGACTGCCTCAGCCTAGGGATCAACAAAATACATGAGCAGCAGATCAGTCCCTATTCTGAAGGACAACCGAGGACAGTTGAGCTCCTAAAAATCACATATGACTAAATAGATGACATAAAAAACATACCATGCAAATGAAAAGTCTTCAGCAATGGATGTTGTTCACTCGCTATAACAGCTACCTGTATCCACTAAAGGGGAAGGATTGGTGGAGACCTTCAACCGTTGTTTCACTGTTGGAAACAGCTCCTCCCTGAGAGTCGCTGAAGACACAAGCAACAGATTAACTGTACACATAGTCACTAGTATCAGAGTCAAACAAGGAAAGTTGAGCACCTAGAAACCACACATTAATTAATAAATAGATGACCCAGACAACATTTCCACACCCAAGAAACAGTCTGCAGCAGTGCCCGTCATTTACACTACTCTCCATGCCACAGATACCTGCAACAAGAGAAAGTACCATCAGCTCACCCATCAGAGAGGTTAGGAACGAGAAAGGGCTTACTAAATCTGCTCTCGACGTTGAAACACTGCCTTCCTATCTCCGACGAATCATCGTTAATCGGCGGACACGATGAAAGGGATAACATTCACCACGGATGCAGTTGTTGACATCACACATAGCAATACACCATGGACACATGCGCTCAACGGCATGTCGCACTAGCACTACTCGCTATAGAGTCGCAGAAAGATCGCGGGGTCCATATCTTATCCTATAGATATATCTTATACACAGGGAGCACTCGCGGTCGCGCGAGTCGCATGTGTTTTTCCGCTGTAGATACTTAGTGTGCGAACATAGCCTTGCCGAGGTAGCCGTTACGACTGCTGCAATAGTACTCATGCACGCAGGTCGCAGGGCTAAGCCAGATCAGTATTTAGCTTTCTCCTTCTGTTTTTCTCCTTTTCGCGGTATTAGTGTATATGTGCATATGTGCCGCGAGAAATTTTTTTAATTGAGATTGTATATATCTATATAGGGGGGCGCAGCTCCCCTAGTTAGATATGTTAGTTCTAACGAAGTAAAAAATTAAATATATAATAAAAGGCAAAAGATGTAATAATTTGTATAGAAATGTAAAATGATGTAAAAAAATGTAAGTTTCTGTAACAAACTATGAAGTGATCCACGTTTTTAAATTTTCTTGTATTATTTTTTTTTCACGTTTTTTTATGTTTTGGTTCCAAGGTGATAAAAAATATAATATATAATAAAAGGCGGAAAAAATGTAATAAATTGTGTAGAAACGTAAAATTATGTAAAAAAATGTAAGTTCCTGTACAAAACTATAAAGTGTTACACTTTGTACATTTTATTACATTTTTTGTTCTTTTTTGACATTTTTTTTACACTTTTTCACATTTTGGTTGTAACGACATTATAAATATGATATGTAATAAAATGTGAAAAAATGTATTAAATTGTATAGAACTGTAAAATTATGTAAAAAAATATAAGTTTCTGTAAGAAACTGTAAAGTGTTACACTTTCTTACATTTTATTATATCTTTTCATTCCTTTTTTATATTTTTTTACACTTTTTTACGTTGTGTTAAAATAAATGAAAAAATGCAAAATTTTAAAAAAGTAAAAATCGGTAAGAAAATGTAAGAAACTGTAAAAATATGTAAGAAAATGTAAGAAAGTGTAAAAAACGTCTGAAATCCAATATAAATATACGATTACTTACATTTTCTTATGATTTCTTACGTTTTTTTACAGTTTATTACACTTTTTTAACATTTTCGATTTCCGCTAGGGCCCTGGCGGAAATTATAAAATCTAAAAAACTGTAAGTAAACGTAAGTAAGTGTACTTTTTTCTTGGATTTCGGACACTTTTTACGTTTTCGTACACTTTCTTACATTTTATTACAATTTTTAACTTTTTTTTAGTATCTTACGTTTCCTTACATTTATTTACATTTTATTACTTTTTCATTTTTATCCTTAATTATAAAATTACTTTACAGTTTTTTACAACTTTTTACAAATTCTTATTCATTATTATATTTTGTTACAATTTTTTCACGTCGTTTTATATTTTTTTATTTTTTATTTCATATTCCTACACATAATGACACTTTTTTATACTTTTTGACGTCTTTTTACATTTTTTTACATTTTTTTAATTTTTATTACATATTCCTACACTTTATTATACTTTTTTATACTTTTTTTTTCCCGAGGTACTAGGTGAATCGTCCTTGCTTACAGCATGGAGGGGGGCCCACTAAGACCATCACGAAGCGTCGCACAGTGGGCTCAATCAGACAAAAACTGGTAAAAATTCGTGATTCAAAATTCAAATCGATAAAAAATTTTGTTGTAAAATGATTCTTGTAGGTATTCTGATTACCTATCAATCTCCATTTCCCTCGACTGCTCTACATTTCATAATTTTTTGATAAATATCAGGAAAGTCAGCCGAAAATGAAAAAATTTTGGATAACGTAAATCCACTTTTTCTAACGCGCGGTTTTCATGTTATGTTCGTTCATACCTACTTTTATGTGTGTGTGTGTGTGTGTGTGTGTGTGTGTGTGTGTGTGTGTGTGTGTGTTTGCGCGCGCGCGCGCGCGTGCGTGCGTGTGTGTGTGCATATATATATATGCAAAATACGTTAATAAAAGTTGATACATCATACTTACGTGTAAAATATCGCTATAAGTGTGCATATTTTATGTGCACATAAAAATTTTTTTGTGTTAATCTTTGAAACTTTTATAGTTCTCAATCGTATATTGCACATAAAAGTAGGTATGAACCAATATAACATGAAAACCACGCGTTAGAAAAAGTGGATCTACGTTATCCAAAATTTTTTCATTTTCGGCTGACTTTCCTGATATTTATCAAAAAATTATGAAATGTAGAGCAGTCGAGGGAAACGGAGATTGATAGGTAATCAGAATACCTACAAGAATCACTTTACAACAAAATTTTTTATCTATTTGAATTTTGAATCACGAATTTTTACCAGTTTTCGTCTGATTGAGCCCATTGTGCGTCGGGCTCCGCGGTGTGAGGGATTTCTACCCCCCAAAACACCCAACCTTTCCCGCGGCGTTCACCGGAATCCGGCCCGGAACTGTTATACACATTACTTCGGGCCGGTCGGCGTTTCTATGCCCTACGGCAATCTTATATATCTTGTCTGGTCTGTCTATTTTTCGTCTTCTGTATCAGTTTTCAAGGCAACCGTCAGTCTTTTTGCCTTGCAGTACGTGAGTCACGTAGCGTACTATGTCATTCCAGTTTTATTTGCTTGATAGCATCAGTGTCACAACGTTATCCGGTGTGATGATACCTGTCTTCGTCTGTAGTCTGTGTCTCGCAACTATCCAGCGGGGGCATACGAAAAATGTGTGCTCTGCGTCATCTCTATTATGTCCGCAGTACCTGCAGGACGGGGTCGTTACCTTCTCCATCCGATGCAAATACTGGCGGAAGTATCCGTGTCCGGATAGGAACTGGGTCAGGTAAAAGTTCACCTCCCCAGCTTCTCTCTTATGCCAGAGTCGCACGTCCGTTATGAGGCGTCTCGTCCACTTGGCTTTGTCGCTGTCTGTCCATCGCGTTTGCCAGGATATCAGCGTCATCGTCCGTGCGTCTATGGAGGCCCTCGCTCTTCCCCTTTCTTCGCTGTACTCGTAGATCCTCTTCCGCTCGAGAGCGAGAAGGTCTACTGGAACAACCCCTGCGATCACTAGAACCGCCACCTCTGAGACGGTGCGGTACGCGCACGCGATTCGCAGCGCTCCCAGTCTTTGTACCGCCGCGATCTTTTTGCGGTACTTCTCTATTCGCGTCGCGTCCGCCCATATATCGGCCCCATAAAGGAGCATCGAGTTGGTCACTGTCATAAGCAGTCGTCGTACGCTCGGTCTCGGTCCCTTCGTATTCACCATGAGGCGGGCGAGGGCGGCGGTCTTTAACGCCGCTCTCTCAGCGACGCCACGTATGTGCAGCCAGAAGGTCATCCTCGTATCCAGGGTCACTTCCAGATATTTGACGGACCGCCCAGGATGCACAACGGACGTCCCCACCGTCATGGGTATCCGTTTCCTAGTTAGGTATAGTAACTCCGTCTTTTGCATGGCCAGTTGTAGTCCTCGACTTTGCATCCATTCGTCCACCCGTCTCGTGGCTTGGGTCAGCCTCATCTGAGCCAGCCGTGTATCCTTGGTCGTGATGACGATGACTAGATCGTCTGCGTAGCCGACCAGATAGACCCCCGGCGGCATCAGAAGATCCAACACCTCATCGTAACCTACGTTCCAAATATCGGGGCCAAGGATCGAGCCCTGCGCTACTCCCACCGTCATTTTTCTTTTCTTGACCCCAGTCTGCGTCCCGTACGTAATGTAACGGTCTCGTAGATAGTCCTTGAGGATTCGGAGAAGGTATGGGGGCAGCAGGAAAGCGTCGGAGAATGCCCGCACGATATCCGTTCACCTCACCGAGTTGAAAGCGTTTCGTACGTCGAGTGTTGCCATGAGCACTATTGGCCTGTTCTTGTGGGGTCTAGTCTGTGCTCTGTCAAAGGAGTCGATCACTTTTTGGATCGCCCCTATCGTCGACCGTCCTTGTCTGAAACCATACTGTCTATCGTTCAGGCCGCCAGCGTCCCGAACCGCCTGTTGGATTCGCGGTCTCAGGAGCATTTCGAAGAGCTTGCCAAGTGTATTCAGCATTTTATACTTTTTTACGGTTTTTTATATTTTGTTATACTTTTTCACGTCTTTTTACATTTTTTTACATATTCCTACGTTTTATTATATTTTATTACACTTTTTCACCTCTTTTTACATTATTTTACATATTCCTACGCTTTATTATCTTTTATTACACTTTCTCACGTATTTTTACTTTCTTTTATATTTTATTTATCATTTATTTACAATTTTTTATATTTTATTATGTATTATCAACTATTTTTTATGTTTTCTTACATTTTTATATTTTTAAACATGCTATTTTTATCTATTGCATTTTTTACTATAAATTTTACAATCATAATTACAAAAAAGACTTCTGTGTAATGTATGTGGTATATAAATGTTATAATACGGTAAATTTCAATGCATAAAATATGCAATGTTCTAGCTGACTCTGTCAGTCTACACTGTGTAGGAAACTATTAAATAGGTAACATATAAAAATTGGACGATAGGGAGGGTCAACACTTCAAATATAAACAAAAAAAATAAACAAAAAAAAATAAACAAAAAAAAAATATTAAATAGGTAAGTCTCACTGGGTAGAAGTCTGCGAAATACATAGTGATGTATTTTAATACAACAGATATCCTGAAACGAGTCCTTACACCCTGACTAAACTTAGAAATTAACTAGACGAGCCAATACTACCAGGGACAACTAGCTACCCAAATTGCATTGAACCATGCACACAGCACTTTTATATCCCCCAGTTCTTATTACCTATCCCCTCACACTCTAAAGCACTAACACTCAAAGATCACTTAGAGCTACAGAAGCAGTCAAATAGGGCTGGACGGTCTGAGCTGGCACTATTCCATGGATGCCAGTCTGCTGTACGTCAGTAACCACGCCACCTAGGAGGAAGATACTGACAGAGACCGTCAATTGTGTATCAATATCAGGGACTGCCTCAGCCTAGGGATCAACAAAACACATGAGCAGCAGATCAGTCCCTATTCTGAAGGACAACCGAGGAGAGTTGAACTCCTAAAAATCACATATGACTAATAAATAGAGGACGCAAAAAAAATACCATGCAAATGAAAAGTCTTCAGCAATGGATGTTGTTCACTCGCTGTACCAGCTACCTGTAACCACTAAAGGGGAAGGATTGATGGAGACCTTCAACCGTTGTTTCGCTGCTGGAAACAGTTCCTCCCTCAGAGTCGCTGAAGACACAAGCAACAGATTAACTGTACACATAGTCACTAGTATCAGAGCCAAACAAGGAAAATTGAGCACCTAGAAACCACACATTAATTAATAAATAGATGACCCAGACAACATTTCCACACCCAAGAAACAGTCTGCAGCAGTGCCCGTCGTTTACACTACTCTCCATGCCACAGATACCTGCAACAAGAGAAAGTACCATCAGCTCACCCATCAGAGAGGTTAGGAACGAGAAAGGGTTTACTAAATCTGCTCTCGACGTTGAAACACTGCCTTCCTATCTCCGACGAATCATCGTTAATCGGCGGACACGATGAAAGGGATGACATTCACCACGGATGCAGTTGTTTACATCACACATAGCAATACACGATAGACACATGCGCTCAACGGCATGTCGCACTAGCACTACTCGCTATAGAGTAGCAGAAAGCGCGCGGGGTCCATATCTTATCCTACAGATATATCTTATACACAGCGAGCACTCGCGGTCGCGCGAGTCGCATGTGTTTTTCCGCTGTAGGTACTTAGTGTGCGAACATAGCCTAGCCGAGGTAGCCGTTATGACTGCTGCAATAGTACTCATGCACGCAGGTCGCAGGGCTAAGCCAGATCAGTATTGATCTTTCTCCTTCTGTTTTTCTCCTTTTCGCAGTATTAGTGTGTATGTGCATATGTGCCGCGAGTATTTTTCTTTAATTGAGATTGTATACAGCGTGTCCAAAAAGTCTGCAAAAACACCCAAATAATTTCTCAGCTGAATTACTATTGGAAAATGTTAAGGTCGCCTTTGTAGTAATTTTTTACGAGGAATCCAATGGTGACCTTGGATTCGACCTTGGACCTCATTTTTGAGGTTATTTCAAGGTCAACCTCATTTTTTAAAATGGTAACCCCTATTTTTTATAGCGGAATCTGAAAGAGCGGAAAATTTTACGTCCGGATATGTATTAAGGTATGAGGTTGAGGTTGCCCCCAGAGGTCAAATTGAGGTCAAAGTATGATTTCTTAAAAATTTCGCGAGTTCAGTGGTAAAACAAAACAAACAAAGGTAAGGTTTGGTAAGTTCGAACGAAGACTTGAAGGTGACCTCTGATTCGACCTTGAACCTCATTTTGAGCCTCATTTTTGAGGTTATTTCGAGGTCAACCTCATTTTTTAAATGGTAACCCCTATTTTTTTAGCGGAATCGGAAAGAGTGTGAAACTTTACGTCCAAACATGTACTCAGAACATAGTTCAAGAAGGACCTTGACGTTCATTTGAAGGTCATTTAAACTTAACGACGGTCTGATCTTGTGTAAACTTTTTAATTTTTTTAAACAGTCTAACATCTTATTTCAAGTGCTCGAATTATTTTCCATCCACTTTTTGATAGTAACCTAATCGATGATCGAAAACACCAACAGTATTTTTGATCATTTCAGTAGGAATGAGAGCTGATTCATTGTAAAATTTTTTGAAGCGTTTAAATATTGAACATTGTTACTTGTTATTTTTCGTATGGTTAGAGTGACAATAAACTATTATTCATTCCATAACCACCACAGAAAAGGGTTGGTCATCTTTCAAACATATTTTTTGAAAATTAAAAGTTCTTTTTATTTTCAACTCAAAAAGTATTTTTGGATAAGGTCTACTACGAAGAGTAATAAAAATGAACAAACTCACTGATAGAGAAAGAATAACGATTCTCATGATGAGAGGTTGGGGATACATGCAGCGATCTTATAGGGCCGTAAGAGATATTTTTAATGCTTCATTTAGGGTTGGTGGAACTCCACTATCATTTTCAACAGTTCAAAAAACTGTTAGAAGGTTTGAAAATACCGGCACTATCAGCGATTTACCTCGATCAGGCAGATCAATGTCAGCAGGTAACGAAGAGAAATCTTTAGATGTTGTGTTAACATTCACCGAAGATCCGCATACTTCCGTTCGTAGAGCTGCTCAAGTGCACGAAATAAGTAAATCATCTATTCATAACATACTAAAGAGAGAGAAGTTCCATCCATTTAAAGTAACGCTAATACACAAGTTAAATGAAGATGATTTCGATCGTCGCGTTGAATTCTGTGATGATATGATGGCACGCATCGTACAAAATCCAAATTTTCCATCAAATATAGTCTTCTCAGATGAAGCTACATTTCAACTTGACTCAAGCGTAAATAGGCATAACTGTAGATATTGGGCAGTTGAAAACCCTCATTGGGCAAGAGAAGCCAAGTCACAATATCCACAAAAATTAAATGTCTGGGCTGGAATATTAAATAATAGGATTATAGGACCATTTTTTATTGATGGCAATTTAAATGCAGAAAAGTATGAAACTATGTTGCGGAATCAAATTGTTCCTGCTATAAGAGAAATAGCTGGAGAGGACTTTAATAACACATGGTATCAACAGGACGGTGCAGCAGCTCATTATGCACGAAACGTTCGCACATACTTAGATACAGTATTCATTAATCGATGGATAGGACGAAGAGGTGCAATTGAATGGCCAGCTAGGTCCCCCGATTTAACGCCTCTAGATTATTTCTATTGGGGTTATCTGAAGGATCGTGTATTCAAAACAAAACCCTTAAACTTAGATGAATTACGTGAAAGGATCATTGATAAATCAGCTCTCATTCCTACTGAAATGATTGAAAATGCTGTTGGTGCTTTCTATCATCGATTAGGTTACTGTCAAGAAATGAATGGAGAACAGTTCGAGCACTTGAAATAACATGTTATACTGTTTAAAAAAATCAAATGTGAGAGGCAAGGGGACTCACGTAAATCAAGCGCCCCATCGTGAGAGGCAAGGGGACTCACGTAAATCAAGCACCCCATCGTGAGAGGCAAGGGGACTCACGTAAATCAAGCGCCCCATCGTGAGAGGCAAGGGGACTCACGTAAATCAAGCACCCCATCGTGAGAGGCAAGGGGACTCACGTAAATCAAGCACCCCAAAGGGAACAGATTTTACTACGTCCACGTCGTTGTTCCTGGGTAACGCTAAACGTAAAAAATTGAACTTGACATGACTTTTAAGGACAATGTCAAGGTCACCATTAGATTTCTCGTTGAAAACTACTAAAGAATTAACCTCGCTCAGTGTGATAAAAAGTTTACACAAGATCAGACCGTCATTAAGTTTAAATGACCTTCAAATGAACGTCAAGGTCCTTCTTGAACTATGTTCTGAGTACATGTTTGGACGTAAAGTTTCACACTCTTTCCGATTCCGCTAAAAAATAGGGGTTACCATTTAAAAAAATGAGGTTGACCTCGAAATAACCTCAAAAATGAGGCTCAAAATGAGGTTCAAGGTCGAATCAGAGGTCACCTTCAAGTCTTCGTTCGAACTTACCAAACCTTACCTTTGTTTGTTTTGTTTTACCACTGAACTCGCGAAATTTTTAAGAAATCATACTTTGACCTCAATTTGACCTCTGGGGGTAACCTCAACCTCATACCTTAATACATATCCGGACGTAAAATTTTCCGCTCTTTCAGATTCCGCTATAAAAAATAGGGGTTACCATTTAAAAAAATGAGGTTGACCTTGAAATAACCTCAAAAATGAGGTCCAAGGTCGAATCCAAGGTCACCATTGGATTCCTCGTAAAAAATTACTACAAAGGCGACCTTAACATTTTCCAATAGTAATTCAGCTGAGAAATTATTTGGGTGTTTCCAGACTTTTTGGACACGCTGTATATCTATATAGGGGGGCGCAGCTCCCTCAGTTAGATATATTAGTTCTAACGAAGTAAAAAATTAAATATATAATAAAAGGCAAAAAATGTAATAATTTGTATAGAAATGTAAAATGATGTAAAAAAATGTAAGTTTCTGTAACAAACTATGAAGTGATCCACGTTCTTAAATTTTCTTGTATTATTTTTTTTCACGTTTTTTTATCTTTTGGTTCCAAGGTGATAAAAAATATAATATATAATAAAAAGCGGAAAAAATGTAATAAATTGTGTAGAAATGTAAAATTATGTAAAAAAATGTAAGTTCCTGTACAAAGCTATAGTGTTACACTTTCTCACGTTTGATTACATTTTTTCATTCTCTTTTGAGACTTATGTACAGTTTTTCATATTTTGGTTCTAACGAAATAAAAAATAAAATATGTAATATAATGTGAAAAAATGTAATAAATTGTATAGAAATGTAAAATTAAGTAAAAAAAATGTAAGTTTCTGTAAAAAACTGTAAAGTGTTACACTTTGTTACATTTTATTACATTTTTTTTTCTTTTTTGACATTTTTTTAGACTTTTTCATATTTTTGTTGTAACGAAATAAAAAATATAATATGTAATAAAATGTGAAAAAATGTAATAAATTGTATAGAACTGTAAAATTATGTAAAAAAATATAAGTTTCTGTAAGAAACTGTAAAGTGTTACACTTTCTTACATTTTATTATATTTTTTCATTCCTTTTTTTACATTTTTTTACACTTTTTGACGTTACGTTAAAATAAATGAAAAAATGCAAAATTTTAAAAAAGTAAAAAACGGTAAGAAAATGTAAGAAACTGTAAAAATATGTAAGAATATGTAAGAAAGTAACTTTTTTAACATTTTCGATTTCCGCTAGGGGTGTTATGTTTATTTGGCCGTAAGATCTGACGGTCGTTTAGCAGAGGCGTTTAATATAAACATGAATCAAAATGAATTTTTTTTTTATTTCGTTGGGCTCCAACGATGTAAACTTCAGACCCATTACCAAAATGTCCTTGTGAAAAAAAGATGAAAACCCTGCAAGATTAGAAAGAAGCTAGTATTATTGAAATAATACTTACTCAAGGAAAAGACCACAACTAAATTAGCAGAGAACTCGACCAACATCAATATCGGTCCATAGAAATCTAGGAGACACAGTGACTGCTGATAAACATTGATGACTGCCGTCTGCCGGACTGCCGTGCACACATGGTTGACATGGTGGATAAGAGCCATAGAGGAAGCGAAGCACTGTACTTAGCGATTATACGTTATATGTAGTAGGCGGCTTTCTTGTGTTCACTCCGCACTGAGACTTTTTCCCTTATTTTCGCGAAGTTCGGCCCAGCCTTTTTCTGGCATCATCCGCGGCGCTGTGTCACTTACGCAAACAAGTACAACGAGCCAGACAAGCTGAGCAGCTGAGCTCCAGCACATGCGCATGCGCGCACACGCAGATATGCATACACTGCCCACACTAACCGCGAAGTCGGACCTATACATATACCTATATATATACGCAAAGCCGAATTGGTTATCAGACAAGCCGCCGATCTTTTGTATAGCTGCCTCCAGTCTGACGGATATGATACGTTCAAACAATTTTCCGACTATATCCAACATGCAGAGTGGTCGATACGCGGATGGTTCATCCGGAGGTTTATTTCCCTTAGGAAGGAGTACCAACCTCTGTATCTTCCACTGTGTTGGGAATATTCCTTCACTTAGGCATGCATTGAAAGTGTCCTTGAATATGCAAGGAACTTCCAGAGCTGCAGTCTTTATAGCTAAACCAGGAACGCCGTCCAGTCCTGGGGCCTTTCTTATGGCAATCTTTTTGACCGCTATCTTCACTTCTGATTCGGTGACTGCTGTTGGCTCGGCTGTACCGATTCTTTCCGTTAGACCAGTGCCATGTTGCCATTCCTGGTGCTCTGGGAATAAATTTTGGACTACTCTATCAAGAAAGGTCGGACAGGAGGGAACATTGGTGCCTCTGGGATTGATTTTATTTATGACCGTTTTGTACGGCCATCCCCACGGGTCACTGTCCACTTCCTCGCAGAAGTCCTGCCAACACTTTCTTTTGGCTGCCTTGAAGGCAATTTTCAGCGTTTTCCTCTTTTGCTCATATCTAGTTGTTAATTGATCATACAGCGGTCCACGGACTGCTCTTTGGTGCAGCCTCCTAGCACGAAGACATTCTTTACGTATTACCGCAATCTCCTTGTTCCACCAGTAGCCTGGTAAGCGTCCCCGGTGGTTCGTCCTTGTGGACATCGAGGCATCGCATGCCGCTGTGATGGTCTCCGAGAGGCTTTGAGCCCTAACCTCAGCTGTTCCTTCGACAGATGCTCCTTCCAAAAAGCAGAGAAAAGCTTCCCTGTCGAAAGTAGCTGGTGCCCATGTCTCTCTCTTCGGCATCCGGGTCATATTCGCTGTTTTGCCTGTCGGGTGGAGCTGGTATGTGAGAGCTCGGTGATCGCTGCCAGTATACCGATCACTGACTTGCCAGTATGAGCCTTCCCGACTTAATCTGGGATCGGCAAAGGTCAGATCTACTATGGAAGACTTTCGTCCTTTAGTGTAGGTCGGCTTTGTCCCTATGTTAGCAATCTCTAGCTCTAGTATCACGAAGGTCTCAAGCAGTGCGTGGCCGCGGTTGTTCGTTTTCTTTCTTCCCCACTCAATTGCCCAAGCGTTAAAGTCCCCCCCGATTACGACTGGCAGCGTGGAGGTTCTAACGCTAGTGACGATAGCATCTAGGGATCTTTCGAACTCTTCTATTGAGTCGCTGGGTGGTAGGTAGCAGCTGTATAATCTTATACCGGATACTTCAACCCAAGTGAATTTGGGCTGAAGGACGTCCATTTTTTTGGATATGTGGAGTTCTCCGCATACCCAGATGGCCGCCGTGCTGGCACGATCCCTTACCCAGTTTGGTTCATTTTTGTCCCTGTACTGCTCACTGATGATTACTATGCCCGCCTTCTCCTCTCGGATCAATTGGGGCAGCAAGTCATGGGCTACTGTACAGTGGTTCATGTTGATTTGAAGCACTTTAGCCATCGTTGTTTGTTGTTACGACCTCCATCGTTACCTGCTCGTTGTTGGTCGGGCAGTTCACTGCCTTGTGACCCTCGGTATTACACTTGAAGCACAGGGACGACCGGTCAATTACACTCTTACAATTCTGTGCCAGGTGTCCGATTTCATGGCACTTGAAGCAACGCGTCACTGTTTCACGTAACCGGACCCGGCAATTGACCCATCCTATTCTGAGTTTTCTAGTTTCCAGCAACTTTTCTGTCATTGCTACAGGTAGCATAACGCTGGCTGCTTGAGTGCCACTGTAAGACGCCCGGAGTCTAACATCCCCAGCGGTCATCATTTCGGGGCCGATAATTGAAGTGATCGCCTGTGTTACCTCTTCTGCTGTTGTTGTCACGTCCAAATCTTTGATTTCGATTGTCTCCTTATGGGACAACGTTTGTACTATCGCTGACCCTGCAAGGGTAGACGAGACCAATGTCTGCAGTTCATGCGACACGATGTTTGGTTTGTCTAGCTCCAAAAGCAACTCTCCTGCCTTGGTACACCTGATGCGCGTGACCCTTTCTTGCAGTGCCTTCAACTCAGGTGCCCCTTTGAGAGTTCCTAGGATGTCGGCGTAGGTGGTCTCACCGCACCTTCTTATTTTGAAGGCATCAGATCGAGCTGGCCTCCGCCTAACCGTGGTATGTGCCTGCACTACTTTTTCCTTGCCGTCAGTCTTGAGTCTCTCATATCTTCTGCGTGTTCCTTTACTAACGACGGTTGCCCAGTCGGTCTGTCCTATCTGAGCTTCCGGTTTTTTTGCAGGTATCTGTGAGGAAGCCCGTGTCTTCGCCTTCTTTTCGTTTGGCTCTGGTGGCGGTGAGGGGCAGTTACGTTCGGTGTGTACTACCGACGCCTTCCATTTCCGAAAGAGCGGTGATGTTTGGCTTGTTCCGTCCTTGGTAGGTCTGGTAGCTTGTCCAGACTCATGACTTTTTCGACTTTTGACGAATTCTTTTAAGGTTCTTTGGGTAGTCTTCGCCATTGACTTGAGCTCATTGTGAATGTTCTTTTTATCTAGAATAAATTCCACCAGAGCCTCTACCTTTGTTTTTAGGGTTCGGAAGGCAGCTGCGTCTGCGCTATCCTGGCTTACTTCGTCTTCTTCTTCCATCTTATTCCTGGAATAGTGTATGTGGCTCCCCCCATAATCCGTGGAGCCTGCACCGACCACCGGGGCTTTCACCCGATCGGAATCGGTGGTGGGATTAACCCCTCCACTGAGGGCACCCACTTGGGATAATGCGTATCTCTCATTCACTACGTCCATGGTTGGTTTGTTATTTGGGGTGCCTTCCCCTAGCCAGTTTTGGTCCACCCCGGGTATTTTATTTCCCCGGTGCCCTTCATATCTGACGAGCTTTCCCCTATCCGCCACCTGGGGAGGTGCCTAATGCGAGACTAGCAACTCGACACGGCAAAACTTTGAGAAGAGCCTAAATATTTTTTATAAACAGCCAGCAAGACATTCTGCAAAAGAATAATATACTAACAAACTTTAATTCGATGAAAAGTCTATAGAAAGTCTTTGAAAAATGTTTTCTCTAAAAAGAAAGCATTAACATTTTTTTCTCGAAAATATTTGATTTATACATTTATCTAAACTACTTTAAAGTAGAAATAATAAAACTTTCTACAAAAGTATAAAATAAGGCAAATATAAGTTTTTCCTGAAATCTATAAAAATAAATGAATTATTTCCATATAACTTTACAATTAATAGTGTTGTTAATTTATCATCATACCTAAAAAAAACAGCTTGATTATATTATTTCAAAAAATTTTAAACTTTTGTGAATAACAATACTACCATTTAATAATTTTATTAATAATATACTATAATAAACTCTCATAACGTTTTCACACTAGGGTAAGTGTGCCAGTTACTGTGCCCGCTTCAGTTACTGTGCCCTTAAATCATTTTCATTTATAGTAGAGTATAATCATATTTAATCATAAATATCTAAATTTTATATACTGTTCAATTCATACTTTTTATTGTTAAACCCACAGTATGATTTAATTATTCTTATAATATATTTAAAATAGTTTATTAAATTTCTCATTGCGATTTCTATGATTTTCTTATCGAAACGCTTAAGAATTGCCTATACAAAAGTGATTGAAAAACTATAAAAATAACATTTTTCATAATAAAAAAATACACTTAATGTTTATAAAACCTATCTACTTGACAAAAGAATAATAAAAAAGTAGTTTTGATTAATATTATTGTTTAATTTAATATAATCCAGTAACTAAAACGAATTTTCGGCATATTTCTATTACTGTGCACAGTACCTGGACAAGTTTTCATGAATGTATTTAGTTACTGTGCCCCCTCGCGCTAGGCTACGCTAACCTTACTTTCTCATGCTTCGTCACCTGTGCAAGTCAACTTTGACGTTCGTTGCTTACCCACAGAGCTAATAACACAGTTTTTAATATATTTAAAAATAATATATTTTATTCCCATCTTTATTTTATTTTCTTCTATAATAAGTAAGTACTTCTATACGTAGTAAATCATAGCCCTGCTGGAAATCATCCACTTCTCTCTCATTTTATGAAAGCCAAGTTGAGTGAAAACAGTAGAAAAGGTTCGAAAAATCGTTTCACCAATGGGAGAGAAATGGATGATTTCCAGTAGGGAGTCTACTAAATGTAATAAAAAAAAAAGCAAATTTCGTGTTCAAATATATTTTATATAGTTTATGCAGATGCAGATGAGTGAGAAAAAAAGACACAGGATTAAATACAGGGTCCAGAATCTAAGGCACATTAATTAAAACACTGTACACTAAGTGACACACAGTAATTAAAACAATGCACACTAACTAACACATAGTAATTAAAACAATGTACCCTAACTGACACACAGTAATTAAAACAATGTACACTAACTGACACACAGTAACTAAATTAATGATACAGTAACTGATGCAAAGGCTTATGCTGTTATTTTATTAATTATTTAATATTCCTTACATAACATTGTATTAAAAAGGTGTTTATTCTGCTCACAGAATATATAATTATTATATAAAGGTCTTAAGATGATCAAAAATTGAAAAAAAAAACATAGCAATTGATTAAATACTACGGACATCGCCTTAAGGGGCACAGTAACTGGCACACTTACCCTATACAATTATTATTTTCTCTTAGAAAGTTGTGAAATCTATCTAAAAAACTTTTTACAAAAGTTTAAACTAAGGCAAGTATTAGTCTCTTTCTTCTGTACCAAAAACTTTAATGAGAGATTAAACATTTTTTTTAAATAATCAAGACGTTTTTTAAAAACTAATTTTTAAAGTACGTTCTAACAACACAATTTGTCTAATTCTTTTATTTCTTCTAATCTCATCTATTCAATAAGCATTCTCTACAAATGAGTAACAAATAAGTAAGGCAAGTATAGAAGTCTTTTCTGTATAATCTACTCTCCCTCCCACTCCCCCCCCCCCTCTCTCTCGTCCGTTTTCTCAACATCCGTCAAATTCTGTACCAAAAGCATTAATAAGAACTTATAAATATTTCTTTAAAATAATAAACGCACGTTCTTTAAAAAACTAATTTTTTAAGTATGCTCTAACAACACAATTTGCCTAGTCCTTTTATTTCTTCTAATCTCATCTATTTAATAAGCACTCTCTACAAATGGTAATCATTTTTTTTCAAGACTGTACAAATAATAATATTGTTAATAAAACTTTCTACGAAAGTATAAAATAAGGCAGGTATAGAAGTTTTTTCTGTATAATCTATAATATAATAATATTTATGATTTTTGCTTCCTCCTAGAGGAAGCTTTGTGATAGTAAATTTTTGAGTTGTTGTAAAAACATGTTATAATTGTGTTCCGAGGTGTTAGGAATCAAAATACATGGTTTTTGAAATATGTCTGTATGGATGTCTGTGTGTGTGTGTGTGTGTGTGTGTGTGTGTGTGTGTGTGTGTGTGTGTGTGTGTGTGTGTGTGTGTGTGTGTGTGTACGCCTGGATCTCAGTTTCTACTCAGTCGATTTTGACCGGACAGGTATCATTTTTTTTTTCTTTTTGTGTGATGCCGAGTCAAAAATCCGTTTTTTGATTGGGCAGATGCGTTTTTGTTTTTTTTTCGATTTTCTCAAAATTGTTATTTGATTTTTTTTCATGATAGGATCGAATTATCTGAATTTTTTTGCAAAAATTTATGACATAATTATAATTAAATTCATTTATGAAGATTTAAAAGTATTAATTTATTAATTATATATTTATTTATTTATTTATTTAGATCAACGGGCAAGAATGAGGTTTAACATAATATATACATGTGTAATATATAACATATAATATACTAGCTACATTCAACGCGCTTCGCGCGTATTATTTATCTATTGATTTTTTTTTGTTTTTGAGGTTATGAACATGATCATGTTAGTTTAATTTAAAAGTTTGAGTTTAAATTCTACGATAATAACGTAAGTTTGATAAATATAATAATGAAATTTCTCTTAAACTATTTTCATTATTCAGCAGTTTTGAATACTTAAACTCAAGAATTCAATCTTGAAAATTCAGACATCTTAGACTTTGGCGCCTATACTATATAGATCAATCAAATGAGTCTACAGCAACCAATTAAAACACTTTTATTGTGATGACAGATTTCATCCATCACTTTTTAAAGAGAGGATAACATCATTAGGGCGGTCTAAACTTAAAAAAAAAAAACACGTTTTTGTTGTTTTTGTTGATAAATAAAGAACCGTGATACCTAGAATTTTTTTTTTAGAAAATATAGGTATTTTAATTCTCTTTCGAATGCTACCCATCCGATTTTGATACATAGAGCCGTTTTCAAAAAATAACGGCTTGGAAAAAAGGTTAACAAAATTTTAACCTCAAATATCTCTGAAATGTATGGACCAATCATTTTGCCCAAAGAACTCGGCCGAGAACTATCCAAAATCTACCTTTAAAAGGAATTTTGAATCGACTAAATCAATTTGACTCCCGTAATTCTTGGACATATAAAACTCATTTTTTTAATTTTTTAATTTTTTTCTCAAAAACTAACCAAAAGAATGAATTAAAATTTGTACAGATTATAGCTATTTATATTCTGCATTATCATGATTTTTCTCAAAAATATTGACCAGTTAGTTTGAGACTTATAAGCTTTTTAAAAAAAACACGTTTTTGTTGATAACATAAGAACCGTGATAGCTAGAAATTTTTTTTTAGCAAATATAGATATTTTAATTCTCTTTTGAATGCTACCTATCCGATTCAATTATCTCGATTCTATCATTAAAAGAAAGCAAAAACAATTTTGAGAAAATCGAAAATTCGAAATAAAACAAAAACGCATCGGCCCAATCAAAAAACAGATTTTTAACCCACAATCACAAAAAAAAGAAAAAAAAATAGAGTCCGGTTAAAATCGACTGAGTAGAAGCTGAGATCCAGGAGTACACACACACACACACACACACACACACACACACACACACACACACACACACACATCTCTACAGACATTTTTTTCAAAAACCATGTATTTTGATTCCTACACCTCGGGTAACAATTATAACATGTTTTTACAACAAATAAAAAAAATTACTATCACAAAGTTTCCTCTAGGAGGAAGCAAAATTTTTGAAGAAAATGTGTTAGGAATGTTGTATAGCACATTTGGAATCAAAATATACTATTTATAGAAAATATCCGTATGGACGTGTGTGTGTGTGTGAATGTGTGTGTGTGTATGTCTGTGTGCTTGTATGTGTGTATGTATGTGTGTGTATAGACGGAAAGAAATTTGGGCAGACAGTCGTCCACTGGTATACGTCGAACACGCGCCAATTTTGATATAAGCGAAACATCCAACATTTTAGCGGTTTGACATTCCAAATTGGGCGATTTCCAAATTTATAAACAATTTTGTATGGGATAATATGTGTGCTAATTTTCAAGATCGAATAATTACTTTTTGAGATATTTAGTATTGAAAATTTTCATATTTTACAGTCACTTTCTTTGTCGCATACTCGCATGATAACTAGACAAAAATTGTTCCAATTTCTTTAAAATTTGGTGGAGATGTAGAGTTTGTATATTATTTATTTATTATGTGTTCTTTGGGTAAAAGAATTCGTTTATGAATTTCAAAGATATTTGAAGTTAAAACTGATTTAGCCCTCTTTTCAAAACATAATTTTTCGGGAACGGCTTTATGATGTATACTAGAAATGAAAATGACGCATCGTATGCGTCACGTGTTGGTTACATGCGTTTGTTTTTTATTGAAGTTAATTTACAGCGCGCTTCACCGATACATGATATTAGCGAGATACGCTGGCCAATTAGAATCCGAGAAATACGTAACAATACTTTTGGCTGCACTTTGATATTAATCGCGTTCTCTCTTTTATAAATGAAAACATGAAATTTATAGACAATTTTGTGTGTAGTATATATTTGCAATATATTTGTCAAATTTCACCAAGAAACATTATCTGTTATACAGAATATTGAAGGACAATGATTTGGAAGTAATAGGATTGTAGGAAAGAGGTTCTTATATATAGGGTTGGTAGGTGTTTTGTATTATTAATATCTTAACATTAAACTTTTGTGTTGACATAACATCAGTAGAAATTAATAAAGGATTTCAAAAATAAGAAAAAATAAGTTCTAAATTATTGAAAAAACATACAAAATAAATACATTATTTTACATTTGAGCTGTATATACTATATATATATATATATATATATATATATATATATAAAAAATAAGTTCTAAATTAAAAAATAAGTTCTAAATTATTGAAAAAACATACAAAATAAATACATTATTTTACATTTGAGCTGTATATATATATATATATATATATATATATATATATATATATATATATATATATATACCGCGTGACTCAAATTATCCTGACATTGGATTTTCTCCCCCGAAAATTGCGAAAAGGTTGGAAAAGCGGTGAGTCTAAGGGTTTTGGATCCCGAGGAACACAATGATGCAGTCAAAATTGACGTAGCACAGAAAATAAAAAAGATAGCAAAATTATTTTTTCGAAAAATATTTAAGGTTTGGTTTTTATGTCCATTTATCGAAGTTCATTAAGTTTAAAGACCATACCGCCTTTGCCCAACCCCGATATCGGGATGAATCAATTTTTAATTGAATAATCAAAATCTGCTTTTTCGGCCGGACAGGGGAATTACCGCAGACGTTCGAGGAACGGGAATTCATAGAAGGAAGTCTTTTGAATAAATAGACTCTAGCTAGCAAGCGGCAACTTCATGACGCGATGGCCGATGGGTGCTCTTGACATAGCCATAACTTATACTTGATTCAAGCTAACGGAATATTCTGGAAATTTCATTAAATCTTTAAAGATTGCTTGATAACATGAATAGCATTCTATTTCTATTCACCGGTGTGTGTAAATTATTTATCAAATTATGGGGTATGTTCTGGGTTATGTTAGTGGCAATGTTTACAAATGCTGTTGGTTCGCGAAATGCCCAACAGATGACGCCTCTGCCGCGCACGTACTATCGTCTCGCCGTATTTGCCGTATTTGCCGTAGCCGAGACAGCTCACCGTTACAGTGATAATACTGTGAATAAAATCGAAGAAAATAGCCAAATTGGCTTTATTCATTCATTATTAAGATAACTGGCAGCTATTTTCCACTGCATTATCTACGAGGCCATTATACTCACGTATTTTGCGAGTCACTGAGCCCGTTTACATATTTCGTCCACGCAGTACACGATATGTTTTATCGTTTAAACTGACTATTGATTAATTATGTATGTATTGAGAATTTATAGTACATTGTGCAACTAGCAAGAATATGAGCTATTTCAAGCGAGGGTGAGACGTTCAGCACGAGTTGTAGTCGAGGGCGCCCGAGACGGAAACGAGTGGTGAAAACACCTCACTCGAGTCTGAAATATCTCTTTTTCCCGTGTTACACACCATATTTTTTTCAACGAGTGCATGAGAGGGCCTTTTTATATACATAAAAGTTGTGTAGGGGATCGTGTATTTCGCGTCGTACACAACCGAATAGTGAATTAATACTGAAGATTAATAAAAAACTAAAAATATAACTATAAACTATAAATAAAAGTCTCATGCAATTATTTCTATTAATATCTATCTATAAAAATTTAATATTTTGCGATTTAATCTTTAAAAGTTATTTTATATCATCCTAAACTGGCCAAAAAGTCATAAAATATATAAATTTGACAATAAGAGAAAAATTTTACAATGATTCGCTTGGAGCGGGGGAAAAATTGATTTTTTTCATTCTTTCCTAAATCACGCTCGAAATGCGCGATTTTCTACATGGCTTTCAGGGCCGAAAAAAGGCCCGTTTCATGCACGTGTTGACAATTGTTTTATTTGCAAAGCTTGCCAAGTAATATAATTCGATACTCGAATCTTATTTATACACACCACAACTATTTGAAAGTCTTATATTGAAAATGTAATATTACTTTTAAGCAATAGACTAAAGAAGTTTCAAAATGGATTATTTTAAGTCAGCGAACATAGAAAAAAATATATTTGCGCTCACTGAGATAAATAAAGTTATACTTATACGAGACGTTCTAGTGCTAACACTATTTATACGCCAAGGGGTCGAGTTGAGTATAGCAACGTTGTTGCGTTCGACTCAGCTGCGCATACTCTCGTCACGAAAGCTGCGTGCTACCCCGTGAGTGCTGCGCGCAAGAGTTAAGCTTTTGCATTTTGAACATCGTCGTTGCGACCACGCTGTACGCTGCTACGCTCCGGTCGCCCTCTCAGTGTAAGCGCTACATGAGATTTCCTGCAGCTTATGCAAGAAATCAACAGAATTCAGCCGTACTGTATTACTAGACTGGAATGGAAGCTGTCTTTTCTTCATGTAGCACCGGCCCGAAATCGGACAAGTTCTATACGACCCTGCAACAAGATTTTTGCAAATAGAAAAGCACCCTTACAGTCTATGCGACTGGTTGACTAAAATTTTTCTCATATCAAAGTTTGTATGAAGTTATCGTTTGGCTCTACTTTTCATACAGCTGATTAATGAGTCTTCCCGAAACTTTGAAATGTGCTCCATAATCTACGGCCAAAATTTATCTAAACTTTTCTCAAACTTTCGCTAGAATTATTATAAAGTTCACCCAACCTTGCGAATAGATAATGGAAGATTGCAAGTTTTACGTGAAGCTTTTCGAAACTTTACACAACAATTTTTATATTACAACTTTATCCAAATTTTGAGGATGAATGAAAATTGTATCAATATTTTGCAGGACTTTAATATTAAACTGCTGTTTACGTAGAGCAAAAGAATTCGAATGACTTTTTTCGAAATTTTTGAAAAATTGTTCCAAACTTTATATGAGCTTTATACAAACATCATATAAAACTATTTATACATAGACCGTAGACCTTCGATATTGCCCGAAACATTGGAGAAAAGTTACCCAATTTTCCTAATAGTATTTCGTAAACTGTTTTTTTTTTTTCAAATCTTTCAAGGAAATTTATCAAAACTTAATATTCAACTTTTTCGTAAGTAGAGCGAACAAATTCAAATTAATTTCACAAACATCATAGAAACCTTTTTATAAATATAGTATTAAATGTCGAATTATTTTAAAATTTTTGGCGGACATCAATCTAACCTTTATATAAATATTTTTGTAAGTAGACCGCGGCAGACATTTCAATTTTTTCTTAAACTTTGGCGGAGATTTATCTAAATTCTATAAGTATAAAGTTTAGAGATTTACGATACATAAGGTACTTTTCGCTGGGCACCTTAGGATTTTGAAAAGGAGTCCGGTAGAAAGGAAAATTGCACCAATTCATTTATCATTTGAAATCAAAATTGAGTTTGACCGTTTTTTAAAGAATTTTATGCATGCATTTTATTCGTTCTGAAAAGACCATTTTTATTTTCTTAATACGTAGCGTGCAAATAACAAAAATTTGATTTTAATAATAATTTTTGAATTGTTAAACATGGATACAAACTTTTGGTTCGTTAACTACTTCATCTTGAGAGCATCTCAGTTTTATAGATAGAGTCAAATTTACATTTAACGAAAGAAAGAATTACATACTTAGGTACTAGAAAATAAATTATGAATCTATTGTGCTGGAACTGTTTATGTATGTATGAGCAAAGTTGCGAATAAAAATTTATGTTACTACGTATCACGAGTGCAGGAAACTCGCTAACTTTTTGTAAAGTTTTATATTGTAAAGAAGTACTTTGTAGCTTACAGAACATTTACAAGTTAACTATTACAGTTGCAAATATTGTAAGTACTTTATTTAATAAAAAATTTGATACTAAAAAATACATATTTTAAAGTTAAAAATAAAATAATAAATTAATATTTATTTAATACTTAAAATTTAATATTTAAAGTGTTTTTTTATTTGAAAAACGCATCCATTTTGATATTTCGTTCGAAAATTGTAGAAATAATATTTTTTATTAAATAGTCAAACGGTAGTAATTAAACAAAAAAAGTAAACACTGGCGTAATTTTATTCAGTTACAGTCAAAAGTTACTGAGTAAAAATGCTCATTCGTTTGTGTAAGTACATGCATACTTTTAATGTACTTCTTATTATCTCTAAACCTAAAAATTTGTTGGCCCTTATATGCCCATTTGAACATCGAAAATTAGAAGCACAGTCGTCTGCAATCGGAGCGATCTGATATTGACTATAAGTTGCAGGCGCGCTGAGCGCGCTTTATTTGCTTTTCATGATTGTAAAACACATGACCGTTGTAAATGCAATGCACCGAAGCTTCTATCATCGGCGTGCTTTGCATACTGACATACGTAGCCATGGCTGCAAATCAGCGTGTTGTACGGTGGCAGAGAATGTTGGAGATGCTCCATCGCACTCGTGGCGACGATGGGCAATATAACATTATTGCTGCACGTAATTTATACGCTGCAGAGTTGCCACAGGAGCCACTTCCATCTCGACAAGGTTTCATGGGGTTAGTTTTACGATTTATTTATAAATGTATTCAATATTAAATATTAATATCTTAAAAATAATTGCATATTTCAGAGTTGTAGATCGTTATCGACAGCATGGTCGCGTCGATCCTCCGCGAGCCAGGTTGGCGAGAAGGGTCGTCGACGGTCCTCTTCGAGAGGTCGTTAATGCGAGCCTGCAGGAGAATGACATCCAAAGTGTGCGAGGACTTGCACGCCGTCTGCGTAAGTTTATTAATTCCTAGATTAGTCTTTTCCTAGCGCAGACTAAATAATTTGTAAAGTTAACCTTAAGACCACCGTGAAATGTAGATATCGTCGCCTGGGAGGTAAAAGGTTACAGCTGGGCTCGGCGCGTAAGAAGGTTACAACACGTCTCGGTGCGTAAAAAGGTTACAACTCGACTTGGCGTGTATGAAGGTTACAACTCGGCTCGGCGCGTAAGAAAGTTACAATTCAGCTCGGCGCGTTAGAAGGTTAAGTACAACTCGGCTCAGCGCGTAAGATGGTTAAACTCGGCTGCTTCGTTTTTTCTATGTTATTTGAGTTGAGAATCGCTGTAGAAATTGTGGTAATTCGGGCTTTCATGCACAATATAATTATTTCCCAATGAATCTTATTTTGTAGGAAAGTAAATTTTATAAATTATTTTTTCTTAATATCGTATATTTAAGACATTTTTCAAAGCTTTTTACACGCTGCGCCGAGTTATAACCTTCTTACACGCCGAGCCGAGTTGTAACCTTTTTACGCGCCGAGCCGAGTTGTAACCTTTTTACGCGCCGAGCCGAGTTGTAACCTTCTTTCGCGCCAAGCCGAGTTGTAATCTTCTTACGCGCCGCATCGAGTTGTAACCTTTTACCTTCCAGGCGACGATATATATATAGACTTTACATTTAATACGAACTTTTATACATTATATTTCATATCTGAATACAGCATTTGGGAACTTACTTCATATGCTAAAGTATCCACAATTACGGTGGTCTAAAGATTAATATAGTCCGCGCGCTGAGATACGACTCCTTCATCCGCGTGGTGAGATACGACCTTGTTCCGCTCAGCCGTCGATATACGGCTGCGAGTAATACCATTCTATTTCTACAATATGTATAAACAGATTATGATTTTGGCCGAATCCATCTCAAATCAGACAGCCCGCGTATGCCTATTTCACCTATCATGTTGAAATAAAAATATTTATGTTCTACTCGAAAAAATATTTTACACGTGTTTTTTTATTTTTTTGTTTCATCAAAATTTCATGCGTTCAGCGATGCCGAAAAATTCCGAGAAAATTCTTTCATTGAGAAAAAAAATTTTCAATGTGATTTTCAGACTGCTATTGTTTCAGCAGTTTTTCGAGCTTTTAAACGTGTAACACACAATTTCACTCAGTTTTGAGCACTCTTTAACGGCCTTAATGTCATTTTCAAAAAAATAAAAAATCCACGAGCTATGCACTTTTTACTGAAAAATTCATTTTTAGGGAAGTGCCTTTTTCTCGAAAACCCCATGTTTTTTTTGCACAATTTTTGTTGTCGTGATAGAGGATGGTAATGCCTAGCTAGACGTATTTGTGAGATTCGGTACTTTTTCCCTGGGATAGCGATCACTAATGAGATAACACACAAACAAATTTTTCACGCCTAATGCTTATATATAGTCAATGATATTAGAGTCAATGTAAAGGTATTTGTCTTTGTGTGTATGTAATATACAGGTACACATAACTATGTATTTATTTGTTATTTGCGTCTTTTTGATTTTTTATTTTTATACCTTTTTTTCATTTGTATACCTATTTTACTACCTTTGTTTTTCTGCTTCATTGTTCTTAATTCAGTAAGCGGACGATCAGCGGTCTTTGCTGTCAAACAATGTATTTTATCGTCACATGTTTTTTTAACCCATATATGAGTTTTTTGAATTCCAGGATACTTTGGAGTTGTAAGCCAATCAATATTTTTTTCTTTTCTGAATTGTTCTATTTCAGCATCTTGTAAATGTATTATTTTAATAGCATCAGTATATTTTTGAACATGTATTGCAAAATCATTTGCGTTTTGAATAGCTTCTTCAAGGGGCTCTCGAAGATTATGCGAAGTAGCATAATGCTTTATAAGTCCACCCACACCATCTACAGCTCCTTTGCCGTGCCCAGTAGCAGAGAACAACCATTTTATATCACACGGTGCTCGTTTTAGTTCATCTAATTGAAAGCGATTTTTAAAGTGACTCGCAGCGCCGTCTGATACGATGGTAATTTTTTTAATTGAATCACAACAATTTTCTTTCAAGAATTTTATAATTTTTTGTACTGCTAGCAAAGCATACGCTGAATCATGTTTTCGGTCATCACTTATAACTGCGAAACTTTGTGTCGAATCCCCTTGATAAGAGACTGCTGTGAAAATAGAAATTTGATCATTAACCCAATGATTTCCTTGAACAGCTTTATTATGAATCACAGCCCAGTTTTCAGCGAAGTCTATTTGAAGAACTAAATGATATGAGTCTTTTTTAGCACTTTCTCTTTCTGTTTTTATAGCTTTGCGTTGTATATTTTTTACATACATGTGAGTACTAACCCTCATGGTCCAAACCGAAAGTTCATCTTTAAAAGCAGAAATTGATAGTGTCTTTTTAATCAGGTTTCCATTATCCCATAAAGCATATGTAATTTCTTCTGTGCCTTCTACATCTTGCAGTTTTAAAACATGAAACGTAATTCCCTTAATCCCTGGACATAGTTTACATTCTTGTAAATAACATAAATCAGATGGCTCAGAACACATTGTTGCATTTATTATTTGTGACCGACTTTCATCCAACTCTGTGACGTTACTCCCTCTAAAATTAATTAAGCTCGTAAGAAATAAATCATAATTTGCGCAATAGATACAGAGACAAACTTCTTTGATGGGGCTAAGTAAGACATACTTTGGTCGCAAACTATAAAATTTCGATTTTCCAATTCTCAATTCTGGATAATCATTTTTAAATACTTTATACGTCTCTTTTAAACTTCGAGTAAGAAAACGCTTAACTTTTTTCTCTTTTTTATTGTTAACTTTAATTGTAACAACGTCACATTTATTAGGACTTTGTCTTGAACAATTAAAATCATCATTTAAATAATATTCCATAACAATTTTTTCCATGTTTTCATCAATCGGATGGCCTGAATATGCATCTGGTTCTGAATAAATTCCTTTTTCTTTAACAAGATTTCTCGATTTGTTGATCATATACATTGTTATTTCTGGAAATAAAGATAAAATTTCATGTTTTGTAAAGGATGAAGGTAGCAAAGTCAGAATTTTTATTTTTTCTGATATCGTAGAACACTTTTGCAAGGCTAGACCAAGATTTTGTATCCATTCTGTACAATGGCATACAGTTGATTCATTTGCTGTTATAGAAACGTCATAAACATTGTTCAACTTCACATCAAGGGTATTAGACAATGTTGAAAGTATTTTTTTTTTCTTCTTTGTTACGTAATTTTCAATTGATTTTTCATGTATAAGATTTTTTCTTTTAAGAGGCGATACAGAACCTAAGAAAGATGTACTTATTTCATTATTAAATTCTTCAATGCGTTCTGGAGTACTTGGTAAAAAATCTTCATCTCTATCAACTACGTTATCGGTAACTTCATTATCCGTTATAAATTCATTGTCAGTACTACTCACCAATTCTAAAGCACGATTGTAACAATGTTGACACAGATATGTAGAAGGTGTCAAAGGTAAATGAGGATAGAGGTGCTTCAATGGATGAGCAAGATTCTCAAGTTGTTTTAAACGTACGGAACTAGATTTGTAAATAATTTGTTTGTGTTTGTCTAAAAAGTCTGCACATTTGATTCTCTCTGTTGAGTAATATTGAGACATCGTAGTTGAGTTGATAAGGTGTAAATATGTAATAATTTTCCAAAAGATGATGGTTTTAAATAAGACGAGATGTGTGATATATAGCAGAAACCGAACTTTTCTTTGTAAATGTTAAGTCAAACCATATCCATCTAGCGGACAAATGTACTAGTACATATACTCCTATAAGTAGGCGCACGTACATGTATATTACATACGCACAAAGATAAATACCTTTACATTGACTCTAATATCATTGACTATATATAAGCGTTAAGCGTGAAAAATTTGTTTGTGTGTTATCTCATTAGTGATCGCTATCCCAGAAAAAAAGTACCGAATCTCACAAATACGTCTAGCTAGGCATTACCGTCCTCTATCACGACAACAAAAATTGTGCAAAAAAAACATGGGGTTTTCGAGAAAAAGGCACTTCTCTAAAAAATGAATTTTTCAGTAAAAAGTGCATAGCTCGTGGATTTTTTATTTTTTTTTGAAAATGACATTAAGGCCGTTAAAGAGGGCTCAAAACTGAGTGAAATTATGTGTTACACGTTTAAAAGCTTGAAAAACTGCTGAAACAATAGCAGTCTGAAAATCACATTGAAAATTTTTTTTCTCAATGAAAGAATTTTCTCGGAATTTTTCGGTATCGCTGAACGCATGAAATTTTGATGAAACAAAAAAATAAAAAAACACGTGTAAAATATTTTTTCGAGTAGAACATAAATATTTTTATTTCAACATGATAGGTGAAATAGGCATACGCGGGCTGTCTGATTTGAGATGGATTCGGCCTTTTAGAGTTTTAGAGCATCACCACTTTTTGAGTCAGAGTTTCAGTAATTTTTTTAGCTATACTATAAATCAGACTTTAAGTCTAACACAGTGATAATTCCTTAGTACTTGTTGTTGTTAATTCCGTAGTGGTAATTCCTTAGTGTGAGTATATATCGGCAATATATTAGAAATACATTGGCAATATATATTAAATATATTGAAATTAAGTAAACTCGCACGATATATGCGGAACAGACGTCTTTTACTTAATTTGCTGTTGCGTGCTTGGCAAAAATTTAGCTTAATTTATGCATTCTAATGTGTTACCAACACTTGTTTTTGTGTAAAGTGACTTTTTCTTTGACCGATTGGATAAAGGATTCTAGTGCACCCGCTACTCAAAAATTCCGTAAAATCACAAAAATTAAACTTAATTTACTACAAATTTGTTAATGCATATTTTTATGACTTTTTTTCATTCAGAAATAAAACCAGTATACTATTTTTATTTCAAAATGAACATATTTTCATTCGCACAAATTTTTTGGCGGATTTTTAATTATTATTAACAAGTCTTTTTATTATTTATTACTTCAACTATTTCGTTGTCGTATAAAGCAAAAACCAATTTAGCCTTGTTTTTTGGGCTCAAAAATACAGAAAATCAATACATAAGTCACAAAAAATATGGTGTACACGTAGAGCCAAGTGGGCCGTTTGACCTCGTGTGTTTGCGGTACTCGTCTTCGGTTCGCAAAACGCACTCGTCTTCGGCTCGTGCTAGCTCACCTACGACTCGTACTGCAAAATCCACACTCTGTCTAAAATACCCACTTCGCTCCCTAGGTATACAATATACTATTTTCAGTGTGCGCACAATGGCAGGCGGAAACTAGAATGTCATTCGCGCGCGCCGCTGCCGATTTTCTCTCTGCCCGCGAGTGTTCATTAGCGCTATGCTTTGCCACATGTTTGCGCGCGCGATGGTTTGCCCGCAAAGTTTTAACTTCGTTCCATATAATACGAACATGGAAAAAAATATATTAATGATTTTGGCTAATTAATATTAAAGTTTGATAACTTAATATCTTTGGTTGCCTGTCGTATATATTTATAAAATTTTTATTTGTTTCAGGTGCACCAAGGGAGTCCGTCAGGCGTATCGCAAGGGAGATTAGGTTCCCGTACAAGCCCCAGGAACACCAAAAGCTCCACGATCCCGATCTCCCAAAGCGATTGCGATACGCAACGCAAATGCTGCGGAGAATACAGAGGGACCCGGAGTTTTTGAGGCGCCTGTGTTGCACAGATGAGGCTATATTTACACAAAAAGGGAATGTAAATAGACAAAATCTGCGCAACTGGGCACCTGAAAACCCCAGGTGGGTCCGCCCGGTAGAAAATCAAGTCCGGTGGAAAGTAATCGTTTGGGCAGGCATTGTCGGTGACCGAGTTGTAGGCCCATTTATTTTCGAGGAGAACCTGAATGGCAATTTAAATTGTGAATTTTTACTAAATACATTGCCAGGTCTCCTCGAAAATAACCCCGTCCGCATGAATCGCATGTGGTGGTTACAGGACGGGGCGCCGGCGCACAACACGGGTGCTGTCAGTGACTGCCTTAACGGATACTTTGGCCGGCGCTGGATCGGAAACCGCGGACCCTCGATATGGCCGCCGCGATCCCCGGACTTAAATCCGCTGGATTTTTATCTGTGGGGGAAAGTAAAAGATATTTGCTATCGCGAAGCCCCCACAACTAGAGATAATATGATCCAGCGGATTCGCGATGCATTCCAAGGCATAACCGCACAGGAATTGCGCAAAGTTCGGGGGCATTACGAACGGCGCTTACGCTGTGTTATTGAACACAACGGCGGTCTAATCGAACCTCACCTTTAAAATAAATTAATATATCGCTGCTCTACTTTTATTAACATTATTTTAAAATTTTAAATAATGTTAATAAAAGAAGGCAGTGAATAATTATTTTTTTACTTTAAAAGGATTCTCCGCAGTACTATTTTTAATTTTATTATTTTGTTTTAACACGAAAATGTATGTTTTATTTGATTCTAATTGTATGTTATATTTTATGTTATTTTTTATATGTATTTTATGTTTCGTGTTAATTACAATGGTATGGTTAAAGTTTCGCAATTGACTGATTATTTATTACCTTCCATAAATTAAAACATTTATATTTATCCTCTTTTTGTAAATTTATAATGATGAACTGACATTATTACTAAAAGTCATTTTACTCTGATCTGGTTTCGGTTCCTGTTGGATATGATAAGCAGTATCCCAGTATCCAGTCAAAGTAATCGGCAGTAAGTAAGCATCTCTTATGCAATTACCGTGATGTTCACATCAAATTGGATGTGGTTTATTCGCCTATGCGAATAAAGTACCACATAACTGGACCTATATCGTGTGACGTCCCGAATCTTGGTACAAAAGTGGAAAAAAATGATATACAGGGTGATGCTGAAACAATACAACATTTATATACCAACGTGATCAGCGTGAAAAACTAAGTCAAGATCACTTGGTCCTAAAAATTTTCCAGCAAGTTTTCCGCACCCCTATTATGCACAGAAAAATTTCCCCCATAGTGCCGGTCCTGGCAGCGCCGGCGCGAGCCAAGCGGCGGCCGCCGCGGCAAAGAGTGGGGGGCAACCGTTGCTACGGAGTACGTTAACGGAAGCGGGAGGTAAGGGGGAAGCGGAGCAATCGAGGCAACGATTTCGTCCGCAGTAAAAATCGCTGTGAAATCGACTTGTCACAGAAATGACTGCATATTGGTTATAAGGTAAGTCGAGGTCGCAAAACCCGATTTTGAAATTTGCAGATTCCTAGGTCCAAGGGTTCTATGCGAAAACAGCGTTTGAAAGTTTTATTTGCTTATATCTCGAGAACCGCTTCGTCTACAACAAAATAGCTTGCACCAAACGAAAGTGCGTAAAATTTTGCACCAGAAACGATTTTTTACTCGATTCCGATGAGTGCAAAGTTCCGAGATAATTAATCGAAAAGAAATGAACATGCCGCCGACTTTCCTCCCTCGCCGCAGTATGCTTCCCGTGTCTCTCGCTCCCACAGCGTTTATTTCTTTTCCATTAATTATCTTGGAACTTTGCACTCAACGGAATCGAGTTCAAAATCGTTTTCGATGCAAAATTTTAAGCTCTTTTGTTTGATGCAGGCCATTTTATTGTTGACTAAGCTATATTCAAGATATAAGCAAATAAAACTTACGAACGTTGTTTTCGTATAGAAGCCCTGGGAAACTGAGAGAGCTGCAAATTTTAAAATCTGTTTTTGTCGACTTCGATTTACCTTATAAACAGAATTCAGCCATTTCTGTGACTAGTCGATTTCAATACTGGACTTATTTTCAAGACAACTGACGAGGAAAGCTTTCGTTTGATCGGCCAAACGACTCGCGTACAGCTAGCGAAACTATGAACGCATCATAGTTGATATCCCTCGTTGATAAATACAGAGCGAGTCATGTATTTCTTTTCTTAAAAAACGTGGGCCCGATGTTGTGCAACATTCGAAAATTGATTTAGATTGGTCATAAAGAATAGGTGTGAAGATTTGCTATACTCGTTACATTTGAATTTTTACATTGAATTGCTATACTTTAGGTATTTTAAACTAAATAAATAAATTAATATAAAATATGAAAATAATTTTTCGTTTTAAAAAATTATCTGATTATCCTATAATTTTACGTATTCAGAATTAAAGCATGATAAAATATTTTTTCATAGCCCAAACAACAATAAAGTATGCGCCAAAAGAACTTTGATTTGAAATCGACGGCACTGATATTTTAGAGCGTTACATGAAAAGTTCTTTAGTTTAAATCATGTTTTAAATATCGCTAACACTTCGCGTGTCGCACCAGGGAATTTCTTGATAAAAACCCGGGAAGCGTTCGTTTCGTTTGGTCATCAGTTCAATTTTTATTTTCAGACTCGTAAACAGCATACAACCATGCAGCGACAAGCCTACTCCAAAAATTGCTTGCCCTCGATTAGAAATCAAGAAATCGCGTACACAGCCACCTCGTATCCTTACGTAAAGAGTTCTCGTGCTTAAATGATCTATCGGCTTCGTAAAAATATCTAGAGCAGCATAACGCTTCACCCTATGATGCACAAGAGTATTTTTTGTTATAAAAATTGCAAAATTAGAAACGCTATCACTTCGCAGCCTTAAAGTTTTCGCGCTTTAACATTAAAATTTTTAATTTTAATAGAAAAAAATGAGTAATAAAATAATTAATATGAAATAATGAATAATGCATCTTATCTTCAATAAACTGTAACGTAAGTAGATAATCAGAATGTGAACTGAAATGAAGACTTCTATTAATGGTAACAAAAAATCGTATTTCTAGTTAACGAGGTTCATGCACGACTCCCAAATTAAAGCGGTGTTAAATCAAGAGGTTGTCTAAAATATGTAAGAGCAATATTTGTAATGTAATTAAGCCATTCCGAATAACATAAATAGTTAATCTGTTCTAAAAAAAGTCTATTTAATATAACTAAACGAACACTTTTTAACAAAATGTCGATATTTCAGGAACAGTTTCGTCAGTATAAACAGTTATTGATAAAACACAGGGATCTTTTTTCATTCACGAACGATTTTATTTTTCATGATCAGATTTTGTTTCTTAATTAATTTCATGGCGACTTGCCGAAGAAAAATTTTAAAATTATCCAAAACCTTCAGTTAAATCAAATTTAAAAAATACATTTCTTTAACCACTTACACGAATTTATGATCAACCGCGGCCATGGTTATAACTTTCTGAATATTGAATAACTTTGGATTTTTCCCCCGGCGAGTTCTAAAGAAATTCATTAAGGAGCAAAGGAGACCATAAAAACTAAAATCGGTTGACTGAGGAAAACGATTCGTGTATATATTTGCCATTCTTTCAGACATAGTTTAAGCCATACTTTCAGCCGATCTTTAACCCATACTTTTTACCATACTTTGAATCATACTTACAAGGAGAGTGCGTAACCTTTGGATCACGGATTTGTACCAAATTGAAAGATCGTGTTTTAAAGTAAAAAATATTCTTATCTTCAAAATATGTTATTTTGTTAAAACATGATGTCTCTTCTATTTTATGTAACTCTGCAAGTATTCTTGTTACGAATATGAGCGAAAAAAAATTTTAAAAGTAGACAGAACAAGCTTTATTTTGAGCACTGTCCGAGTATGGCTGAAAGTATGACCTAAAGTATGGCTGGTCATATGGGTGAAAGTATTGCTGAAAGTATGGGTAAAAGTGGCTTAGAGTATAACATAGAGAATGGGTGAAGGAATGAATGAAAGTATGCGTGAAGGTATGGCTAAAAGTATGGGTGAAGTATGGCTTAAAGTATGGCTAAATGTATGGCTTAGATTAGGGCTTAAAGTATGGCTAAAAGTATGGCTTAGATTATGGCTTCAAGTATGGTTCAAAGTATGGTAGATTATAGCTTAAAGTATGGCTCGAAGTATGGCTTAGCGTATATCTGAAAGTATGGCTCCAAGTATGGCTTAGTGTATATCTGAAAGTAAGGCTTAAAGCATGGCTCAAAGTATGGCTTAGCGTATATCTGAAAGTATAGTTTAAAGTATGGCTCAAAGTATGGCAGTAAGTAATGATGAAACTATGGCTAGTGTATAATTAAAAGTATAGCTTTATGAAAGTTTCAAAAAAGTTTTGAAAACATGTTCCAAAGTTTCGTTATCGATTGTTAAAAATCTTTACGGAAGTTTAAATTTAATTAGTGATTTGTTCAGAGATGTTTTGCAAAGCCGACATGCGTTTACAAAAAGTTTTCTCAACGGATGTCAGGCTTTGCAAAAAATATCTCAACAAACCACTATAATAACTTAAACTTACGTAAAGGTTTTTACCAAATGATAAGAAAACTTTGATAAAGATTTCCAAAACTTTTTCGAAACTTTCATAAAGCTATACTTTCAGTCATACTCTAGCCACACTTTTATCATTACTTGCTACCATACTTTAAGCCGTACTTTAAGCTATACTTTCAGATATACGCTAAGCCATACTTTGAGCCATACTTTGAGCCATACATTAATCCAAACTTTGAACCATACTTTAAGCCATACTTTCACCCATACTTTCAACAATAAACCAAGCCATACTTATTGCCATAATTTTAGCCATACTTTCACCCATGGCTCAGCCATACTTTAGACGATACTTTTAGCTATACTTAGACTAAACGTTTGCTATGGTTTCGTGAAGTTTTCCCGAACGGCCGCTGAAGTTGGCAATAGTTTACCTAGATGTCAGCGATACTTCGGAAAAGTTTTCCTAGACGTTGACGTTAAGTTGGAAAGGGTTTCACCAAAATTCCGGGAAAGTTTTTCTTAACATTTAATAATCTCTGATGAAGTTTGGGTAAACCTCTACTAAAGCTTAGAAAAACTTTTCTCAACGGATGTCAGGCTCCGCAAAACATCACGCCACTGTTCACTAAAAAAACTTCAACTACTTTAAAGGTTTGTAGCAAAAAATAATGAAATATAAATAGTTTTCCAAAACTTTTTTGAAAATTTCATAAAGCTATAATTTCAGACATACTTTAGCCGTACTTTTATCATTACTTGCTGCCGTACTTTCAGCCATACTTTGAGCTATACTTTCAGATATACTTTAAGATATACTTTAAACCATACTTTCAGCCATATTTTAGACAAAGCTTATCACAACCATCGACGGAAAAGTTAATATGAACTTCAGATTAGTTCCCGCCAATGTTCATGTAAAAATACGTATCTTACACTCGCCTTAGGAAATACTCCAAATGTTTATGTTCATTAAAAGATAAATACGTTAAGATAAATACGTTCTACTCACGGGCCACCTTAATACAAAATTTAGGTGAATTTCAGTCAAGGTTGTGGAAATAATTCGAATCCTACCATCTCCTTACGGAATCCAAACGATAACTTTCAGCCATACTTTAAGCCATACTTACATCCATACTTTAAGCCATACTTTCATCCATACTTTAAACCATACTTTCAGTCATACTTTAAGCCATACTTTCAACCATACTTTAAGCCATACTTTAAACCAACTTTCAGCCATACCTTACACAAAGCTTGTCCCAACCGTCGACGGAAAACTTAATATGAACTTCAGATTAGTTTCCGCCAATGTTCGTGTAAAAATACAAATCTTACACTCGCCATAGGAAATACTTCATATGTTTATATTGACTTTGGCTAAGTTCATCTCTTTTAAACTTTGGAAAACCGAATTGAAATCTTATGATTAACTTACGTAAAACATCATATAAAGATAATGTTAAGTTTCGGTAAAGTTTGGGAAAAGAATGATAAATACGTTTTACTCACGCGAAACTTAATACAAAATTTAGGTGAATTTCAGTCAAGGTTGTGGAAATAATTTGAATCCTACGATCTCCTTACGGAATCCAAGCGATAACTTTCAGCCATACTTTAAGCCATACTTTCAATATACTTTAAGCCATACTTTCAGCCATACTTTAAGCCATTCTTTCAGCCATACTTTAAGCCATACTTTCATCCATACTTTCATTCATACTTTAAGCCATACTTTAAGGCATACTTTAAGCCATACTTTCATCCATACTTTCAGCCGTACTTTAAGCCATACCTTCAGCCATACTTTAGAAAAAGCTTGTCACAATCATCGACAGGAAACTTAATATGAACTTCAGATTAGTTTCCGTCAATGTTCGTGTAAAAATAGGAATCTTACACTCGCCTTAGGAAATACTTCATTTGTTTATATTCATTTTGCCTCAGTTCATCTCTTTTAAAGTTTGTAAAACCGAATTGAAATCTTAAGATTAATTTACGTAAAACATCATACAAGGTTAATGTTAAATTTCGGTAAAGTTTGAGAAAATAATGATAAATACGTTCTACTCACGAGAAACTAATTACAAAATTTAGGTGAGTTTCAGTCAAGGCTGTGAAAATAATTCGGATCCTACGATCTCCTTACGGAATCTAAACGATAACTTTCAGCCATACTTTCAGCCATACTTTCATCCATACTTTAAGCCATACTTTAAGCCATACTTTAAGCCATACTTTAAGCCATACATTCATCCATACTTTAAGCCATACTTTCATTCATACTTTAAGCCATACTTTAAGGCATACTTTAAGCCATACTTTCATCCATACTTCAAGCCATACTTTCAGCCATACTTTCAGCCATACTTTAAGCCATACCTTCAGCCATACCTTAGAAAAAGCTTGTAACAACCATCGACAGGAAACTTAATATGCACTTCAGATTAGTTTCCGTCAATGTTCGTGTAAAAATAGGAATCTTACACTCGCCTTAGGAAATACTTCATATGTTTATATTAACTTTAGCTCAGTTCATCTCTTTTAAAGTTTGGAAAACCGAATTGAAGTCTTACGATTAAATTACGTAAAACATCATACAAGGTTAATGTTATGTTTCGGTAAAGTTTGGGAAAATAATGATAAATACGTTCTACTCACGGGAAACTTAATACAAAAAATTTATGTAAATTTCAGTCAAGGTTGTGGAAATAATTCGAATACTACGATCTCCTTACGGAATCTAAACGTTAATTTTCAGCCATACTTTAAGCCATACTTTCAGCCATACTTTAAGCCATACTTTAAGCTATAATTTAAGCCATACTTTCATCCATTCTTCAAGCCATACTTTCAGCCATACTTTAAGCCATAGTTTCAGTCATACTTTAGAAAAAGCTTGTCACAACCATCGACAGAAAACTTAATATGAACTTTAGATTAGTTTCTGTCAATGTTCGTGTGAAAATAGGAATCTTACACTCGCCTTAGGAAATACTTCATATGTTTATATTAACTTTGGCTCAGCTCATCCCTTTTAAAGTTTGGAAAACCGAATTGAAATCTTACGATTAAATTACGTAAAATATCATACAAGCTTAATGTTATGTTTCGTTAAAGTTTGGGAAAATAATGATAAATAAGCTCTACTCACGGGAAACTTAATACAAAAAATTTAGGTGAATTTCAGTCAAGGTTGTGGAAATAATTCGAATCCTACGATCTCCTTACGGAATCTAAACGTTAACTTTCAGCCATACTTTAAGCCATACTTTAAGTCATACTTTCAGCAATAATTTAAGCCATACTTTAAGCCATACTTTCATCCATACTGTAAGCCATACTTTCAGCCATACTTTCAGCCATACTTTCAGCCATACTTTAAGCCATACTTTCAGTTATACGTTAGAAAAAGCTTGTCACAACCATCGACAGAAAACTTAATATCATCATTATATTATTATATAATATAATAATATAATTTAATATATTAAAAAAAGAAAAATGAACAAAAAAAAAATAGTACAAATCAATATTATCTATACAAGGGGAAAATAGTAAATTACGATACAAGTGCGATAAGTGGCCCATTATGTCACGGCGTGAAGTTAGGGCCCGAGCGTAGCGAGAGTCCTATCACGGCGTGTAATGGGTTACTTAATGCACTAGTATCGTACAATTTTTTATAACACTGCATGCCTTAAGTTCGCTGTTACGCCTATCCGTGCGCTAAGCAGTGCATTAGGGCACCGTGAGGTTAGCGCACGAGCGCAGCGAGTGCGATAAACACGGTGAAATAATGGACTACTTATCGCACGGATATACCTGACATAAGTGCGGACTTAAGTCACGCAGTGCTATAAATGTAATTTACACAAAAAGCAAATAGAAAGCTTTATCAATGTTTTGTGTATATTCTGAAAAGAAAAATGGATAATGCTTTAAAAGAATTAGGGACATATTGTACAAGTGTTTTTTAGTGAAATATGTAATAAAAAAAATCGATTTTTCGTCATTTTAAAGGTCTCTGACCCCCTTAATGAATGTTTTTGGGTCTCGTCGGGGGAAAAATACAAAATCATTTATTATTCAGAATGTTATAACCATGGCCGTGGTTGTTCATAAATTCGTGAAAATGGTAAAAGAAATGTATTTTTTTAATTTTCTTTAACTTTGAAGGTTTTGGATAATTATGAAATTTTTCTTCGGCAAGTAAGAATGAAATAAATTAAGAAACAAAATCTTATCTTGAAAAATGATATCGGTAGTTAATGAAAAAAGATCCCTGTGTTTTATCAATAATTGTTTGTACTGACGAAATCAATTCCTGAAATATTGACATTTTGTTAAAAAATGTTCGTTTAGTTATATTAAATAGACTTTTTTTAGAACAGATTAACTATTTATGTTATTCGGAATGGCTTAATTACATTACAGCTATTGCTCTTACATAATTTAGACAACCTCTTGATTTAACACTGCTTAATTTGGGAGTCGCGCCTGAACCTCGTTAACTAGAAATACGATTTTTGTTACCATTAATAGAAGTTTTCCTTTCAATTCACATTCTGATTATCTATTTACGTTACAGTTTATTGAAGATTATAGGTAGATAGATCTGCTTTTTTGTATGAACTTTTAATGTTCAAAGCGCGAGAACTTTTAATGTAAGGCTGCGAAGCGACAGCATCTCTAATTTTGCAATTTTTTCAACAAACAATACTCTTGGGCATCATAGGGTAGAGTGTTGTGCTGCTCTAGATGTTTTAGCGAAGCCGATAGATTTATTTAAGTACGAGAACTCTTTCCGTAAAGATACGAGGTGCCTGTGTACACAATTTCTTGATTTCTAATAGAAAAACGCTTGTGTTTAAAAGGGTAATGTGTTACCAGCTACCTGAGCTTATCGTGGGGTTAAAATAATATTTTAAGCCAGAAAATCCTTTACATAAATTTTGACAACGGTCGTGTAACTGTTTTATCGTTTTTTTATTGAATGATCCATTGATGATTAGAAGGATAACGCGCTTGCAAGGATGAGAAATTCATTTTAGCGCAAGAACTTTTGTCGTAATACTGCAAGGCGGCATCGCCCTTAATTTTTCGTGTGAGCTTGTCGCTGCATGGCTGTACAGCTGTTTACAAGTCTGAAAATAAAAGTTGAAATGGTGACGAAACGAAACGAACGCTTCCCGGGTTTTCATCAAGAAATTCCATGGTTAACATGATTTAAACTAAAGAACTTTTCATGTGACGCTCTAAAATAGCAGTGCCGTCGATTTCTCGTTTTTTGTAAAGACTAATGACAAAATCAAAGTATAAAATAAAAGTATTTTATCATGCTTTAATTCTGAATACGTAAAATGATAGGATAAAAGATAATTTTTTTAAACGAAAAATTATTTTCATATTTTATGTTAATTTATTTATTTAGTTTATAATACCTAAAGTACAGAAATTCAATATAAAAATTCAAATGTAACGAGTATAGCATATCTTCACGCCTATTCTTTATGACCAATCTAAATCAATTTTCAAATGTTGCACAACATCGGGCCCACGTTTTTTAAGAAAGGAAATAGATGACTCGCTCTGTATTTATCAACAAGAGATATCAACTATGATGCGTTCATAGTTTCACTAGCTTTTGGCCGATCAAACGAAAGCTTTCCTCGCCAGCTGTCTTGAAAATGAGTCCAGTACTGAAATCGACTTGTCACAGAAATGGCTGAATTCTGTTTATAAGGTAAATCGAATTCGACAAAAACAGATTTTGAAATTTGTAGCTCTCTCAGTTTCCCAGGGCTTCTATACGAAACCAACGTTCGTAAGTTTTATTTGATTATAGTCAACAATAAAATGGCTTGCATCAAACAAAAGAGCTTAAAATTTTGCATCGAAAGCGATTTTGAGCGCGATTCCGTCGAGTGCAAAGTTCCGAGATAATTAATCGAAAACAAATAAACGCTGTGGGAGCGAGAGACACGGGAAGCATACCACAGCGCGGGAGGAAAGTCGGGGGCATGTTCATTTCTTTTCGATTAATTATCTCGGAACTTTGCACTCATCGGAATCGAGTAAAAAATCGTTTCTGATTCAAAATTTTGCGCTCTTTCGTTTGGTGTAAGCAATTTTGTTGTAGACTAACCGGTTCTCGAGATATAAGTAAATAAAACTTTCAAACGCTGTTTTCGGATAGAACCCTTGGACCTAGGAATCTGCAAATTTCAAAATCGGTTTTTGCGACCTCGATTTACCTTATAAACAATATGCAGTCATTTCTGTGACAAGTCGATTTCACAGCGATTTTTACTGCGGACTAAATCGTTGCGCTCCTCGATTGCTCCGTTTCCCCCTTACCTCCCGCTTCCGTAGACGTACTCCGTAGCAACGGTTGCCCCCCACTCTTTGCCGCGGCGGCCGCCGCTCGGCCCGCGCCGCCGCTATGCGGGAAATTCCACTGTGCTTAACCGAGGTGTGGAAAACTTGCCGGAAAATTTTCGGGTCCAAGTGATCTTGACTCAGTTTTTCACGCTGATCACGTTGGTATATAAATGTTGTATTGTTTCAGAATCACTCTGTATATCTTTTGCAAATAATAATAGAAATACTAAAAAAAAAATCGAGTATAGTCTATACATATACGGAGCGCCTGACGTTCGTCTTTTAAAAAAAAAATCATGAGAATTTATTTAATTAAATAAAAATTGTACTGTCGGTAAGTAGGTCTCTGCAATTGAGCTACATTTAAAACGAGTACAGCTAACATAAATGCTAATAGAATCACTAAACAAAATTTCTGAATATAGTGTTTACGTGTACGGAGCGCTTGACGTTCGCCTTTTTCCAAATAAAGGTTTGAATGTTGATTTAAAAAATATTGACATTCACGGTATTACATGGCCTTAAGCCTATATACATTAAGCCATACTTTATGCCATACTTAAGCCTACATACATTATGCCATACGTTATGCCATACTTTAAGCCATACTTTATGCCATACTTTATGCCATACTTTATGCCATACTTTATACCATACTTTATGCCATACTTTATGCCATACCTTATGCCATACTTTACGCTATACTTTATGCCACACTATAAACCAGACTTTATGCCATACTTTTTGCCAGACTTTAAGCCTGACTTGTAGCAAGACTTCAAGGTAGAGACTTATGGAGACTTCATGCGACAATTCCATGAATGCGTTGAGAGAGACTGTAAACGATACGATTACTTAGACATTTAGAGAATATTAGTGAGAGCTTGAGCGACTCTTTCAGTCGATAGACATTGAAAACTATGCCATACTTTGAGAGTCTTTGTGAGTTTTAGAGACTTTGTCATAGACTATAAGCGGTAAACTAAGTCAGACTTGAAGCCAGACTATAAGCCAGAGTATACGCCAGAACTTAAGCCAGAATGTAAGCCAGACTGTAAGCCAACTTTATTCCAGACTATAAAACAGACTATAAACTAGACTATAAACCAGACTATAAACCAAACTATAAACCAGACCATAAACCAGACTTTATGCCAGACTTTATGCCATACTTTATGCCACACTTTATGCCACACTTTACGCAATACTTTATGCCATACTTAAGCCTACATACTTTAAGCCATACTTTATGCCATACTTAAGCCTACATACTTTATGCCCTACGTTATGCCATACTTTAAGCCATACTTTATGCCACACTTTATGCCATACTTTATGCCATACTTTATGCCATACCTTACGCCATACTTTATGCTATACTTTATGCCACACTATAAACCAGACTTTATGCCATACGTTCTGCCAGACTTTAAGCCTGACTTGTGGCAAGACTTCAAGGTAGAGAGTTATGGAGACTTCATGCGAGAATTACATGAATGCGTTGAGAGAGACTTTAAACGATACGATTACATAGACATTTAGAGAATACTAATGAGACTTTGGACGACTCTTGCAGTCCATAGACATTGAAGACTATGCCATACTTTGAGAGACTTTGTGACTTTTAGAGACTTTGTCATAGACTATAAGCGGTAAACTAAGTCAGACTTGAAGCCAGACTATAAGCCAGACTATACTCCAGAACTTAAGCCAGAATGTAAGCCAGACTGTAAGCCAACTTTATGCCAGACTATAAAACAGACTGTAAACTAGACTAAAAACCAGACTATAAACCAAACTATAAACCAGACCATAAACCAGACTTTATGCCAGACTTTATGGCACACTTTATGCCACACTTTATGCCACACTTTACGCCATACTTTATGCCATACTTGAGGTGATGTGCTTACCGACATAATTTTAGAATGTATATTTCTTTTGCAAATAATAATAGAAATACTAAAAAAAAAAAAATTGAGTATAGTCTATACATATACGGAGCGCCTGACGTTCGTCTTTTTAAAAAAAAATCATGAGAATTTATTTAATTAAATAAAAATTGTACTATCGGTAAGTAGGTCTCAGCAATTGAGCTACTTTTAAAAAGAGTATAGCTAACATAAATGCTAATAGAATCACTAAAAAAAATTTCTGAATATAGTGTTTACGTGTACGGAGCGCTTGACGTTCACCTTTTTCCAAATAAAGGTTGGACTTTGATTTAAAAAATATTGAAATTCACGGTATTACATGGCCTTAAGCCTACATACATTAAGCCATACTTTATGCCATACTTAAGCCTACATACATTATGCCATACGTTATGCCATACTTTAAGCCATACTTTATGCCATACTTTATGCCATACATTAATCCATACTTTATGCCATACTTTATGCCATACTTTATGCCATACCTTATGCCATAGTTTATGCTATACTTTATGCCACACTATAAACCAGACTTTATGCCATACTTTCTGCCAGACTTTAAGCCTGACTTGTAGCAAGACTTCAAGGTACAGAGTTATGGAGACTTCATGCGAGAATTCCATGAATGCGTTGAGAGAGACTTTAAACGATACGATTACATAGACATTTAGAGAATACTAGTGAGAGTTTGGGCGACTCTTTCAGTCCATAGACATTGAAGACTATGCCATACTTTGAGAGTCTTTGTGACTTTTAGAGACTTTGTCATAGACTATAAGCGGTAAACTAAGTCAGTCTTGAAGCCAGACTATAAGCCAGAGTATACGCCAGAACTTAAGCCAGAATGTAAGCCAGACTGTAAGCCAACTTTATTCCAGACTATAAAACAGACTATAAACTAGACTATAAACCAGACTATAAACCAAACTATAAACCAGACCATAAACCAGACTTTATGCCAGACTTTATGCCATACGTTATGCCACACTTTATGCCACACTTTACGCAATACTTTATGCCATACTTAAGCCTACATACTTTAAGCCATACTTTATGCCATACTTAAGCCTACATACTTTATGCCTTACGTTATGCCATACTTTAAGCCATACTTTATGCCACACTTTATGCCATACTTTATGCCATACTTTATGCCATACCTTACGCCATACTTTATGCTATACTTTATGCCACACTATAAACCAGACTTTATGCCATACGTTCTGCCAGACTTTAAGCCTGACTTGTGGCAAGACTTCAAGGTAGAGAGTTATGGAGACTTCATGCGAGAATTACATGAATGCGTTGAGAGAGACTTTAAACGATACGATTACATAGACATTTAGAGAATACTAATGAGACTTTGGACGACTCTTGCAGTCCATAGACATTGAAGACTATGCCATACTTTGAGAGACTTTGTGACTTTTAGAGACTTTGTCATAGACTATAAGCGGTAAACTAAGTCAGACTTGAAGCCAGACTATAAGCCAGACTATACTCCAGAACTTAAGCCAGAATGTAAGCCAGACTGTAAGCCAACTTTATGCCAGACTATAAAACAGACTGTAAACTAGACTAAAAACCAGACTATAAACCAAACTATAAACCAGACCATAAACCAGACTTTATGCCAGACTTTATGGCACACTTTATGCCACACTTTATGCCACACTTTACGCCATACTTTATGCCATACTTGAGGTGATGTGCTTACCGACATAATTTTAGAATGTATATTTCTTTTGCAAATAATAATAGAAATACTAAAAAAAAAATTGAGTATAGTCTATACATATACGGAGCGCCTGACGTTCGTCTTTTTAAAAAAAAATCATGAGAATTTATTTAATTAAATAAAAATTGTACTATCGGTAAGTAGGTCTCAGCAATTGAGCTACTTTTAAAAAGAGTATAGCTAACATAAATGCTAATAGAATCACTAAAAAAAATTTCTGAATATAGTGTTTACGTGTACGGAGCGCTTGACGTTCACCTTTTTCCAAATAAAGGTTGGACTTTGATTTAAAAAATATTGAAATTCACGGTATTACATGGCCTTAAGCCTACATACATTAAGCCATACTTTATGCCATACTTAAGCCTACATACATTATGCCATACGTTATGCCATACTTTAAGCCATACTTTATGCCATACTTTATGCCATACATTAATCCATACTTTATGCCATACTTTATGCCATACTTTATGCCATACCTTATGCCATAGTTTATGCTATACTTTATGCCACACTATAAACCAGACTTTATGCCATACTTTCTGCCAGACTTTAAGCCTGACTTGTAGCAAGACTTCAAGGTACAGAGTTATGGAGACTTCATGCGAGAATTCCATGAATGCGTTGAGAGAGACTTTAAACGATACGATTACATAGACATTTAGAGAATACTAGTGAGAGTTTGGGCGACTCTTTCAGTCCATAGACATTGAAGACTATGCCATACTTTGAGAGACTTTGTGACTTTTAGAGACTTTGTCATAGACTATAAGCGGTAAACTAAGTCAGTCTTGAAGCCAGACTATAAGCCAGAGTATACGCCAGAACTTAAGCCAGAATGTAAGCCAGACTGTAAGCCAACTTTATTCCAGACTATAAAACAGACTATAAACTAGACTATAAACCAGACTATAAACCAAACTATAAACCAGACCATAAACCAGACTTTATGCCAGACTTTATGCCATACTTTATGCCATACTTTATGCCACACTTTATGCCATACTTTATGCCACACTTTATGCTATACTTTATGCTATACTTAAGCCTACATACTTTTAGCCATACTTTATGCCATACTTAAGCCTACATACTTTAAGCTATACTTTATGCCATACTTAAGCCTACATACTTTATGCCTTACGTTATGCCATACTTTAAGCCATACTTTATGCCATACTTTATGCCATACTTTATGCCATACTTTATGCCATACCTTATACCATAGTTTATGCTATACTTTATGCCACACTATAAACCAGACTTTATGCCATACTTTCTGCCAGACTTTAAGCCTGACTTGTAGCAAGACTTCAAGGTACAGAGTTATGGAGACTTCATGCGAGAATTCCATGAATGCGTTGAGAGAGACTTTAAACGATACGATTACATAGACATTTAGAGAATACTAGTGAGAGTTTGGGCGACTCTTTCAGTCCATAGACATTGAAGACTATGCCATACTTTGAGAGACTTTGTGACTTTTAGAGACTTTGTCATAGACTATAAGCGGTAAACTAAGTCAGACTTGAAGCCAGACTATAAGCCAGACTATACTCCAGAACTTAAGCCAGAATGTAAGCCAGACTGTAAGCCAACTTTATGCCACACTATAAAACAGACTATAAACTAGACTATAAACCAGACTATAAACCAAATTATAAACCAGATAATAAACCAAACTATAAACCAGACTATAAACCAGACTTTATGCCAGACTTTATGCCAGACTTTATGCCAAACTTTATGCCATACTTTATACCACACTTTATGCCATACTTTATGCCAGACTTCATTCCATACTTTATGCCACACTTTAGGCCATACTTTATGTCAGACATTATTCCAGACCTAAAGCAGACTTTATGCCAGACTTTAAGCCAGACTTTAAGCCAGATCCGACTCGCACGGCGTCCTCGCAATGTTCACCTCAAATTCGGTTTTTGCAACCTCGATTTACCTAATAACCAATACAGGCATTTCTGTGACACGTCGATGTCACAGCGCTTTTTACTGTCGGCTAATTCGTTGCACTTCTCGATAGCTCCGTTTTCCCCTTACCTGCCGCTTCGATTTTAGATGACCCCTTCTTATTCGGAAGTGACGATATGTGATCGCCTTGCGCCCTTATACATTAATTTGGCGATCAGAAAAGAACTGTTTGTTGTACGCGGTACGCGGTATCCGGGACTACAGCTCGAATAGTTACAAATACCGTGTTACAATTTTGAGTCATATTTTAATTCATACTTTAAGCTAGACTTCAAGCCACATTACAAGTTATACTTCATTTCAGACTTTACGCCTTTACGACTTTACTTTACTATAAGCCATACTATAAGCCATAGTCAGCCATACTATAAGCCATACTATAAGCCTGACATAAAGAAGACTTTTAACTATACATTAAGCGAATCTTGTAGCCATACTATAAGCGAGAGTTCAAGCCACACTTTATGCTAGACTTTAAGCCACACTGTAAGCCAGATTTTAAAATAGACTTACAGAGAGGTTAAGTCAGTCTGCAGACATTGCGCATGACTGCGGTTTCGTCAGAAATCGTCTATTAATATAATACGTTTCAGTTACATATGATTTTTAATATCTTGTTATCTTTCGGCCTTGGCAGTCTCCAGAACGATCTTCATTCCCAAGAAATCTCACGCTTCTCTGCCTGGAGAATTCAGACCTATCTCCATCTCTTCCGTCTTTGCTAGGGTCCTACATAAGATACTAGCCCAAAGGATAGACGCTAAAATTGAGATGGATGATCAGCAGAGAGCCTTTCGAGCCGGGATAAATGGCTGCAGAGACAACACGGTGCTACTCGACGCCCTCCTGCAGAGCCGGTATCAACAATTCAATTACACTTTCGCCGCAACTTTGGATCTCACAAGAGCCTTCGACAGTGTGGAACACAGCGGCATCATGCGGGCAACAGAAGCAGCTGGAATTCCACCTCTGCTGATCAAATATCTCAAGAACCTTTACGCTATCAGTACCACAACGCTGTCGGGCACAGACTGGTCATCAGAGCCTATCAAAGTGATGCAAGGAGTCAAGCAAGGGGATCCACTTTCCCCGGTAATATTCAACCTTGTTATAGATCAGCTCCTTCGTTCACTTCCACAGGAATGTGGCTCCACCTATAAGGGAAAGACTGTTCGTGCCATGGCCTTCGCGGACGATCTGGTTCTACTCGCCAACTCGCCAATCGGTCTACAACATCTACTCGACTGGACGAGTACTTTCCTGGGGACTTGTGACCTTCTCTTGATCACGAGCAAGTGTCACACAGTCTCGATCATCGGTAATGGCGGTCTCAGGAAAACTGTAGTTGACGCTAACCGGATCTTCTATATCAAAGGTCAACCGCTGCGCGCGCTCTCTAGGGAGGATTCCTGGAAATACGTAGGGATTAAATTCTCTTCTGAAGGACGTCGACCGGTCCGGTTAAACAATCAACTTGGGAGAATCAACATCAGTGGATCAATGGATGGCCCAGCCGAACGACATCTCAATCAGCTACTTCCACGCCCCCGTTTCAGAAGGAGGGCTAGGGATTCCCTCCCTACGATGGCTAGCCCCGCTCCACCGCAAGGACCGTCTTCTCAGACTAGTACCCGGCCGTAAAATGGAGAACATCACGGATCCATACCTGACCAAAGAGATCGACCAGTGCAGACAGCGGCTCACGGAGAATGGTTCAATATACACCACACAGGAGGAGATTAAAAAAAGGTGGGCCGCTATTCTGCACCAATCCATCGACGGCTCGTCGCTAAAAAACTCGCATTAAGTCACCGGTCAATACCAATAGGTGGCTGATGGGACCTCACTTCTCTCAGGCAGAAATTACATTAACTGAATTGGAGCGCTGCCAACACGATCTCGGACGACCAGAGGGAGGCGCGGTGATAGATTCTGTCGTGCGGGGTGCATGACGCAGGAAACTAACAACCATGTCCTGCAGATCTACCCTCGCGCCCACAAGGCCAGAATCGACAGATATGACACCGTGCTCTCCTACTTAAGGCGCAACCTCCGACGACAGGGTTTCGAGGTCCAAGAAGAGCCACACTATTGAACACAGGAAGGACTAAGGACGCCAGATATTGTGGCAACAATGGGCACACTTGGGCTGGTGATCGATGCCCAAATTGTCGGCGAGCAGTCGGACCTAGAGAGAGCCAGGACTGCCAAAATGAGGAAGTACGTCGACAATCCTGACATCTAACGGGCCATACAGCGAGAAACCGGAGCAACCAACATCCGTCACCTACTGGTCATCCTCTCCTGGAGGGATATCAGGTACAAATCATCAGCATCAGATTTTCTGACACTGGGCACCATCACCCGGCGAGAGCTCGCTATCATTGCCACCCGTGTGCTCATCGGTGGTATCATCACCCACCGCGACTTCAATCGCTCAACCGCTGTCACGTTCGGAAGATGACTTCGCCCAAAAAGAAGACTACCATCCCATCCCCTCTGTGCTGCCTGCCGTTCTCAGGCATAATCTACTTTAAGTCTTATATGTATAATTAGTATCAATGTAATATGTATATATAGGATAATGAAGTACAATTTTTTTTTATATAGTTTGAATTCTACTGTATGCTTATTTTATAAATTAATACAGTAAGATATTCTCTCAACATCAGTACAAATATTTATTCAAAATACAAAGAACAGTCAGAACAAATTAAGTTTTATTGTTGTTTTTTTGGATTACGTATCGTGTTGCACATTAATGTTAATAAAGGTCGAAAATCGCTTTTTATTAATCTTCCATTTTCTTCCACAGTTTCATTGACAAAATCTGTAAAAATAGACATTCGTGTTATTCACTAGGATTAAATACATAAACTAGGTTTTTGTCACACAAGAAGGTTTTTCGCGTTTTTTTGACCTATTATGCGAGCTGAAGGTGATCGTTTATAGACCGGCGGGCAATGAAAAAAATTTTTTGCCCGCTACGATGAGCAGCGGGCTATAAAAACTCTTTTTCGCCCGCTACGGTGAGCAGCGGGCAAAAATAGTACATTGTGCAACTAGGGAGGAAAATTGACTAAGCCCAAGTGATGCACGAGTGCTCAAAATCATCATCCGAGTCTGAAAAAGTTAATTGCTCCCTTGTTGTGTACATAGTACTTTTTTTAATAAGTGCAGGAATTGGACCTTTTTTTGCATGAAAAATGAATGAGAGATCGGATATACCGAGTCGTCATATAGCGGAAGGAAAAGTCGTAGCGGGAGGAAAAGTACTCCTCCCGCTGCAGCGAAAGGAAAAGTCTTTTCCTCCCGCTGCTGCGGGAAAAATCGCCAGACGCTCGAAAAGTTCGATTTTCGATTCCCTTTTCTACGCAGAAAAAGGGCCTTTTTCATGCACGAGTTAAAAAAACTCTTTTTTGCCCGCTACGGCTCAGCAGCGGGCAAAAAAGAGTTTTTATTGCCCGCTGCCCATAATCTTCGTTTTTTATAAGAAAATAATATGAATAATGAGTTAAACAAATTTTATAAATTTAATATTTTATATATTTAAATAAAAAACTAATTAGCAAACAAATATCTAGACAAATTTTTGCATTAAAAATTTTTAAAATTGTTTTTTAATGAAAAATCTAATTTTTTTATGTTTTTTTTTATTAAAATTTCAATATTTTTTGTAATTTTATTTGATAATTTTTTTTCTAAAGCCTTTTTCAAAAAAGTACCTCACATTTTCTATAACCAACACAATTTTAAAGATACTCCTAAATTTCCAAACCTCTAGCTTGCTTTATTTAAAAGAAATCCTGCGGCAAAGTTCCTGTAAATACAAAAAACAAGTTATTCAGAAATTCAATTCAAAGTTTTGGTTTTCTATAACTTTATATAAGTTTTAAAACTACTTACCAAAAATTTTTTTTTCATTCTGTATGATATACTTTAGTGGAAAAATGAAACAGATGCCAATTAGATGAAAGTAGTCCTGGCTAAATCATTTTAACTGTTGAATAAACCTATAAAAAAGAATTTCATTAATTCAACAATATTTTTAAATTTTTTAGATTAATACATAAATGTTGTACTTATTTTTTTTTCGTACTAGGCTGAAAACATTGTTAGTCATAAATGTTATTGACAGTAAAAATAACCTCAAAATAAATTAATCCTTTTATGAGAGCCAATAACACACCTGTAAAAAGAAAAAAATTAATAAATATTATATTAGCTATTATCGCATAAAAATAACTTTTTACCTACTCTAGTAAGAACCTGGTGCATATGACTCTTCAGGTAAATTCAATTGTAGTCTCCTTCGTTTTCTCCTATTTTCTAAAGTGTTTTCTTCGGCATTCCTCTCAGCATGAAATAATCTGATGTCATTGCTTTTCTGTGCCCACTCAATTGCAGCTACTCCAGGTTTCATATCAAAGGCTTCCATAATATTCAGAAAACCAACTCTTCCATCGTTGAAACAAGTGACAGCAATACAAGCACCTGCTGTGAGCACATGTACACCACTGAAGGAGGTCTTGGTTACAATCTTCCAAACTGAATTATTAAAACTCTCATTACTATTTTGGGTGTAACCGCCTAAACATCTGTGAAGCAGCTCCTGTTCAGAGAGATCTTTGTAAATTGGTTTCAACTGCTCCATAATCACTGCAGGAATACTGCCTTTATGATGAAAATCTTTTAGTTTTTTTGAGCCTTCGCTTTTTGCCACTTGCACCAACTGCTCTGTCCTGGTGGGCATAAATGATGTTGAGGATTCTGGTCTGTGGAAATCTTGTGGTAGTACGTAGCCCATATAGCATTCAGCATTTTTTCTACAGAGTCCGTGTTGTTTCTGATGGCATTACCATAATATGTGGTGAGCTGATCAATTACTTTTGCTTTTAATCGTCCTTGGCCTCCAATGGTTTTTCCATCGTCTAATAACTTTTTTCCAAAATTTTTCTTTAAATTCCTGAGTCTGGTTCCCATTCGTTTCTGGACGTGTCCCACACACTCCCTCTTCTCAACTTTAACTTCATCTCCATACGGTTTGGCCTGGCACAAAGCACTGTACACTTTCGAATCTCCATCTCCAATGTAATGATGGTATTTTACATTATACTTTTCTTGAGATCTTCTAAACATTTCCACAACTCCATCGACTTCCATCTTTCCAGCACTTCCTTCATGGTTTGCTGCACATTTATCTTAATGATCACTGAACCAGTCTTCATATTCTTCTGTGCCTTTTCTATTTTCCCACTTTAAACATGCTTTACAAAAACTGTTCTTGATAAATATGTCAAGAACTTGTTGAGAACGCAAGCCAATCAAACTTGAAATTCCTTGCAATGAAGAAAATCCTCTTTTTCTCCATGACCCATCACCAGATACATCTAGGCCTTGATTTTCAGCTGGTGTTAATGCTGTTTCCTTTTTGACGGCTTCTTGCATAGAATTTTGTGCTACCTCTTGAGTCACTTTGCCTAAATCTTCATTGAGATGGTCATAAAAACTATGTGCAACAGGTGGTGGCAAATCCATGATTCCGCAAAAAGTTTGCAATGCAGCATATCCTTGCCCAATTGCTCTTAGTGCAAGAAGACTGCGTCTGTTGGTTTCATAAGCATTGCTTTGAGCTCCAACTTGCTTGCTCGTGCTTATAATTCTTCTCTCTGAACAATTTTTGCACATAATGTTAAATTTGGAGCCAAGTCCTCGAATATCTTCTTCTATAATTTTAACTTGTCCTTTACATGTTGCACATACAAGAAATTTCTCCAGCTGTAAGAACAGAATGTTTATATCTATTATTCTGTTTCTTGTTTGTGACGCTTCTACAGATATATCTTTTATTTTCCCTGAAGTTGTACTTTTTTTCCTTTTGTTCGTAATTTTTTGTTGAACATTCTCTGAATTTTTGTTAAATCCTTTATGTTTTTTTTTTCTTCCAAATTTTCTCTTCTTTCCTGGAGCTCCTGATGTTCTATTTCTCTTGTCAGAATCCATAGTGGCTAATATCTAATCCTCTATAATGTTAGTTATTAAAAAACACAAATAAAAGTCACTCACTGAACTCACTAAATTAAAAATATTAACAACACTTTGCACAGTGCAGTTAACCTAAAATCGCTGTCTTCTACACTCTCAGTTAAAAGAGTTCTACACAGCACTTTATTTACAAAAAATTTTTTGTCAATACTGAATAAATTGCATTGAAAAATGCAGATTCAATTATATTCAAAACACTTTTAGTTTAAATCCCAACGACTATGGCGCTGACAGAACGTAAACAGATGAGATTTTAAACCATCTATATGTATTGTACGTATATACTTTTGTATAAGTAGAGTAAAAGTAAAATACACGAGGTTTATACCTCGAGTTAAGTTTGCTTACTATGTCAATGTACATTTACGTTCTAAATTCAGTATTGTATGCTGTGAAGCATAAAATAATATAAGATTAACAATAGTATATCTAAAATGGATAATTTAAGAAAAATCACTAAATATGCAAAAAAGTGACTTCACGGTTTTAGCTGTATTTTCTAAACGAAATCGAATTTGGAAATGCGGTTGGAAGCATAGTATTCAGCGGAAAATTTGCTATCAAATTATTATATTTAACCGCTTTTTTTACGTTTTTACAACAATTCTAAAGAGTTTTTTATGATCTAAAAAATAAGTTCTTTATACTATACTATGCTAATAGAACTAATTAATCTCGAGATTAAAAACTGAAATATTGCACTAACAAGAAAACATACATGCTCTATTTTTGTGCGAGCTTTGAAGAACGTGGATGAGGATTCTTTTTTCTCCGGTTCTAACGACCTAAAAATTCATTTAGGAACATGGATATGTGGCCAAAAACGGCGCAGCAGACAAGACCGGTACATCTACCCTATCTCAGGCATCTATTCTACTTGAGATAGGGTGTTCTTCAGAGCTCGCACTGAGGTAGCGCGTTCTTCAGAGCACGTGTCACGATACCGTATTCTTCAGAGATGGCGCCAAAATAGCGCGTTTTTTGTGAGAGTAGTAAAACCAAGATGGAAAGGTTACACGTGGAAAAGGTTTGGCATTATGAAATTTACTATTTTTAAACTGAGTTTAATTCTTTATAACTTTTCTCGTACCTGCTTTATCGTCCCTAATAGGTAACGACAACTCCACGACAGGATTCACTTCAAAATTATCCCTTTCGGCACTTTCATCTTCATCTTTATGAAGTGGCTCTTTACTAATAGCCAACTCCACGACAGGCTTCACTTCCAAACTATCTCTTTCGGCACTTTCGTCTTGATCTTTATGAAGTGGCTCTTTACTAAAGAATCAGTTGAAGTTACTTTAATTAAGAAAATATATTTTATAAGCATAGTAACAAATTTAGACTGTAAGTGTTGAACTGAGAATTGAGGTTTGATCTTCACTAAAACTGTAGGCGACACTTCTATCCAGATGTTAGATCAGTCATCAAAGGATATTTCTAAGGAGTTATTGCGACGTTATGAAAAGTGCTGCACGCATGGCAGCCACTGCGTATTAGGCCGAGATGAACGAGCATTCGTGCGCAGAGTAAGAGCTGCCAATACGGCTCACGCCTAGGTCGAGAGACACGGGCGCGTCGTCGCGCTCGCGACTTTGCTGGTCCGACAAGAGATCGCACGAGCGTGCAGCAAGTCAGTCTCCCCCTCGCAACCGAGAGTACAGGATAAGCTCACGCACCGAGGAGACAATGCCAGCCACTGCTGACCATCAGCTGCCTGGATGTGAACTGTTGGAGGGGGTTCGTTCAGCGGAGAGACGGAGTGAGAGGTAAGGGAGTCAGCCCCGGATGGAGCCGCATCGAAGTTAGGGTAGTGAGTTCCACGACCTCCGCTGGATTCCCGGTAGCGACAGTGACTAGTATGAGCGTGCGCGTAGGTAGGGATATCGAGTGGCGAGTGAGGAAGTGTATACGAGAGTGTGAACGCGGGGTTATCATGAGTGTTCAGGTAGTGACGCGCGAACGAGCCGAGAGTAGTGGCGATCGGTCTCCTGTGAGGAGGCTCACGCGTGTTGAGAGCGTGAAAAAGAATGTGAGAGTGAAAGAACGAGTAGTGGTCAGCCGACGATTGAGGATATTGATGCCCCTCTCTCCTACCGAGGAGAGATAGATAGATAGGTAGACATTTATTTGCCTTCGCGGCAAAAACTTAAATACAGTCAAATTTGTTCAATACTGAGGCATAGTAGTAGTCGAAATACATTTCACAGTACTGAGGTAATACTCAAATACAAGCAAATTTACAATAAGATAATAAAATAATTATATTCAATAGCCTAAATTTCACAACATTATAATTAACGCTATTTATTAGGAACTTGATTTTTTAAAAAAAGAAAATATAATTACAATAAATGTTAATAAACACACAAAATGTGAAATATCACAGCTGAAAATGCGACTAGAGAATGCAAATAAATTAATTTATAAGTGAGAATATCACGTTCACAACTACAAATACAAATTTTATCACGACTAGAAAAAAACTGGATAAATACACTAAAAGAATAAAATATCACATTTGTAATCACAGTAGGTATAATAGTATCATAGCCGCTTTGTCAAAGGAGTAAAATAATAGTAAAGTTCAAAATAAATATTAAAAGTAAGTGATAAACAAAAAATAATAAAATAAAATACAGAGAGAGAGAGAGAGAGAAGCCCCTGCGGCGTCACGCAGCGGGCGCTTGGCGCGCGGTCGCCAGGAAACCCTCGAGACGTTGACACTTAGTGAGTGGCATTTGAGCCGAGTCGCGTTAACGAAGATAGCGACCAGCCGCGGTCCCATGACGACTCGTGGGTCGAGCCCCCAGTCCGGTAGAAATAAAGAGAGTGTCAGCTGGAGATTTAATTAGTGCGTGTGATCGTAAGAGTAGATGAGTAGTAAAAGCCACCCAGGAAGTGCTCAGCGTAGAGAGGTGCAGACGACGGTTGAACCTATTCAGAGAGAAACTGAAACGTCACACACTAAGAGCACTATGGTAGTGACGGGCTTGCGGGCTAGCATGCCTATACTGACGACAACAGCGATCACGGAGTGGTCGCTATTGTACTACAAATGGAGAATGTTTTGCGGTGCCTCAGACCGGTGGAGAGTACCAACGTGGCTTCCGTACATAGTGAGGACGCGAGCGAAACCTCGTCATCGGGATACGGAGGGGAGTTAGACGTGCCGCGTGGAACTGATCGTGGAGAGTCACCGGGGTGAGATATGATAGCAACGAAGAGTGCCGAAGAAAGCAGTATAGAACCTAAAAGCGCGGAAGAAGGTTCGCGAAGTGTGGCAAAGCAAGGAACCGCTGGCGTGCAACGTCCGACGTTTATATTGCTGAGCAGAGTGTGCATAGAGTGTGGATGTACGTGGTAACGGAGTGCACACATTTGGATCGCATAAAAGAAATAGAAGCTGAATCCTGCCATCGACACCATTTCTATCTCTGCAGAGCAGAGAAATGAAAACGGTCAGCAGCAGCAAATAGTGGGAGCTAAAAGACAAGCAAAAGAAAAGCGTCAGATAAGCCCACACTGCGATGTCACCGTGAAAAAGGCCCTTGAAGCGCGCGGTCAAACTATAAACTATTGTCCCTCCTCCAATAAGAAAAGAACATGTTGCGGGAGAAAGAGAGAGTTGGATATTACCATGTGTTTTAGAAGTGAAAGGTTCTTCGAAATTGACGAAAACTATTGACAAAAAAATAATTAATTAGAATTATTTAAAATAATAAAAGTTTTTACTTTTAATTAACAGTAACTGATGCATGTGAAACATTACGAAGAAGACCGCATCGTCACTTCTGAATAAGAAAATACCATCTCAGCACTCGGTAGAAAAAGGTGCCATCTCAGCGCCTAGTTGGAAAAGATGTCATCTCGTAGAAAATGGCGATGTCTTGTGATTTTCGTAAAAACTCGAAACAAGGAAAAGAATCGGGAGTAAATCGTAGATATCGTTGTTGTCGAGTGCGACTTCATGAGACACGAGAGATCATCTATAGATTCATTGAAGATCTAGAAGGAGAGAGAGAGAAAAGAGAAAAATTAAAATTTATTTTCAAGAAAATTTTAGAAAATGATTTATATGTGTTATTTTGATGAGCACAGGTGCAGCAGAGAGCGCTCACAGTTATAGTGATATAAAAATAATTATTTAAAGCAACATAAAACTCTCCGGAAAAAAGTACTTGAGCAGTACTTGCAAACCTAGATTTGAGATAAAAAGAATGCATGTGGGAGATGGTACCTTTTCCAATTGGGCGCTGAGATGTTATCTTCTCACTTGGAAGTGACGATATGGTAACTTACGATGGTCTTGTTTTGAAATCATGAATAAGAGAACCATCTGTTCTTATTTCCAAGTTTTTTAAGTACTCGGCATCATCTGAATAGACATTTATAAGAGATAATATGTGAGAATGAATGACATCTTAACATAATTTATAAAACGATAATATATTATTAATATATTAATATATTTATATTATTAATATATTATATATTATATTATTAATATATTATTTATCAAAGATAATGCCAATGTTACTTCACTAAAAAGTGAATTGTACTTTTTTTTAAAGCAGTTTATACTGATTTTTATGAAAGTAAAATAAACTTGCTTTTATACAGTTACATCAACGGTGTAAAATGTAGAATTTATTGTTTATTTTTTTCCGTGATACATGTCATAAAAATAGCGCACGTTAAATTAAATGCAAGAAATGTCTAGGAAAACGGAACAACGTATAATAAATACCGACTCACTTTTTCACAAGAATATTCAATTGAAAACGGATGCTAAATAAATACTGTGTGAAAGATAGATTAGGAGAATGGAGAATAAAACATGAAATCTACTTACCACTTTCTTTAATAATGGTAGCTCTATACCACCTATTACTCCATTTAGCCAATATACCGTTGGACCCATATTTGACTGCGTTTGTGGAAACTACACTCCACTCCCTCTTCTTACCTTCCCACAAAACAAGCTTATACATTTTAAAACAGATCTGTGTAGAACTAGTTGCAAGGTTAAAGATAGAATATGTGCTGGACTAAAATGTCACCTGAATACAAATAAACAACGCGTTGTCATGCAGCCCAAGGGGCCAACTTCCGGTATATGCTTTATAAAGTTGAATTAGAGAAAAAACCATATTGCTGTACCGTTGAGTTAGTCAATATATTCACTAATGAAATAGTGAATATTCACTATAAATTAGTAGATATTAACTATTGAAAATAATGAAAGTTTACTATTTTAAATGGTGAACATTTACTATTTATGTGAAATTTTCCGCCAATTTATAGTGAAAATTCGCTATTTCATTTGTGAATATTCGCTGATTGGAATCAGCGACCATAGATGGTCGCGCAATTTTCATTAATTAATAGTGATTTTGTCATTAATTCAATTTTTGAGAATGCAATATCCCGTTTATATGAATTACCAAACAAATTTTAATAATGCACGGTACAATTTTTAGAATCAGACTATTCGAAAAAGAAATTATTTATTCTTTATTATTTTTGATGAGTTAGCATATTTATAATTGTCATAATAGATTAAAAAAAAATTAAGGGTAGCGATTAATATCTTCCATTTTTTCTAGATCGAAAAAAATAAAAATGACGTTGGACGCTTTTTTTATTTCTCTATTGAATAATGAACATTTTTAGTTCGGTCATGTGCTACGTAAAGAACTTGAGTTATAGCTTTTTAAGTCTGAAATTTCTGAGTTACATAAAATTTTAAAAGTTTCTGGGACTGGTTCTTATACGATTTATAAAATAATCGATGATTACTCTTGTGTATCGCAGTACTTGATTGATATCATCGAGCGCATCAGTGGAATCAGTGTTATAAAGCATTCATTATTTAATCAGCAGTACGCGAGTCAGGAAAAACTCGTCGATCGGACGAAAGTTTTCCTCGCCACCCGATCATCAACCGTTTGGCAATCGTCGCGCGCCTCGCCCGCCTTACCTCGCCCCGCTACAATCAACGAGTCCCTCTGCCCTTTGCCGCGGCGGCCGCGGCGCACGGCAGTCTGCCGTCGTTGCCAGGGCCGGCGCAACACTGTAAATTTCCCGGTGCCTAAAACAGGTGCAGAAAACTTGGTGGAAAATTTCGGGACCAAGTGATCTAGACTCAATTTTTCGCGCTAATCACGATGGTGTAAATATGTTGCATTGTTTCTGAATCACTCTGTATTCAAATTAGCGAATAAATCATCTCCTAGCCATCAGAATGTCGCCGTCCACCGAAACAGTCCTCAGAGGGTCTATTAAGCTGCAGTAGGTAGTATAGCGTAATCCAAAATAAGTTATCAGATAATTTTTAACTAATTTTTAGCTAACTTATTACCACTAGTAATAATTTTTAGCCAGTACCAATCGTTTGTTATCACCTAACACGCTGGCTTAATTTTTAAGCTAGCGGAATCTTGCACTATTTCCGCTAAAATAGAGTTACAAAAGCGATTCAGGCGGCAAAATTTTTAGCTCGGCAAGCACTTGAAGATAACACTGCTTATAACAAATATCTATGTTGAACAAATTAGTCTAAAAAATTTACGCCAACTTCCATTTCTTGAGAATCTCAAGAAATAGCGATTTGGACTCTTAAGATTATCAATAAACGGAAGTCGGCGCTGTTTCTTGAGAAACTGAGTAAACCGTGTGGATGTTTCTTTATTGAAAATATGTTATATTTCAAATTATTAATTTTTAGGTTAGTACCATATTGAAAAATAAATTCATAAGTAATCAAAATAGTTTATAAATTATTTTCTATAACTAACTTTGATTTGTCAAATATTAACAATGTATAACTTAGTCCCAAAAATTGAATTCAACTTCCATTTCTTGAAAATCTCAAGAAACAGTCCAAAGCCCGGTTTCTTGAGAAAATCATTAATCAGTGTCGACATTTGCTTTTTTAAAATTGCAAAAAGTATATTATATTTCAAATTATTAATTTATGAATGAACAAAATAATGAAAAATAATTCATAATTGAAAATAATAGATTATAAACCTAGGGAGTAAAGTAAGTAGGCTATGTAAAGTAAAGCAGGTAGTAAAGTAAAGTAGGCAATGTACTCTTACGAGGGATTTGACGCACGAGGTAAGCGAAGCCAGAAACTCGCAGGCGTTCATAGCCCTTATTGCTCCCGAGGGAAATATACAATTTTTTCACAAGCCCAGCGGAATAGTATACTACAAGGTGACCATCCTGGAACGCACCACATCGATAACGTTACAGCAAAATATTTAATCAATGAATAAAGGCGCATAAGGCGAATAAGGCGCTTTTGAAGTATTTTCGTTTCCTCTATCGATTGGTACTATTTATTTGGCGATAGAGCTGATATTAAAAAAGTTAGAAATTCATTAGCCGTGAATAAAATTTTTTTTACTTTTATTCATGCATTTTCTGAAAGAACAGAAAAAATAATTTCAAATGCGTGGGTTTCGCAATAAAATTGTAAATACCTTTATTGTAAATAAATCAACAAAATGATAATACTAGTGCTTATGTTTGTAACGTATTGTAGATGTAGCCTTACCCCTGAATAAGAGGCAATTATTTATGAATGAAATAGTAATATGGTAAGCGAAGTGATAGTAACCCACTTATCGGCGTGTGTTAACTGACGCATCGAAGCGAGACGTTAGTTACTCAACTTATTTACTTAGCAACGAACATTACCGCTACTTCTCATAGATGTCACGACTATGACCGTATGACGATATTGTATCCAAATGATGGTGGTGAAGGGAGAAGCGGGGGGAGAGGTAAAAAAGCCAGGAGTCTCGTTGAACAGATCTGACAATTCTGACAGCGGCAATTTCTAGCTCTTTCAAGCCGGGTGTACGAATGTTCCGAAGTAACCGGAATATTCGCACGCACTCGAGTATACAAGTCGCGTGGATTTTTTGCTCGTTTTTTTCATGCGTATCAGTGATCCAGCTGATAGGATTCACGTAGTAAAGTCATTTCGGAAGCTGATGATTATCATCAGACAGATCGGGCAGCAGTGAGTTGTAGCTGCTTCAAGCCAGATGTACGAATGTTCTGGAATCACCGGAACATTCGTACGCGCTCGAATTTATTTGTCAGGCATCGTCGCTGAAGAATGCCCATAAGTAGTGGAACATATCGTGTGAATTTCTTGCTCCATTTTGTGTTAGCTCTGCGGTGACAGCCGCACGTCATCGTGTGTCTCAACTATGCTGTTATAGGCTACCGGCAGATGCTTTTGTTGAGTCTTTGCCATATCAGCAGGCGATATTCTTAACGTAGAAAGCTGGTGAGTATCCTCAGACAGATCGGAAAGCAGCCAGGTCTAGCTCCTTCTAGCCGGATGCGCGAATGTTCCGGAATCACCGGAATATTTGTTCGCGTGTCGCTGAGAGATGTCGAAGTGGTGGGACCTCCTACGTGAATTGCTTGCCCGTTTTTTTCTTGCGTAGGAGTGTTCCGGTTGATGGCGTACACCCGCACGCTATCATGTGCCTCGATTATACTGTTATAGACACACTGCAGGTGCATTTGTAAAGTCAATACCATATCAGAAGGCTACATTCTTCATGTAGAAAAATCATTTCGGAAGCTGATGATTATCATCAAACAGATCGGACAGAAGTGAGTTGTAGCTGCTTCAAGCCAGATGTACGAAAGTTCCGGAATCACGGGAACATTCGTACGTACTCGAGTTTACTAGTCAAATGTCGTTACCGAGACTCGCCCACAAATTGCACATCCCCTATTTCTGGAGTGGATTTATTGCCTCTTTTTCACTTGCGTTAAAATGTTTCGACTGGTCGGGAACAACTATACAGTCTCTGCCGTATGGGACAGTGAGATTCTTCACGTATTAGAAACATTCCGAGAACCCACGAGTCTCGTTGGAGAGATCGGACAGCAGTAATTTCTAACTCATTCAAGAAGGATGTACGAATTTATTTGTCAGGCATCGTCGCTGAAGAACGCCCATAAGTAGTGGAATATATCGCGTCAATTTCTTGCTCCATTTTGTGTTAGCTCTGCGGTGACAGCCGCACGCCATCGTGTGCCTCAAGTATGCTGTTATAGGTTACCGGCAGATGCTTCTGTTGTATCTTTGCCATATCAGTAGGCGATATTCTTAACGTAGAAAGCTGATGAGTATCCCCAAAGAGATCGGACAGCAGCCCCGCTATCTCCTTCTAGCCGGATGCGCGAATGTTCCGGAATCACCGGAACATTCGTACGCACTCGAATTTACTAGTGGAGCGGCGTCGCTGAGAGACGTCGAAGTGGTGGAACCTCACGCGTGGATTGCTTGCCCGTCTCTTTCTTGCGTAGGAGTGTTCCGGTTGATGGCGAATACCCGCACGCTATCGTGTGCCTCGAGTATACTGTTATCGACACACTGCAGGTGCGTTTGTAAAGTCAATACCATATCAGAAGGGTACATTCCTCACGTAGAAAAGTCATTTTGGAAGCTGATGATTATCATCAGACAGATCGGACAGCAGTGAGTTGTAGCTGATTCAAGCCAGATGTACGAATGTTCCGGAATCACCGGAACATTCGTACGCACACGAGTTTACTAGTCAAGTATGGTTACCGAGACTCGCCCACAAATTGCACATTCCGTATTTCTGGAGTGGATGTCTTGCCCCTTTTTCACTTGCGTTAAAATGTTTCGACTGATCCGGAACAACTACAAGGTGATTCTGAAACAATACAATATTTATATACCATCGTGATCAGCATGAAAAACTGAGTCAAGATTACTTGGACCGAAAAATTTTCGAGCAACTTTTCCGCGCCCTTGTAAGGTCCAGGGAAATTCCCCGTATAGTGCCGGCCCTGGCAGCGACGGCGGCGAGATCCGAGCGGCAGCCGCCGCGCCAAGAGTGGGGGCAATCCCACGGTTAGGGGAAAGCGGAAGAATCAAAATACCTCTGAAATCAACTTCTCAAAGAAATGGCTACATTGTTACTTATAAGGTAAATCGAGGCCGAAAACCCCGATTTGGAAATTCCTAGCTTCCTAAATCCAGGGGTTCTATGCGAAAACAGCGATTGAAAGTTTCAGTCGTTTATATCTCGAGAACGACTTAGTCTCCAACAAAATGGCTTGTGCCAAACGATACAGCATAAAATTTTGTATCGGAAACGAGTTTTTACTTCATTTCGATGAGCGCAAAGTTCCGAGATAATTAATCCAATAGAAATGAATGCCCCCCCCCCGGGCCACAGGTATGCTTCTCTCGAAGTCTCGTTCAAAAACTCGTTCAAAGACTCGCATATTCAGCTAGACTTTGAGCCAGGCATCGAGCGTTATACAAAGTTTATGCTCGGTTTAGATAAAGTTCATTCAAAGTTTTGACAAAGTTTGCGTAAAGTTTATACAAAGTTTACATAAAGTTTATTCAAAGTTTACATGAAATTTATACAAAGTTTAACCTTTAGAGGACGGGATGGCCCCTATACGGGCCATGCCCATGATCGACCCTTTACATGTGTTAGTTTTGAGATGTGAGACATCACAAAAACTCGATTTCTATAGAAAAGTGAGAGAAAACAGTAAACCCAAATCCCCGTCCTCTAAAGGTTAAATAAAGTTACGACGAAGTTTATAGATTATAGAAAGTTGAAGGTCTGCATGAAAGGTGCCGCTCGAAGTCTGGGAAACGGATTTTCGCTGTCATTGGAGTCGATTTCTGGTACCTAAAAATGAAGCCCGTGTGCCTAATTCCATCTCATAGGCCCTTTTTCTTGAGATATGGGCAATATCATCTCAAATATACTCTATTTCGCTAAAAAATTATGTTTCTTCTATTGCCTCTCACATTGCAAGTATATAAGATACGAAAACGAGGGAAAATTATAAAAGTAAACAGTGAAAGCTAAAATTTAAACCCTGATTCGTTAAAAAATATCGATTTTTCAGAAATTTACAAGCAATCAAAGATAGGGTACAAAAATGGTTAAAAATACGATCCACTTAATCGGTTAAAATGAAAACCAATTTTTTACCATTTTCAGACGCGATCTTTGATTGCTTGTCAGAAATGGACTCTCCTTGTCAGTTTAGATAAAGTTCATTCAAAGTTTTGACAAAGTTTGCGTAAAATTTATATAAAGTTTACATAAAGTTTATACAAAGTTTACATAAAGTTTATACAAAGTTTACATGAAATTTATACAAAGTTTTAGCCATACTTTTAGCCATACTTTTATCCATACTTTTAGCCATACTTTTATCCATACTTTTAGCCATACTTTTAGCCATACTTTTATCTATACTTTTAGCCATACTTTTAGACATACTTTTACTCATACTTTTAGCCATACTTTTAGCCATACTTTTAGCAATACTTTTAGCCATACTTTTAGTCATACTTTTAGCCATACTTTTATCCATACTTTTAGCCATACTTTTAGCCATACTTTTAGCCATACTTTTAGCCATACTTTTAGCCATACTTTTAGTCATACTTTTAGCCATACTTTTAGTCATACTTTTAGCCATACGTTTATCCATACTTTTAGCCATACTTTTAGCCATACCTTTATCTATACTTTTAGCCATACTTTTAGCCATACTTTTAGCCAGACTTCGAGCGGCACCTTTCATGCAGACCTTCAACTTTCTATAATCTATAAACTTCGTCGTAACTTTATCTAAACTTTGTATAAATTTCATGTAAACTTGGTATAAACTTTATGTAAACTTTGTATAAACTTTACGCAAACTTTGTCAAAACTTTGAATGAACTTTATCTAAACTGAGCATAAACTTTGTATAACGCTCGATGCCTGGCTCAAGGTCTAGCTGAATATGCGAGTCTATTAACGAGTTTTTGAGCGAACCTTCGAGAGAAGCATACCGGAGGCCGGGGGGGGGGGCGCATTAATTTCTATTGGATTAATTATCTCGGAACTTTGCGCTCATCGATATTAAGTAAAAACTAATTTCCGATACAAAATTTTACACTGTATCGTTTGGCGCAAGCCATTTTGACGTAGACTAAGTCGTTCTCGAGAGATAAACGACTGAAACTTTCAATCGCTGTTTTCACATAGAACCCCTGAATTTAGGAAGCTAGGAATTTCAAAATCGTGTTTTTCGACCTCAATTTACCTGATAAATAGCCAAATGTAGCCATTTCTTTGACAAGTTGATTTCAGAGGTAATTTGATTATTCCGCTTTCCCCGTACCTCCCGCTTCCGACAACAAACTCCGTAGCAGTGGTTGCCCCCACTCTTGGCGCGGCGGCCGTCGCACGGGTCACGCCGCCGTCGCTGCCAGGGCCGGCGCTATGCGGGGAATTTTCCTGGACCTTACAAGGGCGCGAAAAACTTGCTCGAAAATTTTTCGGACCAAGTAATCTTGACTCAGTTTTTCACGCTGATCACGATGGTATATAAATATTGTATTGTTTCAGAATCACCCTGTATACAGTCTTTGCCGTATGCGACGGTGAGATTCTTCACGTATTAGTCACATTCCGAAAACCCACGAGTCTCGTTGGAGAGATTGGACAGCAGTGATTTGTAGCTGCTTCAAGCCGGATGCACGAATGTTCCGGAATCACCGAAACATTCGTACGCACTCGAATTTACTAGTCAAGTGTCGTTACAGAGACACAATGGCCCAAATCACCGCAAGGCACTCTCTCTCCGTCACGCTATAATTGTGTTCCGCGGATGAGAGTGTGCGGCTCGCGAACTCCAGTACTCTTTCTTCACCATCGATTATTTGAAAGATTACTGCGCCGATACCTGTGTCGCTCGCATCTGTTTTAAGAACGAACTGTTCTTCAAAATGCGGGCGAGATAAAATTGGAGCTGATGCAACACAAGTTTTGATCTGATCTAATGCTGCTTTTTGTTCATCCGTCCAATCATATCGGCGATCCTTTTTGGTGAGTCGCGTCAGAGGCTCTATGGTAGCGAAATCTTTTCAGAACTTCCTGTACCACGAAGCAATTCCTAGAAAACGCCGAAGCTATTTTAGGTTGCGTGGTTCGGAGTAGCTTACTATAGGTGCGATTTTCTCGGAATCGTAGCGAAAACTGTCCCGATTAACGAGCACTCCGAGGTAACAAACTTCTGTCTGGCCATACACGCTTTTCTCTCGATTAATCGTGAGATTAGCCTCCTTTATTCGTTTGAGAACGTGGCCAAGTCACTTTACGTGTTCATCAAACGTCTCGGTGACAATAATTATGTCATCGAGATAGGAGAAGGCATAGGGTTCCATTTCCGGACTGATAACTTTATCGATCAACCTCTGAAATGCCGCCCCTGCCTGCGAAAGGTAATACGGCAGGCGTGTGAACTGGAATAATCCCAGTCCAGGCACCGTGAACGCCGTTAATGGGCGAGATTCTGCCTCCAGCGGAATCTGGTGATACGCGCTGCTTAAATCCAGAGTAGAAATATATTTCGCACCTTGTAGCTTGCGGAAGATCGCATCTATATTTATTAGCGGATATGCGTCAAGTCTGGACTCAGCGTTCACCTTCCGGAAGACGATGCAGAAGCGATACTTATCGAGCGCTTTCCGCACCATGACTACCGGACTCGACCAAGCTCTGATCGAGGGTTCAATTATACCCGCCTCCAGCATCTCACGTACTTGAGAGTGTATAATCTCCTCTAATTTCTTGGAGACGGGATAATATTTCTGTTTGATCGGCCACGCCGAACCAACAGAAATTTCATGTTCGGCCCATGTAGTGCGGCCGAGAGGTTCCTCCATCTTGGTGAGCAGCTGGACGAGGAGTTCTTGGAGTTGCTTTTACTGCACCTCCGTCATCTCCTCGAGACCGATCGATGCTAACTGTAGAGTTTCTCCAAGCGCAACGCTGGATACTTCCAACTCTACAGTTTTCCCCGACGCGCTCACGGTCAGCTGATTTTTCACTGCATCGTGAACCATTCCGAAAGTCCAGATGAAATCAGCACCGAGGTAGCATTCTAAGGCTTCGTCCACAAGAACTGCGACACGAATCTCCTTTTCCACCCCTTCTACCTCTAAGGGAAGCATTACGTACCCCGCAATCGCCACCGTGTGACCACCAGGGACTTTTGCTTTTCTTCCGTGGCTTCGTAAATAGCGAGGCATGCGGAGGCTAATTGCAGTCCGATTGAACCTATCACGGTTCGTGCCACGCCCGTATCATATAATGCGCGTATTTGGAAGCCCTCGATGTTAACCAAGAGCCACCGCCTGGCTTCCTCGTCGGGGTTCGCAATCAATGTGCTCTCTCCGCTAATTGCGATTATCGACGATGCTGATTCGCCGTGCGGCTCCTCCTGACCAGAGAAAGCCGTGACAGCGATTTCGGAGGATGTCTTCTCGGGAGCGAGCGACGTACAGACTACGTCAGCGTATCCGATTTCCCGTTTCCCGCACACGTAGGGCAATTATACGTCCGATAACCAGGCAGACCGCAGTCGGAACAATGAATACCCTCATTGTTACCCTTCGGTTTCGCTGCGCTGGTGTCAGAGATTTCTTTCTCTCTTGCTACCGAGATCACGAGTCGCGCTTCGGCGAGTTGCCTGAAGACTTCCCTTTTTCTCCTTTGTCTCCATTCTTTTTCCGCTTGGGTGAGGACGATTTCGAAGCGGCATGGAGGGCTGCTTCATCTGTAGCGCTGGCTGCAACGCCAGCCTCACCTCCTACGCATGCATTTTGGACAGAGTTGCGATCCAATTTTGTCCGTTTCCTTCCGCCCTCAGCGGGTCTATTGGTCCTGGTATTGCCGTAACTTTCAGTTGGGTGTGTTTCTCCTTGCTTCCCCAAAGTTTATAAGCAGTCTCGGGGAGGAGGCTCTGTTCCGGGGACGGTGGCTCTCGGTAAGATTTCTCTGCCTCGAGCTTAAGCTCGGCCTCGACACTCAACTCCAAGAGAGTGTAGATGTCCTCGAAGTCTACCCTCCTCGCCATACGCTGGAGATCTGGCCGTATATTGCGGTGTAAGGTGTCCAGCTGGTGAGAGAGAGGGTGAGGCGGCTCGATCCTCCTCATGATCGAGAGTAGGCAGGTACTGAAGTCGCGCACAGGTTCATCTCTCTCCTGTGTGCGCGCCGTTGCCTCTTGCAACACCCGCTGTTGAAACCTGCGGTTGGCGCCGTACCATTTTCGTGTCGACGCGCAGAATTCATTCCACATGGCCCAGCTCATCTTGTTATTCTGGTACCATGTGGCGGCGACTCCCGCAAAGAGTTCGGAGAGAGAGCTTAACATCTCTTCCTCCTTCATCTTCGCGAGGCTTTAACATTCTTCGACACGATTTAAAAACACGTCGATGCTTTGTCCCTTTTCGCCCGTGAACTTCAGACACTATTTTTACGCTATGCTGCCAACATCTCGCTGGTTATTCCTATTCGGCCCTAGTTGCCGTGGAGTGCTGGCCCGAAGTGCATTTGGTTCGCTGCGCACTTCTCTCGAATTTGACTGATTCGGGAGACCCCCCCTCCCAGGCTCCGTCTAGGAGCCGATTGTGCGGCGTCCTTTGGGAGGGGAATGAGTGATTGGCTAGACATCGGTGGTGTCTGCAGGTAAGTTTGCTGTTCTTCCGGACATCTGAATGTCAGGGTATCCTGGAAGCCCATCTGACGCTGTCCGCTCTGCGCTGATTCAATCCCTGTGCTGCACGAAGCTCCTTCTGATGCTTGCTGCGTGAAGTTCTCCAGCGTCGTTTGCAACTTGGACTGGTTGTTTGCTAGTTGCATAACCCTCTGTGTGGTTAAAAATGTGCTCAACTCGGCAGGGATTGTCAGATCCTTCGATTCCGTTGCCGCTGGCACCTGTCGTTGCTCTTCGGGCGTCGTCTCTGCAACTTTGTCTGTTGATCCGTCCCCCGCAACCGAGTAGGTGCGGTTCAGTTTCATCTGAAACGAGCGCCCATGGTGTCTCGATTTCGCCATTGCAGACTCTGTTGATGAACATTTGGCGGAGGTTTGCCCTCTTGATCCACTCCGTGTGTTTATCGACTTCTGCGTTTGTGGCGATGAAGTCGTCTGCCAAGTAGTCCCCGAGCAGCCATCTACTCGCGCGATCTAATTATTGGAATCGCACGGCAGATGTTTGCAACTTCATCGCCGTGAGATACTTATCTATCTCAGGCAGAAGAAGGACGTTTTGCCTTCTCGCTGGAATTCCCACACGATAATTACAGTCGGAGAACAAAACTATAATTGAAAGGAACTTGCGGCTCGCACGCTATACTCAGTGCGTCGATTGAGCGCGAGTACTTCCCTAAACTCCAGGTGCTTACAATCGCGTGTTACAGAAAAAAAAGACTAACTTGTCTCTCAAGCTGTCTCCCTGAATCTACATTCGCGAGCAGAAACGATAGCCGCGCTTAAGGTGGTTCTATTAAAAGTCTGAAGTTATTTGAGTAGTAAAAAAATATTATTTTTATTCATCAATATTTAAGAAATATTTTGAAACGATAAATTAATTAATAATAATTGTTCAATTTTCATATATATTTGATAGCTAATACTTTTTTTTTTTTTAAATAAAGGTTAAAAAGTTTGTCGTTTTGACTAGTAAATGCCGTCAATCTAACCTCAAACCATGACTTTTCCGACTTTGATCTAAAATATCTTTTTATTTTATTCGGCTATTGGTATATTTTTTAATACTTTTAGAAAATATGAAATTTACTTTCTCGATATCTCTTTTTTGCTATAATTCTGCAGTGTTTAAGTACTTCAATTTGAATACTTTTCCATGTCAACCGCATGGCTTCCATATTTCATCATGTAAAAACAAAATTTTTTTTAAACAATATTATTTCAAGTATTTGGTTGGCAACTTGCACTTAAAACTATATTAATTTGTTCATGAAAACCTGAACAATAAAATCCTTCAATATTATTTTCATCTGCAGACTTTACGATTTTCATAGAACCACCTTAAACATTTGCTTCGCGACTCGTTGATCTTACAATTAATCCACACATCCGAAAGTCACACAGACACAAGCACTCGCATCAGGTTGAAAACCAGTTTATTTCTCGATGAGAAGATATTCGGCATTAACGGTTAAGTAGCGGGTAACTTTTCGTGCGCGCACTTCAACGGCGGAAATCAGAATAGAGCTAGCGTGCGCCGTTGCCGATTTCTCTCCCCGCGCATGCGCGCCTACGCTTCGCTCCGAAGAGAAACGCGCGCGTGGTAGTTCGCCCGCGAATTTCGAACTTCGTTACAGTATATTAGGAGTATATTGGCAATATATTATGAATATATTAGCCATTTATTTGCAATATATTTGGAATATATTATGAATATATTAGCCACTTATTTCCAATATATTTGGAATATATTGTGAATATATTGGGAATATATTTGCAATATATGTGGAATATATTGTGAATATATTGGGAATATATTTGGAATATATTGTGAACATATTGGGAATATATTTGCAATATATTTGGAATATATTGGCAACATATTTTGAATATATTGTGAATATATTGGGAATATATTTGCAATATATTTGGAATATATTGAGAGTAGATTGAGAATAGATTAGCAATATATTGTAATAAATTAAATATATTGAAATTTTGAAAATACAATTCTACTATATAATTCTAAGCTCTCAACACCCACGTAAAAGTGATTTATACAGATTGTATACAACAGATGTATAAAATCCGTATACAGAAATGATTCCCAGCGTAAAAAAAGTTACTATGGCCCAAATATTGTACATAGTATTATTAGCCAAGTATGAGCAAGATGTGGCCTATAAGAAACAATATATGGGAAAAATATTGGCTTTATAATGCCACGGCGCCGAAGCCACACACGGCCTATTTTTAAATATATCTTGGACAACTATTGCTCATATATTGCTCATACAAATCCAATGTTTCATTTGACATTGCCAATAAACGAAATTTTTCCGTGTATGTAGTAGTAAAAGCATCAATATTTGGGCCAAATCTATCCACATTTTTATAAAAATTTGCCAAAATGTGAGAAAAACATAGCCTTATATTGCAGAACTATGTATACATATAAATAAAATATGTCGATATCATGGAAATAATAAAAATGAAAAAGAAAAATTATATATTATAATATGAATAATAAAAAACACATCAAAATATATTAAAACATGAAAAAATGTTCTCATCCCAAGCTTTCAAAAATATCGGTTAAATAAATTAATATCGGTCAAGCTAAAAAATGAAGTAAAAAAATTATACAGAAAAGAGGTAGGTATAAAAGAATTGAAACCAACAAACTTTTTATTAAAAAAATGTTATTTATTTAAATAACAATTTGCTTTATACATTCTGACTGGTTCTCAGAGAACCCAAATGCGTTCCGGCTATAGAGAAAAAACAGTAATTCCATACACTGAAAGAAAAAGAAACAGAAACAGCTTCAATGTACGGTCAGCATAACTGGATTCGTCGGGTAGGAAATGTTTTATAATAACGGAGGTGTTTTTGATTGATCACAGGCGACCTTTCGCAACGAAAACGAAAATGAGAATGAATGACACATTGCTGAGCACGAGTGTTTATGACTGTGACGAGCCCGCTCTTCTGACTACGAATGCGCCAGTGATAACGTATTTATTGGCCCATACTTCCTGCGCTGGCCTCTAATTGGTGCAAATTTATCGAGGATCTCCAAAATGGTGGAATTAGATATTTTTTGCGATATTTTCAGACTAAAGGGGTAGTTTGGGAGTGCTTTGGGCCTTTGGGAGTTGCCAATTTTTTTGTAGATATCTTGCATGCTCTTAATTGTATACCGAGAATAAAATACTACGGAATCTTCAAAACGGCGGAACTAGATCTTTTTTTTGAGATTTTTTCGGACTACAGGGGTAGTTTGGGGGTGCTTTGGGGGTTGCCAATTTTTTTGTAGATATCTTGCATGCTCTTAATTGTATTCCAGGAATAAAATTATCGCGGAACTCAAAAACGGCCGAATTAGACTTTTTTGTGATTTTTCCGTATGAAAGGGGTAGTTTGGGGGTCTTCCGCGGTGCTTTAGGGGTTGCCAATTTTTTTGTAGATATTCTGCATAGTCGAAATTATATTCCGATAATAAAATTATTGGGGATCTCAGAAATGGCAGAATTAAATTTTTATTTGCTATTTTTTCGTGCGAAAGGGGGTCTTCCACGGTGCTTTGGGGATTGCCAATTTTTTTATAAATATTCTGCATGGTTAAAATTGTATTCCAATAATAAAATTATCGGCGATCTAAAACACGGCGAACTTAAACTTTTTTTGCGATTTTTTCGTGCGAAAGGGGTGATCCTTGGTACTTTGGGGGTTGCCAATTTTTATGTAGATATCTTGCATGCTCTTAATTGTATTCGGGGAATAAAATAATCGGGGATCTCCAATACGTCGGAATTAGATCTTTTTTTGAAATTTTTTGGGACTAAAGGGGTAGTTTGGGGGTGTTCCGAGGTGCTTTGGAGGTTGCCAAATTTTCTGTAGATATTCTGCATGGTTCAAATTGTATTCCTATAATAAAATTATCGGGGATCTAAAAAACGGCGAAATTAGACTTTTTTGCGATTTTTTCGTGCGAAAGGAGTAGTTTGGGGGTGATTTTTGGTGCTTTGGGGGTTACCAATTTTTTTTGTAGTTATACTGCATGCTCTTAATTGTATTCTGGGAATAAAATAATCGGGAATTTCCAAAACAGCGGAATTATATTTTTTTTGCGATTTTTTTCGTGCGAAAGGAGTAGTTTGGGGGTGATCTTTTGGTGCTTTGGGGGTTGCCAATTTTTTTGTAGATAACTTGCATGCTCTTAATTGTATTCCGGGAATAAAATAATCGGGGATCTCCAAAACGGCGGAATTAGATATTTTTTGGAGATTTTTTGGGACTAAGGGGGTAGTTTGGGCGTAAAAACGGCGGAATTAGATTTTTTTTGCGATTTTATCGTGCGAAAGGGGTAGTTTGGGGGTCTTCCGCGGTGCTTGAGAGGGTTGCCAACTTTTTGTAGATATTCTGCATGGTCAAAATTGAATTTCGATAATAAAATTATCGTGGATCTCAAAAACGGCGGAATTATAATTTCTTTTCTTTTTTTCCACTATAAAATGGGGTGTTAAGGGGTGAGTTTCTGTTAGTTTTTATTTTTTTATTCCGGGCGGAAATTAAAATTTTTTGGGTATTTGGATTTTCGTTAGAGTCACAACGTAGCAAACTTCAACCACATTACTTTCAGCCATACTTTAAGCTATACTTTAAACTATACTTACAGCCATACTTTAGACAAAGCGTGTCACAACCATAGACGGAAAACTTGATATGAACTTCAGATTAGTTTCCGCCAATGTTCGTGTAAAAATACGAATCTTCCACTCACCTTACGAAATACTTTATATGTTTATATTAACTTTGGCTCAATTCATCTCTTTTAAGTTTGGAAAACCAAATTGAAATCTTACTATTAACTTATGTAAAACTTCATACAAAGTTAATGTTAGGTTTCGCCAAAGTTTGGGAAAAGAATGATAAATACGTCTGTGTAAAAAGTCTGTAAAAAATCTGTGTAAAAATACGAATCTTACACTCGCCTTACGAAATATTTTATATGTTTATATTAAGTTTGGCTCAGTTCATCTCTTTTAAAGTTTATTAAACCAAATTGAAATCTTATGATTAACTTACGTAAAACTTAATACAATGTTAGACAAACATGAGTTAAGTTTCGCCAAAGTTTCGGTAAAGAATGCTAAATATTACACTCTACTTACGGAAAACTTAATATAAAATTAAGGTGAATTTCCGTCAAAGTGCATGAAAAAATTCGAATCCTACGCTCTCCTTACGGAATCCAAACGATAACTTGATAAGACTTTGCTGTGAGAAAAATGTTAGTCAACCAGTCGCACGAGGTTGTAAGGGTGCTTTTCTATTTGCAAAAATCTTGTTGCACGGTGGGATAGAACTTTACCAATTTCGGACCGCTGCTACATGAAAACAAGACTGCTGCCGTTCCGGTCTAGTAATACAGTACGGCTGAATTATGTTGATTTCTTGCATAAGCGGCGCGAAATGTCATGTAGCGCTTACACTGAGAGGGCGATCGGAGCGTAGCAGCGTAGACCATGGTCGTAAGGCCAATGTTCAAAATACAAAAGCTTCGTTCTTGCGCGTAGCACTCACGGGGCAGCACGCAGGTTCCATGGCGAGAGTATGCGCAGCTGAGTCGAACGCAACAACGTTGCTATACTCAAGTTGCCCCCTCGGTGTATACGCAGTGTTAGCACTAGAACGTCTCGTATAAGTATAACTTAATTTTTCTCAGTGAGCGCAAATGTTTTTCCTAGGGCTTACTACGCCCTAAGTGCAAACCATATTTTTTGTGACTCATGTATTGATTTTCGGCGTTTTTGAACCTAAAAAGCAAGGCTACATTGATTTTTTCCTATTTTACGAAATTTTAGAGTAGCAGGCGTAAATGGATTTTTGTATCCAATCATTAAGAGGACGTCGTAGTCATTCGCGAACACTGAACGGTTACCAGCGTCATAGTTCAGTTAGTGGTGAAGAAACGAGGCTAGCACAATCTGCCATACCGACACGCAGCGTTGTTCTCTCTGAAGTTGGCTACGCATTGCGATTAATCTCAGTGCACTCTACAGTCCATGATCCAGCTAGTTCCCGTAGTTTTTTCAAAAGGCACATCGACACCAACTCTTTTTTATGCACTTTTTCACGCTGAATTTTGATAGTAAATTGTTGAAAAAATCCGTCTTTATTTGCTATAAACAATTTATTGCAAAAATGTTATATTTTGGATTTTGAAAAATTCTAGACTATTCTCTGTCATTTTCTGAGCAAAAATGGTTTTTTTGTTCAGATTATAGAATACTTTAAAATTTTTTTAAAATCGAAAATTTAATATTTTGCAATAAATTGTTTATAATAAAAACGGATTTTTTGTAATAATCCATCAAAATTCAGATTCAGTGTGGAAAAATAGATAAGATAGAGAAAAGAAGAGAAATACTTGGGGTCAATAACGTCCTTTTTGAAAAGGTTACGGGAACCTATAGCTGTTTGTAATGATTGAACACGATATTTATAAAAATAATATTTGGACATTTGAAATAGAAAACTAGTTAGAAGATGGTGACTTATTGAAATTTTGATTTTAAATTAGTTTTACAGAATATTTCGTAAAAGCTAAAATAATGTAATTTATTTTTATGCTTTTACTTTTATATTTATTTTGTTAACGTAATTTTGATAAATAAAGTAATGAAATATTTTTTTTCTATTATAATTATTCACTTTTGAATACTCAAACTCAAGAAATCTATTTTTAAAATTTAAACATAAAATTTTTGGGGACTGTTCTACATAGGCCAATCAAATAACAGCAACCACCCAAAAAAAGGCTTATTGTGATAAACGATTTTATCTATAATATTTTCAGAAGGAATAAGTAAACATTTGTTGTTACTATAATCTATGTGTACTTGTTAATATGTCTATTGACTTACAATGAAAGTATTTATTCACGTTTACGTATATAGTTACAATATTATTTTATAATTTATTTACATCTACGTTTATCGACTCAGAGTCTATACGTAATGACTGATACCATATGCTTTCTTATGTGTTAGTCTATACGTTTATCAACTGAGTCTACGTATGTGACCGACTAACTCGTACACATGATTTTTCCTTAGGAAAAAAGTATAACACATGTATAAAAAATATTTAACGTAAATTGATTTTAATTTTGATTCATTGTAAGATACGTTAATTTATAGTATTTATGTTATATATGTATTGGAACTACGATTATTCGTCAAAGAACGTCATTGATATATTTATGATCATTTTTATTATTATTATTTCTGTGTGTCAATACGTTTATAGACTTCAGAGCCTGCGTATTTGGTAAGACACATTCAGGGTAGTCAATACGTTTGTCGACTTAGAGTCTTCGTATTTATTGACTGACACCATGTGCTTTCCTATGTGTCAGTCTATACGTTTATCGACTTGGAGTCTGTACGCATGTGACCGACTGACACTTACACATGGTTTTCCCTCAGAACAGAAATATAATATGCGTATAAAAAATAGTTAATGTAAATTTATTTTAATTTTGTTTCATTGCAAGATACGTTAATTTATTATATTTTGTATATTATATTTGCATTCGAACTACGATTATTCGTCAAAGAAAGTCATTGATATATTTATGATCATTTTTATTATTATTTCTACGTGTCAATACGTTTATAGACTTCAGAGTCTGCGTATTTGCTAAGATACATTCGTGGTAGTCAATATGTTTATCGACTTAGAGTATGCGACCAACTGACACTTACACATGGTTTTCCCTCTGAACAAAAGTATGATACATGCTATAATAAATAATAGATATTTTTAATTTTCTTTTACTTTTGTACATGCTTTTACTTTTTCTGAAATTATTATATTTAAAATAGTTTTATTTTATTTTATTTGGAATGTAATGAATATTTAATAAACCACCAGCCTATACTTAGTTTTCTGCAATTATATACTTTTTTAGTTCCCTGATCTCTTCACCTGAAACAAATATATCATGTAATATATGCTTGTAAGAATTATAGTAGAAAATTATTTTGCATGCAAAACTTGTGCAACAATTTAAAAAAATTAAACCTTTACATTGGTAAGAACGATAGTGGTCACTACTACACCTCTGTAGTAGAAGAAACTCAAATAAATCAGATATATGTCTATTAAGCTAGCACCGCCACTAACGACCGCAACTATGAAAACTATACCATAATTTGTTGCTAATTTGTTGCTAATTTGTTATGCTAAGCCCAAATTTTTTGCTCGAACCGTTTCCGAGATATCCTGGCGGTGCTGCTATATTATGACTTAAGCTAGTACCGCCACAACTGTAACTTTTGAATGACAAAACATTTTTTGACGGGACAGGTGGCATAATTTGTTGCTAATTTGTTGCTTCAAGATAGGCTAGGTTCCGAATCTCGAAAAACAAAATGGCGCCTATTGCCGGAACATGGTCATACTCCGGATTACGTAATTTTATTAAATCACGAATAATTCAACAAACAACTATCGGATATTTTGTTGCTAATTTGTTGCTAATTTTTTACGCTAAGCCCAAATTTTTTGCTCGAACCGTTTCCGAGATATCCTGGCGGTGCTGCTATATTATGACTTAAGCTAGTACCGCCACAGCAGTAACTTTTTAAAGACGAAACATTTTTAGATGGGACAGGTGGCATAATTTGTTGCTAATTTGTTGCTTCAAGATAGGCTAGGTTCCGAATCTCGAAAAACAAAATGGCGTCTATTGCCGCAATATGGTCATACTCAGCATTACGTAATTTTCTTAAATTACGAATAATTCAAACAAACAACTATCGGATATTTTGTTGCTAATTTGTTGCTAATTTTTTACGCTAAGCCCAAATTTGTTGCTCAAGCCATTTTCCGGATATCGTAGCCGTCAGCGCCGGTCTTAGGGCGGGGCGAGAGGGGCAGTCGCGCCAGGCCCCGCGCTGATAGGAGCCCCACGATGCAGGCTCGGAGTGGCCATCGGGAATTCGGGAGAGCTCCCGATGGGCCACGTGGCCTTAGGGTAACAGGGCCGCGTGGCTAAGGCTACGCTACGCTCGTTCGGGCAGTGAACTCACGCGCGGGAATAATCTGCGATTTTAGTCCCTTCTTACATAATGTACTATTATTCCCATCTCTACTATAATGGCCCTTTTATAGTCTGAAAAGCGGCGCAAAAGTGGCGTCTGATTCCCTCTATAAAGTACTTTATTCCCGCATATGAGAGAATAATGTAACATAATAGTCTAATTTTTTACTTTTATGGTGAATTGGGTTAAAACTAACAAAATTATATAACACATTAATACAAAATAACTTTTTAAATCTATGAAATGGCCACAGTGGATGTGGCCGCTACGAAAAAACACATCTCGCTTCGCTACGCTCGCTTGGGCAGTGAACTCATCTGCGGGAATAATCTGCTAGTTGAGCCCCTCGTTACATAATGTATTATTAAATCCAAGTAGCCGGAGGACACGAGTTCCACGCATATTACGAAGTTACGTAGATGTGCGACGTAAGCAAGATTTTTATTTCCAAAATTCTTAACTTCTATAACTTGACTCCCTTATATGCGTGGACCCCACGTCCCCCGGCTGCTTGGGTTTACACATTATTGAAATAATCGTTTTGCTTATTGTTTCATGTCATCATGACCCATTCATATTCGTGGACCTCGCGTCCCCCGGCTACTTGGGTTTAAAAATTATTTAAATAATCGTCTTGCTTACGTCTCACGTCTGCGTAACTTCGTTATATGCTTAGAACTCGCATCCCCCGGATACTTGGGTTAAAAAATTATTTAAATAATAGTCTTGCTTATTAATGCATGTCTACGTAATTCCCTAATATGCATGGACCTCGTATCCCACGCCTATATGGGTTTAAATATTGCTTAAATAATTGTCTTGCTTATTGTTGCCCATCTACGTAATTCCCTAATATGCGTGGACCTCGCGTCCGCCGGCTACTTGGGTTTAAAAATTATTTAAATAATCGTTTTGCTTATTATTTTGTGTCTTCATGACTCCTTCATATTCATGGACCTAGCTCGCGTCCCCCGGCTGCTTGGGTTTAAAAATTATTCAAATAATCGTCTCGCTTACGTCGCACGTCTATACTTAACTTCGTTATATGCTTGGAACTCGCTTTCCCCGCCTATTTGGGTTTAAAAATTATTTAAATCGTTTTTATGTATACACCGACTCCCTTGGCTACATTTGTATTTTTTTGACCATATTTGTATTTTTCAAGCAATTACGAATTTCGTTAGAAAAATTCTCCCCTTAAGTAGGCCCCGCAATAAATATTTGCCCTAGGTCTCACAATACGTAAGATTGGCGCTGGTAGCCGTACTACTTTTAAACTTGAGCTAGCACCTCCGCAGCTGTAACTTTTGAACGAAGAAATATTTTTTGAAGAGAGAAGTAGCATAATTTGTTGCTAATTTGTTGCTTCAAGATAGTTTAGGTCCCGAATCTCGAAAATCAAAATGGCGCCTGTTGGTGGAACATGGTTATTCTCCGGATTGCGTAATTTTCTTAAATCACGAATGGTGTTGTAAAATGTCTGGACATTTTAGAAATGGTAATATGACGTTAAGTATGACGGACATGTATCGGACATGTGATCGATAACCAAATCTCAATGTTTAAATTACCGACACAAAAAAAATGAGAACATGTCGTGACCGTCACACAAAAAATGGACACCCCTTCCACTATATAGTGGCAAAATGTCCGTCATAAAATTTTTGGACAAGTGACCATAACAAAAAAATCATACAAATTTTATGAGCTTTTGTCGCTAATTTATCGCTCATTTTTCCCGCAAAGCCTGATTTTGTTGCTTTAGCCGTAATCGAGATACATTAGTTTAAGGTAGTTGAATACTCGTGTTCGGAAGCGGAAGTCGAATCTAAGCGTAAGAGAGAGTCGAATCTCTTGCCTGCCACGCGTGTTTCGTTGTAAGCTGGGCGAGACGAGAACTTTTTAGCGGCTAGTATAACCTAACCCCGCATTCTCGCTGTTTCTCTCGCTTACGCGTGTCCTCTCTCTTACACTCGCAGCGTGCGGTCGTCTATCAACTAAAAGAATGCTACTGTGAATTACAATAATTCGAAAATAGTGTCCAAATATCTCCCATAGTAACATATACCTTTTTAAAAAACATCCCCAGAGATTCTTTCTTTAGTCGATCAAAATGTAATCCATGTTTATTAATCAGGTACGCGCACTATAGAGGGCCGCAATATGAACCATACCTTAATTTATTACTAATTTGTTGCTAGTTTGTTACGCTATTCTCGAATTTGTTGCTCCAGTCGTTGCGTCGAGAAATCCAGGCGGTGCTAACTTAAGACACTCAGCACAGCCACAGCTGTATCTTTTGATCGAATAAAGATATTTTAATCATTAAATCGCGATAATTTATTGCCAATTTGTTGCTTTGAGATTGGGTTGGACTCAAAATCAATAGTCCAACAGGAACGTAAGAAATCGACTTTCGGGCGCTCTAAACTGTGTTTTATTTAGTAAAACGGTAAGTAGCAAATTCAAAACTGTGGCAACCGTTGAGGCTAATATGTTGCTAAATTATAACTGCCGCTAAATTATAATTTGTTGGTTCAAGATAGGCAAGGTTTGGAATCCAAAAATCGATCGAAAACGCAAGAAAACGTGTTTTGGGCGCTGTAAATGGTATATTTTTTCGTAAAACGGTAAGCAACAAATTCGTAGCTGTGCAGAATGTTGTCTTTAACATGTTGCTAAGTTGTTACAGTATTCCTGAATTTGTTGCTACAAAACAGGGTAGATCCCGGAGTCGAAGGTCGATCGAAAACGCAAAGAAAACCTGTTTTAGACGCCGTAAATTGGTTTTATTTAGTAAATCGGTGAGCAACAAATTCAAAACTGTGCAAAATTATGTGTTTGGTATGTTGCTAAGTTGTTACGCTTTTTCCGAATTTGTTGCTTCAAGATAGGCTAGATCCCGGAGTCGAAAGTCGATCGAAAACGCAAAGAAACGTGTTTTGGTCGCTTTAATGGGGTTTATTTAGTAAATAGGTGAGCATCAAATTTATAAGTGTACGGATTGTTGTTATTAATATGTTTCTAATTTTTAAGGGTATTCCCGAATTTGTTGCTACAAAGCAGACTAGATCCCGGAGTTGAAGGTCGATGGAAAATGCAAAAAGAAACCTGTTTTGGACGCCGTAATAGGTTTTATTTAGTAAATCGGTGAGAAAAAAATGTATAAATGATCGGAATATTGTTATTAGGAGCAATGATTTTGTTAACATGTTGATAAGTTTTTGGGCTTTTTTAAATCGCGAATAATTAAACAAACCACTATTGAATATTTTGTTACTAATTTGTTGCCAATTTTTTACGCATACGGCAATATTGTCGCTCGCATTATTTCCGAAAAAAATAGCTGTAGGTCAATTCTAAAGCCAGACTAACGACGTTTGTATCGCCTCAGCGATTAGAGATAGTTACACCGGGTTTCGCCCTCTGGCAGGTGAAACCTGCTATTTCTAACGTTAATGGCTGGGTAAATATGGTAGTGATATTTCTGGCTCGAATCTTCAGATGCATTCGCGATTGTGTCTAGAAATCGGCTTGAGTGACCAAAACGAGAATATAGTGTTAAAAATTAGCGAAAACTTACCGACGAAGTCTGGGTGAAACCCGGTGTAGCTATCTCTAATCGCTGAAGAGATACAAACGTCGATAATCTGGCTTAAGAATTGCTCTACAGCTGCGTTTTTTTTTTCGGAAATAATGTGAGCGACAAAATCGCCATATGCGTAACAAATTGGCAACAAATTAGTAACAAAATATCGAATAGCTGTTTGTTTAATTATTCGAAATTTAAAAAAGCCTAAAAACTTATCAACATATTGACAAAATCATTGCTCACAATAACAACATTCCGCACAGTTATAAATTTGTTGCTCACCGATTTACTAAATAAAAAACCATTTACACCGTCCAAAATACGTTTTTATTGAGTTTTCGATCGAATTTCGACTCCTGGATCTAGTCTGTTTCCAAGCAATAATTTCGGGAATAGCCTTACAAAGTAGAAACATATTAATAACAACATTTTGCACAGTTATGAATTTGTTGCTCACCGATTTACTAAATAAAAAACTATTTACACCGTCCAAAATACGTTTTTATTGAGTTTTCGATCATCATTCGGCTTCGGGATCTAGTCTATCTTAAAGCAACACTCAGAAAATGATCTTCCTGTACCAACGAGAATCTGCCTGTTGAAGGAGGATATATCCTTCGTATGGAAGGAGGAATATCCGCTTGGTACAATGTAGCATCGCAATAAGAGGAATTCCTCCCGTATATATAATAATTATTAACAAAAAAAATAAATAAATAATGAATGTAAAAATAAAATTGTTGTATATGAAGATTTAGTTATTTTAAGTATTTATATACTACACGGAAAAAAATACCTTATGAAAAATTAGTGGAATATCCACTAAAAATTATTAGAGTGTTAATTAAAAGTGAGACATACTTGCATTCTATCAAGTTTTATAATATATTATAGTAATTTTGACGCGAGGTTGAAATTCATGAGAAAAAAAAACTCCGGAGAAGGAGTCAACCCTCCGACTACGAAGCTGCGCTCTTACCCACTCGGTCACTGCCGCACTTATAAATAAGGTTTCGACTTGTCTACATGTGGTACACCCTGTTTTACCGACAGCCCTCGCGCCAACAAAATTACTATACTGTCTATTAAATTTTTAGTATCACTTAGACCAAAAATTAAACTAATTCTATTAATTTTTAGTAGATAATATGGTAAAAATTATTTTCTATTCTGTTAAAATTTAGATTTTAAATTTTTATCATATTATCTACTAAAAATTAATCGTAACTATAATAAATTTTAAAACTTTTTCTATTAATTTTTAATAGAACTATGCTAATAATTAGTAGAAGTATATTGCTCAAGAGTGTGAGTATGTCCCATCTTTACCTGAGATTCTAGTAATTTTTCATAAGGTATTTTTTTCCGTGTAGTCTTAGTGTAATCTGTTATCAATAAAACTTGTCTTACACTGCAATTTAATGATATTTATAAAATAGAGTTTTGGGGACCCAAGACCCAAAATATCATTCCTCCATTACTGACACATAATATTCTTGTAATAAAACATAAAATTCTCCTCCTGCAGGAGGATTGGCCTCTTATAACAGGAGACCACGGTTCCTGTAATCGAAATACGATTCTACAGAGCGGGAGGAAGTCCTTTTTATTGCAGGAAGATTTTCTCAGGAGGAATTTTATTTTGGTACCGGAGGATCATTTTTCTGAGTGAACAAATTCAGAAATAGTGTAACAACTTAACAACATACCAACAACAAAATTTTGCATAGTTTTGAATTTGTTGCTCATCGGTTTACTAAATAAAAGCCATTTACGGCGTCCAAAACAGGTTTTTTTTGCGTTTTCGATCGACCTTCGACTCCGGGATCGTGTCTGTTTTGTAGTAACAACTTTGGGAATAGCCTTAAAAATTAGAAACATATTAATAACAACATTTTGCACAGTTATAAATTTGTTGCTCACCGATTTACTGAATAAACCCCCATTACAGCGACCAAAACACTAGAGCGACTCTAACAACTTAGCAACATCTTAAAGACAACATTTTGCACAGCTATGAATTCGTTGCTTACCGTTTTACGAAATAAAACACCATTTACAGCGTTCGAAACACGTATTCTTGCGTTTCCGATCGATTTTTGGACCCCAAACTTGGTCTATCTTGAAGCAATAAATTATAATTTAGCGGCAATTATAATTTAGCAACACATTAGCCTCAACGGTTGCCACAGTTTTGAATTTGCTACTTTCCGTTTTACTAAATAAAACACAATTTAGAGCGCCCGGAAGTCGATTTCTTACGTTCCCGTTGGACTATCGATTTTGGGTCAAACCCAATCTCAAAGCAACAAATTAATTAGCAATAAATTATCCCGCTTTGATGATTGAAATATCTTTATTCGATGAAAAGATACAGCTGTGGCTGTGCTGAGTTAAGTCTTAAGTTAGCACCGCCTGGATTTCTCGACGCAACGGCTGGAGCAACAAATTCGAGAATAGCGTAAAAAATTAGCAACAAATTAGCAATAAATTAAGGTATGGTTCATATTGCGGCACTCTATAGTGCCCGTACCTGATTAATGAACATGAATTACATTTTCATCGACTAAAGAAAGAATCTCTGGTGAATGTTTTTTAAAAAGGTATATGTTACTAAGGGAGATATTTGGAGACTGTTTTCGAATTATTGTAATTCAAAGTAGCATTCTTTTAGTTGGTAGACGACCGCACACTGCGAGTGCATGAGAGACGACACGCGTAAGCGAGAGAAACAGCGAGAATGAGGTGTTAGGTTATACTGACTGCTAAAAGTTCTCGTCTCGCTCAGCGTACAACAAAACACGCGTGGGAGGCAAGAGATTCGACTCTCTCTTGCGACCAGATTCGACTTTCGCTTCCAAACACGAGTACTCAACTACCTTCAGCTAATGTATCTCGATAACGGCTTGTCTGAGTAAGCCTTAATTATATATGAGTAAACATGCTGCGGGTGTTAAAATAAATTTAAGTCACACACAGAAGTACATTGAAAATAGAAACTATATTCACAAAGTCACTTCTTAAATAAATTACAAAATTTGTTTATAATTTCACATAAATTGAAAAAGGAGTTTAAATTACACTGAGGTTAATGATTGTATTTGAGTAGTGTGTCCGCAATTCCAAACTATGAGTGCACATTAATAATGGAGTAGTAATCTCTTACTAGAGACAACCAACCTATGAGTTTTGAGTCTGTCTGCAACTGAAGTGAGATTGTCCTTTGATAGTCGCTTGAGTATTTCCTGACACTCCCTCCTGTGCTCACACACAATGAAGCTGTGAAATGAGCAATGGCAAACAATTATAATTGAATTGCTGCCTTGAGTTTTTCTAATTCACATGTTCACTGTAACACTTGCCGCCGGTGCCAACACGTGGTTGGCAACATAACCTCTAGTATTGTGAGAGATTTTACCTTGTAATAGAGTCGATTGTACTAATCGTCCTTGCACCTTGAGTATTGCGTGAGTGAAGGGTGATGCGAGTTTCCAGTGAGAGATTGAGTAGAGCCTGTGGTGAGTTGATCAGTGTAGATTTGAGCCAGTGAAATCCGTTGAGGTATACCGATGAGATTTTCAGGTGCGCAGTGGTGAGAGATGCTCCTCGTGGCACGGCTGAAGAAAAAGAGAGCGAGGCCGTGACCTATTTCTTTCTTCTTGGTCTTGGCGATTCACTTCGCGAATCAAATCACAATCTCTCTCACATTTGCATGTGAGAGAGCGAGAGAGACCGAAACAGCGCGAATTCACCTTGTGAATCAGTGTAGTGTCTCGGCTGTTCCGCCGAGAGGCCGCGAGGTGCTGCCGCGCCGTGGCAGCGCCGTGAGTCGTACCGAGCTAAGCATAACCGCGGGAATTCAAATTACTGAATTCCCAAACACGGCTAAAGCAATAAAATCGGGCTTCGCGGGAAAAATGAGCGATAAATTAGCGACAAAATGTGCAATTATGAATTGATTTTTTATTTTTATCATTTTTGCTTATATGATCGTGATCAAAGGTCGTTTTTTTGGGACATTGGATCTACGGCATCTTTGAGCGACAAATTAGCGATAAAATCTGGACCAAAGCCCGTGTCGCTATCGTCACTTGTGGAGAAGATACAACCGTGGCTTTTCCAGCGGCAGAATGGAGCTACAGTTGCGATTTTTTTTTTCGAAAACAACTTTAGCAACCTAATCGGGATTTTCGGAAAAAGTGAACGACAAATTAACGACAAAATGTGCAATTATGAGTTTTTTTTTTTTATTTTTATCATTTTTGCTTATATGCGTGTGGCCCGAGGTCGTTTTTTGGGACAGCGGATAACTTTTGGGACATGGGATTTACGGCATCTTCGAGCGACAAATTAGCTCCAAAATCAAGGCTAAACCCGGTTTCGCTATCGTCAATTGCTGAGAAGATACAACGAAATGCCTTTTCCAGCTTAATATTATGCTAGAATAGCCATTGTTTCTCGGAAACGGCGTTACCGATAAAATCTGGGTTTGCGTAACAAATTAGCGACAAATTAGCGACAAAATAAGGAATTATTTTCAGCCGGCCCTTATGAAGTGGCTTTTCCAGCTTAATAGACATATTTTGTCGTTCAAAAGTTGTATCTGTGGTCGTGCCAGCTTAATTCTTGAGGTAGCATGGCTTGGATATCTCGGAAACGGCTGGAGCAACAACGTCTGGATTAGCGTTACAATTTAGCAACAAATTAGCAACAAAATATCCCATAATAGTTTTTTGAATTATTCAAGATTTTAAAAAATTACGTAAGTCGGGTGATGGCTGGGTACCGCCATTACGCGCTATTTTCATTTTGAAGATTTGGGACCTAGCCTATCTTGAAGCAACAAATTAGCAACAAATGATGCCGCCTGTCTCGTCTAAAAATGTTTTTTCGTTAAAAAGTTACAGCCTTGGTGGTTCTAGCTTAAGTCTTAAGGTAGCAGCACAGCCAGGATATCTCGGAAACGGCTCGAGCTAAAAATTTGGGCTTAGCGTAAAAAATTAGCAACAAATTAGCAACAAAATATCCGATAGTTGTTTGTTGAATTATTCGTGATTTAAGAAAATTACGTAATGCTGAGTATAACGATGTTGCGGCAATAGGCGGCATTTCGTTTTTCGAGACTTGAGACCTAGCCTATCTTGAAACAAAAAAGAAATTAGCAACAAATTATGCCACCTGTCCCGTCAAAAAATGTTTCGTCGTTCAAAAGTTACAGCTGTGGCGGTGTTAGCTTAAGTCTTAAGCTAGCACCGCCAGGATATCTCGGAAACGGCTGAAGCAACAAATACGGGGTTTGCGTAACAAATTAGCAACAAATTAGCAACAAATTATGGTGTAGGTTTCATAGTGGCCGTACTAGTTTAACTGTGTTAGCTTTTAACTGTAGCAATAAGAATTTCTTTCCGTGTGCACCCGCAGAAAACTGTTACTTTTTTGGGAGATATAATTCGTATCTAAAAATCAGGTGTGCCTTAAATACTGACATTAGTCTAGGCGCCAAGCGGGTTTCCGTGGCCGGTGGATGTCCACCCCTCCACCAAAGTTTTTCTTACGTATTTTTGTCTGCTGATTCTGAATTTCGAAGGTGGACAGTCGCCAGACTGTTAATTTTTTCGTTATTAACAAATTAATTGTTTAAATTGCTGCCAAATCAATATGATTAATTATAACTGAATCCTAACTGTCTAAAACTGTAGTAAATTGATCTAGATTTCTGCACGTTTGCACTCGAATTCGCGAGTTATTGCACTAAATTTGCAATAATTCGGGTTCTAATCAAAATTTTTCAATTCTGAAAAAATGAGCATATTTCTAGATCAATTTACTACAGTTTTAGATAGTTAGGATTCAGTTATAATTAATCATATTGATTTGGCAGCAATTTGAACAATTAAATTGTTAATAACAAAAAACTAACAGTCTGGCCACTGTCCACCTTCGAAATTCAGAATCAGCAGACCAAAATACGTAAGAAAAGCTTTGGTGGAAGTGTGGACATCCATCGGCCACGGAAACCCACCTGACGCCTAGACTACATCTCGAGTCTGTCGCGGGAGCGCAGACATTCAAGTATACCTTCGCCGTCCCTTCTCCCGTTCTCCGTCGTGTCCGCTAGGTGATGTCCTCGGGAAGTGATAGTTGCGTTGGCTGCCGTCGAGGAGAGTACAATTATATGAAGACGTGTTGTCTTCTACAGGAGCTCTTCGCCTAGAGCAAAACAAAATATATTAATAATGTTTTAGGCAGTGGGGATGAGGAGAGCAGTATGAAACTGCCATGAACAGAGGAGTAGACAGATGGAAAGTTGGAAGCTAGATTCGGCTATACTACAGGATAAAGTCCAAATCCGAAGTGAAGTACTTAAGCGAGTCTGTCACGGGACCGCGAACTACATTCAACTATACGTCCGCTCTCCCTTCTCTGTTGTGTTCGCCTAGGTGATGTCCTCGGGAAGTGGCAGTTGCGTCGGCTGCCCTCGAGAAGAGTAGAATTATATGAAGACGTGTTGTCTTCTATAGGAGCTCTTCACCTATGGCAATACAAAATATATTAATAATGCGTTAAGCAGTAGGGATGAGGATAGCAGTATCGAACTGCCAGGAACAGAGGAGTAGACCGATGGAAAGTTGGAGATTAGGTTCGGCTGTGTTACAAGATAAAGTCCAAAGCCGAAGTGAAGTACTTACTCGAATCTGGCACAGGAGATCAAACTATATTTATATACATCTTCGCTCTCACTTCTACGATATGTTTGTCTAGCTGATGTCTTCAGGACGTGGTAGTTGCGTTGGCTGCCCTGGAGGAGAGTAGAATTATATGAAGACGTGTTGTCTTCTGCAGGAGCTCTTCACCTAGGGCAAAACAAAATATATTAATAAAGTGTTAAGCTATATAGGAAATAGGATAGCAGTATTGACCTGCCAGGAACAGAGGGAGTAGATAGATGGAAACTTAAGATATTTGTAGAGAATGGAAAGGGATCTTTGGAATGAAAAGTCGAAAGAGCGCATGTGCATTTCCAACTAAGACCTCCTCACCTTCGCTTAAAGTTTACCAGAATTACATACACACTATGCAATACATGCTGAGAGATTGTATATCCAATTTCAGATCTACTCAATTAGCCAGTATGGAGAAAATAACTTTTTTTCTTGAAAACTTCTTGAAAAACACACAGAAAATGCAGTATCTCCACTCTTGCTGATTATTTAGAACTGAAACCTGGTATGTAATCCCTCAGCATCTATAACATAGTGTGTGTAAAGTTTAAGATATTTGTAGAGAATAGAAAGGGATCTTTGGAATGAAAAGTCGAAAGAGCGCATGTGCATTTCCAACTAAGACCTCCTCACTCTCGCTTAAAGTTTACCAGAATTACATACACACTATGCAATACATGCTGAGGGATTGTATATCCAATTTCAGATATACTCAATTAGCCAGTACGGAGAAAATAACTTTTTTTCTTGAAAACTTGTTGAAAAACACACAGAAAATGCAGTATCTCCACACTTGCTGGTTATTTAGATCTGAAACTTGGTGTATAATCTCTCAGCATCTATAACACAGTGTGTATAAAGTTTAAATTATTTTTAGAGAATGAAAAGGAATCTTTGGAATGAAAAGTCGTAAAAAGCGCATCAAATCTAGTTACATCTACCTTTATTATAAGTTGGTTCAGACATATGAGGTACGTCTTGAACTTCAGTACTCTCGTTAGAATAAATAAATAAATAAATTAACTTTCGATTGACTTACTTTTTTGTCTTCTCGTAGAAAACGTCTTTGTAGCAATATACTCAAGTGAGGTTATGGCTCTGCAGCGCGCGGCGCCCGCCTCGTGGCCTCGTGAGTGTGCTCCGCACGCGGTGTGAGGTACCTCGTCGTCGCCGTGGTCGGCGATCAGGTCGCATTGTCGTCACTTCAGCGGAGGCTGCGGGGGCGCGTCGCGGCTCGACACTTGACAGACGAGAGCTGTGATCAGTGTCATGCATAAAAAACACGGACTGACGGACCTAATATACGTCATACACGAACAATATGACGATGACCATTGCGCGGTAACATGTCCGTAAGAGACGGTCACTAATGTCTTTTAGACGGTAAAAGTCTGCTAGCATCAGTGTAAACACAGTTACCTCTACAGCACCATAGAAACTCAGTCAGCAGCTCAGGTTACCCGCTCAATTACAATTAGAAGCTAGAAAGAAAAATTAGATTATAGAAAGAAAATTAGGGTAGCTCCGAAACCAAAATATTTACGTCCCGGTCTAACGTCCGTCTGCTCCCGCAGCGGCGGCGCCACCGCCCACCAGCGTTGCGCAGCCGTACACTCGATTCAACGCTCTGAAGTTGGCTGCGCGGTGCCGTTATATACTTAGCACGTTCCGAACTTGTGTCACCTCGCTGAGTAGTTCAAGGTTTTTGGAAAATTTACGAATTTTTTGTTGACCAAATACAATTTAAAAGATTCTTTATTGTAATAGTGAGCGGGGATAGCTATTCTTTTACGCAAGAATTATCGGTGTTTTGTATCCCAAGCGAAATTAGGAGATATGGGTAGACGTCGTCTGCTCCACGATTTCAATCAAGCGGCATAATCACCTCGTTAGTAGTTCAAGGTTTTTGTAATTTCTAGTTCTCTAAAAGGTATGCTACAAATTTGTAAACTTTTTTTGTTGTGTAAGTGAGCGGGGACAAGTGCGCGTTTATTTCAAAATATTCAGAATTACCTATAAAAATATTGCAAAAGGGAAGGCATAGCGAACAAGCTGCTATGCTGGCACGCGGCCGGTAAGCAATAAATTACAGAAAAAGTATTTTTTGCTTATTTCAATATAATAATAGTTGTCTCCCTTCATTTTTTAATTTGAATTCACTTCCTAAAGTTTTACGTCGATTGGTATTTTGGTTTGGGAGAAAAGTTTGAACTACTGAAATAGCCGATAAAACAGGGATCTTTGTTTCCATCTACGACGTCCTCTTAAAAAAAAGTCACTTTAGGACCTCTTTTTAGGTCGAAAAACAACGAAAATCGTGCATGTGTTACAAAAACAATTTTTGTCAACACGTGCATAAAACGGGCCTTTTTCGGTCCTGAAAGCCGTGTAGAAAATCGCGCATTTCGAACGTGATTTAGGAAAGAATGAAAAAAATCAATTTTTTCCCCGCTCTAAGCGAATCATTGTGAGATTATTCTCTTATTGTTAAATTTATATATTTTATGGCTTTTTGGCCACTTTAGAATGATATAAAATAACTTTTAAAGATTAAATCGCAAAATAATAAATTTGTATAGATAGATATCAATAGAAATAATTGCATGAGACTTTTACTTATAGTTTATAGTTATATTTTTAGTTTTTTATTAATTTTCAGTATTAATTCACTATTCGGTTGTGTACGACGCGAAATGCACTATCCCCTAGACAATTTTTATGCATATAAAAAGGCCCTCTTATGCACTCGTTGAAAAAAATATGGTGTGTAACACGGGAAAAAGAGATATTTCAGATTCGGGAGGTGTTTTCACTCGTTTCCGTCTCGGGCGCCCTCGACTACAACTCGTGCTAAACATCTCACCCTTGCTTGAAATAGCTCATATTCTTGCTAGTTGCACAATGTACTATAAATTCTCAATACATACATAATTAATCAATAGTCAGTTTAAACGATAAAACATATCGTGTACTGCGTGGACGAAATATGTAAACGGGCTCAGTGACTCGCAAAATACGTGAGTATAATGGCCTCGTAGGTAATGCAGTGGAAAATAGCTACCAGTTATCTTAATAATGAATGAATAAAGCCAATTTGGCTATTTTCTTCGATTTTATTCACAGTATTATCACTGTAACGGTGAGCTGTCTCGGCTACGGCAAATACGGCGAGACGATAGTACGTGCGCGGCAGAGGCGTCATCTGTTGGGCATTTCGCGAACCAACAGCATTTGTAAACATTGCCACTAGCATAACCCGGAACATACCCCATAATTTGATAAATAATTTACACACACCGGTGAATAGAAATAGAATGCTATTCATGTTATCAAGCAATCTTTAAAAATTTAACGAAATTTCCAGAATATTCCGTTAGCTTGAATCAAGTATAAGTTATGGCTATGTCAAGAGCACCCATCGGCCATCGCGTCATGAAGTTGTCGCTTGCTAGCTAGAGTCCGTTTATTCAAAAGACTTCCTTCTATGAATTCCCGTTCCTCGAACGTCTGCGGTAATTCCCCTGTCCGGCCGAAAAAGCAGATTGTGATTATTCAATTAAAAATTGATTCATCCCGATATCGGGGTTGGGCAAAGGCGGTATGGTCTTTAAACTTAATGAACTTCGATAAATGGACATATAAACCAAAGCTTAAATATTTTTCGAAAAAATAATTTTGCTATCTTTTTTATTTTCTGTGCTACGTCAATTTTGACTGCATCATTGTGTTCCTCGGGACCCAAAACCCTTAGACTCACTACTTTTCCAACCTTTTCGCAATTTTCTTCCCCGAAAATTGCGAAAAGGTTGGAAAAGCGGTGAGTCTAAGGGTTTTGGGTCCCGAGGAACACAATGATGCAGTCAAAATTGACGTAGCACAGAAAATAAAAAAGATAGCGAAATTATTTTTTCGAAAAATATTTAAGGTTTGGTTTTTATGTCCATTTATCGAAGTTCATTAAGTTTAAAGACCATATATATATATATATATATATATATATATATATATATATATTTATCTGCAACGGTTCGTTCCGGGACGTTTACACTGTACATCGCTGTTATTTCCGGGACGCGCTGTTTTTTCCGGGACGTCCCGAAAATTTTTCTGTACGTAAGCGTTATTTCTGGGACGCGTCTAGAGTCAATAACCCCAGGGATATTATTTCTTTAGTCACGCGCTTATATAGGGAACTCTGAAGAGATAAACTATAGGACCCTGTAGATTACCAGAAATAACGTGTATAGGTCTTTATATATATATATATATATATATATATATATATATATATATATATATATATATATATATTTATCTGCAACGGTTCGTTCCGGGACGTTTACACTGTACATCGCTGTTATTTCCGGGACGCGCTGTTTTTTCCGGGACGTCCCGGAAAATCTGTGTCTGCAACTGTTATTTCCGGGACGTGGTATTAGTCCCACACCCCAGGGATATTATTTCTTTAGTCACGCGCTTATATAGGGAACTCTGAAGAGATAAACTATAGGACCCTGTAGATTACCAGAAATAACGTTTATAGGTCTTTATATATATATATATATATATATATATATATATATATATATATATATATATATATATATATATATATATATATATATATATATATATATATATATATATATATATATATATAAAATTATCACCCCATCCGTTTATGGAGCCCATCCCTGTATATTAGTACCTACAGCCCAGAGATCCCTATGGCAAGTGACTAAAGAAATAATGGACCCTGGGGTTATAGACTCTAGATCGGGCTCCATAAACGTCTGAGAAAAATATTTTATGGGACCCGGGCTCCATAAATATGCTCATGTGTATAAAAGGGCTCCATAAATCTGGTAAAACAAATGTGTCTGTGTGTGTGTGTGTGTGTGTGTGTGTGTGGGTGTGTGTGTGTGTGTGTGTGTGTGTGTGTGTGTGTGTGTGTGTGTGTGTGTGTGTGTGTGTGGGTGTGTGTGTGTGTGTGTGTGTGTGTGTGTGTGTGTGTGTGTGTGTGTGTGTATATATATATATATATATATTTATATATGAGTAAAATAGACGACAACCGGAAGTATCGTAAGAGCTGCAAACCGGATATTTGAACAAGGAGAAGAAAAGTTCGGAAAGGAAACGACACATAAAAAAATTCAGCTCTCTATATCTTTTGAACGAGATAATATTTTTAAATAAAATCTTTTTATTTGAGTAGAGTAATAAAATGGCTTTCAATTAAGAGCGATATGTTATATAGTAAAAACTAACGCAATATACGCAAAAGCGAATTGAATTTTTCGTACACCCATTTCAATGTATATGTAGCACGGGTCGCTCCTTTAGGCTTCTTCTATACTTTCCTTCGGAGCGCTCCCGCGCTCCTTAATAGTTTAATAGATTTTATAATATTATAAAATATTTTTCAAATATTCTAAAAATATTTTAATCTGAATTTTTTAATTTTATTAAATATGCTACAAGTCTACCAAGTAAGGTTTATATAAAAAGTTTCATGAAAGGTTTGCAAAGCTTTCATAATCATTTTATTGACATTGACGTGAAGTTTATGCCGTAATAGTATTTTATATTGTTTGCATTTATTATTTATTATTATTATTATTAACATTATTATTATTATTATACAAATATTTTATATTATTCATATATAAAAAACAGCTGAAAAAATGAAAAAAACGTTGAAAATAAATTTTGCAGACATGAAGATTCGAACCCGGGACCTTCCAGTTGCGAAGCTGACACCTTATCCCCTGGGCTAGACCTATGTATACGGTTTGCGTACTTGCTATTGAATTAATGAAGTATTTATTTCAGACATTCAAACAGAAAAGCTATTTTCCGAATATCTTTCTAGAATAATCATAATAGTTATACCAATAAAGATAAAAATAATAGTTATTTTGATAATCATAACAGTAATAGAAATAATAATAATCTATAATATTGTACTTATCAGTTTATAAAAAAGCATATTTTAACGAAAAGTAATTTATTTAAATTCTTTTATTAGTCTTGTTTCTGTCCCTTTATATGTAACGTGCTAAAAGACCGATATTATTTTTCAAATCAAATAATTAAATGAATAAATTTCAATGTCGGTATGGTAGGGATCTACATAATTATTTTCCATCTTTTTCTGAAACATTTTAGAAATGTTTCTATATTCTTTCAATACATCTTGAAATCGCTTTTAACGTAATTCTCTTACAAGGGAACATTCCCAACCGTCCGCCTCCGATTTTGCTGAAATTCAGATATGTTATAGTTTATCGAAAAACAAAAGACACGTGTTTTTTTTTTATCGGCAGAAAAAACTGTTTAGGGGGTGAAAACCACCCTCAAAAGTCACCCCTAAAAACAGTGTTGCAGCAATATCTTTGGTTGCTATTAATGTTTCTCGATGAAACAAACTTGAAAAAATATCGTACAAAAAAGGCAATAAAACCATATAGCTTTCGTTCCCGGGGGTTGCAACCCCTACGTCATAGAAGGGAAAAGGTATATTTTTCGAGCGTATTTTTCGTGTAAAAAAATTATCAATGGCTTTCTAATAGAAAATGATAAAAAAATTGACGTATTTCGGAATTTTCGCATTAACTTTTATTTCGGGGGTGAGCTACCCCAAAATTCTATCAAAACAAAATAGGCAATTGTCGATCACCGATTTTGTTCATTTTGTTATACGATATGCCTCGTAAAAAAAATGTGAGACAGGTATATTTTTATTCTGCAGAAGAAACTGTCTAAGGGATAAAAACCACCCTCAAAAGTTATCCCTAAAAGAGTTTTACAGCAATATCTTTGGTTGTAATCAATATTTTTCGATAAAACAAAATGGAAAATATTCGTTACAAAAGAAAAAAACAACAAATCGTACACGTCTCCATCTCGGGTGTTGTAATCCCCGCAACGTATATAAGGAAAACTATATTTTTGTATATTTTTCGTGCAAAAAAAAATTATGTAATTGTCATAAAAATATAATAAATATATTTTTCTAATAGAAAATGATAAAAGAAATTTAGATGTTAGGATGTTTTTAACTCATTTATTTCGGGGGTAAATCACACATAAGTAATAATAAAAGAACATATGGACTGCTTAACAGTTCAATAATGCTATGCAAAAAAAAGGATGCGGAAAAACCTTATGTATTGTGAATGAAAAGTCGCAGGAAACTCTTTAAGAACATGTTTGTCTAAAAAATGCTAAAAAAAATGAACAAAAAATAAAAAAATTACTGTTATATTTTAGAAGAAGAATGTAAACAATCAATTGTATAATACTTTTTATTATTAACATTTTTTATAATATTTATTTGTTTTGTATAACATCTTTTATTATGTTTCTTTATTTTCTTCAATATGATAGTACATTTGATGTGTTTTCATATACTTATTGAAATTTTCCCAAAATTTTAAAATAATTTTTTCAACATATTGTATTTTACATAAAAAATTTGTTATTTAACTAATTGTAAGTAAATTTTTTTTCAATGTTTACACATTACATAGTGGATATATTTGTAATCAATCGTTTTTCAATAACGCTATGCAAAATTTGATAACGCCATGCAAAAAAAGAGGGTGCGGGAAAAATTTTTATATCTTGGGAACAAAATGTCGTAGAAAAATTGTAGACAAAGCATCTTGAAGTGCTGGATAAGACCTTTGAAAATCGATGTTTAAAAATTTTACTAGATTTTCTTATCATGTTAAAAAATGAATTGGAAAATAAACAATATTAGCCAAATATTTGATTTGTACATTTGCTTTTTCAGTTTTTCAAATGTAATAAAAAAACTTGAAAAAATATATTTCAAAGTAGTTGGAAAGAGCTTTCATTTCCATTATAAAAAATTTTTTGCGATATTTCTTCGTAAAGTTATGAGGTTTTAAATTTTATAAACAAGCTTGTAAGGCCGTTCAAAAGTTTGATAACGATTTTCAAAGAAAAATTGCTGTGTCTTACATCTTATGTATTGTGAATGAAAGGTCGCAGAAAAATCTCAAGGAAAACATGCTTTTCTAAAAAATACTAAAAAAATTGAACGAAAAAGAATTATTATTTAGATACATATTGTAATATTATTTATAATTATTATTGTATTTTATATTCCTAGTTTTTTGCACACATGAAAAATTATAAGATAATTTTTGTGTATCTTATTTAGTAAATAGTAAAAAAACATAAATTATAGCTTAATATTATTATTTTTAATGTGCTCGTGAGAAACATCTATAAAAAACAATTAGCCAAGTTTAATCTTGGTTTGGCACATAAACCGCAATCGATGGCTATAACCACAGATCCACATAGCAAAACATGTTTTGTTCATTCAAAGTATATATAAGTGTATTATGTTAGCGCATTTTAGTACATTAGCAATAGAACTTCAGTTTACATAGTATTATTGTTTTGAATATTAATTTTGTGTAAAAATGGCAATTGACATTTACAATGTCATGCAATGTTTATTAAAAACATTTCATATAAGTATAATTGTGGACACCATACCTAAATTGAACGATGCAAAGAAACATATACACGATTTTGTCGAAGATGTATTAAAACTAGGGGGGCTGTGCCCCCCTGCCTGCCTCCGGCACGCCACGCCCCTCCCCTTTCATCTACTCCTTGCTTCGCTCGTCGCCCGCCCCCTCTCTATGTAAAAACTTCGTTTTACTCCCTGACAACGGGGAGAAACACAATACTTTACGCGTGGTATACGAAAAAAATAATGAAAATGGCACCAAGGTATATGGTGGTTTAGAAAATGATACCAAAATATTGTTATGAAAAAAAAAAATATTGCCAATTCATTGGCACGTAGCTACCTCCAAATTAATTTATCGCTCCTATATATATATATATATATATATATATATATATATATATATATGTTTTAACAGATTTATGGAGCCCTTTTATACACATGAGCATATTTATGGAGCCCGTTTTCTTTTATGGAGCCCGGGTCCCATAAAATATTTTTCTCGGGCGTTTATGGAGCCCGATCTAGAGTCTATAACCCCAAGGTCCATTATTTCTTTAGTCACTTGCCATAGGGATCTCTGGGCTGTAGGTACTAATATACAGGGATGGGCTCCATAAACGGATGGGGGATAATTATATATATATATATATATATATATATATATAAATATATATATATATATATATATATATATATATATATATATACGAGAGTCATTTGACAAGTACCTAGCCTCACCGCCAGATGGTGCCACTATCGCACCAGAAATACACTACAGTGCAGTATCTTCCTGTAAACGGTTACAGACGAAATTTCAGCTGGATCGGAGTTGTAGTTTATTTTTGAGAGCGTATGAAAGCAAATGTGTCCGTTGATTTTTTAAAAAATGGAGAAAGAACAATATCGGTCGGTGATTCGATTCTTGTTTTTGGAAGGGAAATCGCGCAGTGAAATTAAAGAACGCTTGGATGCAGTGTATGGGGATGCTTCTCCTTCGATGGCGACCGTTAAATTTTGGTATAACGAGTTTCAACGTGGTCGTACGTCGGTTTTTGATGATCCACGCCCAGGTGCTCCGAAAACAGCCACTACGGAGGAGAACGTGACAAAAATACACGATATCGTTTTGTCAGACCGCCGATTAAAGGTGCACGAGATAGCTGCGATAGTAGGCATCTCAGAAGAACGCGTGTGGCATATCCTAAATGAGATTTTAGGCATGAGGAAGCTGTCAGCAAGGTGGGTGCCGCGTTTGCTGACTGCAGACAACGAGCGCATCCGTGTGACCAGTTCAGAGCAGTGTTTGGAGCTGTTTAATCGCAATCCAAAAGAGTTTTTGCGTCGTTACGTGACCGTCGACGAAACATGGATTCACTACTGCACTCCAGAGACCAAGGAGCAGTCAAAACAGTGGACCTTACCCGGTGAACCTGCTCCGAAGAAGGCGAAGACGGTCCCGTCGGCCGGAAAGGTGATGGCCACTGTTTTCTGGGATTCTCAAGGTGTGATTTTTATTGACTATTTGGAGAAGGGCAAAACGGTCACAGGACAGTACTACGCCGAACCATTGAGCCGATTTGACGCCGTGTTAGAAGAAAAACGGCCCCATTTGTCTAAAAAGAAAGTGCTTTTCCACCACGATAATGCACCGGCTCACACTTCTGCACTCGCCACGGCTAAATTGGTCGAATTACGCTACGAACTGCTGCCCCATCCACCGTATTCTCCAGATTTGGCTCCGTGCGACTTTTTTTTGTTTCCGAACCTAAAAAATTCGCTCGCCGGGAACAGATTCCACTCCAATAACGAAATAATCGCCGCCACGGAGGCCTATTTTGCAAACCAAGAGAAAACATTTTTTTCAACGGGGTAAAAAAAATTGGAACACCGCTGGACCAAGTGTATTCAACTAAAAGGAGACTACATTGAAAAACAAATTTTATTTTTTGTAAAATTTTGGTGTTTTCATTTGTAGGCTAGGTACTTATCAAATGACCCTCGTATATATATATATATATATATATATATATATATATATATATAAATATATATAATACTTATCTATGTATAAAAGTATGCTCATACCATCAGCTGATTGAAATTCATAATACCCTTTTTTTACCTAAGTACTTATATTTAAAAATACCATACGATATTTTGAGGTTACTGTAGAGTCATAATTTTAAATAAATAAATATGGGAAGTTATTTAAGTTTCAATTATATATAAAAATTGATTATTTTAAAAAATATAATAATGTGATATAAAATTATCTTATAATTGTAGTTGCGGATTATATTTCATATGAAGATAAATATTGATAATAATGAATAAGGATAACCCCCTATTAAATAATATCATGAAACATTTATTTTTTCTTTTAAATTTTATGTATTGTTTTTTAAAAAATTATTCTTAACATTTATTAATTTTTAAAATATTAGGTATATTTATATTTAACAAAATAATGCATAATATATATGTAGTTCATTACGTCAGCTCTTATATTATTTGTTACTTATAGATTATAAACTAATTTTTCAGCAAAATCCAGTAATATTTTAATTCTTGTCCGCCATTTTGAATTTTCAAAATCTTAGTTCAGATTCGTAATCAGCGAATCCAGAAACCTCCTATATACAATTTTCGGCAAAAACTGGTAGTATTTCAATTTTTGGCCACCATTTTTTATTTACAAAATCTGAGTTCAGATTCCTAATCAGCGAATCCCCACAATATGTAATTTTTAGCAAATTCAGGTAAAATTTCAATTTTTGGCTGACATCTTGAGTCCATTATTTTGATTTTTCACAATCTGAGTTCAGATTCGTATTTAGCGTATCCAGAAATTCCGTATATACGATTTTCAGCAAAATCCAGTAATATATGAATACTTGACCTCCATTTTCGATCAGCCATTTTGAATTCTGAAAATCTGAGTTCAGATTCGTAATCAGCGAATCCAGAAATCCCTTATATAGAATTTTTAGCAAAATCCAGTATTATTGAAATATTTTGCCGCCATTTTGACTTTTTAAAATCTGAGCTCGGATCCGTAATCATCGAATCCAGAAATCCTAATATGCGAATTCAGAAATCACCCACATACAATCGCAAAATTCAGTAATATTTCAATTTTGGCCTCCATCTTGGGTCCACTATTTTGAATTTTCAAAATCTGAGTACAGATTCGTAATCAGCGAATCCAGAAATTCCGTACATACATTTTTCAGCAAGATCCAGACATAGTTCAATATTTGGTCGCCATCATCGATCCGTCATATTGAATTTTCATAATCTGAATTCAGATTCCTAATCAGCGAATCCAGTTAAACCCTATATACAATTTTCAGCAAAATTCAGTAATATTTCAATATTTGGCAGGCATCTTCGATCCGTTATATTGAATTTTCATAATCTGAATTAAAATTCGTCATCATGCGAATCCAGAAATCCCCCATATACAATTGCAAAATTCAGTAATATTTCAATATTTGGTCGCCATTTTGATTTGGCAAAATATGAATTCAGATTCGTAATCAGCGAATCCAGAAAATCCGTATATACAATTTTCAGGAAATTCAAGTAATTTTTGAATATATGGCTACCATCTTAGATCCGCCATTTTGTATTCTCAAAATCTGCGTACAGATTCCTAATCAGCGAATTCGGAAACCCCCTATGTATAATTTTTAGTAAAATCGAGTAAAATAAACACACTATATAAAATTTTTAGCATAATATGAAGAATGGATTACGTATGGTGGGGTAGGTGGAGGGGGTGTGGAGGGGACGCGGAGGGGGTAGAGGGGAGTGGAGGAGGTGGAGGGGGTGGAGGGGTAGACACCCTTCAAAATAACGTAAAATTTGTAAGTATTTCACCGCAAAAAGTGGAGGGGAAGTGGAGAGGAAGTGGAGAGGAAGTAGAGCGGGGCGAAGGGGGGTGGAGCGGGTAGGTACCCATTTTGAGCCTTACAACTATATAATATAGGAGGATATTCTTCTCTTCTCTCACTCTCTCTCTCTCTCTCTCACTCTTTTCGAGTATACATTATACGTAAGGTTAGATCGACGACCAGTGTGCGTGCGTGCGTGCGTGCGTGGGTGTGTGTGTGTGTGTGTGTGTGTGTGTGTGTGTGTGTGTGTGTGTGTGTGTGTGTGTGTGTGTGTGTGTGTGTGTGTGTGTGTGTGTGTGTGTGTGTGTGTGTGTGTGTGTGTGTGTGTGTGTGTGTGTGTGTGTGTGTGTGTGTGTGTGCGCGCGCGCGCGCATAAACGTAAACACGGGAAAAATCTCATTCATTTAGTAAACATCAAATTTATTAAAAATAAATAAAGCTTTAATAAAATTAAATCTATCATCTCATATAATTAAATAACAGAGCTATTAAAATTTATTAAACAAATTTATTTAAAAAAAATAAATACATTCTACGAAGTAATTACTTAAAATTAATAAATAATTTGTTATAACATACCGCATACGTATTTCTAATTAATTGACCATTTACTTACATGCGCATGATTAAATTTATAAATATTTTTAAAATTTTACAAAACATTTAATTAATAAAGTAGACAATTTATTACATTAAATTAAACAATTTGTGAAAATAACTTTTGTATTAACTATACCTCATTAAAGTAATTTCTAAATATAATTAAATATTTATTTCATTGAATATAAATATAATTTTAAATTACATAAAGGCACTGGTCTAATAAATATTTATTTAAAATAATCGTAAGTTTAATAATAAACGTTTCAGAAACGTTTCTTGCTATCTGGGATGTTACTGATTGAGCGAACGTACGAATGAATATATGAATTATTATGTATAATTGATCAGTATTTATTGCGACTGTGAATATTATATCACAGATAACAAAAAAAGTCAGTAATATCAGCAAATAGAATTTATAGACAAAATAATAAACACGAAATTAAATCTGACATATTAGATCATAAATTTAAGAAAATAAATTATTCACATTAGAGAACAATTTGATATGAAAAAATCTTAATTGAAAAACTAAGTTTGCTGATACGCATTAAATATTGAGTAATTATTGGAACGATATTTTATTCAGGGATTATAATTTTTTGTGATAACAATTTTAAATAAAATTAAAGATAAAAGAAAGAAAATAAATATTTCTGGAATTAAGGGAGTCAGACATCCCCCTGACCCGCACATATACACGCGCACGCACGCACGCTCGCACAAACCAAACAAATTTTTCTCAAAATCGACAAATATCAACATGTTTGAAATAAAAGGTGTAAGACGGTTGGTTTACAAGTCACTTTATTGTCAATTAATTAGACAACGTTTCGGTGGCTGGTTTACCACCCTCATCAGGTCTTCAATCGTCAATAATTACAATTCATAATTTCCCTTTGGATTCGTCAAGTAACCGTTACAACTATAATTTTAGAACCAATATTATTAATACAGATGGTTGCAGAGAAATTGAGAAAATTGTCAAGAAAAATATAATGATCTTACCTCATGAAGATTTTTTCTTTAAATTTAAAAACAAACCAGTCAGAATAAAGTAAAAAAGGTAAAAACATTATAAAAAGTGTATAAGGACAACGGATAATAATAAATTAACAATAGGTGTATCTGGACAGAACAAAATAAATTAAAGATAACGGACAAAATAAATTAACAGAAATTAGACGTGTACACGTCTTATCACAGAATATGATACTGAATAGTTATACTATATTTAAATTCTATTTAAAAAGAAGCGATATCCAAAATTTTAATCCGGTACTATAATATTTAAAATTGTACTGATAACATAGAAATTTATGTTACCTCGAGATTTTGAATTAAACCACGAATTAAAAACACACAAGGTAAAATCAATATACTTTTTTACAAGCAAATTTATTTATTTAATTTATTTAAAATTGGGGCGTAACTGCTGTGTAAATTTTTTGTATCATCTTTTTTGTTTATAGGGTTTCGAGATGAATATGTAACATTTCGGATAATGTTCTCCTATGCCAATTAATTTCTCTATCGAGAACTTGGTAGTTTTCAAAATCAAATTGAGATTGATATGAGATTGGTTCTGCATATGTTTGTTAATGACAAGAGTTAGATCATTTTTCTTGGAATTTCTTAGATGTTCAGAGATCCTAGTAGAAACCATTCTTTTGGATTCACCTATATATGTGGTATCACATTCCTTACAATTGATTCTATAGACACAGTTACATTGTTCTTTAAGTGGAGTGATATCTTTGCCTCTTTTTATTAGATTGCTGAGATTATCGCAAATTTTTGGTAAAACTCCAATTCCAAACTTTTTAAACTTTGCTGACATTTTCTCAAAAAAATGTTTTACACAAGGTAGAATGACATATGTAGAATATCTAGGTTTAGTGGCATTATTATTATTATTTATAGCAGTATCATTATTATTATTATTAGTGTCATCATTATGACTAAGACTAATGCTACTACTTTTATTGGCTAGAGTACCAATCCTTTTATTTACTTGAAACTTTATAAATCCTAACGGATAACAATTGTTCTCTAAAAGTTGAGTAATAAGACTTATCTTTTTATTATGAAATTTTTTATTTGCAAACAATAAATCTTTGTCAACTCAAGAATAAACCATTCCTTTTTTATGTGATATAGGGTGGTTAGAGTTAAAATTAAGAAATCTGCCCGAATAGATAGGTTTATGATACCAATCCGTTATTAATTTGTTGTCTTCTCGAATAATTTTGATTTCTAAAAAGTTTAACGTTCGATCTTCTTCAATCTCATGAGTAAATTTTAGTCTATCGTCATAAGAGTTGAATGTTTGGATCATATAATCTATTTTACTTTTGGGAATTATGGTGAAAATGTCATCTACATATCTTCCATAAAAAAGAGATACGAAGTCTAAAGTTTCAAGACAATCTTGTTCAAGATCATCCATGGAACGAATCTCATACGTTTGATTTTGAAAACTACTAAGTTCTCGATAGAGAAACTAATTGCCATAGGAGAACATTATCCGAAATGTTACATATTCATCTCGAAACTAATCCTATAAACAAAAATGATGACAAAAAATTTACACAGCAGTTACGCCCCATTTTAAATAAATTAAAATAAAAAAATTTTCTTGTAAAAAAATTGCTTGTAATTCGCGGTTGAATTCAAAATCTCGAGGTAACATAAATTTCTATGTTATCAGCACAATTTTAAATATTATAGTACCGGATTAAAATTGTAGATATCGCTTCTCTTTAAATAGAATTTAAATATAGTATAACTATTCAGTATTATATTCTGTGATAAGACGTCTACACGTCTAATTTCTGTTAATTTATTTTGTCCGTTATCCTTAATTTATTTTGTTCTGTCTATATACTCTTATTGTTAAGCAGGTATCGTAGCAAAAGTTGCACCAAATCGCCACCAAGAAGCAGGCGCTGCCGTCAGGTGGGAGATTCGTGATATTAGTCACTTTGGGCATTGATTGTGGAAAAAATAGGCATTTGCATATAAAATAAATAGGAGAGCGACGCAGCCATGACAATAATGAATCATTTTCATCAGTCAAACTTTGCCAAAGATGCATATCTTTTCCTATTTCTTGGAAATACAAAATACTGCCCGAGCCCGAAGCGACGCCATGTCGGCATACGCCGGGAGCAGAGTAGTAACGACATATTTCCGAGAGATGGGACGGAGGGCGCTGATTTGAGCTAGAGCGCTAAAGCAAAAATATTTTTTGAGACACGGTGGTCAATGAAAGCAACTTCATATTATAGATAAACAATAAATAATAAAAAAACAACATGTAAATGAATTTATTATTATTTATTGAATATTTTATTGTTTCATTTACCAGCATAAAATTTGATTCTAATACATCTAAATATACTACCTGAATAGATAAAATAGTAAAAAGTAAGCATAGAGTTGTAGTTAGCAAAGAGAACATGCAATAAATAAAAATTGTTTTATAAGTAATGCTTTGAGGTCAAGTGAACTTGACAGAAATCATTTTCAGCAAAGACTCGTGCTTGCCATGGACTTGATTTTGTTTTCCAATCATCATCATCGTAACTTTTAGTGATAACCCGATAAGTATCAAATAAAATTATTTGAAAGTGATAAACAAATAAAATAATAAAGATTAAGCATGCAGGATTAGTGGTAAGAATCTTTTCAAAGCCATGCATTTAGGTTTTATGAGTTTAATCGAAATCATTTTGAGTCAAAGCTCATGATTGCTATGCGCTTGATTTCGTTTTTGAACTTTCATCATATGCTATCTTTTAGTGATAACCTAAATTCATAGGTATCATTTATGAAATAATAAAAAGGTATGCAAAATAATAAAGGGTAGAAGCATACAGTTTAGTAAGAAAAGGCGGGCATGCAGTATTGGCAAACATTTACATTAATAAATTCATGTATATATAGAAGAAGGAGCTCGATAATCTAAAGAGACATCATGTTTCCATTCTAGAAGCCAATTTTCAATCTTACATGCAATTATGGAAATAATTATCTGTGTAAAAAGCTCAGCATCTAGCAATACGCTACTAAATAAAAATCAACTTATAGACAAAATTAGAATCTTACTTAGTCATGCTACTTTTGGTGCGATGACTCTGTAGTACGTTGAGGCGACTTTCAACATCCTCAGAAGCACTTGATGTATAGATTGAATGAAAAAATACTCACGAAATAACTAGCACGCACTGTTAGAGATCACCTCAACGTTGGTCTCATCTTACATAACCTCTAACAAGCTATGTAAACGAGACACTTGTACACAACAAAAAAAACGCGAGCAGATAAACAAAATCACGACTATTTACCACGAGAAAAACCAGTGACAATTACAGAAGGATTAATTACAAAAATAATACATCGACGAATGCGGCTAAGTCGACTATATCCTACAATGAGCAGATGCTCCTACTAAAAGTAGCAGACCACAACGCAGCTAGCTAGTCCTAACAGGTAGCGCCATCTAAATCATATTCAAACGACAAATATCGCCACGGTCACTGCCCGCGATTTATATAAGCGTATATTCTTTGTTTGAGTGCAATAAAACTAATGTAAAAATTGAAAGCAGCATATGAACAAAATTACAACAATTTACAGAAATTCTACTTATTTAACACTAATTTTGAATACAATTGTGAGAAATAGGTCAGCGGCACATTTTTCGTAAAGATCCCGCGAAACCTGTATTGCTTATTTGATGGGCAGATGAATTTTATTTTCAGGCTTTCTCAAGTGGAAGTAGACCAGAGTTATTTAATTTAGTAATAGTTATCACAAATTTACAACAATGTTAATTATTTGACAGTAATTTTCGCTAAAATTGTAAGTAAAACGTCAGCGCCACATTTTTCGTAAAGATCCCGCAAAGCCAGCTGTATTGCGTATTTGATGGGTAAATGGGTCTTATTTTCAGGTTTTCTCACGTGGAAGTAGACAAGGGTTATTTAATTTCGTACTAGTTATCACAAATTTACAACAATGTTCATTATTGGACAATAATTTTAGCCAAAATTATAAGAAAAACGTCCGCGCAACATTTCTCGTAAAGATACCGCGAAGCCTGTATTGGGCATTTGATGCGCGACAATAATTTTAGCTAAAATTATTGTCCAATAATGAATATTGTTGTAAATTTGTGATAATTATTACTAAATTAAATAACTCTGGTCTACTTCCACTTGAGAAAGCCTGAAAATAAAATCCATCCGACCATCAAATAAGCACTATAGCCTTCGCGGGATCTTTACGAAAAATGTAGCGCGGATATTTTTCTTACAATTGCAGACAAAATTATTGTCTAATAATTGAAATTGTTCTGAATTACATCAACTATTATCAAATTTGAGTCCTGCTTTCCATTTCTACCTGAGGATGCCGAAAAATTGGAAACGGATAAACAGGCAATATGCTTTACGGGATCTTTACGAAAAAGGTTGCGCTGCAATACTTTTTACAAATGTCGCCCCGATAATTGTCAAATATTAATTAAAATTATTGTAAATTGTGATAACTATTATTGAATTAAATGTCCCTTTTCGACTTTCCCTTGAGAAAGCCTGAAAATAAGACAAATTCGAGCATCAAATACTCAATACAGTCTTCGCGGGATCTTTACGAAAAGTGTTGCGCGGACCTTTTTCTTACAATTTTAGCTAAAATTATTGTCCAATAATGAATATTGTTGTAAATTTGTGATAACTATTACGAAATTAAATAACCCTGGTCTACTTGCACTTGAGAAAACCTGAAATTAAGACCCATTTGCCCATCAAATACGCAATACAGCTGGCTTTGCGGGATTTTTACCAAAAATGTGGCGCTGACGTTTTACTTACAACTGTAGCGAAAATTACTGTCAAATAATTAACATTGTTGTAAATTTGTTATCACTATTATAAATTAAATAACTCTGGTCTACTTCCACTTGAGAAAGCCTGAAAATGAAATCCATCTGCCCATCAAATAACCAATACAGGCTTCGCGGGATCTTTACGAAAAATGTGCCGCTGACCTATTTCTCACAATTTTATCCAAAATTATTGTTAAATAAGTAGAATTTCTGCAAATTGTTGTAATTTATTCATATGCTGCTTCAAATTTTTACATTAGTTTTATTGCACTCGGACAAAGAATATACGCTTATATAAATCGCGGGCAGTGACCGTGGCGATATTTGTCCTTTGAATATGATTTAAATGGCGCCACATGTTTGGACCAGCTAGGTGCATTGTGGTCTGCTACTTTTAGTAGGAGCAACTGCTCATTGTGTAGAATACAGTCGAATTAGCCGCATTCGTCGATGTATTATTTTTGTAATTCATCTTTCTGTAATTGTCACTGGGTTTTCTCGTGGTAAATCGTCGCGATTTTGTTTATCTGCTCGCGTTTTTTGTGTTGTGTACAAGTGCCTCATTTACATAGCTCGTTAGAGGTTATGTAAGATGAGAGCAACGTTGAGGTGATCTCTAACAGTGCGTGCTAGTTATTTCGTGAGTATTTTTTCATTCAATCTATACATCAAGTGCTTCTGAGGATGTTGAAAGTCGCCTCAACGTACTGCAGAGTCATCGCAACAAAAGTAGCATGACTAAGTAAGATTCTAATTTTATCTATAATTTGATTTTTATTTAGTAACGTATTGCTAGATACTGAGCTTTTTACACAGATAATTATTTCCATAATTGCATGTAAGATTGAAAATTGGCTTCGAGAATGGAAACATGTTTTCTCTTTAGATTATCGAGCTCCTTCTTCTATATATAAATGAATTTATTAATGTAAATGCTTTCCAATACTGCATGCCCGCCTTTGCTTACTAAACTGTATGTGTATGCTTATACCCTTTATTATTTTGCATACTTTTTTATTATTTCATGAATAATACCTATGAATTTAGGTTATCAGTAAAAGATAGCATATGATGAAAGTTCAAAAACGAAATCAAGCGCATAGCAAACATGAGCTTTGACTCAAAATGATTTCGATTAAACTCATAAAACCTAAATGCATGGCTTTGAAAAGATTCTTACCACTAATCCTGCATGCTTAATCTTTATTATTTTATTTGTTTATCACTTTCAAATAATTTTATTTGATACTTATCGGGTTATCACTAAAAGATACGATGATGATGATTGGAAAACAAAATCAAGTCCATGGCAAGCACGAGTCTTTGCTGAAAATGATTTCTGTCAAGTTCACTTGACCTGAAAGCATTACCTATAAAACAATTTTTATTTAATGCATGTTCTCTTTGCTAATTACAACTCTAGTACTGCTAGTATATTTAGATGTATTAGAATCAAATTTTATGCTTGTAAATGAAACAATAAAATATTCAATAAATAATAATTAATTCATTTACATGTTGTTTTTTATTATTTATTGTTTATCTATAATATGAAGTTGCTTTCATTGACCACCGTGTCTCAAATAGTATATTACGATACGTGTGACTTAAGTGGCCCATTATTGCATGGCGTGAGGTTAGCGCCCGAGCGCAGCGAGGGCGCTAAACGCCGTGCAATAATGAGCCACTTAAGTCACGAGTATCGTATACTATTTTATAGCTCGTGTGACATCAATCCGCCATATTCTTATTTTATTTATTTGTGCTTATTTATAATGATAGTTGGAACTTGGAAGTCGGGTGAGAGAAGTGTGGGGCAGAAGGGGGGGGGGCGCAGCCCCCCGCCCTGAAAAAAATTAATAAAACGTTATTTAAATAATAGAATACCTGATATAGAATATGGTTATTATTGAATCTAGAATATTGAATATATACATAAAAAAATCATAAAACTAGATTCTTGGCAATTTGATTTGTATCTTTAACAATAAGTTGAAGTTTATGAAAGTGAAGGATTTGTATACGTTATATCATTAAAGAGAAAGACTTTTAAAACTAAAATCCATATAGTTTAATATTGAATATTTAAAAAGCGCACGGTCTGCTATCGCATAGCAGATGAAACTAACCTATACTATAGACCAGCCTTATTATCATCATTTTTATTTATTCTTTGTGGTTTGTCAACTATTAACGAAGTTTTACTTCTTTTTCTGTTCATTCTTATATGTAAAATCGTATTTTTGAATAGTTTTGGTAGATAATTGGCGTTAATTACGTGCCTGTGACTTAAGTAAATTCATTATTTCACAGTGTAATAATGGGCTACTTAAGTCACAGCTAGCCGTGACTTAAGTGCAGATTTAGAACACACAGTGCTATAAAAATATTTTTGCTTTAGCGCTCTAGCTCAAATCAGCGCCCTCCGTGCCATCTCTCGGAAATATGTCGTTACTACTCCGCTCCCGGGGCACAGTAGGCAGAACTGGAAAATTTTGTGTCAAAATCGTAGAACTTCGCGAAAAAAATTTTTAGTAACTTAAAAATTTAGCAACTTACAGATTACCTTGTTTACAATTAAGAAAAATTATTAGATAAAGAAAAAAAAATTGCTGAGATATTTGAATCGAATGTATAGCATTCGAAAGAGCATGGAAATACCTATATTTTCTAAAAAAAAAATTTCTCTAGCTATCACGGTTCTTTTGTTATTAACAAAAACGTGTTTTTTTTTCTTAAAAAGCTTACAACTCCTAAACTAAACGGTCAATTTTCTTGAAAAATATTATGATAATGCAAAATATAAATAGCTATAATCTGTAAAAATTTGAATCCATTTTGTCGACTAGTTTTTGAGAAAAAAATTGAAATGTAAAAAAAATGAGTTTTGTATGTACAACGATTACGGGAGTAAAATTGACTTAATCGCTTTGAAATTCCTTGTAGAGGTAGATTTTGGATAGTTCTCAGTCGAGTTCTTTGGGCAAAATGATTAGTCCAGAAATTTCAGAAATATTTGATGTTAAAATTTTTTTAATCTTTTTTTCAAATCGTAATTTCTCAGGAACGGCTCCATGTATCAGCTCCAAATTTATAGACAATTTTGCATGTGATATATACAATATGTGTGCGAATTTTCTTTTTGAAATATTTGATTTTCAAAATTTTCGTATTTTACAAAGTTATTTTCTTTGTCGCATGATAACTATAGAGAAAACAAAAATTGGTTTAATCCTGTTGAAATTTTGTGGAGATGTAGAGCCTATAATTGTATTATCGTATAAGTCCTTTAGGTAAAAGAATTGTCTCATGATTTTTAGAGATATTTAAGGTTAAAATTCTTTTACATTTTTTTTCAGAATCGTAATTTCTCAATGACGACTTCATGTATCAGCTTGAAATTTATAGACTATTTTGTATGCGATATAGGCAATACCTGTGTGAAATTTCATTCAGATTATATGGTTATTTTTTAAGATGTTTGATATTTAAAATTTTAGTATTTTTGAAAATGACTTTGTTGTCGCACAATAAAACTGCATTAAAATTATTTTAATTTCTTTGATATTTGGTGGAAATGTAGAGTTTTTATATTATTTATTAGAAGAGTTCTTAGGGTAAAAGAATTCGTTTATGAATTTCAGATATATTTGAGGTTAAAACTATTTTAGTCCTCTTTCAAAATCGTAATTATTCGGGAACGCATTTATGTATACTAGAAAATGGAAATGACATGCGCTATGCGCTATGCATGCGTGTTGTGTACCTGCTTTTGATTTGTAATAGCCATTTATTAATTTTAAGGTTCTAAGAACCTTTTTCTTAGATCGGAAATTGCAGAAAGAGCACACAAATACGGACAGCATACTACTATATACATGTACCCTATGTGTGAAATTTCACAAAGAAAATATAATTTGAAGTAAAGGTTATTTAGGAATTTTAAAAGGATTTGACGATAATATTACAATCAATTATTTTATTTATTTTTCACACATAATTTAAAAACCGCTGCCAATTCATTGGCACGTAGCTTCCTCAAACTTAATTTACTGATTCCTTTAATTAATTTTTTATTCCAATTTTAAAATTTAATACTTTATTTTGTATGGTGAGAAAAGCGCGCCGTAAATTAACTTTAATAAAAAATAAAAGCAAGTAAACAACACGCACGCGAGCACGCGTTATTTCCATTTTCTAGTATATATACAGCTGTTCACGAAAAAATACGATTTGAAAAGAGTGCTAAAATAGTTTCAATCTCAAATATCTCTGAAATTCAGAAACGAATTTTTTTTACCTTAAGAACATATATAATACATAACATACGTACTCTACATCACCACCAAATTTCAAAGAAATTATAACAATTTCTCTAGTTATCATGCAACAACGAAAATAACTTTGTAAAATACGAAAATTTTGAATATCAAATATCTCAAAAAGTAATCGTACAATCTTGATAAAAATTCACATACATTATATCTATATCGCACACAAAATTGTCTATAAATCTGTAGCTGATTCATCAAGCCGTTCTCGAGAAATTACGATTTGGAAAAAAATTTTAAAACATCTTAACCTCAAATATCTCTGAAATTTATGGACGAATCATTTTGCTCAAAGAACTCAGGCGAAAACTATTCAAAATCTACCTCTACAAGGAATTTTGAAACAATTAAGTCAATTTTACTCCAGTAATCGTTGGACATACAAAACTCATTTTTTTCATTTTTCAATGTTTACGTTTTTGTTAATAACAAAAGAACCGTGATAGCTAGAAAAATTATTTTTCTTGATAATATAGGTATTTTAATTCTCATTCGAATGCTTCCCATCCGACTCAGATTCATAGAGCCATTCTCGAGAAATTACGATTTGAAAACAAGATTAAAAAAATTTTAACCTCAAATATCTCTGAAATTTATGGACAAATCATTTTGCCCAACGAACTCGACCGAGAACTATCCAAGATCTACGTCTATAAGAAATTTTGAAGCGATTAAGTCAATTTTACTCCCGTAATCGTTGTACATACAAAACTCATTTTTTTCACATTTCAATTTTTTTCTCAAAAACTAGTCGACAAAATGGATTCAAATTTTTACAGATTATAGCTATTTATATTTTGCATTATCATAATTTTTTTCAAGAAAATTGGCCGTTTAGTTTAGGAGTTCTAAGCTTTTTAAGAAAAAAAAACACGTTTTTGTTAATAACAAAAGAACCGTGATAGCTAGAGAAATTTCTTTTTTTAGAAAATATAGGTATTTTAATGCTCTTTCGAATGCTATACATTCGATTCAAATATCTCAGCAATTTTTTTTCTTTATCTAATAATTTTCCTCAATTGTACACAAGCTCATCTGTAAGTTGCTAAATTTTTAAGTCGCTAAAAATTTTTTTCGCCAAGTTCTACGATTTTGACACAAAATTTTCCAGTTCTGCCTACTATGCGGCGTATGCCGACATGGCGTCGCTTGGGGCTCGGGCAGTATTTTGTATTGCCAAGAAATAGGAAAAAATAGGCATCTTTGGCAAAGTCTGACTGATGAAAATGATCCATTATTGTCATGGCTACGCCGCTCTCCTATTTATTTTATATGCAAATGCCTATTTTTTCCACAATCAATGCTCAAAGTGACTAATGTCACGAATCTCCCATCTGACGACAGCGCCAGCGTCTTGGTGGCGATTTGGTGCAACTTTTGCTACGACATCCCCTTAATTTATTATTGTCCGTTGTCCTTATACACTTTTTATAATGTTTTTACCTTTTTTTTACTTTATTCTGACCTGTTTGTTTTTAAATTTAAAGAAAAAATCTTCATGAGTTACGATCATTATATTTTTCTTGACAATTTTCTCAATTTCTCTGCAACAATCTGTATTAATCATATTGTTTCTAAAATTATAAATTGTAACTTTTACTTGACGAATCCAAAGGGAAATTTTGAATTGTAATTATTAACGATTGAAGACCTGATGAGGGTGGCAAACCAGCCACCGAAAAGTTGTCTAATTAATTGACAATAACGTAACTCGTAAACCAACCGTCTTACACCTTTTATTTCAAATATATTGCACGAGTGTTTCGAAGAAATCAAAATATCGATATATATTGCCTTAAGGTGGTTGTATACCGAAATGAATAATTTAAGGTCATTCCAAAAATTTAATATGTTATTCTTTGATTGATTTTCTATAAGTATGCGACATTCTAGATCGCTTGGCCACATGATTATGAAATTATTGAACTTCAAAGTTTAACTCTTATACACGGGTTCTTATGAAAATACCTTTGCTAAAATACAAAACACTTAGGATGCGATTCTTTACAAAATATAAAAATGATCCAAAAAACTATTCGCAATATAGCAAATTTACGGAAGAATGTTTTGACGAAGTTTGAACGCGATACACCACGTCGATTCTGAATACTGCGGCAAAATGTAAACAAACGATCGGGTCCGTTGGCCGCGAGAGGGGGGTGCGCGGTGAGTGGAGTGGCGCCGGCGCACACTGGGGCCATACGGATTTTTTGGTTCAAAACCACCTAGAGGTCGCAATTCTCAACGGAATCTCAAAATTTTTGCTTAGGAACATTCGTTATCAAATATCGAAGAGCCCTACGAAGCCTGATTTTCCATTAACCTATAAATCTAAGGAGTCATATAATCCTATCACATCAACCAATCAATTCAATTTTTGACCTGCAAATCCCAAAAATACGATAAACCTTTAATTAGTAAGCCCTTTACTCGTGAACTCTTGACCTTTGATCCAGTAAGCCATGCACTCATAAACTCTAAACCTATAAGCCTTAACCTCATAAGTCTTAAGGGGGTCTTACACCTAGTGGCTTCTGAGGCCAAAATCAGCTATAAAAAAGAGAAAAATGTTATTTAAACCACATACAATGTATATCCTAAAAATATACACTATTTCTGACAGAATGGCCCAAGACTTAATCTGTAGACCAATTTTATGAATCAAGGTTAAGAGAGCATGTGTCAAGGATTTATAAATTGAAGTTTTATAGCATTTTCGGGAATCACAAGTGTAAATTTTGGGGTTATAAACTAGGTTTATAGGTTCATCTTTTCAAAATTAGGCTTCGTAGCGGTCTTTGGTATTTTGTCACAAAATTGTCTGTTTTTAAATTTTCAAATTCGGTTGAGAATTATGACCTCTAGATGGTTTTGAACCTTTCGGCCCCAGTGTGCGGCGGTGCGAGGAGAAACCTTCCTCGTTTTCCGCACACTGAGGGGTATACAACCTCCTTAAAACATCTTTTTGAACATTTTTTGTCAAGTATATGGGCATTTGAGAGAACCAGTGTAGTTTTACATTTCAAACGTTGATTTTCGACAAATATATATTAGTTTTATTGAGAATATTCGTGGAGAAAACGCGGTGGGATCCAATTAATTATTGTCATAATAAATTGAAAAATAGAATAAATACATTAGTTTGAGGAAGGTAAGTGCCATTGTATTGGCAGCGGTTTTTTTTGTAATATTAATTTTGTTGAAATCTTCAAATCTTAATTTGTAAATTAATTAAGGTAGATAACTGTTTAGAAGTAATTATATTTATAACTAAATTTATACATAATAACTTTCAGTTTTAAAATACTTGTGTCTTGCATTTAGTTGCTCTTAAAACATATAATATTTAATTAGTAGAAAAATTACTAATTCGGAATACTCTTATTTACTAAATAACAAGAATAATTAATAATACGTGCGTGTATGTAAGCATACATGCATGTGTGCATGTATGTATTTATACTCGTATTATTTTTAGGAGTGGGGGAAGCGATTCCTTATTAGGGCAGAGAGGGCGTAGCCTATCTGCCATTACGTTTCTTTGCTCCTCTTAGGGCAACTAAGGACTAGCAGTAGTTTGCACGAAGAGAGTAAGTGTGCTTTGGTTAGATAGATTCCCATGTATGGGGCGTCGATCGCTATTTTCGGCGCCGACCAATATGGATAAGAGGACCCTAGATCTCTTACTTCTCGCCACTCTTCGCTGTCTGTTGAACAATCAACTCCTTGAGTGTGTCACTCGTTCCATCATTATTTTACGGTACATTTACAAGTGAATTTATAGTTTTAGTGTATAATCAGAGTGATAGTGAAAGTTGTGTGCTCTATGGAATTGATCACAAATGTTTATTTTAAAAATTATTAAGATAGTGTGAATTAATAACAAATACGATTTATAAAAAGTGTTGCTCATTGCTCCAGCAGAATACGTTCTTACAATAGAATATTTTATAATATTCACCCTTCTTGTGAACAGTTCATTAAATAAGTCCATTAGAAAAATGGTTTTTTTTTTAGAAAATATTTTTAATTTTTCATTATTCTAGAATAAAATATTTAGTTTTCCTTGATTCGATTAAGAAAGTTCCTTAAAAATCAATTCATAGATAGAAGTCATATTTCTTTTTCTAGAATTATTGAAATATCATACCAAGCAGAAATAAAAATTGTAGTAAAATGTGCAAATAAATTTTAAAAGTGTAGAAAAATCATAAGAAATATTATAATTTCTTATTCTTTTACATTTCATTACTTTTTATCAAGTTTTCAAAATTATCGAAATGGAAAATAAAATAAAATATAGAAAGAATATAATATGTAAAAATTTATAAAACGTTAAATTTCCTATTTTCTTAATGTATAATGTTAATAAGTCAATAACCGCAACGATTGCAAGAAAACTTTGTGCTCACAGAGAAAAACATCCCATACAAAATTTTCTATTATTTCTACTGAGGCAGGGACAAACTAGTAGTCCAACGTTATTTAATGTATTAATAGCAACTATAAAAGTCTATTAATAAATAAAATAATCAGCTCTGAAAATTAGTACATTGTCACTAAATTGTTTAGTATATAATATAGCAAAAATTGTGTTTACAAAATTAAGTAAACCATAAAATTAATTTTTAAAACTTATGTTATCAATTTTTATTAGAAAATATCCCAAGTTTTACTATATACTTTACTAATTTTTTGCAAGCAAAAGTTTGGTAGAAGGTATAGCATTTTTTGGTGGCCAGTTTGCTAAAAATTACGAGAATGTCAGTTGATACAACAGTCAGAAATTCGCGTCGTAACCTCAAAAAAGTTATTTTATTTTTTCAATTGCACTTTAAAATTTAATATAATATATTATTCTTATGTTCGCACAACCTTTTTTATATTAGGGCCCCTGATCAGTTATGTAATTCAAGAAACAAATTATCACTTATTAATTATTTCAAGTCTGATTGTATAAGATGTAATATCGCGATATAGAATATATATATATATATATATATATACATATATATATACATATATATATACTTTATTTATATATATATATATATATATACTTTATATACGATATAGAATATATATATATATATATATATATATATATATATATATATATATATATATATATATATATATATATATATATATATATATATATATATATATATATATATATATATATATATATATATATATATATATATATATATATATATATATATATATATATATATATATATATATATATATATATATATATATATATATATATATATATATATATATATATATATATATATATATATATATATATATATATATATATATATATATATATATATATATAGACGAGTCAAAAAATCCTTCCGATAAAGTACGGCATGCACTTAGTAGTTAAGGGGGTTCATCCAACCAGGAACGTATCAAGAATCAATGTCACTCCGCACCGCGCGCACAGGCTTGCTCGCATGGGGCCCCCCACTCTTGTAGTCAGAGCGCGTGTTTATACGGGACTGACACATACACATAGCTTCGTGCCGTCTGTGAGCGTGCACACAGAGCGGCGCTCGTCTGTGTGTTCCCCCAACGCTCCAGCGTCGTCTGCACGCGCTGCCGTACACCTAAAATTCCATACTTTCAACTACAATATCTTAAAAACGGTGAAGCTAGGATCTCTGAACTTGTAATATGATATTCTAATTATTAATCTTAATAACATATTAGTTTTTCAGACAAACGCTAAATGTATCTTTGAAGTTATAGACTGAATCGATCTTTCGCGCGTGTGCGTCCCATAAGACGCCGTGTTAAAATGCTCAAATTTGACAGTTAATATCTCGATAACGGTGAAGCTAGGCTCTTTTTTGTGAGGATATCATATAGATAATGATGTCAGGTACATGTGAAAAAAGTTTCAAAGACTTCCTAAATAAACTGAAAATTGGATGAACCCCCTTAAGAGTACGACTTCCGGATCTACAACAGGATGCTCCTGTTCGAATCCCGGCCCCTTCTTTTTTTTAGATAAAAAAGTATTTCTAACTTTAATTTCCTACGTATTTTTAAAATAGCTATGTACAGAGTATAAGAAAAGAAATACATTGGTAATGCAGGTTGTGAACAAAATTTTTTCATCGTGAATTTTCACTTCGCTATCCACTATAGTAAAAATTGATAACGTGAAAACTAATATTTAATAGAATGCGAGTTTGCTTCACGATTAGTAGTTAATGTAGTAATTATTCAAGAACAATCTATTAATTATTATTAGAATATTTTCTTCCGTGCAATACAAATTTTAGTGCAAGATGCTTTTATATAAAAATGGTTGTAACATTTTTATAAGTACACATAAGATTTCGTATATAGAATCCAATTTCCGACAATTTGTTCACATTTATTTCGGTTCAGTTAGTTTTTTTTTTAAATTATCAATTCTTCATGATTTGTGTACCGATAAATATAAAAAATACCATACTGTCTCGTAAAGCCACCACAGGCTGAAAAATCCAAAAGATTATCATACTTTATAAGAAATTTTGCTAGAAATATAGAAAAATTTACTATACTATATTGTAAAAATTACTGTAAAGTATGGCAAATTTTTGGGTTTTTACAATCTGCAGTAGCTTTACGAGACAGTATAGTAATTTTTGTAAAACTTTTTTCTCAGTGCACGTATACACGTATTCAATCCACGATCGACAAGCTAAATGTTGATTTCTAAGTTTTCTATGGCATTTTATTTTTATTACATTGATTTAGTTCCATCCCGCCGTCACCTCTATTTATTGTAAATATTAACATCTGTAACTTTTGTAGCCTTGAAAAGTGGAGTTCTAAAAACTTCCGAAACGTCGGCAATAAAACGTTAAACAATACATTGGCTCGTCTAATGTCCATTTCCCTTACCTCAATACAATTGCCACGAATGTAAATAAACATATTAAGTATAATTATGTTTGGGAGATGTTTATCAAAAGTTTTATTTGCACGGAAAGGGGATCGCATGGTCAACGACAGTGCAGAAAGCAAGCGGTGCTGTCATTGACGATACCTGCACTGTTTTTGACGATGTCGCTGCGCTGTTATTTGGCGAGCTAAGCTCGCTGTCATTCACGACGTGGGTGCCTTGTTTTTTTCGATGCATGCACAACGTCTATGACCGCGAGTAAGCTCCTCGACTTTTCTGGTGTATACGGTATGCTTGCAGCGGCGGGAGAAAATGAGTGCTGGAGAAAAATAAAATGTAATAATTATGTACGGCAATTTATCAATTTTCAGTTCTCACCATCTATGTATAAATGCAATTAGAATATTATAAGCTTTACAAATCAGAAATAGAAGCAATACTGTAAAATCCGTATTTCTTTTTTAAAGTCATCAAAATGCACTAATTTAGTCGTATTGATGATTTTAAAAAGTGTAATGCGAATTTTTAAAGCTTATACTTATAATATTCTAATTGCATTTATACATAGATTGCGGGTACTAAAAATTGATTAATTGCTTTTCATAATATAGAATTATCGTAATTCACACGATGAATGCGCACGATGAATGCACACTGTTATTTAGCGCGAGCTTGTTCGCTGTCGTGTACGATGCAACAGCACACTTGCGCACGAGGAGCGCGCTCTGTTGTTTTTCCCGAGCATGCTCCTCGTACCTAAGCGTGCGATCCCTTTTCCGTGTGGCTTAAGTATGGAAAACTTATGCAATTAGACAATGTCAAACTTCCCAATCCAGAATAGAACGTTATCATTCTTTTTTTTGCTTCCTCATAGAGGAAGCTTTAAAACAGCGAAAAAAATTTTCGAGACAAAAAAATGTTCAAAAAGATGTTTTAAGGCGATATATGTCGATATTTGTTGTTTATGGGAAAATTTTTGTTTCGCGCATGTGTGTGTGTGTGCGTGTGCGCGTGCGGGTGCGCGTGCGCGTGTGACTATTCTCTTCTTCTCGCGAAAAAAGCTTGGTATCCTGATGGATCTGAGTTTTTATTGATTTTCTTTTTTTTATAACCAAAAAGCGATCTTGAATTTTAGTTTTTTAATTTTTTCATATCTTACAGCAATTATTACATAATATAATGAACTTTTCTTGAAAGGTATTTAAATTACCTATATTTTATTTTTTTAATTTTTAAGTTATCTTCACTCCGTCATTCGTTATTAAGGAAAACGTTTTTATATTTCATAAATTAAATTCTCAAAAAATATTTTATTTATTGACTTGAAATTTTAACCACTTACACTCATTGAAAACTATTACACTCAGTGAAAACTATATTTAGTTAAAATTTTAAGAGTTTTCGTTGTCGCACGATAACAAGAGTAAAAGTTATCCAATCGCCCTGAAATTTGGCACAGATGTAACTTTTATATATCTTCAGATCGAGTTCGTTTCCAAAAAAAATCGGTCCATTACGATAAAGATATTTAAGGTGAAAAATTTTTTTAAAAATTTTTGGATCGCGTTTTCTCACGTGTAAAAGTTACTCAATCGTCCTGAAATTTCGCACAGATGTCCCTTTCTCTCTCAAAGAATGTATGCGCCCACCTTTTTCTCCCTGTGTCTGTCTCTGTAATGAATTAAAATATCAAATTGTATTTCTAGCTATTAATAGTTGTAAATATAAAAGTGTAGCGAGTCTGTTTGTATGTGCATTATTTGTGCATATCGTCGCGCGGTAAAAAGAAAAGCCAACTTAGAAGAGACAGACGAAGAAAAACCATTTTCACGCGAAAAACAAAAACAAAAAATATGCCCGTTCCTTGGCTTTTTTCGCGCGAAAATGGATTTGCTTCGTTTGGCTATTCTAAGTTGGCTTTTCTTCGTACCGCGAAATGATATGTGCATATCTGCGCGTACGACTATTCGCCGACTGCAGAAAGGTGGAGGGGATAAGCAAGACGATCGAGGCGTTCATGGTGGTGAAAAAGATAAATGGCGTCGTAAAAGCATGCGCTGTAGTGCATGTGTGTATTGTATAGTAGAGGGATAAATATTGGATATTATTGTTTATTTTTACAAATTGTTTACTAATACAATTATCTTTTACAACCACCCCATCGAGACTTGCACATGACCATGGTTGTTTCTCACTGACTAAAACTCCACCTTTTATAACTTCCACACCATAAATTTTCTCGTATATCTCTTTGGCTATTTTTTTTCATTTTTTCTACCGTATAAAGTTGATTTAGTTTGAACATCTTTTGGATTATAACTATAATTATAAACATATCCCTAACTAAGGATTCTTCAGTCTTCTTATATCTATCTTTTATAAAGTGAATATATTTAGAAGCACTTTTTCTTAATTGTCTAGCTTCAAACCATTTATTAGAATTAGATTGTTCTAAAGTATCACAGCATAAACATATTATATTTTCTCTGTCTATCACAATATTAAATAAAACTGTTTAATGTTTTCACCAATTTTAACTTTACTTCTATAAACAGGATGATCCATTAGAAACATAAATATTTCGTTTACACATGCTTCACAATTTTTTACATGTAATTGCATTTCAACTTTATCCGAAAGGCTATTAACACAATTCTTTAGTTCAAAATCACTTGTACTTTTTTCAGCTGCCATTAACATTAATTTCCATGATGAATTTGACTTTAACTCTGATATTTCTACTTTTACTGGTTCAAAATGAAAATTCTTCTTGGGAGGAAACATTTCATAAAAATACTTTCCTTTTGAATACAACTCTCGAACAATTTGTTTAGCAGATACATATCCCCAACGCTGCTCATGATCAGTTTTAGTTAAGCTTTCAACATGATTTATGAAATGTATCAAGCCAGCAACGTGCTTGCACTTTCCACTTCTATTGTATACGCATGTACAAGACACACTTATTATTTCTCTTTTTAAATTTATCTATAATAATAGTATTAATATACTTAATTTAATTATAAGCTTTTAAGAAAATTAAATAATTCTACATTTTACAATGTTTACTTACAAATAACCTTGTAGAGTATGGTGTTGCAGACACTGATGCTTGTCTAATTACACTGGCACAAATTGTATAATAATTTACATTAGCTTATGCTCTTCTTGCACTTCAACTCGCTTACTGTCGTACGTCCGCGTAACTTCCTTCTTCGGATTCCGCCATTGCAGAAACGCCACCTCTGCTCGTTTAACAACACAAGGAATTACTGCGTATTTGGGAGAGAGACTGCCCGATTTCGGATAAATAATTTGCCCACTAGAGACGATTAAATTTTCTCAAATCGTAGTCCGCGCGGATTATCAAAATTAGTCCAATTAAATACGACACGATAGCAGATTACAGGCGGAATAGAGGAATCATTGGAAAAAAGGGAAAATACGGGAGGATTAGAAAAAAAAGGAAATAGGGGAGATAGGGGATACAGTTGCATCTCTATCATCTATTTACTAATTTCGAAATTTTTACCAGGGATATTATCTATCCAAAAATTGTTTCTCATTATTAGTCTTATTACCTAAGAACTATATATTTAAAAGTTATTCTATTTTTCTTCTAATAAAACGATAAGCACTATCAGAAATAAAATATGTATTGCAGAAATTTGGTTTAAAATTAGTTGCAAGTAATGATATTTTGAAACTATCAAATCGTTAATTGAAAGAATATTTTAAGTGCAATAAACTATATGTATTTTGTAGGAGGATCTAAGCCAGCGATTAAGCCAAAATGTGTGACGATGATGTTGCGGCACTTGTTGTAGATAACGGATCTGGCATGTGTAAAGCTGGATTTGCTGGAGACGATGCCCCTCGTGCTGTTTTTCCGTCTATTGTAGGTCGTCCGAGACATCAGGTTTGTAATTTTATTTTATTTTAAAATTCTTATCTAGTTTTTTCAATTTGCAGAGATATTGCTTTAAACAGTAACATTAAGTTGTATATGATGCTCGAAATGGCACGTTATTTTAAATACAACAATATCTCGATTAGATTATGTTTCATAGCAGTGGATTTATACTTAATACGCTGTGAATGCTACATAAAAATCTCAGATGAGAAGTCATTTCGAAAATTTCTGTGAAAGAAAATAATTCCTTGAAATATTAAGAGGATGCCTTACTTACATACGTTTTACACAATTACCGACATTCACTAATTTTTCAAATTTATTTTTAATTAAAAAAATTCAAAATCACACAAGCATTGAAAAAAAAATTAAGTCCAGATGTAAAGGGATGTGAAAAACCATGCAAGCCTTGTAATTTTGACTTTTCGTTAAGTATAATTTATTTACAGTCTTATATACTCTCGGTCTTCTAATGTCTATAGGGGACATATAGACATATATAGTCCCTATGGTGCGCAGCGAAGCAGCATGCGGTCGTTGTAACTGATCGACAGCTACTATTTACAGGTTCCTGTTTAATGTCGCTGCGCTGCACATCACAGAGACTACCATAAACACATTGAAACGATTTCATAAGGGTCAAAATGACAAGGTTTACCTTGTTTTTTATATCCCTTTATACCTGGACTAAGAATTTTTTTAATGCTTGTGTGACTTAGAATTAATGTTTGTGTGACTGAGACTTTTAATGTTTGTCGGACTTACTTTTTTCACGTGGGATTTTGGCATGAGACCTTAGTTGAGTTTCTACGTGAGATTTTTTAGTAGGGAATAGTTAGACACCTGCATTATAAACTTAATATTTACTTTTCAGAATACAAATTTTAAAGTACAATCTGTAATAATATTAATAACTAATTTCCTTGAAAATTCTGGGATTGATTTTAATAGGACATATCTTATTTTTCCATCTTTTATCAGAGACCGCAAAGTTTGTTTAAGATAAATAGACTTCTTTTTTATTCTGGGTGAGCAGAATGTCTTTTAATATTGTAGAGTCAAAAATTTTCAATACTATAAAATGACTCTGAAAATACTTTTAAATATTTTTTTTTTAATCTAAATATCTATCTCCTCTTAATTTTTTGTTAATGAATATATCTTCTTTTCCTATAATGTATTTCTTGAAAAATATGTGAAAATTCTTTTTAGCTGTTATCATTTAATTAAATCTTGAAGGAGCCTAGACAAATTTATTTTAATCAACTTGATTATCGTAAGATTACTTTTATTACCGTGCAATATGTTACTAATATATTTACATAGAAATCTAGATGATCTTTGTTATTTTAAATGAAATCTAAGTTAAATTCACTCGATTTTCTAAGTTTAAATGTATTTGTTAATTCGGCACTTGCTTCTGTTTTTAAAACAATTTAAGATTTACTTGATGTGTATATTTAGAATTACGACTTTAATCATCATTATAACTTTATTTTATGTTTTATTTTAAGGGAGTCATGGTAGGCATGGGTCAAAAAGATAGCTATGTTGGTGATGAAGCTCAAAGCAAGAGAGGAATTTTGACGTTAAAATATCCGATCGAGCATGGTATTATAACGAATTGGGATGATATGGAGAAAATATGGCACCATACTTTCTACAATGAATTACGAGTTGCACCTGAAGAACACCCAGTTCTGTTAACTGAAGCTCCTCTAAATCCTAAAGCAAATCGTGAAAAAATGACCCAAATAATGTTTGAAACTTTCAATAGTCCAGCTATGTACGTAGCTATCCAAGCTGTACTTTCTTTATACGCTTCTGGTCGCACAACTGGTATTGTTTTAGACTCTGGAGATGGTGTTTCCCACACTGTACCAATTTACGAGGGCTATGCATTACCTCACGCCATTCTTCGTCTCGATCTTGCTGGACGAGATTTAACCGATTATCTGATGAAAATATTAACAGAGAGAGGCTACTCTTTTACTACAACTGCTGAAAGAGAAATTGTCAGAGATATAAAGGAAAAGCTCTGCTACGTAGCTTTAGATTTTGAACAAGAAATGGCCACTGCTGCTGCAAGTACTTCTCTCGAAAAAAGTTATGAATTGCCCGATGGGCAAGTTATTACAATCGGTAACGAAAGATTTCGTTGTCCTGAAGCTCTGTTTCAACCATCATTTCTTGGTATGGAATCTTGCGGTATCCATGAAACTGTATACAATTCTATTATGAAATGTGATGTTGATATTCGAAAAGACTTGTATGCAAATACTGTATTATCTGGAGGTACCACCATGTACCCAGGCATAGCTGACAGAATGCAAAAAGAAATCACAGCATTGGCTCCGTCTACAATTAAAATCAAGATAATTGCTCCACCTGAGAGAAAATATTCTGTGTGGATTGGTGGATCAATTCTTGCTTCATTGTCAACTTTCCAGCAAATGTGGATATCTAAACAGGAGTATGATGAATCAGGACCAGGAATTGTTCACCGCAAATGTTTCTAAATTCTTTTTCATACAAACACAAAAAGCTGTAAAAACTAGATATTTTTCTTCAATTTCTTATCTACAAGCATATGGAGACGAGAAAATACAATATGAAAATGCTTTTATTACACACATTCATTGCCATATGAATATATTGTGACGGGTAGATTACATAGTATAATTACCATTGTTACATTTGTTATATTTTCATCGGAAAGTGTTATCATTTTTTTCATTATATACATTCGTATTCATCAAATACATTCACATAATATGTTAAATAAATACTTACATAATTTAAAATTATTCTGTTAATTTTTAAACAAAACATTTTTCATCCTATAATTGATATACGTCCTTATACAATACAATCACGAAAAATAGTATATTATGTAATATGGGAGAAAAGTCGCTCTTGATTCCCGCAGTGATCACCCGAGGGAATCATCGACTTTTCTCTCAAGTTACATATGACCGAATGCATCTCACCGGTCATCTTGGAATCACAGTATTGTTTTTCTCTAAGAATGATTCGACACGTATTTTCTCATTTTTCGATTGTACTAAAATTACACCCGGTTGGCAATGATAATAATTTTTTACAAAATCCTAACTTTCAAATTTGATTGTTCAAGGTCATCTTCAAACTGCTGCCCTCTTATGAGTTTTTAAGCTTCTGATTAAAGTATACGTGGTTATACTCACAAGGGATGTATCTCAGATCCGAAGCATGGATCCTCATCAGCTCGCAGGATCTTTCTTCTTTTACCTAAAAATGAAAGCATGTGCGATACTAGACCCTAACGCTTTTAGGATTCTGAAATACAAGCCCTTGAATTATTTAAAAATTGAATGGTATTTTCCACTAAAATTACAGTTTTGGCGGGTGAACCTTCCTCTAATACCTATAAACAAACATAAAGACATGATTACTTGCTTGATCATGGTATTACATGGTAAAATGTATAAAAATCTCTCATGAAAGTATCCTTAATTATTTTACATTACCTCAATTGAATACTTAATAGCCCTTAAATTGCTTATTTGGCGATAAAACCTTGCATTTATACCTGTAAATAAGCATTCAGACATTATTATCACTTAAGTTATGGTTTTATTCGGTAAAAGATATTATAATTTTTCACAAAAATACTATGGTTAAATTTACATTACCTTGTTTGAAGTCATAGAATGCCTTCTTTCCCAATATTTTTCATTTAAATTGCAATATAAGCAATTGTCGCCTTGGAGGCCTTGGTCGCCTTGAAGGCCAGGAGCGAAAGTGGTACTTTCGGCCAAGGTATGGTGACAAAGACTTTTTCTTTGAGAGGTAATAGAGAGCCTAAAAAATTAATTATTTAATTGTTCAAAAGTACTCGGCAGAAAATCTTCGTCTTTATCATAAATAATTTTGTCATCTTCATGATTAGTTGTTACAACTTCATTACCAATTGCAAATTCATTTTTACTGCAACCTACCAATTTTGAAGCGTGCCTGTAAGAGTTGTGACATACACTTGTAGAAGATGTTAAAATTAAATTGGGAAAAAGGTATTTCAATGAATCTACAAGATCATCAAGTTCATTAAAAGACAATTTATCAGATCTATAAACAATCTTCTTGTGACTGCCGAAAATATTGGAATACTGAATTCTTGTTCCCGAAAAAATATTATACATGACAGGTAGCGTAGGAGAAATTATAAATTGAGAAATTTCAAAAAAGATGTAATTTTGAAAACGACTGGCAGGACTTCATGTAGCTTAAACCTACGTTTTCTTGCCGTGTGATAATCTTAACTTCAGTTATTTAGCGTGCAAATATAAAAGAATGTTTGCTTATATATATTGACAATATGTACACATTACGCATGTGCACAAGTCTATAACGACTATATGCCGACTACGACCATAAGGCACGAAAAAAAATTTTGTATTTTAAAAAATTTTGTATATTAAAAAATTTGTTCTCTCTCTCCAAAGTAAAAAACCGCTGCCAATTCATTTGCACGTAGCTTCCTCAAACTTAATTTATTGATTCCTTTAATTAATTTTTAATTCCAATATTTAAAATTTAATACTTCAGAAAGACAGAAATAACAAAACTCCAACATAATTTATTCAAATTTTTATAGATTATATAGATTCTGACTAATCACCATGATCATTTCTGACCAATCACCAAAGCTCAATGATTGTCATTTTTGTATTCATGGATTGTAAATTATATCTATTAGTTATTGTCAAATTGTTGTAAAAATGACCGTCATGTAAGCAATGTCGGTAATTTTTATATTTATGTATTGTAAATTATGACTATCAACGACGATAAAGTTATTGTCAAAATTACTTTAAAGTTAGAAAATTATGTAAAACGATCATTCCACATTAATGCACAACTCTTTACGTAATTTTCATCTCGTAAGAGATAGATGAAATTATACATTTTGATATAAAATTAAAATTCGAAAAATAAATTTTTCACGAAAAAAATTGGAAAAATTTTATGGAATATATTAACTTGTAATTTTTTCATGGCCAATTCATATTCAGTGGTAGAAATGTACCCATTCTGCACCACTACCACTGAGTATGAAATTGGTAGATGTCGGACAACAAATTTATTTTCGTGTTACGTTGAACATTGAACGTGTTATATTGAATGCGTTATGTGGAAAGGCTGTTATAATGTGAGGGGATGTATTTTAAAAAATTTGATAAAGACAGATTTTTGTTTTCATTTTTCAATTTTTCAAGTTTTACATTTTTGTTAATAATAAAAAACCGCGATAACTAAAAAATTTTTCTTTTTAGAAAATATAAATATTTTAATTCTCTTTCAAATGCTACCCATCCCATTCAGATACACAGAGCCATCCTCAAAAAATAGATTTTAAAAATGTCTAGAAAAATTTTAACCTCAAATATCTCTGAAATTTATGAACCAATCACTTTGCCAAAAAAACTCATCCGAGAACTATCAATAATATACCTCTACAATGAATTTTGAAGCGAATAAGACAATTTTACTCTTGTAATAGTTGAACATATAAAACTCATTTTTTTCATTTTTCAATTTTTACGTTTTTGTTAATAACAAAAGAACCGTGATAGCTAGAGAATTAATTTTTTTTAGAAAATATAGGTAATTTAATTCTCTTTCGAATACCACCCACCCCATTTAGATACATACAGCCGTTCTCGAGAAATTACGATTTAAAAAAAAAATTGAAAAAATTTTAACCTCAAATATCTTCGAAATTTATGGATCAATCCTTTTGCCCAAAGAACTCGCTCGATTAGTATACAAAATCTACCCCTACAAAGAATTTCAAAGTGATTAAGCCAATTTTACTATAGTTATTGAACGACAAAGAAAATCACTTTTTTTTATAAATTATTTTTTTTCTCAAAAAATAATGAATAAAAAAACCTAAAAATTTAGTAAGTTATAGTACTTAATATCCTTTATAACCAAAAAAATATTCATGTTAATATCTTTTTTTAATTTCGAAATATAACCTATTTATAAAAAATTACGTTTTCATCAATAACTTATGACGAAATATAGCTACCGACTTTTTTTTTTTTAAATTGTAGATAATTTTATTCTACATACAGAGAATTCATGATATATAAACAATATTTGTTCTAAATATTAAAAAAATCGAAAAAAATTTTGAAAATTAAAAAATGGCTATAAAAAAAAAAATTAAATTTTACAAAAATAGAATATTGACCCCAATTGTGGAAGCAAAATCTAAAAAAATGATCACTCTCCCGATAAAATCGGTCGAGTAGATCATGAGATCTCAGCGTATACGGACATACATACACACACACACACATACACACACACACACACACACACACACACACACACACACACACACACACACACACACACACACACACACATCCATACGGACATTTTCTAAAAATAGTGTATTTCGATTCCAAATTTGCTAAATAACATTTCTAACACATTATCTCATAAACTTTTTTTTTTACTATCACAAAGCTTCCTCTATGAGGAAGCAAAACAGGATATCTAACACATATGGTTTGTGTTATAGGTATTTATATCCTCTACCTACAGTAAGAACTTCATAAAAAAAATGCGTGTTTTGAGAAAAATGCTTTATTCTAAAAAATGCAGTTTTTCATAAAAACTGCATATTTTATGCATTTTCTTATTTTTATGCAAATGTCATGCAGGAGATGAAAGAGGGCGCTAAACTGTCAAGGAGAGTGCACACCCTTCGGGAAACGGATTTCAGCGGGCATTTGAGAGTTGATTACTGGGATCTAGAAATGACGCTCAGTGCTTCTAATTCTATCTCATAGGCCCTTTTTCTTGAGATATGGGCAATCTAATCTCAAATATCCTCTATTTTCTGACAAAATGTGGTCTCTTCTATTGAGTATTACATTGTAAGTATTTATGTTACGAAAACGAGCAAAAAGGATTATAAAAATAGATAGCAAAAGCTAAAATTTAAGCTCTAATTCGTTTGAAAAATATTGATTTTTCAGGAAATTATAAGCAGGCAAAGATAGTGTAAGAAAACGGTAAAAAAATTTGTCTGTATTTTAAGTGATTCAATGGATCGTATTTATAACCAGTTTTTACGCTATCTTTGATTGCTTATATTTTCCTCAAAAATCAATATTTTTGAAACAAATCAGAGCTTAAATTTGAGCTTTTGCTGTCTATTTTTATAATCTTTTTTGCTCGTTTTCGTATCGTAAATACTTGCAATGTAACAGTCAATCGAAGAGACATTAATTTTTGACGAAATAGAGGATATTTAAGATTAGATTGCCCATATCTCAAGATAAAGGGCCTATATATGACATGGAATTGGAAACACTGACCGTCATTTCTAGATACCAGAAATGAACTCCAAATTCCCGCTAAAATCTGAATCTCCTTGTAAGTAGTTAGTAACCACGTATAGTTTGCTCAAAAGCTTAAAAAAAACTCGTAAAATGGTAGCAGTTTGAAGATGACCTTGAAAATAGTACATTACGATACAAGTGCGGGAAATTAGATTTTCGTCTCGTGTGACGTTTACATCCGAGCGAAGGAAGGATGGAAAGGCCCATGAGGCGAGAATCTCTTTCCCGAACATGTATCGTACAGCACTTTTTGATACGACATGTGGAAAGTTCGATTTTGAGCACACGCTTTTTACCGAGCGTGCGGGAAATCGAACTTCCCACACGGAGTGTCGAAAATAAAATTTCAAAGTTAGGATTTTGTAAAAAAATTTTAATATTGCCAACCGGATGCAATTTAAATGCAATCGAAAAATTAAAAAATACGTTGTATCATTTTTAGAGAAGAACAGCAATTCTGTTATTCCAAAATGTTCGGTGAGGTAGGCATACTCTGACTGTTCGATTTGAGATGGATTCGGTCATATAGTAGCTGGTACTTTATTCCCATCTCAACGGTGCCCTCTTTTTTATTTCGAAAGTGGGACCGACGAAAAGATGAGAAGTGGTTGTAGATGCGAGGGGCGTGCATCAGCGCCTGCGTCAGTGGGCGGCAATTCCCGCATTTGCGGGAAAAAAAGTACTTATTTCCCGCATTTACGGAAAAAAAGTAAAATTAGTTAATATAGGGAACAAGTCTAATTTTGGTCCTGCTTTTCAGCTTTTCCTCAAATTAATTGATATATCTAAAGCAAAACGATATTAGATTAATTATACATTTTGTTCCACGATCGAATAAGATAGGTAATATAAATCAGTCTATTATTAACTTAGAGGAAAATCTCGGCTTTGGATAATTGGATAATTATAGTACTTTTTTGCATAGTATGCGTGAAGTACGTCAAGTCGCATCGTTTTCAGTGCGTAAAGTTGAATTTCACACATAGTGTGCATAAAGCTTCGCTTTACATACACTATGCGTAAAATTCAACTTTACACACTCAAACGATGCGACGACGTGCTTTAATCATACTATAAAAAAAAAATATTGTTCGCCACGCGGGGGAAATCTTTACGCCCTAGTGATGAAAACTACTATTTCGACACGGGTGCGGAAGTAGATTATGTACCTCATGTAACGAAAAGCCACGTGAGATAAATAACAGAGGCCAACATGGGTCAGTTACAGAAACAACAATAGTCATTTCCAACATATTTTTCGATGCTAAATCCGAATATGGCCGCAAAATTGCCCTATCATGTCAGGATTTCGGGATATCCTAACCTAAAAGTACAAAAAGGCTGTTTTTATGGGTTTTTAATATTTTATTCTATCAGTAGGGAATTTTAGAAGTAAAAACCAATGGTGTCATCGTAAAATACCATTTACTCCCTCTTATTTTCAATTTTAAACGCCTCAATATCTTTTTCTATTACCAACATATCGTAAATCCAAGAATGTGCGCACTCATAAATTCATATTTCGTGGTTAAGGTGTCCCAATAAGCAAAAAGAATTTTTAATGAACTCTTTAAGACTACTTTATGAACGCTTTTTTCATGAAAGTAATCATAAAGGATTCTTATTGGACCACTTTATCCGGTCTCGAATGTCCCATCGGTGCTGATTCTTTAAGTATTAACAAAGAATTCTTTATGGAAATATTTTTTGCCAAATTAATAACCCCAAAAATTTTTTAATAGTTAAAAGAGTTCTTAAAGAATTCATAAAGACTCCACAAAGCATACACAAAGACTTCACAAAGATTCCCTTACGTTGATGTAGAACATTTTTTAATACACACAATTTTTATTAATATTATAGATTTATAATTTATCGATTTTTCTATAGAAATAAGTAGATAAGATTAATAATAAATTAATAAAATTCAATTGTAACAATGAAAAAAATCCTGCCGGTATGGGGATTTGAACCTGGGTCTTCGGGTTGACAGGCGAAGTCTTAACCGTTTGCGCCATCGACGAACAGTTACGTGTTATAAATCGAATCGTCTATATATGTTATGATGTATAACTAATACTAATAATCTTTTACAATACTTAGAGATTACTTTATGATTACTGTTACTACTTAATGTAGTTTAGCGTGCGAATAAACCAAAACTCAGAATCTCGGATAAAGAAATTTATTTAAACAAGATATGTGCTTTAACAAACCTTAACGGTAACGCAGCTTAACTCGCAATGAACAAAATTCGCTCTTTTTTCTCGCCTATCACTTCTTCTTTTTCAAAGATATTTCAATTGTTTTACCAACACCTCCTTGGCAACCCTTAGTGAGCGTCTCGTTGGCTATCCATCCGCGAGAGCGCCACCGGCTCTCCCGCCCCGTATCGCTATCTTTTATCGATGGCTCTTGCCACCGGTGATAACGTTGAGCGGCCCCGGACGATAACCACCCACTCTTATCGCCGTGCACGCATGCCTACGCAACACCAACTTTGTTGCGCTAAGACGCTCGTACCTCCGTTCTCTACACCTGTTCTCTCAATCTCTATCTTTTTCTATACCTCCTTTCTCATTCCTTTTTTTTTATTAAAAAACACCTCCTCTATTTCTTTGAAAAAGAAGTAGCGATTTACATTTTACGCTCTATCGGGAACATCCTTCCCCCCGTACAAAACTTCCGGGTTTTGTACTTCTGAAAAACGTACAATTTTCCTAGACGGCCTCATAATTGTTCCATTTGCTGTTCGCACCTTAACTAAACGCACTTGACCGTCTTGGCCTGGTATAACGTGTTCAATTACACCTTTTCTCCACTGATTCCGTTGTAAATTATCGTCTAAAATAAGTACTAAATCACCTACTTTTAATGGCACATCTTCCTCGTACCACTTTTTTCGTGGAATCAGTGTCGGAAGAAACTCTCTTAGCCATCGACGCCAAAAACAATCAGCATAATACTGTGCTATTTTCCACTGCTTATTTGTACTAAGTACTTGCGCATCGCAGCGCCCGAATCTTATTTCACCCGAAGATGATCCAATCAGAAAATGATTGGGTGTAAGCGCTTCTTGATCTCTCGGATCTACAGTTACATAGGTAAGAGGCCGCGAGTTTACACAGTGTTCTATTTCTAATAACGTTGTTAATAAAACTTCTTCCCGCGGAGCTTGGTCTTTTAATATTACATTTAGAGCTGATTTTACCGACCGAATTAATCGCTCCCATGCACCTCCCATATGCGAAGCACTTGGCGGGTTAAATTTCCAAAGAATCTCCTTTTGAGTCACAAATTCAGCCATTTTTTCATAATCAATCTCTTTCAAAGTTTGTTTTAATTCATTACTCATACCTCTAAAATTTGTACCATTGTCGCAATATATAACTAACGGGCTACCTCTACGAGCGGTAAATCGCTTTAAGGCCATTATCGCGGAATCAGTACTAAGGCTATGAGCTAGTTCAATATGAATGCCTCTAGTAGTCATGCAAGTGAATAATACGCCCCAACGTTTTTCTCGTCTTCTCCCTATTTCCACCTGCATCGGACCAAAATAATCAAGGCCATAGTGTGTGAAGGGTCTGAGACGGTAAGCTAAACGCGCAGGTGGCAAAGCAGCCATCTTTGGGTTGACTGGTTTTCCACGACTCATTTTATCAAACAATGCACTTGCTCACTAAACTTCGTAATCCTTGACGCAATCTTACTATCCAGAATTTTTGTCTAATTTCATTTACTACACTTTCGTGACTTCCGTGGTAAAACTTTTCATGATAAAATTTAATAATTAAGCGTGCTAAAATTTCGTTTGCATCTAAAATAATTGGATTCGACACGAAATCATTTTTTGAGAAATTTATTAATCGACTTTCGGAACGTAAAATACCTTGCTCGTCAATATAACAATTTAAATTTAGAATTCGGCTATTTTTAGGTAGACTTTTTGAACGTTTTAGAGCAGAAATTTCTTCGGCAAATGAAATATTTTGACTCAGCTTTATACAAAATTCTTTTGCTTTCAACCGTTGTTCTAGAGGTGTATATGTCCTTCTACGCATACGGTTGATCACTTCAAGGATTCGCATGACTACAGACAAAAGTCGATTATATGAGGAAAAATTTGAAAAATCAATTATGGGAATCTCGTTATACATATGTGCTACGACTTTTTTAACCTCTGACGTATCTACTGTTTCGTTGACTAAATGCATGTTTAAATTAGCATCCGGCCATTCAGATTCGGGTGTTCGCAAAAATGTCGGCCCTAATAGCCATCTACTTCCCTTGACAAGGGCGTTAGGCGCATATCTAGTCCCGTCGTCCGCGGGGTTGTCTTTCGTCGAAATCCATTTCCACTCATCCAAATCAGTATTTTCTCTTATTTCGCTTAATCGATTCGCAGCAAAAACTTTAAACTCTCGCGGATCTTTTTTGATCCAGTGTAAAACTGTTAATGAATCGGACCAAAAAACACGTTTGGAGATTTTAAATTCATGTTCGTCTCTAATCACTTTAGCCATACGCGAAGCCAATACGGCGGCTTGTAATTCTAGTCGCGGAATCGTTATCACTTTAAGAGGAGCTACTCTGCTTTTAGCCATAATTATTGATACATGAAATTTATTACTCGGTAAAACAAATCTCCAATACGCGACAGTTGCATATGCTTTCGAGCTTGCGTCACAAAAAATATGTAGCTCAGCCTCTGCTTGTTGTGAATTTTTAAATTGGTAACAGCGTGCTATGCGGCAAGATTTTATTTTATCAAGTTCACGTAACCATCGTTTCCAATTTTGAAATTCATTTTCACGTAATTGATCGTCCCAATTTATACCGCTTGACCATATTTGTTGCATGAGAACGCGCGATTGAATTGTAAACGGCGTCAAAAAACCTAAAAGATCGAATATCGACATTATCACTGCTAAAAATTCGCGTTTGGTCGGATTTTTACACCCGTTGTATAGTTCTGAAGTAATTTTATCTTTATTGATTTTAAAAGGTAACTCATCTGTCAAATTCAACCAGTGTAAACCTAAAATTTTTTCAATTGCTACATCTTTCTCAGCTGAAATAAGCTGATTAAACATTTGCTCATGATTGCCCTTATTTAATATAGATCTACAATTACTAGCCCAACTGTGTGTCTCCCAATTCGCATGCGCATTTATTTCTTTTACTTGAGCTATTCGATCTACGGCCTTTTCAAATGACTCACAACTATCTAGGTAGTCATCCATATAGCAGTTTTCTATTAAACTATTCGCGGCGTCCGGATATTTGTCTAAAAATAAACTTGCATTTTTATTTTTAATGTAAAGAGCCGTGCAAGGTAAAGATTTTGCACCGAATAGCATTGAGGACATTACAAATTCTACGGGCTCCGACGATCTTTCCTCTCCCCTCCAAAGAAACCGTTGAGCGTCGCAATCTTCTTTACGAATCTTTATTTTTAGAAACATGTCCCGAAGATCTGCTTTTATTGCGTAATAAAACTGTCGAAAACGCATTAAAATTCCGGATAGAGATTTTAATAAGTCAGGGCCGGATAATAACAGATCATTGAAACTCGTACCGGCAGTTTTGGCTGCAGCATCAAATACTAAGCGAATTTTGTTTGGTTTATTTATGTTTTGTACACCAAAGTGGGGTAAAAACCAAAGCTTGGAATTCGACGGATTTTGGGAAGCATTTCTGCAAATTTATGCTCGATGAATCTATTTATTTCGCGATAGTACATGCTTGCGTAATTAGAGTCACGATCAAGTTTTCGTTCAGTCAATTGGAGCCTGCGAAGGGCAGTTGAGCGTCTATTCGTAAGAAAAGCGTCATCGCTTTTCCATAACAAGCCTACTTCCCACGCTCCGTTTACATATTTACTTGTCTTGTCTAAGATTTCAATTGCGGGCCTATTTTCTATAGAAAACTTTGTACAATTACTTACTCCTAACGCTTCAATGTCAAAATATGATTTTACTTGTTTATCTAAGTAGTCGTTTTTATCATCCGTTTCCGTGTACGATTTATTTGTTTTGTCGACTTGAATCGCATTAACTTGCATTCCACTAATGGCATTATACTGGCCATGAATTGCCCAGCCTAATAAACAGCGAAAAACTATTAAATTATTTTTATTTAATTCATAATATTCGCGTGTTAATATCAAATGGCAATGAATTTGTCCTATCAGTAATTGGGGAGCTTCATTATACGGATCAATATTTATACCTGTTTCATTTTTACAAAAATTAGTTAAATCGGTGCTTATGCATTGTGTGGGAAGTCCAAGGTTTTCAACGATCAATACATTGTCTAGTGGAAGTATTCCAGAATCGCATTTAATGTTTAAATTTGCTTTTGTATTCCCGTACGTAAATGTTTTAACATCGCCTATACCTGTTAATGAAACATTTGCAACCGAACTATTCGCGCCAATTTCTTTAACAATTTTAGAATTTATAACTGTGACCGTTGATCCTTCATCCAACAAGGCATAAATTATTTTTGAAGATTTCAAACCAATTACATGAACAGGCACAATTTTTAGGAATGCATCAAGTGTTAGTCAATCTTTAAGATTTATATCTTTAGTTTTGTTAGTTGTATTAAGTTCGACCGCCTTTTCATGTAAAGGATTTGATTTTTTCATTTCATCAGAGTGTAGTAAGGTGTGATGATTAGCTCCGCATTGTTTACAACCATTTTTTTACACGATTCACGTGAGTGCCCTCCCCTTAAACAATTAAAGCACAACCTTTGTGTTCTGGCTACTTTCCAGTGCATAAAAGTTGGGGCTTTTATAAATTCTCTACAATCTTCGGTAATGTGATTTTTACGCGAACAATGAGCGCAACGTTGTTGAACATTATAACCTTTCATAAAAGAATCGTTAGATTCACTTACATTTGGGATAAACACAGAGCTTTGATGTGAACGCGAATTTCGTGACGGACGCTCGGACCGACAGTGTGTCGTGTCACTGGATCACGAATCAAACGCGCCCCTAGCAAGGGCCGTTTCGGCTCCTTGATATAAAAATTCAGCCAAATTTTCGAGATCGGAACTATTTTCCTCCGAAGATTTTGAAAATTGAAGGTAATTCAAAAACATTGAATTGGGTGGCTTTCTTAAAACCTCGTTTGCTAGATCAATGCTGTATAAGTAACTTGTATCTCCCATAGCTCTAATAGCATTTACTGCGTTTTTTAGGTTAGTAACAAAATCTACATATTCAATCTTATATGGCTCAATTCTCGGTAAATTTCTGATCTCATTTACAATTTTTGATAAAATTATTCGAGAATTCCCAAAGCGCATTTCAAGTGTTTTCATGATATCATGAGCACTATTACCTCCCGCAAACAAGGTTTTAACAACATTTCGCGCATCATCCTTTAAACAATCATACAGATGCATCACATTTTCTCGATCGGTATAATTGCCAAGCTCCGTTGAATGCTCGGAAGCTTCTTTAAAACGTATCCAATCGAGTGGGTCACCTGAGAACGAGGATAAGCTTTTTGCTGTAGTCATACGGTTAACTAATTTTGAATCTTCGTGATTAAGAGACGATTCTCTAATTACGGCTAATGTATTTTCCATAGCATTCATAAATCGTGTCTCAAAATTCTCACTCGATTGAATATTAGAATAATTATAGTCATAAGTATTGTCTTCGCGACCGGTACTATGAGCAAGCAAATTGCGATTAAACTCCACCGGATATTCCGCAAGTTCTTCTGTGTCGATCTCATCTCCCTCGCATAGAAGATATTGTTCCTCTTCTACGGGATTTTGTATTGGTGATGACATCTCCTCGTACACTGCTGCTACACGAACTGGAATTCGAGAAGGACAATTTCGCGCTGCTCCTGTTGAAGCTGGAACTTGCGACGCTTCATTGCGTGCTACTGGAACTTGCGGCGCGCGCGAACGCGCTGCCGCTGTCGCTGCCGATGATAGCGGCGCGCGATTGCGCGCTGCCGCCGTCGCTGCTGAAGCTTGCGGGGCGCGCAAAGGCGCTGCCGCTGTGGCTGCTGATGATTGCGGCGCGCGATTGCGCGCTGCCGCCGTCGTTGTCGAGACTTGCGGGGCGCGCGAATGCGCTGCCGCCATCGTTGTTGAGACTTGCGGGGCGCGTGAACGCGCTGCCGCTGTCGCCGCTGATGATTGCGGCGCGCGATTGCGCGCTGCCGCCGTCGTTGTTGAAACTTGCGGGGCGCGCGAATGCGCTGCCGCCGTCGTTGATGAAGCTTGCGGGACGCACGAACGCGCTGCCGCTGTCACGGCCGCTGCTGGGGAATGCGGTGCGCGATCGCGCGCTGTCGCTGTTGTCACTGAAGCTGAGGATCGCAAACCGTGATCACGCTCGGCCCCCGACGCTGCTGAAGTTGAAGCTCTCGGAACGTTGTTTCGTGCTTCCACAACCTCTGCTGATCTCGCGTCTGGCCCTCGTACACGTTTTGCTCGAGCCTGAGCCGATGATGATCCTTTCTTCCTTTTAACCATGATTCTTTCTTCCGCGCACTCCCGGTTTTCAAACGATAAAAAAATGTCCCGGGTTTCGGCACCAAAGATGTTACTACTTAATGTAGTTTAGCGCGCGAATAAACCAAAACTCAGAATCTCGGATAAAGAAATTTATTTAAACAAAATATGTGCTTTAACAAACCTTAACGGTAACGCAGCTTAACTCGCAATGAACAAAACTCGCTCTTTTTTCTCGCCTATCCCTTCTTCTTTTTCAAAGATATTTCAATTGTTTTATCAACACCTCCTTGGCAACCCTTAGTGAGCGTCTCGTTGGCTATCCGTCCGCGAGAGCGCCACCGGCTCTCCCGCCCCGTATCGCTATCTTTTATCGATGGCTCTTGCCACCGGTGATAACGTTGAGCGGCTCCGGACGATAACCACCCACTCTTATCGCCGTGCACGCATGCCTACGCAACACCAACTTTGTTGCGCTAAGACACTCGTACCTCCGTTCTCTACACCTGTTCTCTCAATCTCTATCTTTTCCTATACCTCCTTCCTCATTCCTTGTTTTTTATTAAAAAACACCTCCTCTATTTCTTTGAAAAAGAAGTAGCGATTTACATTTTACGCTCTATCGGGAACAATTACTTTGTGATTACTTTCCATTGATATTATTTTGTTTTATTAAAAATATTTTTGAAAATATTTTACACAAAGTAATCCATAAGATTACTTTGTGAATACTTAAAAAATCATCCTCAAGCGGACATTTGGTACTACTTAAGGAATTCTTTTACCCCGGATTTTTGCTTATTGGGGTGTAACATATAATTTCATACAAAATCTTAAAACAATGATTAAAATAGTTGCTTCCTTCGTTGTTTTGCATATTGATTTCAAATCTACGTTCTCTAATTCATCAGATTTTTAAGATACCTTGACCTTAAAGTGTAAACACGCACATAACACGAAATATTGCTGAAATGTTTCTGCAAGGTTTCATGAAAGGTTTGGAACCTTTCAGAAATATTACGTAGAAAGATTTCAGAAATGTTTTTATATCCGCATCTTTTTTCGTTCAGCAATATTTCATGAAATATTTGTGTGAAGTTTCTTGAAAACTTGTAAGAAATATTTCTGAAATATTGCGGAAAACTTTCATGAAGAATTTGTATAATCTGCAAAGTTGCCGTGAAATATTTCAGAAATCTTGTGGTATTATTTTTCGTAATATTACTGTAAACCTTACGAAAATATTTTTAAGAAATATTTTAGAAATATTTTTATTTCCGCATCATTTTCATTCACCAATATTTCACAAAATATTTGTTTTAAGTTTATCGAAAACTTGTAAAAAATATTTCTGAAATATTGCAGACAACTTTTACGAAGAATTTGTATAATCTACAAAGTTGCCATGAAATATTTCAGAAATCTTGTGGTATTATTTTTCGTAATATTACTTGTAAACCTAGCAAAAATATTTTTAGAAACATTTCAGAAAGGTTTTTATATCTGAATCATTTTCGTTCACTAATATTTCATAAAATATGTGTGTTAAGTTTTTCGAAAACATGTAAGAAATGTTTCTTTTATTTTAATTATTATTATAAATTTCTGTCACTTTTCAGAAAGATTCATAGAAACCTTTCAGAAACCTTCCATAAAAAATTTCTGGAAGATCGAAATGCCTGGGACAAATTACTGGCAGAAAGCTTTCACGAAAGATTTCAGTAATCTTTCAAGAAACCTTTTAGGAACCTTTTCTGAAGTTCTTGAAAGAGTAACTTAAAGCTATAAATATTAGAATTCTCTAGAACTACTACAATTTCTCGCATATTCTTTAGAACTTATTTCTATATTAATCGCAATGTAGAGATGACTAGTTTTATGTAAAATATTAATGATTTTCAAAAATTATTTATTTAATTCGATAAATGAAAAAAATATAGTGTCGGTAGGGTAGAAATCAAATCAGTATACTGAATATATTTTTCTAAATTAAAGAAAATATTAACTTGAATTATTACTCTGAATAACCATGTTTTTATACTTGGCATTTCATTATGTTGATTAAATAATTTATGAAAATACAAATAGAATGGCTTAAAAAAAATTCTGAGTATAGTATTTAAATATACGGTGTGCCTCATAATTGTGTTTTTCCAAAAAAATGTTCGATAAGTTGGGATCTGCGTTTTTGTCATTTTGATGCAATTTTTCAACGAGTATATATCATGAGCGACACAAATCTACGGGCTCTCAGCTTTCATTTGCTAGTGTCATCCGCGAGCAATCTAAACGTGGTATTCACTCGGACAAAGTCATTCTTGATCAGGGTAAACCTATACCGTCTCGCCAGCAATGCGAGTGGTTATCGATCCGCTTGATACCGTCTGTGAAAAATTTAGTTCCGCTAAAGAGACGAAAGAAGTGCTTCTAAAATCACTCGACCCGGTACAACTCGGCATTAAAACGAAGCGCATTAATTTCACGGCGAACAACTCCGTTGTCCTGATTGCGGACGATATTAATATTGAGGCTCTACGCAACAACGCGACTCTGTCGGGGGCCAGTCTTGAGGTGAAACCGGACGAAAAATTAAACCCCCGAATCATCGTTCATGATATTCCAGTCGCGTACGAAGAAGCTGAAATAATACGCAGTATTCCGAATTTAAGCTTAACGAGCTTTAGTACTGAGAATGTGAAAATGGTGTTTATGTATCCTGCTCCCGAAAAGAAACACATGCCCTGTATTACTTAAATCAAGCCTGAATGTAGAAAGACTTTAGAAAACACCTCGAGACTTCAGATTTTATGGCAATCTTGTCGTTTTGTGGACCATGTATCTATTCTGCAGTATTATAAGTGCTTAAAATTTGGTCATGAAGCCGTTGACTGTAAGGACAGCTTCCGATGTGGCCACGGTCCGGCTGAACATGATTCCGCTAAATGTACACTCAGAAAACGATCTTCCTGTATCAACGAGAATCTGCCTATCGGAGGAGGATTTTCAGTTAAAAATAAGGCCAAGAGAATATCTTCCAATGGAAGGAGGAATATCCGCTTCGTACAATGTTGCACGGCGATAAGAGGAATTCCTACCGTATATATAATAATTATTAACAAAAAAATAAATAAATAATAAATGTAAAAATAAAATTGTTATACATGAATGGAATAAAAAGACTTTAGTTACTGGGTCCTTGAATAAGTTCTCGCTGTTTTCTAACAGATGGCGTTACCAGGACTAAGTGTATGTAATTTCATACACTTAGTTAGATGCTAACATATCTATAAGGAAGTACTGTCGGTAAGCTTGAACTTAAGTGTATGTTAGTTCGCTATAGTGTAAACAGCATTTTTTGTTCTTACTACTAAAAATGTCAAGTTTTGTGCGAACTAAAGAGTATTTGCAGGGAATTTTATTGCACTATTTTATTAAAACAAAATCTGCAGCTGAAGTGCACAGGATTGTTGTTGAAACTTACGGTGACCATGCTCTATCGAAAACGATATTCAGAGACTGGTTTCGACGCTTCAAAAATAACGATTTTGATCTTGGAGATAAAGAACGTGCTGGTGCACTAAAAAAGTTTGAAGACGAAGAATCAGAGGAATTACTAAATGAAGACTCGTGTCAAACGCTAGCTAAACTTGCAAAATCATTACGAGTAGATGAGACAGCAGTTTCGAAACGTTTGTAAACGTTAGGAATGATCCAGAAGCAAGGACATGGGTGCCGTATGAGTTGATGCCTAGAGACGTCGAACGGCGTTATCTCACGTGTGAAGTGTTGCTTCAACGGCAGAAAAGGAAAGGTTTTTTACATCGTATCGTAACTGGCGATGAAAAGTGGATACAGTACGATAATCCTAAGCGTAAAAAATCGTGGGGTAAGCCCGGCCATGCATCAACATCGTCCGCAAAGTCAAATATCCATGGTTCGAAGCCTTTCCTCTGCATTTGGTGGGATCAGCAGGGTGTAATTTATTATGAACTGCTGAAACCGAACGAAACTATCACGGGAGATCACTATCCACTGCAATTGATGTATTTAAGCCGCGCCCTAAAGGAAAAACGGCCGCTGTACGAGCAGAGACACGACAAGGTATTTTTGTTACATGACAATGTTCGGCCACATATTGCAAAAGTAGTCAAAAAAACTTTGGAGGCGCTTCAATGGGATGTCCCACCTCACCCGCCGTATACCCCAGACATTGCTCCTTCCGACTACCACGTGTTCCGGTCGATGGCTCATGGCTTGGCTGAACAGCACTTCCATTCTTATGAAGATGCAAAAATGGGTCGATTCTTGGATAGCTTCAAAAGACAAGCAGTTCTTCCGAGATGGAATCCGTAAATTACCAGAAAGATGGGAGAAAGTAGTTACTAGTGATGGGCAATATTTTGAGTGGCATGCTTTTTACTACATACTTTAAATAAAGCATCAATTTTCACAAAAAAACAGCGAGACACTAATCAATTTTCACTAAAAAACAGCGAGACATTTAATTACACTGTAATTAAATGATATTTATAAAATAGTGTTTTGGACAGCGAAGACCCAAAATATCATTCCTCCATTACTGACATATAATATTCTTGTAATAAAACGTAAAATTCTCCTCCTGCAGGAGGATTGGCCTCCTATAACAGAAAACCACGGTTCCTGTAATCGAATTACGATTCTACCACGCGGGAGAAAGTCCTTTTCATTGCAGGAAGATTTTTTCGGGAGGAATTTTATTTTGGTACCGGAGCATCGTTTTTCTGAGTGTACTAAAAAAAAGGATCTATGTTGTTTTAATTGCCATTCCGCTAAAGTTCAACTTGCATCGCATTCCGTCTTTGGCAAATCTAAACGCACACTATTGAGAAACAAGATTGAGCGTAAAACTCATAGAATTAATTATGGCCCATACGAATCCTAATAAGTCCACCGTGAAACTATTGAATATTTGTAATTCCACGCACAATCTATTAAGGTCATATTCTCGATGTCTCCAAGATAGCACGTGACAACAAGATACACGTGCTGGGAATAACCGAATCTCACCTCCATCCCAATTTTTCCTCCAGTCGAGTAGACATACCGTATTACACCGTATTTCATCGCATCGATCGCATTAATAAGAATTCGGGAGGCGTAGAAATGTACGCACACGAATCGATTTCAGCCAAGGAATTCTGTCGCTCGACTCAATCTGTTAGGTACCAAAAAAATCGGAGTTTCTGTTTCTCGATTTAATCCTCGGAAGCGTCAAAATACTTTAAGGTACTATCTACGGGCCGTATAGAGGGGGCTTTTGTTTTGAATGACTGGATCATTTTTGACTCGATAACGAACGTAGATTTTAAAGTCAAATTTCTGTCTGATCTACTAAGACACTTGTACGACACTTACGCGCCCATTCAAATTTTTCTCCCGAGGAATACCTGCTCTCCGTGGATATTACCTGCTTTAAAACACCTAATTTCGACTCGCAACAATGCTTGGACAGCATATGGAAGACGGGGTGGGCCTACCGCACGCGCTCGCTATAAGCTTCTACGGAACTCGGTCCAGATCTCTATAAGGAACGCTAAGTTCAACTATTATAAAGAAAGGCTGAGTACGTGCAATGGCTCTATCGAGATCTGGAAGATTGTTAATGAGCTCGGTATCACTCACAGGTTCACAATTCAACAAATGCCAGCAGATTCCGATAGTTTCAATGAGCACTTCATTGGTTCGACAAATCTCGTTACCCTCTATGACTCTCTGCTCACAGTGAGGATTTCGCTCGAAACGCGTTTCTATTTCAGGCACGTTGAAGTCACCCATATCCTTGAGGCTTTCTCTTCCGCTCACTCAAATGCATTAGGTCCGGACGATATCCTCTTAAAACATCTTAAGAAATGTTGGAAGATTGATCGGAATGGTCCAGCTGTCAAGGTGGTTTTAAATGAACAAAAACCAATAGTTATCTTGCCGACGTTTCGGGAATTTTGTATGCCCCTCTTCTGGGCTCTTTATTAAAAATAAACAATATTTATTAAAATTTACATAATTACATAAATACAACGAAGTCGATTTCACAACGCAATAAACTGATGTACTTATAGATTACATTTTTCAAAAACGTACGTTTAATATGTTCAGTGAACATTCACAATTTGCAGTTGAAAGATCACGAGATAATAGAATTCGTTTCCTTGACATAGAAGTAATAGTAAAAAATAACTGCATTATAACAAATTGGTATAGAAAACCGACCTTTTCTGGTAGGTTATTGAACTTTCACTCACAACATCCTAAGAATAATAAAATTGCAATTATTTACTCGTTAAAGCTATTAAATTGTCAGGTGAAAGCTTCCACTACGAAAATCTCAGTTTGATTAGGCAACTACTTTTTGATAATGATTACCCTGTAGATCTAGTTAATACACACATTGAAAAAAGATAAAAATTTTTAAATAACAATTAAAAAAAATCTAAAGTAAATAAAAAACCCCGTATAGTACTACCATTTGTAGAAGAATTGGGACCTATTGTGAAAAATTTCTTTAACAAATTTTACACAGACATAATTTATAGTACTGCTAACGAATTCAGGCGCTTTATCAAATTGGGAAAGGATACATGTAAACTAGGTGACAATACAAATGTGGTGTATCATATAGACTGTAATGACTATGAGGCAACATATGTTGGGCAAACCAGCCATAGGGTAGATATTAGAATAAAAGAACATAGAAAAAGATGTGAAAAATATGATAAGAACAACGACCTATATACACTTATAAGGAATACAAACCATAATATCAATTTTAATAAAGTAAAAATATTAGATAAAGATAGCCGGCTGGATAGTAGACTTTTATTGGAAATGTTTTATATACATTCACAAAAGGAATTTGTTAATAAGATGACGGACACTATAGAATTAAATGAGGACTATAAAGCGTTTATACACAGGAATAAAATTTAAGATTGACCGCTCCAACGTTATGTAACAGAAGGCAGCGCGAGGAATCAGTATTAGGAGAACATAAAAATAAAGAATTACATACGTTTATCTATGTGTATGGTTGTATGTAGATGTATAGTAGTATAGACTGTATGTAGTATATATGTGCTCCTAATACTTACACAGTATACACGCCCGACTATGCGTTTTGACTTGCGTCCCACCTCTGTAACTTGCTATTGGTTTTCACACTTTTATACGTAAATACGGAAAACTTTTCGTATATAAAGCCGAGATTGATTAACTATTTTCCCTTTGACTGGCAGTTACCACTGCGTAGAATACGTTTTTGAAAAATGTAATCTGTAAGTACATCAGTATATTGCGTTGTGAAATCGACTTGGTTGTAATTACGTAATTATGTATATTTTAATAAATATTGTTTATTGTTAATAAAGAGCCCAGAAGAGGGGCATACAAAATGCCTGAAATATCGGCAAGAGAACTATTGATTTTTGTTCATTTAAAACCACCTTGACAGCTGGACCATTCCCATCAATCTTCCAACATTAGAAACTAGCGAAGCAACGCCATGTCGGCATACGCCGGAAGCGGAGTAGTAACGTCTTATTTCCGAGAGATGGCACGGAGGCAGCTGATTTGAGCTAGAGCGCTAAAGCAAAAATATTTTTTGAGACACGGTGGTCAACGAAAACAAGTTCATATTATAAATAAACAATAAATAATACAAAAAAAACATATAAATGAATTTATTATTATTTATTGAATATTTTATTGTTTCATTTACCAGCATAAAATTTGATTCTAATACATCTAAATATACTAGCTGAATAGATAAAATAGTATAAAGTAAGCATAAAGTTGTAGTTAGCAAAGAGAACATGCAATAAATAAAAATTGTTTTATAAGTAATGCTTTCAGGTCAAGTGAACTTGACAGAAATTACTTTCAGCAAAGACTCGTGCTTGCCATGGACTTGATTTTGTTTTCCAATCATCATGATGGTATCTTTTAGTGATAACCCGATAAGTATCAAATAAAATTATTTGCAAGTGATAAACCAATAAAATAATAAAGAATAAGCATGCAGGTTTAGTGGTAAGAATCTTTTCATTTATGAAATAATAAAAAGGTACGCAAAATAATAAAGGGTATAAGCATACAGTTTAGTAAGCAAAGGCGGGCATGCAGTATTGTCAAACATTTACATTAATAAATTCATGTATATATAGAAGAAGGAGCTCGATAATCTAAAGAGACAATTTAGTTTCCATTCTAGAAGCCAATTTTCAGTCTTAGATGCACTTATGGAAATAATTATCTGTGTAAAAAGCTCAGCATCTAGCAATACGTTACTAAATAAAAATCAACTTATAGACAAAATTAGAATCTTACTTAGTCATGCTACTTTTGTTGCGATGACTCTGCAGTACGTTGAGGCGACTTTCAACATCCTGAGAAGCACAAGATGTATAGATTGAATGAAAAAATACTCACGAAATAACTAACACGCAATATTAGACATCACCTCAACGTTTCTCTCATCTTCCATAACCTCTAACGAGCTATGTAAATGAGACACTTGTACACAAAACAAAAAACGCGAGCAGATGGACAAAATCACGACTATTTACCACGAGAAAAACCAGTGACAATTACAGAAGGATGAATTACAAAAATAATACATCGATGAATGCGGCTAATTCGACTATATCCTACAATGAGCAGAGTTGCTCCTACTAAAAGTAGCAGACCACAACGCACTTAGCTGGTCCTAATATGTAGCGCCATCTAAATCATATTCAAACGACAAATATCGCCGCGGTCACTACCCGCGACTTATATAAGCGTATATTCCTTGTTTGAGTATAATAAAATCAATTTAAAAATTTGAAGCAGCATATGAACAAAATTACAACAATTTACAGAAATTCTACTTATTTAACATTAATTTTGGATACAATTGTGAGAAATAGGTCAGCGGCACATTTTTCGTAAAGATCCCATGAAGCCTATATTGCTTATTTGATGGTCAGATGAATTTTATTTTCAGGCTTTCTCAAGTGGAAGTAGACCAGAGTTATTGAATTTAGTAATAGTTATCACAAATTTACAATAATTTTCATTATTTGACAGTAATTTTTGCTAAAATTGTTAGTAAAACGTCAGCGCCACATTTTTCGTAAAGATCCCGCAAAGCCAGCTGCATTGCGTATTTGATAAGCAAATGGGTCTCATTTTCAGGTTTTCTCGAGTGGAATTAGACCAGGGTTATTTAATTTCGTAATAGTTATCACAAATTTACAACAATGTTCATTATTAGACAATAGTTTTAACTGAAATTGTAAGAAAAACGTCTGCGCAATATTTTTCGTAAAGATCCCGCGAAGCCTGTATTGGATATTTGATGCGCGAATTGGTCTTATTTTCACGCTTGCTCAAGTGAAAGTCGAAAAGGGACATTTAAGGAGGCTCAAGCGTTTGGTATCGTATCTATAGTGGGGTGCTATGGGGGCTTAACATTTTTGGAAGATTTACGCACTTAAATTATTTCGATAATACTTTTGTGTAAGTTTAGACTATTTTTGGAAGAATATTTTTGAAAAATATTGTAAAAATATGACAATTTTCACCCTTCACTTTATTTTACTATCACTCGCCCATTTGTTATACGCTACTGCTGAAAGAAACATGGCAACACTGTAAGCAGCTTTACAGCGATACAGTTTATATCGATATATCGATGCCCATATCGCAAAGATCCCAATTGTAGCAATAACGAAAATGCCGTATAACATTCGTTGTAGAATTGGGAAAAAAAAGGAAAATTTATTTAAAAAAACGTTCAAGAAAAAATCGAGAAATGTTTAAAAAATACCCAAGGATTACAAGGCAAGTTTAAACGTATTGATATCAATCCTATCGATGAAAGCATGAAAAGTGAGGTTAGTATTACTCATCTATACTCCACTATCGTACATATGAATAGTATTTTTATGTGCTTCACTTTAGTATTCGTATACACGTGATAAAATATCAATGAATATTATTACAGGTAAAGGAAAATAATTACAAGCAATTTAATGGAAGAAGGATAATCGATAGGGATAAGTTGGCTGAAGATTTGTGGTGCACACAATGTAACCAGACTTTATCTCTACGCTCCCTTCTGGAAGAGAAGCAAAGAGGTATTGCAAGTACCCTACTTGTGCAATGTCAAACATGCAAGAATGCTACTCAAATTGATACTAGCAGGAAACATTTGAATCAACCGCATGACTCTAATTTAAAGCTAACAATAGGTGAATATGTTACAATGTTTTTCATAAAACAAACTTAGCTTAAATTAATTACAAATAATCTCAACTGTAATACTTTATTTCCATTTAGGTATGCTTGATGCTGGTATTGGTGAGACGAGTGTCAATACATTTATGTCTGCTCTCAACATTCCTACAGTTACTAGTTCAACGTTAAAGCGATATGAGAGGTCTATAGGATCAGCGATTGAGAAGATAGCTGACCAATCATGTATTGAAGCTATTCAAGATGAAAAGAAATTAACAGTAGCATATGAAAAAGCAGGGTAAGTGACATTATAAAGAATTGCTATGAAAAACAGTTTTAATGTAATAAAAGTGAATTTTGTATTAGTAAAAGTTGTGTAAATAATATTGTGTCACAATTTACAAACTTTTGCTTTTACTTAGAATATTTCACTATCAACATTAATACTCTTTTTTATTAGTACAGTAATAGAGATCAAAAACATAGTACGGTCACATTTAAAACTAATCTAAAATATTTAGATTATAGTGAATGAAAGGTGAAACATTATGCGTAGTCTGTAATTGAAATTGTACATAATTTTACTTACTTTAACTTAATTTAGTAGTATTATATTTTATAAATGTATTGTACGACTGCTTATATAATGAAATTGTACATACATTATTTTAAGATGAATTTAACTATAATTTTTTAAAATATATTTATAACATTATTTTATAAGATAAATTAGTCTATAATTTAGTATATAATAGTCTGACAATGTAATTATTTGTATACAAACAATTTGAAATAAATCATTTGACAAATCATTCAATAATATTTTGAACTGTTAATAACCTCTCAAACTTCCATATCTTTTTATCCATTATCTATTTTATATAAATTAATTGTATTATAATATGTACATAGGATTCCCAATCATGATGCCGATGGCTATAACAACAATGTTGTTGATTTGACTGCCTCATACGATGCATCGTGGACAAAAAGAGGACGGCAGCATAACAGTTTTAGTGGTAAAAATAGTATTGGTATTTTGTAAAGTGCATTAAATTGTATTTTGCATTAACATTATTTTTAACAGGTCATTCCTCGCTTGTTGGTACGTTTTCCAAAAAAGTCATTGCATTTGCTTGCCGAAATGTTTACTGTAGGATCTGTAAAAGGAATCAGGATAAAAATCATGTTTGCAAAAAGAATCATGGTGGCTCTGCTAAGGCTATGGAAGCTGAAATGGCCGTTGACGTGGTATTAAAGAATAAGAATCTTCTAAATGCAAATTGCAAGGTAAAAACTATCATCGGAGATGATGATTCAAGTGCAATTGCAGCTTTAAGAAGACTTTCGCCCTACACCATTGTAAAATGGTCTGATTTTAACCACACGAAGAAAACATTCAACAGTAAACTTTATGAAATAAAACTGCAAGAAAATCTTCGAGAATATTTTTCAAAAATGTTTTCCCTAGTTATTAAACACAATAAAGGCGATCAAATAAAAGTGAAAATTGCATTGCAAAATATAGTTCCTCACGCATTTTGAGAACACCAAAATTGTGATTCGTTTTGCAAAAAACAAAATAATAATGCACTTGAATACAGGTATTTTAAAGATCGTGAATGTTTGTCAGACCAAACTCTCAGACAAAAATTAGAACATATAATGCAACTTTTCGTCAACTGCTCTGAGCAAATTGCACCATGTGCTTCAAGTCAGGCAAATGAGTCGTTTAACAACACCGTTTGCAGTAAACATCCAAAATCTAAATTTTATGGAGGTTCAGAGTCTCATGCATACAGGGTTTCATTATCAACTTGTCAGAAGAATTTAGGATATGCGTATGTTATTAAATTAAATATTCTTCTGAATTTATCACCTGGGAAACACACTCAAATATTTCGAAAAAGGAAACAGGAACTGTTTATAAATCGCTCTCAAAAAGCACAGTCTATTCCTTTCAAGAAAAGGCGTATGGAATTAAAAAAAGAAAGATCAACGAAAAATACTTGCCATGCTAACCGTGAAGGCGTAAGTTACCAATCAGGCTTAGGTTATTTGAATACATCAGACTTGATAGATGAAGCTGTTATAGCAGGTAACCAAATTGCAAAATTCATTTTAACTTCAGTTTATATCTTAGGCTATTATTATTATCGTTATTTTCTATTTACAGAAAACATTAATTTTGATGATTGTGCTACTGCCGTATTTGACATTGAAACCACAGGTCTGAGAGCGTCTGATGAAATAATACAAGTATGATATTTAATAGTAAAGAAATTTATGTATTAATTATTATTTCGATTGGATTTTATTGGTCAATATTGTTTTAGATTGCAGTTGCATGGGATAATAGTTTATTTGATGTTTATATCATGCCTTTGAAAAACATTAGTCCGAAAGCATCAGAGGTAACAGGAATAACTATTGAGAATGAAGAAATGTTCGTGTATGGAAAAAAAGTTGTAACTTCTTCAGCAAGAGATGGTTTTATGAGCTTCTTATATTACCTAAAACTGCATAAAAAAGCATGTATTTTGATAGCACATAACTGTTTCAGGTAAATTTTATAAATACAGACTTTTAAAAAAGTTATAATTAATTATTTTAATTTTTTTAGATTTGATGCTTCCAGAATTATAAGACTGGCTGAATCGTTAAATCTTTTAAAGGAAATGATGCTTTTTGTAAAAGGTTTTTGTGATACGCTGCCATTATTCAAATCTTTACTACCAGAGAGGAGGAAACAAAAAAAGTCTTTTAAGCAATGTGATCTTGCTGTAGATTTTTTACCATCAAATACCATTAGAAGTGCGCATAATGCATTGAATGATGTAGTAATGCTGTGGGAGTTGATTAAACACTTGTACAAAGATTTTACTCCTTTATTCAATAGTACTCAGAGTGTTGAGTTTTTAACGTCTGCCAAAGAAAGAAAGGAGAAAACAAAATTATTTCACAACTCATTAGCTGATTTAGAGTTGTCTAAGGGTATAAAAAATAGAATTGTAAAAGCTGGTATAAATAGAGTAATTATTGAAAAAGCTTTTGAAAGCGGTGGTTTAAATGGTTTAACCATTTTATTTGCAGAAAATGTTGGTGGCAAGCCACGCATTACTAATAATAGAAAAATAATTAAAAACTTATTTGATGAGCTAGAACAGAAAAATACCAAAAAGTAAATAAGAAAGGAGAAAGCCAAATCCGTTTAAGTCCTTAGTTGATTATTAGATGATTTATGTTAGTTATAAAATGGGAAATGTAATAATTCCTAAACTGACAGTATTAAAAATACTATTGATTATTAGTTAGAGCGCAGAGGTGCCAAAAAATATTATTTATTGCTGTTAAAGCATGTATTTATACTTATAAAAAGTTTTATATTTATAAAAATGTATCAAAGATACTTGTAATTTAATAATAAAGAGACTTTCACACATTGTTCTATATAATTTGCATTTATCATTTTCAACCAATTATTAATTCTTTTATTAGCTATTTATATTGCTGAAATAAAAAAATATAGTTTAAAATTCCATTTATTAAATGAAGGTTACTTCTGTTTCAAATCCGTCCGCTTTTCTTTATAATGGTGGTGTGCCGGGTGCGACGTTGCCACATTTACTGCGCATGCGTAAACAGTACCATAAGTTCGGCATAATAATATTTCTGCACTTTAATCTTAATTTTCTCCCTTATTTGATCGATTACATACGACTTTCTTTGCGTTTTTGAAATCCTTATGAAAAAATGTATATTTTCCAATTTTTCTTATGAAAAGTTATTATTTTAATCATTAGTTATCTATTGAAATATCTCAAATCACGTGTTAACAAATGACGTCTTTTATTGAGTATTTCTAAATAATTAGGTCGATGACCTATACTTTTCTTTACAGATATAGAAAGTTTGAGATTTCAACTATATCCTAGACCAACTTTCATTACAAGATATTATTTTAACAAAAAACACTTGAGCCTCCTTAATTCAATAATTATCAGAGCGACATTTGTAAAAAGTATTGCAGCGCAACCTTTTTCGTAAAGATCCCGTAAAGCATATTGGCTTTTTATCCGTTTCCAATTTTTCGACATCCTCAGGTGGAAATCGAAAGGAGGACTCCAATTTGATAATAGTTGACGTAATTTAGAACAATTTCAATTATTAGTCAATAATTTTGTCTGCAGTTGGATATTGAATGGAATGGTAGTAGAGTTAAATGTTGTGTGTTGAGACGCTAATGGCCATACTACCAAGGTTGTTTTATTAAATAAAACAAGAATTTATATTCTCAACGTTTCGGACATTTTATTATGTCCCTCTTCAGGATCTAATACGAAAAATACAAAAAACCAAAATAATTATATACAGAATTACGCATTATTTACATGTCACTTCACTTTTTTTATATAAAATTACAATTAAATAATAAATTACTAAATTTACGGAATACGACTTACAAAGAATTAAAACGTGTTGTCAAAGGGTTTTCCCGGACGAGTGATCCGTTTGTCAATGAGTCTTATTTTAACAGTTATCCGGTTTTATATTAGCGTATACTGTGTGTGTGCACATCTATACATCTCTCATTGTGAATCGTGGTGGGAGAGGGTGCGGCTAACAGTGGGAGACAGTATACAGAGCGTTCTAGTAGATTCGCAAATGTGAGTATAGAGGGGAGGAAAGAGCCAGCGGCTAGTCGCGAATCAAAGCATCTCCTCGATGATAATTTTCGTGCCTACTACATCACATGCGCTCGTAATACTTCTCACTTTCTATGCTAAGAAGTATACAATTAAAGACGCATAAATTCAACATTGTTTATCAAGGACGTATAATCATTGGATAATCTATTTATTTCGAATTGTTTGTTCATGTAGTTTTTTTGTGTATGAATAAACACTGTTTCCGAAAAAAGACGTTTACATCTGTTCGCTTCTGTATGGAGGATTTTTACATTATTAAAATCGATATTGTGATTATTTTCTGTGGTATGTATGTATAGCGATGAATTTTTGTCTTTTGTCGTATATTTTTTATTATGTTCTTTTATTCCCACATTGAGTCGCCTAATAGTCTGTCCCACATAAGACGCATCACAGTTTTTACAACTAATTTTGTAAACAACGTTTACATTATCACCGATTGCATTTTTGTCTTTCCCTAATTTAATTATGTTATTTAATTTGTTTTTCGTGCTGTAGACTATATTTGTATTATATTTTCTAAAGAAGTTATTGTTAAATTTTTCTAGTTCCTTCACATACGATAAACAAATGAAAGTCCTATTGTTGTTATTATTTTGTGCGTTAGTATTTGTATATCTTAGTTTTTTCCAACGTTTTTTTTATTTGTGTATCTATTAGTTTTTCTGGATAATTTTTGCAAATTAGTAATTCTTTTATAAATTTCCGATTTTTATTATGGAAGCTACTATGCGATAATTTATACACTCTATCTATCAGACTGTATATGATCGCAATTTTATTACATAGTGGGTGCTGTGAATGATAGTTGAGGTACCTTCCAGAAAAGGTTTTTTTGTTATTTGTTAGTATGAACTTTATTACTTTTAGAAATTCCGTGCAAGTCATATTGATTTTATTGAATAATTGTTTCCACCTTTTTTCTATAGCCTTGTACACTAAGTCTTCAGGAATATTCGTAAATAAACTGACCACATCTAAACTGATTATTTTAAAGTCTGGTGGGATTTGGAGATTTTCAAACTTTTCTTTTAGTCGGTAACTATTATCTATATGTGACGCTAGCGGTTTGAGGTTTAGAAACTGTGTAAAGAATTTTGAAATGTTATAAACCGGAGAATTTATCGCTGAAATTATTGGTCGGATTGGCAAACCAGGTTTGTGTATTTTTGTGAGACCGTAGGCTTTTGCGATGTTACATTTTTGTAATACCGGATCGAATGTTTTACCATAACCAGAAAAATCAGACTTGTTTAACGCTTTTATTAGGTCATTCGTGCTTCTCTCTAAGCTGGTTAGGGGATTCGTTTTAATTTCTTTATAATATTTTTTATCTTTAAATAAGTTTTCGGTTTTTTCTAAATAATCTACTTTTTTCATTATGGCAGTCGTGTTACCTTTGTCAGCTCTAGTTATTAATAAATGTAGATTTTTTTTTAATAAAGTCCTTTGTTTTCTTTAAGTCTATTTTGAATTTTTTGTCAAAATAGTTTTGATTTGATAATTCTTGATTGTAAAATTTTTTAACATAATTCAAAATGTTCCTCTTAGTTTATCAATTTCTTTTGTATCAATGTTCCGATTTAGAAACATTTCAAAATTCTTTATGTAATGTAGTGTTAGAGAATTGTCGAATCTGTTATTGAAATTAAATTTCTCTCCAAGTTTAAGTACATCGATTACAAATGTCGGGAGTTCAACGTCCGCGACATTGACACACCACTTGTCGTGTGTGTTTATATGAGGTTCAATCACCTGTATGTTATGTTCCGATACGTTGACACTGTCAAAATTGTAGTTATACATATTATTTGATTTATCGCTATATCTATCTCTTTCGATTGTTGTATTGTATCTCATGTAAAAAATGGTATTTAATTTATTAAATAATTTTTCTTTTAGAGGCAAATTGATGAATTTTAATTTTATGTTGTAATAATTAATGAATAAATTAATCCAGTCTTTATCTATAGTAGATTCTAATGATTTTTTGCTTCGTTCAATCACATTTTTTAAGTTGTAACGGAACCGTCTACGATGGGAAAATTTTTTTTTGTATATATTTTTATGCGATGAACCATAGTCATAACCCTGAACACCTACTACCCTACCGACACTATTGCACCAAGGGTTGTAGATGTGACCTGCGCTATGGGGATTTTCCCAAGCTGCCAAAAAAAAACAACGACGCAGTGCATGCAATTAACTGATTATACCCACGACTACGAGTGTAGTAAACTATATTAGAAAATCTGTTACCAAAGATTATTACTTTTTCTTATGTAAAATAAGTAACTCACTCTAGTAAAAATGTTCACCAGATATTAATTATTGATTATTAATATAACATAGTCATGTATCAATCCGAATAAGAAAATAATATCTATGTGTCACAAAAATTATAATAATAAAACCTTTAGTTGAATTACAATATTTCTGCAATACAATTTTATTTAGAAATACTTCAGTTGTATTAATGAGTTAGTTATAAATTAGGGTTAATTTTCTACAAGGATATATTTTAAATAATAATTTAAGTACGAATTGTTAAACAAACCCTTGTGCAATAATCACAATTGTAATTCTTCCTTTATACGTTTGACCTAACTAGCAAATCGTTCCAAACGCGAGGTATAAGAGTTTATAAGGTTTTCCATTCACAATCACAAACAAATATAAAATTACAATAACTACTTTAAGACACATTCATGAAAGAATATTTTTCCTACTCAAATAATGAAACTTATTCAACCTTCTGTTTTTCTTCTGCTATAAATAAATAAACTGTTTTATTACATATCACAAATTTAACAAACATTTTTTGGATTTTGAACAATTACATGTGAGTTGGAAATAACCCTTCAAAATGTGGAATTAGCCTTAAGAAGACGATAGACCTAGCGGATGCGTAATCTTGGGGCTGTAAAACACATGGCCCATACTAAATATAGATACGACGCTTTCCCACGCGGGGACGCGCTTTTCCGAGTTTTGAATACACGACTTATACTATATACTGAAAAGACTATTTTACATTATTAGACAATATCTCTCAAACCGTTAAAGATAAAATCATTTTAACAACAACCGATATTAAATATAACAGTAAGGAAATTAGGAAACAAATAATATTAATTATATATATTCTTTGTTAAATTGCAATCAACAGCTTTGTTGTTTTTGTATTAATAATACAAAGATCTAGTAACAAAAACCCAAAAATATAGCTCTATGAGTAACCATATGCATTTTATAAACGCAACCTATAACCATGTAAAGAATCTTTATTAACCAACGATAAATAATTACTATAATAGCTATTGTATTATATAAATCAACAAGTTTTGATAACAAAGCATTTAGGTTTTAGTTTATTTTAGATAATTGACTGTTATTATAAATTTATCATATATGATTTCATTGTAAATTAGATTATTAAGTTAGTAAAATTTTGTATTCCGAATAACTATCATTAAAATAGTCGTAGCATTTTCATTCAAGTTGTAATATCTTGCTACATAATTATTTAGTAAGATAAATAATTCAATTCATGGTAGAATATCTAGATTGTTAATTATAGGAAAAACCGAGACAAAGAAGATGTTTGTCAGCTACATCAGCCCCAAAACACATGGCTCGTCTAAAAATAGATTTTTCTCAATCTTCCTGCGCGGAGACGCATTTTCCAGCATCTTTTGGGACTCAATGTATTATAGCATAAGAGTATTTTTTTTTTTTGAATAACGCTAGATATCTCATTAATTACAATTAGAAAAATAATTTTTGTTTAAGATAAAAGTTGCATTATGCTAAGTAAAAATTAAGAGATGAGAAAATCCATTATTATAATATGTTTTTATAGTAATAATAATCCATTTGTCTATTTCTACTAGATTAATTAACTAGACTTTAAGTTTAGATGATAACCTGTTTAGAATTTGAATAATACATTTGTAATTCGTACGTTTTCTTAATAATAATTAACTATTATGACTATTTATAAGTAATTTTCATTGTTAATGCAAGTTTTATGAAATATACACATTAGATAAAACATTTTACTGGACAATAGTTATATTCTAAAACATTGTTACTTACGAAAACTAATTAAATTTCAAATATTTTAAATAAATAATAGAAAATCTAAGGAAAATGTATTAATTTAATAAAATAACTTAATAATATGATTGATATATTAGCTAGAATGAATAGTCTAATGTTTTTATAAAGTTTGCATAAGAAATTTCATTGTTTAATGTATAATTAAGTTTATAAAATTTGTAATGCGTTTAACTCCTGTTGTAATAGACCGATAACTTCCGTTCAAATTTGTATTTTCATTTTAGAACAAAATGTAATAGAATAACATATTTTATAATTTATAAACTGCCAACATTGTGTAATTTTCAGCAAGTAACAGAAAATTGATCATTTTTGACTCGAAAGAAACAGAAGGATATATCTTTTGTCTCTCTCATCTCTCTTTCTCTGTCGCACATATATCGTTCTCTCTCGCTCCTTAAAGAAGATACGAGCCGCCGGAAAATACCCTAGAGAAGGGATAAGGGACCGCTCTCTGCCGCTCTCTGTGTTAAAACATAGGATTTTCCCCACTATCACAAAAATCGACGTTTGGAAGGGATGACACCCCCGCACCATTGGACACCGTTTTCTCACACCACTAGCCACAATTAACACTACAGGATACATGACTATCAACCGCCGTTACAAATGTCAACCAGCGATTCGATGCCTCAAGATGACGCAACCACCCGATTCGACACCGCAATTTTTCCAGCCAAAGAAGAGGAGGAGCAATGTATTTAAATACGCCGAACGCGCACTGCTGGTCGGTCAGTCAGATTTACAAGCCTCACAAGCTTTGCTGACTGGTCCAGGGTGCAGTTCACCACAAGCCTCACAAGCTTTGCTGACTGTACAGCAGTTCACCACAAGCCTCACAAGCTTTACTGAACTGACCAAGTCAGATCAACATAAGCCTCACAAGCTTTGCTGACTGTACAGCAGATCGACACAAGCCTCACAAGCTTAAAGACTCTGTACACAAATTCAAACTCTCAAATAAAATATTCAAATTTTTTTCCAAAATCAAATTTTCGAAATTCATTTTTCCAAAACTTCTAAAAAATTTTAACATACTAATTCCAAAATTATCAAATTAATTATATTCGAAACTACTTTTCTAAACCATAGTTGTTACGACCTTACGGGTAAGCATACTCCTATTGGTTTAGAAAAGAATTAAGTAAACATAACGGCAGTTGTACGACCTTACGGGTAAGCCTCACTGGTTGTGTTTACAAAGAATATTATTAATTATAATAAATTTCATATTACAAGATTCAAAGGAACTTATATATTGAAAGAAAAAAATATAAAGAACACAAAAATAAGAAGGTAAATAAAATCTTCAATTAACTGTATTCAGTATTTCTTCTCTAAACCATAGTTGTTACGACCTTACGGGTAAGCATACTCCTATTGGTTTAGAAAAGAATTAAGTAAACATAACGGCAGTTGTACGACCTTACGGGTAAGCCTCACTGGTTGTGTTTACAAGGAATATTTTAATTTATAAGAAATTTCAGATTACAACTCTAAAACAATTTATATTAGGAAAAAAATTAAGAAACAAGAAAATCGTAGGAAAATTCTAAAGAAATTATCCTTGACTAAGATAAAAATTTATTTATTAAAAAGAAATATATATATCAATCCCAAGAGGGATAAGTTACATAAATAAAAATTAAATTCACACACGAGCTCTGCTCTTGATAGGGAAGGGCGAATCTGAGAATAACCTGAGACCGGGAAAAGTTATTAGAATCTCAAACTCCAGGTATCCAAAGAAAATCGTGCCCTTATTCCTAGTCCATACGGGGGTACGTGCGGCCAAACGATCTTTACGAGACGTTCGTGCTACTCACCGTTGGTCCTTACGATAACCAAATCCTAAACCAAAAATTAGTCAAACTTAAATCTCAGCGATTAACAGTGAATTTGATATTACACTCCTGTCCACAGCTCGTCCATGGTTTATTAGCTAACGCAGCTACGACCAGAAAAGAGCATAACTCTTAATCGAGTTAAACATCCCAGTCATGTCGTGTCTTAGGACGTGACAAAGTGTTTTAAGCGTATATGTATATCGGAAATTTCAATATTAAGTAATTGGTTTTTTATTTTTTCCACAGCACTTTTTTGTTTAATTTTATAATTGTTTGAAAACATATGGTTGTTGTTAACATTTTTTGTTATTAAGTTTAGATGTTTCGGATGCAAACCGTAAAATCTACAATTCATGAGAAATTTTGCGCGTTCTCGATAGCAGTTTTCTTTATATAATTTATTTTTCAAATTTAAGAATTTGCTTTTTGTCTTAAAATAAAAAACTTTAAAAATCAAATGTAAGATTAAATTAAGATTTATGTCGCAGCGTACTGTTAGGTAATGTAGCAAAAGTTGTTTTTGTGACATAAAAAACGTACGTAATTCCGAGGTTTCCATGGTGTGAGTGAGTCCTTCGTTGCAGGATGTGTCCATGGTGTAATTTCACTTAACAACGTGTTTTTTGGCCAGACGTTGTAGTTGTTAGTTGGATATTGAGTGGAATGGTAGTAGAGTTAAATGTTGTGTGTTGAGACGCGGTGATAATGTAAACGTTGTTTACAAAATTAGTTGTAAAAACTGTGATGCGTCTTATGTGGGACAGACTATTAGACGACTCAATGTGAGAATAAAAGAACATAATAAAAAATATACGACAAAAGACAAAAATTCATCGCTATACATACATACCACAGAAAATAATCACAATATCGATTTTAATAATGTAAAAATCCTCGATATAGAAGCGAACAGATGTAAACGTCTTTTTTCGGAAGTAGTGTTTATTCATACACAAAAAACCTACATGAACAAACAATTCGAAATAAATCCAATGATTATACGTCCTTGATAAAAAATGTTGAATTTATGCGTCTTTAATTTTATAATTCTTAGCATAGAAAGTAAAGTAAGAAGTATTACGAGCGCATGTAATGTAGTAGGCACGAAAATTATCATCGAGGAGATGCTTTGATTCGCGACTAGCCGCTGGCTCTTTCCTCCCCTCTATACTCACATTTGCGAATCTACTAGAACGCTCTGTATACTGTCTCCCACTGTTAGCCGCACCCTCTCCCACCACGATTCACAATGAGAGATGTATAGATGTGCACACACACAGTGTCATACGCTAATATAAAACCGAATAACTGTTAAAAGAAGACTCATTGACAAACGGATCACTCGTCCGGAAAAAACCTTTGACAACACGTTTTAATTCTTTGTAAGTCGTATTCCGTAAATTTAGTAATTTATTATTTAATTGTAATTTTATATAAAAAAGTGAAGTGACATGTAAATAATGCGTAATTCTGTATATAAATATTTTGGTTTTTTGTATTTTTTGTATTAGATCCTGAAGAGGGACATAATAAAATGTCCGAAACGTTGAGAATATAAATTCTTGTTTTATTTAATAAAACAACCTTGGTAGTATGGCCATTAGCGTCTCAACACACAATTTTGTCTGCAATTGTAAGAAAAATGTCCGCGCTACATTTTTGGTAAAGATCCCGCGAAGCCTATATTGCTTATTTGATGGTCAGATGGATTTTATTTTCAGGCTTTCTCAAGTGGAAGTAGACCAGAGATATTTAATTTCGTAATAGTTATCACAAATATACAACAATGTTAATTATTTGACAGTAATTTTCGCTACAATTGTAAGTAAAACGTCAGCGCCACATTTTTCGTAAAGATCCCGCAAACCCAGCTGTATTGCGTATTTGATAATAGTTGACGTAATTTAGAACAATTTCAATTATTAGACAATAATTTTGTCTGCAATTGTAAGAAAAATGTCCGCGCTACATTTTTTGTAAAGATTCCGCGAAGCCTATATTGCTTATTTGATGGTCAGATGGATTTTATTTTCAGGCTTTCTCAAGTGGAAGTAGACCAGAGATATTTAATTTCGTAATAGTTATCACAAATTTGCAACAATGTTAATTATTTGACAGTAATTTTCGCTACAATTGTAAGTAAAACGTCAGCGTTTTTTTTTTCTTTTTTTTTTTAACCAGAGTAATACAAAGTTACATTACGAAAGTACTCGTAGTCCAGCAGATGAAGTCACTTCCTGTATGCTGGTCTGGTGTATATAATAAACTTACAATCTAAACTTACAATCTAATACATTTCTTTTAGAGCGTATTTGTTTACTCTCCTGTATCTTGGCTACAGGGAGAAACAAATTTTAACTATAAATAAAACTATGTCACTAGCACTCTCATCAATATCTTTTTAGCATAGATCTCGCAGTTGTAGGTGTTTCTATTGTTGCATTCTTGTTTCTTGCATAAATTATCCTTTCATGTTTGTTGAGTCGAGCTGGGCATGTAAGCCCAACTGCACAAGTGACCCTATAATGAGGAAACATGTCCCTGTGTTGGTTACTCGAATCGCATTTACAGTTTGATGTGAAGACTATTTCATCTATTACTACTATATCCTTGTGTTTTGGTTGTGCATCTAGTGGGTACATTGAATTAATAAAAGTTTGCTTGCCTCTGATTCCTCTATCAAAATAAAATAGTGCTTTGTTAGATCCTAGGTAGTTAATATCACCATATGTCATACGGATGTTGTTTGTAGTTGTTTTGTTTCCTGGTTCTGTTGTTACTAGTTTTTGTAGTAATTTAATGCTATGTTCATTGGCTATATTGTCAATTATATCATATATTTCTTCTATTCCATTATGTTCAATTTTAGTGGGTTTTTTATTTTTTCCTTGATTTTCAGTTGTATCAGTGCTTTTTTTAAGAAATGGGTATGCTTAATTCCACGTGTTTTAGGATCATGGCAATAAGGACAATTTTTTTTTATATTTATTGTTTGTGGATTACTGTTCGAGTTGAGCCACTTAGTAAATTTCCTTATAAAAGAATATACTTTTTTTGGTTGTTTAATTTTTTCTTCCCTTTCTGTAGTAAATAACTGGATTATGCTGTCTGCGATTATGTTTATATTTTTCAAGTATCTATCATTATTGAATTTTTTTAATTTGGTGAAGTTATAATTTGTCATTCGTTGGTGTGAGTGAAATTAGTATCGTATTCATTTGGTTATCGAACAGATGTATGTTCTAGTATCTAATAATAATGCGTCAAGCATAGTCTTATCCACATGGGCTTCCGATGTTAGACAGCCATACTTGACGGTTTTTTTCCTTCCTTTATATTGTAATATTAGGACATAACCCTTTCTAGTATATTCTACTTCATGTAAGATTGTTCTGATTTTATTGCAATCTATTCTAATTTCTTCTGTTGGTGTGTATTCATAACTTGATGATCTTAGTTTATTTTTATCCATTCTCTTAGTTGAATTTTTCTGTTGTTTTTGTTTGTTTTGAGATTGTTAGGCAGACTGTTATAACAAGTAATGGCCCTTAAATAACTGATCTTGTTACTTATTCTTTTGTTTTGTTTTGGAACTATGATGCATTTCTTTCTCGTGATGCTATTTGAATTTATAAATTTTTCTTTTAAATCTTCGTAATGATATAATAGAGATTTGTAAGTGAATTGTTGATCTAAATTTAGTGGCTGTTTTTCATTTAAAAAGTTATTTTAAGAATTCTGTACTGTAGAGTTTGAAGAGTTCTAGTTATATTTATGTATGCTCCTCCCCATGCAATTATTCCATAAGACATGATACTATGAAAAATAGCGTAATAGAGCATCCTTAGATTTTATTGCGATAGTATTTTAGTTAGTTTATAAAAAATAAAGATTAAATATTTTGATTTATTGTAAATATTTGTGATGTGGTTTTCCCATCTCATGTTACTATCAATGGTTATTCCTAGGTATTTGGTACTGTCAACTCTTGTTATTTGTTTTCCTTGTATACAGATATTTAAATTTCCCGGAGTGCTGTTTCGTGTACTTCCAAATTCCATGTAAACTGTTTTATTAATGTTTAAGGATAGTTTGTTTAGAACCAACCAGTTAGATACTTTATTGAGGTAAAGGTTCATTTTTATTTCTATTTCTAGCCATGATTTTCTTTTTACAATTATTGCAGGACCATCAGCAAAAGCCAATATTGAAAGTTCTGGTATAGTTTGAAACATGTAATTTATGTAGATAATAAATAATAATGGTCCTAATATTGTTACTTGGGGGACTCCCATTTGTATTGTATCGAATGTGCTATTTGAATTGTTTACTTTTACTCTTTGTTTTCTGTTATCTAAGTAGCTTTTTAGTAGTTTTTAAACTTTACCTCTTATTCCATAGTTGTATAGTTTATTGAGAAGTATCTTATGATCCACTGTGTCAAATGCCTTGGCAAGATCAAGAAAGGTGGCTGCTATAGGTTCACTTTGATCGATTTGATTGTATGTTAAGCTTGTTAGAGCATTTAGTGCATCTTTAGTACTTTTATTTTTTCTGAAGCTGAATTGTTTCTGTGATATGATTTTGTTTTTATCTAGAAAGCTTAGTAACCGTTTGTGTAATAATTTTTTAAATATTTTTGCGATATTGGAGATAAACGATATTGGTCTATAGTTGTTTGGTAAATGTTTTTCTTTTCCTTTGTATATCGGAATGACTTCAGCTATTTTTAGTGCATGTGACCAGACACCATGTTCTACGCATGTGTTGTAGATGTCTACAAGTGGTTTGCTGATGTGTTGTTTTAGTGTTTTTATAACTTGTGCATCTATTTCATCTATACTTCCTTTTTTGTTCTTTAAACTTGTGATAATGTCATTCATTTCAATTTGGTTAGTTGGGCATAGATACATGGTTTTAGGGGCATGGTGTGGTTTGTGCACATAAGAATTATGCACATATTTATTGTGCACACTTTAGCATTGGTGTATATCTATATCTATGTGTATACTCCAATGCTAAAGTGTGCAAAATAAATATGTGCATAATTCTTATGTGCACAAACCACACCATGCGGTTTTAGGATTCATGGGTGGCATTTGTAAATTTTCATTTTGAGTAGTTACTATCTTCTCACTCATTTTTCTTCCTATATTACAAAAGTATTCATTCATCTTTTCTGCTATTTGAGTTGAGTCAGTGATTTTTATATTGTTATTATTTAGGTAGTTTATGTTATTATTAGTATTGGTTTCTTTTCCAAGTTTTTTATTAATTATCTTCCAAAGATTCTTTTGGTTATTTTGATTCTTTTCTATTTGTTTTTTATCATAGCCATTTTTTGCTTCGTTTATAGTTTGGTTTAATATTTTTACATAATTCTTGTAAGTATCTTTTTTTGATGTATTTTGTGGTTCTTTTTTCCATATGTTGTATAATTTTTCTAACGTTTCACATGATGTAATTATGGCTTTGGTTATCCAGCATTTTCTGGGTGTAGATTCTATTTTTTTATTGTTATTAGTTGATTCAGATTCATATATGCATTTTTTAATTTTGAGTATCAGCTGATCTAGTGCATTGTTTGGGTCTGTGATTAGGGAGATATCTCCCCAGTTAATGTTATTACTTATAGTTTTTAATTTGTTATAATTTATTGTTTTGTAATTGGTTTTGTTATCATTTTTTTATCGTCTTTATAGAAATTAATATCGGGTAATGATCATTAAAAGGTATTGTTATCGTATAAATTTTGTGCGCAATTTTATCAAGTTTTATGTAAATATTGTCTATACAAGTTCCTTTATTAATGTCACTGTTTGCTGGTCTAGTTGTTTTGTTGAAACCTGGGTAATATCCATTTTCTAATAGGTTTGTAAAAACTCTTGGTCTATTATTTCATTACTGTTTATGTCTATGTTAAAGTCACCGATTATTAGGTTATTTTTAAATTTTTTGTTCATTATCAACAGTTCTTTGAAATATATTATAAATTCTATTTTCTTTAAGTTATGACATCTGAATAATGCTGATATTAGTATTTGTTTGTTATTGTCCATTATTATTGTTGAATTTATTATTTTAAGTTTGTTTATTTGCGTTACCTCAGTTGTTTCAATTAATTTATCGTCTATGTACATAACGATCCCATCATTCTGATTTATTCTGCTATTATTGTAAAATATTTTGTATCCATTTGTATTGAAGTATTTATGATGATCCATATTCCAAGTTACAGTGCACATTATAATACATGGTTTTACTGTAAGACTCTTTAAGAATATTAGTAATTTATTATAGTTGTGGTTCATGCTTCTTATATTTATGCATACAATGAGTTCTTTTTCAATATTCAGAAGTTTGTTAAGTTTACTTACTGTATCAACTATTATTTCATTGTTCATAATTTTCTCTGTTTCATCCATTTCTGCTTCTTGTATTTGTGAATGTTTGTCCAATTAGTGGTAGATCTCTGTAAGTTGATTGTCTAATTCTACTTATGATCGGTGTTGAAGTTGTCTCATTAGTTGGTACTGCAGGTTCCTCTTCATTACTTTATCTGTATGTTTTGTGTTTTCTACTTTACCAAAGTATCTTTGATAAGTAGGTTGTAATGGATAATCTGTTGCTTCTATGTATCTTTTTATTTTCTTTTTTAAAATTTCACATTGTTCACTTTCAATTGCACTATGATTTACCTTATAATTTGTTTTATATTTTTTATTACTATAGTGACAGTTTGCGCACTTTAAAGTGTTACAATTGCATTTACTTGCGTCATGTGGTCCTGCACATTTAAAGCACATAACCTTGTCCGTGCATTTTTTGCCACCGTGTCCATAGCCAGCACATTTATTGCACGGATTTGTATTAATAATGTCATAGGCTCTACAATTTTGATAGCCTATTAGAATTTTGCTTCTATTTTCCTTTATATGTTTATATATACTAGAAGTGACTTCTATTATTGCACTATTGGATGTTCGGTTTGTGAAAATATGTAGCACTTTGCACTTTTCATCCATGTTGCTGAAGTTTCTTTAGTTTATGTCAATTTCTACATCTTCTTTGGTTGAGAAATGCTTATCTATTCCTATTACTTTCATTGTAGGTTTATTTATTTGTTCTTTTTCAATTTTAAAGTTTTCGTTTAGACTATTTTTTAAATTTAATTCTATTTTCTCTACACTTTCTACGTTCATATAGTTTATTATCACAGTATCCTTGATTTTAGTATTAACATTTTTTGTTTGTACTGTTTTGTCATTAGTTATGTAATTGCACACAGTTTTCAAGATATTTGTTTCATCTTTGCTATTGGTTTTTTTCATGATGAGCTTTGGCACTTTTTTGTTTTTTGGCTAAATATTGCTTTGTGTAAGAACATTTGCATATGTTGCCCATGGTTGGTTTTCATTTTTGTTATTTTTTTCTTTTTCTTGGATTAGTAGTTTATTAAGTAGTTCATTTTTTTCTTGCAGTACCTGAACTATTTGTTTTAATAATTTGTTTTCTACTTTGTATTTTTCATTTTCACTTAGTTCTTCATAGATGGTATCATTTAGTGTTTTTCCTTTCTTTGACTCTAGATCGATTTCATTTAATATCTCTTGCTTCTGCAGTTCTCTGTCTTCGCCTTTGTATTGAGCTGTAAAAGCTATATATGGTAATTTTGAAGTTAGTGCAAAGTTAGGGTGATCTTGGCAGATGATAAATGAGTTGCTTCGAAATTTCACAGGCACACCAGCGTTATATTTTGTAACTACTTCGTTTGTGTGTTGAAATTCACCACATAAAATACACACTACTGCACCAACTTTTTGAGTTGAGTGACATTTATAGAATTTATTTAACGTAGCATCGGGCGGCTCCTTGCTGCCCGACGTCATGTTGGCGTTTCCTGGTGAACTTTGAATGATTTATCTGTTATGTATGGAATATCCATACAAGCAAGTATTCCTTGCATCTGGGAATAACGTATGCCTTCCACAAGAGTAAGTATTACAGAACATTGATTTAAATCTCCAGTCTCCGGTTCTGACCAAATCTTGCATTCTTTTTTACATCTTTGGCATTGAAAAAAAAAATAATGTTATAGACCCTCCATGAAAATTGGATTCCTTTTGGAATTTCCAATACAGCTGGCTTTGCGGGATCTTTACGAAAAATATGGCGCTGACGTTTTACTTACAATTTTAATGAAAATTACTGTCAAATAATTAACATTGATGTCAATTTGTGATAACTATTACTAAATTAAATAACTCTGGACAACTTCCACTTGAGAAAGCCTAAAAATAAAATCCATCCGCCCATCAAATAAGCAATATAGGCTTCGCGAAAAAATCTTCGCGAAAGGATCTTTACGAAAAATGTGGCGCCGACATTTTTCTTACAATTGCAGACAAAATTATGGTCTAATAATTGAAATTGTTGTAAATTACGTCAAATATTATAAAATTGGAGTCTTTCTTTTGATTTACACCTGAGGATGCCGAAAAATTGGAAATGGAGAAACAGCCAATATGCTTTAGGGGATCTTTACGAAAAAGGTACTTTAGAAATGTCGCCCCGATAATTGTCAAATAATAATTAAAATTATTGTAAATTGTGATAACTATTATGGAATTAAATGACCCTTTTCGACTTTCCCTTGAGAAAGCCTGAAAATAAGACAAATTCGCGCATCAAATACTCAATGCAGGCTTCGCGGGATCTTTACGAAAAATGTTGCGCCGACGTTTTTCTTACAATTTTAGCTAAAATTATTGTCCAATAATGAATATTGTTGTAAATTTGTGATAACTATTACGAAATTAAATAACCCTGGTCTACTTGCACTTGAGAAAACCTGAAAATAAGACCCATTTACCCATCAAATACGCAATACAGCTGGCTTTACGGGATCTTTACGAAAAATGTGGCGCTGACGTTTTACTTACAATTTTAGCGAAAATTACTGTCAAATAATTAACATTTTTTGTAAATTTGTGATAACTATTGCACTGAGACAAAGAATATACGCTTATATAAATCGCGGGCAGTGACCGTGGTGATATTTGTCGTTGAAATATGATTTAGATGGCGCTATATGTTAGGACCAGCTAGGTGCGATGTGGTCTGCTACTTTTAGTAGTAGCAACTACTCATTGTAGGATATAATAGAATTAGCCGCATTCGTCGATGTATTATTTTTTTAATTCATCCTTCTGTAATTGTCACTGGTTTTTCTCGTGGTAAATAGTCGTGATTTTGTCCATCTGCCTGCGTTTTTTGTGTTGTGTACAAGTGTCTCATTAACATAGCTCGTTAGAGGTTATGTAAGATGAGAGCAACGTCGACGTGATGTCTAATAGTATTTTTTCATTCAATCTATACATCAAGTGCTTCTCAGGATGTTGAAAGCCGCCTCAACGTACTGCAGAGTCATCGCAACAAAAGTAGCATGACTTTTATGTAAGTAAGATTCTAATTTTGTCTATAACTTGATTTTTATTTAGTAACGTATTGCTAGATGCTGAGCTTTTTACACAGATAATTATTTCCATAATTGTATGTAAGCTTGAAAATTGGCTTCTAGAATGGAAACTAAATTGTCTCTTCAGATTATCGAGCTCCTTCTTCTATATATACATGAATCTATTAATGTAAATGTTTGCCAATACTGCATGCCTGCCTTTGCTTTCTAAACTGTATGCTTATACCCTTTCTTATTTTGCATATCTTTTTATTATTTCATAAATGATACCTATGAATTTAGGTTATCACTAAAAGAAAGCATATGATGAAAGTTCAAAAACGAAATCAAGCGCATAGAAAACATGCTTACTTTGTACTATTTTGTCTATTCAGCTAGTATATTTAGATGTATTAGTATCAAATTTTATGGTGGTAAATGAAACAATAAAATATTCAGTCAATAATAATAAATTCATTTACATGTTGTTTTTTATTATTTATTGTTTATCTATAATATGAAGTTGCTTTCATTGACCACCGTGTCTCAAAAAATATTTTTGCTTTAGCTCTCTAGCTCAAATCAGCGCTCTCCGTGCCATCTCTTGGAAATATGTCCTTACTACTCCGCTCCTGGCGTATGCCGACATGGCGTCGCTTCGAGCTCGGGCAGTATTTTGTATTTCCAAGAAATAGGAAAAAATAGGCATCTTTGGCAAAGTCTGACTGATGAAAATGATTCATTATTATCATGGCTACGCCGCTCTCCTATTTACTTTATATGCAAATTCCTATTTTTTCCACAATCAATGCTCAAAGTGACTAATGTCACGAATCTCCCACCTGACGGCAGCGCCAGCGTCTTGGTGGCGATTTGGTGCAACTTTTTCTAGGACATTCCCTTAACAGTGGCGCGAAAAACTGTATGAATAATAAAAATAGTAAATGTGGTTTTGTAGGGCTATTGGCGAAGGATACCACTTAAAATAAAAATCCAACGCGTTTATGAACAGTACCCGTCGGGTGACGTGGAAAACTGTTTTTTCATTTTATAAATTTCTAGAAGTTATGTAGGGCTATTAAGAACCGTTTTTTTTTGTGTTTCATTTGTTAGCGTATGGTAAATGTTCCGTTGACTGTTACTATCTGTCAAAAAACTACCCGGAATTTTTACATAAAAACACAATATTCAATTATTTATCAATATTTATTTTGTCGCCTTCAAAGTAAGCCACATTTGATGCAACACACTTGTGCCAACGATTTTTCCAATCATCAAAACATTTTTTGTAAGCGTTTTCTGGGACGGCCTTCAGTTTCCTCAACGAATTTTGTTTTATGGCTTCGATCGCTTCAAAACGTTTTCCACGGAGAGGTAATTTTAGTTTCGGGAACAGAAAAAAGTCACATGGGGCCAAATCTGGTGAATACGGTGGTTGCTCGATTGTATTTATTGAGTTTTTGGCCTTAAATTCGGTTACAACTGCGGCTCTATGCGGTGGTGCATTATCGTCGTGCAAAATCCACGAATTGTTCTTCCACAATTCTGGCCGTTTTTGACGGATTTTTTCACGCAAACGCTTCAAAACGCTCAAATAATATTGTTTATTGACCGTCTGTCCCTCTGGTAGGAATTCGTGATGCATCAAACCATGAATATCAAAGAAAATAGTCAGCATGACTTTCACTTTTGATCGACTTTGACATGGATTTTTCGGTTTTGGCTCGTCTTTTGTTTGCCATTGAGATGCCTGTTGACTTGTTTGCATGCCAAACTCGTAGACCCATGTCTCATCTCCAGTTATAATGCGTTCCATGAATGTAGTATCGGAATTAGCACGATCCAACATGTCCAAAGAGATCTGTCTCCGGTACTCTTTTTGAAGAAAACTGAGCTCTTTCGTTTCATGTCCAAAACACCACCAAAATCGTACGAACTGATTCGTGGGAGATGTTTAGCTCTTGTGCTATCTCTCTTAAGCCTGAATGGCGATTTTCCAATACGATTTGTTTCACTTTTTTAATGTTCTCCTCGGTGGATGCTGTCGATGGCCGTCCGGATCGAGGCAAATCTTCACACACTTCTCGATCTTCCTTTACTCTAGAGGAATCACCTTTTTGCTGTCAAAAGTTCGAAGGAAGGTTAGATTTTACTTAAAATTTCTATACAGAGACATCAAGGTCGCTAATCACAATCTTGCTATAAGACTATTCAAATTAAAAACGTCGGGTCTAATATGCTCGTTAGAATTTCGAAAAAAACTTAATTATTTCTCAAATATATTGTTTTCAAGTTAGACGGTTCTTTGACATTTAACAAAAGCCTTGTCCTAGAGGAATCACTTTTTTGATCACGGTATCCTATTTATTCCACAGTTTTTAGAAAGTGGTTGTAGGGCTACTGGCGAAGGATACGATTTGAAATATTACCCCTAGAGTGGTGTCAAAAACTATTCAAATAATGACATTACTTTGAGGGGGGGATGAGGCGGGATCGAGGCGGGAACTAGGCAGTGTGAGGCGGGAGCGAGGCAGCCCGAGGTGGGAGCGAGGGGGTGCGATGGGGGGGTGCTTAAGGGGACCTTCTCAAAACACGTATAAATAATCACATTTTTTCGTTATTTTGAAGGGGCGCTGAGGGGGGAGCTGAGGAGGGAGCGAGGTGGGAGCGAGGCGGGAGCGAGGCAGCGCGAGGCGGGAGCGAGGCGGGGCGAGGTGGGAGCGAGGTGGGGCTAAGTGGTAAGAATTTTGAAACATCTATATAATATAGGGAGATATATTAGGGTGTCCGTTATTTCCAGAATTGGAAAATTCTAAAAGTGCCCATTGAATTTCAAAAATATATGCCAAAAAATAGGAAAAACGTTCAGCCGTATATTGTAGACCTAAAAATGTCGTGCCGCCGAGCACATGAATTTTTGAAATTTTGACAATTTTCCAAAATCGGTTTATTTGTAGATAAAACTTGGAAATATCATCCACTGTCAATTTAACTTACTTTTATTATGTAGAAATAATTTTTTGTCCTCTTAGTATAGGTCACAATATGCAAAAAATAAAAAAAAAAAAATAGCGTTTTTCGCAATTTATCATATCTGAATACCGGGAAAGCCTCTTTTGCACCACAGCAATCATAAATTCGTGAAATTACATTTAATTTGACCTATTTAAGAACCCTTTTAGGATGCCTGAGAGCCGAAAAATCGTCTTTTAAAAATTACATGAAATCTTGCTGAAGAGGAAAACTTTTCATTGCAGGAGCTCTGGCCGATTCCCATCGATTCATAAGACCTATACAACCTAAAGGTTTTTTAGTACTATCAAAGAGCTTCAATTTAAGCTCCGGATGAGGTATGTAGGTGCTTCTGGAGCCGAGTAATGATTTTTTTTAATGTTAAAAATTTCAAGTATGCAAATGGTGAATCGTGATGTTGTCAAATTTTGAATTCCTACGTAAAGTCGATGTAAAATCGTTCCCGCAGCATCTACAGACTTCTACAAAAAGCCAAAATGAAGCTCTTGAACTCTACTTTGCTCAATGAGCAAGTATTTTGCTCGCTTACTGAATTTGTCGCTTATAACACTGAAAGCAATTGAAATACAAACAGATATTTTCCACATTCAGGACTTTATCAACATTTCTTCATTATTATTCCTATTATTATTATTATTTATTTTTTTTTTTTTTCGAGGTACTAGGTAAATCTTCTGGGGCGCCCGTCCTTGCTTTGGAGGTGGAGCAAGAAGGGAGGCCCACTAAGACCATCACGGAGTAGCGGGCTCCGTGGTGTGAGGGATTTCTGCCCCCCAAAACACCCAAAACCTATCCCTATGGCAGCGTCGACCCGGAACCGCTTTCGCTTTCGAGGCATCATCCGTCCTTCCTACGTTCTTTCTTTCTACGATGCCCTATCTAATCTGTTAAGCATTCATCTCGTTTTTTCGCGCGCAGTACCCCATCGATGAAAGTATTTATCGCGTCCCATCAGTCTTTACCTGAAAGCATGCATTCGAACACCACGTCGGGCGAGTCGCCCTACCATCACCTCCAATCGTTGTTTTTCCGCGGCCCACCTATGACATGCGAAAAAGGTGGTTCCGCGTCATCCCTCTCGTGCCCGCAGTATTTACATTTCGGCGTATTTATTTTACCTAATTTAAATAGGCAATATCGAAAGTATCCGTGTCCTGTCAGGAACTACGTAAGGTAAAATTTAACCTCTCCATACTTCCATCCCAGCCACCTCGTTATGTCATGAATCAATAGATAGGTCCATCTACCCTTCGTCCCCACCCACCACGTCTCATGCCAAGTTTGTAGCATCTGGCGGCGGGCTTCGCCCTCAGCAGAAGTAGGATACTTCGCAGCCGGCCTCGTAATTACTAATTCAGATCCTACGTACACCGGTAGTACCGTAGGGATCTCTTTACGTATCAATAGTACTATCTCGGTTTTCGCCAGCGCGAGACTGAGCCCGTGCTCCGTCATCCACCTAGTCACTCGTTTCATTACCTGGCACAAGATAAGTTGTGCCAAGTCCGTGTTCCATGCTTCTACCACCACCGCGACGTCGTCCGCGTATCCTACGAAAAATTCCCCGTTGGGCATATCCAGACGCAGCAAAACGTTGTACGACGCGATCCAAAAATCGGGGCCCAACAGTGATCCCTGTGCAACGCCTGCCGTAATTTCCCTAACCACCGTCCCTTCGCTCGTCTCGATAATGAGTTCGCGATCCCGGAAGTAGTCCTCTGCTACGCGTAGTATGTAGGGTGGGACCCCGAAGCCCCTCAGCGCTGCGAGTAGGTCTGCCCATCGTGCCGAATTGAACGCGTTTTAACGTCCAGCGTTGCTACCAACACCAGTGGTCGCGCTCCGTGACATACCCGAAATACCGTCGAAATACCCTTTCTAAATCTATGCTGGTTTTCCGATAAACCCCCTGATTGTTGTATCGCGATCTGGATTCTGCTCCTTAGTAGCGCCTCCATACCCTTGCCGATCATGTCTAATAGGCTAAACGGCCGATACGCGAACGGGGATGTCATGTCTCCCTTCCCCTTGCTGATAAGGACAAGCTTCGCCCTATTTCAATGACTGCTGAAAACACCTTCCCTGAGGCATACGTTGTGTTTCCAGTAAGTTTTCCGGGCATCGTGGAGCGATGGCCTTTAAAACCTCCACTGGAATCCCATCGGAGCCTGGCGCCTTGCCGCTCTTAAGAGATGTAATCGCTACCCGTAGCTCAGGCTTGGTAAACGAGGGTATATCCTCCTGTCGCACGTCCTCATACAGAGTCTCTTCCCTCGGCGGATGCTCAGGGAAATGCCCGTCAACTATCTCACTTATCAACCGTGCTTCCTTTATCTCCGGTGGCTTCATCGCCCCTATTCTACGAGTTACGATTTTGTAGCCTAGTTCCTACGGGTCGGAGCTAACTTCGTCGCACGCCTCTTTCCAGCATCGTCGCTTACTCGACTTAATCGCGAGCCTTAGCCTTTTCTGTGCCTGTTTAAATTGAGCGTTAAAAACAGTGGCCCCGCGTCGTTTTTGTGTGCGCTGTGCCCGTCTACGAATCGTCAAGCATACCCTACGTAACTCTGTGATCTCCTCCGTCCACCAGTACGCTGGGTGGCGGCGGTTTCTATTTCTGCTTCGCGGCAAAGAGGTATTGCATGCTCTTACTATAGTTGACCTTGCCCTGGTCACCTAGGCTTCCGCACGCTCCCGGACTGATAAATCATTTTCGTCAGACCTTTGCGGTACACTTAGCACTTCTACTAACCGATCCACGTTTAATCGATGGGCGTTCCACCGCGGTAATGATCTGCTCGCTTGGAGTACACCTACCCTATCTAAAACCGTAAACGTAATGTACTGGTGATCACTGCCTGTCTCTTCCTCCAAGACCTGCCAGTTACTAAGCCCCGGTACTAGTTGCTCAGATGCGAAAGTGACGTCTGGTATGGATTCGCCGACCCCGGGGCGTCGATAAGTAGTAACCGTGCCCTCGTTCGCAACCTCCAATCCTAATCTAGCGGCCATCTCGAGTAAATCCCTGCCCCTACTGTTCGTCTCTGGCATACTCCATTCTATCGCCCTTGCGTTAAAATCTCCTGCAACCAGTAGGAGGCCAGAGATATTCTGCAATACGTCTTACATGCGTTCAACCTGCCTAAGAGATTCGTTTCTTCGTAAGTTCGGGGATAATACACGCTCACGTAGGTAACATACCCGACGCGCGCCCATACTAAACCCTCCCCTTGCCTCGTCCGGTAATCTTTGACCTATGTCTACCTGCTATCCAGACCGCCGCTGTATCGGTCTCATCCGCAAACCACGTGGTCGTATTGCGGGCCTGATGCCTATACTGTTCGGTAACCAATGACACGTCCGCGAGCCCCTGGCTCACTCGATTAGTGAGCAGGTCGTCAGCGAGTACGGCGCCGTTCGTGTTTATTTGTAGAACCGTCGTCATTTTTTAGGCCGCTTTAACTTTTCTAGCTCGTCTCTGAAAGCGACGCATGTCCCCGTGCCCGGGAAATGCGCTAGCTTAGTAGCCGCAACCCCGGATTTTTTACACAAGAAGCAGGCCTGACCATCCGGTCTCGCGCGACTGTCCCTGGCCACGTGATCTGGTTTTCCACATTTCCTGCATAATGCACTACGATCCTCGTCCTTACAGTACTTTTTCAGATGCCCAAAGCCTTGGTATCTGAAACATCGCGGAGCCACTATTCGCTTTCTAACTCGGTAGCTGAAATACCCTATTTTAATCCTCCCTATCCTTAGGAGAGTCATGGCCGCAGTCTCGTCTATTACGACTATGGCCATCCTCCGCTCTCCTCCCCCTACGTCAAATACGTGGGTTCTAAGGTTACACGTGTTTCTTACCTTCTCCCTAATCGCGGTGTTTACCTGTTCTTCGGTGGTCACGTACGTCATTCCGCCTATTTCCAGTGTAAGCCTTGGAGTGAGGCCTTTAACCTGGTATTTATTTCCCAGATTTTCCTGGATAACCCTCTGGAAGGCCTCCTTATCTTCCAATCGCTTCTCCAGTTCTAAGAGAACCCCACCGTTTTTAGTCAGTCGGGTGTTTCTCACGACCGCCTTCGCTTCCTCAGGCTTAACCTTAGAAGTGAGGTCCTTGAGTATCTCTGCATATCTCTTCTTCCCGGTTGACGTTATGTGTATTGTGCATCGTCGAGACTGAGAATTTACCTTCTTCTCCTTCCTGTCCTGCAGCTGCTGTTGAGGACCCATGATCTTCCCAGTATCTGGCCGCGTCGGCTTCTTTCTCCCGGACACTGTGGTGATCCGTTCTGCTCCGTCCTCCCTCTCTTGGATGGGGAATCCTGAACGGGGCTGTCACTTAATCGGCGCTTTTTGCTAGGGGTCGCCTTCCCCGCTGCTCGGTCTCTAATTACCGGTGCTTCCCCATTTCTCTCATCTGCTGCCGGTCCTCGTGCTGGTTGTACCCTGGCTGAGCGGACTTCCTCTAGAGCCTCGGCCGCCGCGGTCAGAACTATTATCCCATCTTTTACCGGCAATCCGATGTTCCTCTGCTTGGAAGTCTCGCATGCTGCTCAGTAAGCGCTTCATGACGTCAAGGATTTCTCTCATTCTCTCCGATTGGTCCCACTGATCTCTACTCTCACTGACCAGCCGCGTCATCTCCTGGGCGTATGTGCTAGTTCCATCGGATCTGCTATCATTCGCGACATCCAGGATCGTCCGTGCTGTGCGATCAGTCTGCGTGTTCGCTCCGCTTTCCTTTCCTTGAATTTCTACATCTATATCTTTGATTTTAAGGTGAGTCATCATGCATACAATTGGTGTTTTAAGACGCTTCGCCCATTATGGGAGCCACACCTCGGTGTGGCCACTATCCCCACCTGTAAGAAACCCTATTTATGGGTGCCAAAGCCGAGAGGCGGTTTGTCGGACAGTCACTCCTATCGGCACCTAGTGACTCTACAGAAAAAGGTTACGGGATAGGCCCGCGCCATAATGAAGCAAAAGGTTTAACGTCACCCCTACCGCGTCGGCGATGTTGGGTCCGTCCCAACACCTGACCCAAACCTCAGGATAGACGGTGTGCGATTTGCCCTACGCAGCTTCGGGTATAAGGAAATATTGACCATGTAATCCTTCACACCGCCTGACCTGGTTCAACCCTTCCATTGACTCCAGTCGGTGGATAAGTGTTGCTGTTTCCACATTGAACATGCACTTTCACTAGGTTTTCGCCCATATTTCAGGGACTTACGCATCCTAACATTACGCCATGCAGAGGTTAGGTATTTCTAATTTCACGCATCACCCTGGTCGAGGAGTTTACTACTCTCGCCTTGGCTAGTCTGAACGGAATATCCACAGAGCGTCGGCCGCAGCCCACTCATACTGTGCCCATTCATTCTTACATTCTCACGTTTGTCTGTCTGCGACTGCTTGTTCAATATATTCGCAACTGACCAGTCCCAGCTGGCCCTTCCCCGACCCGCAACCTGAGGACGCGCCCGGTAGCATGGAAAAATGCTCATCTATGGCTAGATTGATCCCGGGATTATTATTATTATTATTATTATTGTTACTATTATTGTTATATCATTATAAAATAATTTGCATGATGAATCCAATGAATGAATGAGATTTTTATATCTTTACTATTTAGTGCACTTTTTTAAGAGGTACAACGTAATTTAAAGTTTTATTCAATAGTTTATTACAATACTTAATCTTTTATCAACTTTTTGAGAAGAGTAGCTTTCTTACAATCTTTGTTATCTTTCCTATATTCATAATTAAGTATGATTTTGAAAGATTTAATTTTCAATCTTTGATTGGAAATTGTAAAATATGATTTTAGATAAGGAGGTGACCAGTTCATTCGATGATAGTCAGGAGTCAATCAGGACACCATCTGTTGCCGACGATATCAAGCGGCTGAGAAATGTCAGTTTCGCGGCAAAAACTTTTGCGAATTGTGTGTGTGTGTGCGTGTGTATATATATTATGTGTGTGTGTGTGTCTGTGTGTGTGTGTCTGTGTGTGTGTATATGGCTGTGTGTGTGTATCTGTGTGTGTGTGTGTGTGTGTGTGTGTGTATCTGTGTGTGTGTGTGTGTGTGTGTGTGTGTTTCAATTTATAATTTCTTTTGTTTTTTATAAATCTGGAATCAGACAGCATGGATGTAGACGTCGGCTATAAAGTATCATCAACTTGTCTCAGTCTAGTTAATTCCTTTGCTCAAATATCAAAGTTCTATAAAGGGGAACTTGCAAATGTTAGAAAAAAGAGGGATGAAGTCGAAGCTGCCAAGGAGACTCAAGTTCCTATGACCGAACCTTGTTCGTCATCATCTCAAATGGAGCGGGCACCTTCACGTCCACAAAAAGGCTGGAGCTGGCAGAATATTCTTTTACAGAGGCAGATAGACGGAAAGCCGAAAGGGCAGCAGCAAATGAATTGAGGGACTCGTCGAATTATACGACTCCACAGTATTCGCCACACGTGCCTAAAAGCAAAAACGAAGCTCTCACACGCGTGGTAAGTTTCAAAATGTCATAAAGTATTTTTATAATTGTGTAGCATAGTCTTACAAAATAAACTGTTTCCCACCACAGCGACGAAAAATATTCAAAAAGCGGAAACCCAGACAGGATTCTGGGTCGGAGACAGACACTTCTTTCGATTCATCGAAATCGAAAATTTCAACGAAATTGTCAAAAAGGAGAAGACCATGTGGACGCACAGACTCACCCCGACGCACAGACTCAAGAAGAAATAAATGGAAATTAAGAGTTTTTTGAACTAACCCACTCGCAAGCAAAGTTGGTAGCACGATATGTGGATAAGTGCGTTCGAGCAAATAAATAAAGCAATAGGCAAGGTGCAGGCAATAGGCAAACTAATAATGCGAGAGCTTCTCGTATTATCAGCTAAGGCAAACGTAAAGCAATAGTATAGCAGTATTATAAGTGTAAGCAACGCAATGTATAAGTGTAAGCAAAGCCAAATAACGATTGGCGAGTAGTGGTAAGTAGTAGTGAGTAGGCAAATAATATCGTAATAATGGGAGATTACATGCGTGTCACAAGCCTCTATACGAGGGTCATTTGACAAGTACCTAGCCTCACCGCCAGATGGTGCCACTATCGCACCAGAAATACACTACAGTGCAGTATCTTCCTGTAAACGGTTACAGACGAAATTTCAGCCGGATCGGAGTTGTAGTTTATTTTTGAGAGCGTGTGAAAGCAAATGTGTCCGTTGATTTTTGAAAAAATAGAGAAAGAACAATATCGGTCGGTGATTCGATTCTTGTTTTTGGAAGGGAAATCGCGCAGTGAAATTAAAGAACGCTTGGATGCAGTGTATGGGGATGCTTCTCCTTCGATGGCGACCGTTAAATTTTGGTATAACGAGTTTCAACGTGGTCGTACGTCGGTTTTTGATGATCCACGCCCAGGTGCTCCGAAAACAGCCACTACGGAGGAGAACGTGACAAAAATACATGATATCGTTTTGTCAGACCGCCGATTAAAGGTGCGCGAGATAGCTGCGATAGTAGGCATCTCAGAAGAACGCGTGTGGCATATCCTACATGAGATTTTAGGCATGAGGAAGCTGTCAGCAAGGTGGGTGCCGCGTTTGCTGACTGCAAATAACAAGCGCATCCGTGTGACCAGTTCAGAGCAGTGTTAGGAGCTGTTTAATCGCAATCCAAAAGAGTTTTTGCGTCGTTACGTGACCGTCGACGAAACATGGATTCACTACTACACTCCAGAGACCAAGGAGCAGTCAAAACAGTGGACCTTACCCGGTGAACCTGCTCCGAAGAAGGCGAAGACGGTCCCGTCGGCCGGAAAGGTGATGGCCACTGTTTTCTGGGATTCTCAAGGTGTGATTTTTATTGACTATCTGGAGAAGGGCAAAACGGTCACAGAACAGTACTACGCCGAACTATTGAGCCGATTTGACGCCGTGTTAGAAGAAAAACGGCCCCATTTGTCTAAAAAGAAAGTGCTTTTCCACCACGATAATGCACCGGCTCACACTTCTGCACTCGCCACGGCTAAATTGGTCGAATTACGCTACGAAGTGCTGCCCCATCCACCGTATTCTCCAGATTTGGCTCCGTGCGACTTTTTTTTGTTCCCGAACCTAAAGAATTCGCTCGCCGGGAAGAGATTCCACTCCAATAACGAAATAATCGCCGCCACGGAGGCCTATTTTGCAAACCAAGATAAAACATTTTTTTCAACGGGGTTAAAAAAATTGGAACACCGCTGGACCAAGTGTATTCAACTAAAAGGAGACTACATTGAAAAATAAATTTTATTTTTTGTAAAATTTTGGTGTTTTCATTTGTAGGCTAGGTACTTATCAAATGACCCTCGTATGTACATTCGGACTGATGTTTTAAGTAGCGCGTTGGCGCTTGCTTGGCGCTCACCATCTAGTGGCTGGCTCGGAGACTACACCCCCGAACAGTTAGTTTCTGATTAAAAAATATTTTTAATCGAATTTACAGCATAATTTATTAGCATCATATAATACAAAATTAATTCTTACTATATACTAATCGAAAGCAAATATAAAACACGTTTAATAACATCAATAACACCACACGTTATACTTTTACATTTTAACTAGGGTTAGACTTTGTATTAAGCTATGCTCCTCCTTTTCTGATGATTTTCTGCTGCCAGAACTCAAAAAGATATCTCTATAAAACGAATATTTTTCCACATGCAAAATACCGAAAATTTTCCGAAATTTTGCTATCAAAATAAAATTAATTGAAAAAATTATACAAAGTACTAAAAAAGCTTTAGGTTATGAATCGTCTTATGAATCGTTGGGAATCGGCCAGATCTCCTGCAATGAAAGGTTTTCCTCTTCAACAAGATTTCATGTAATTTTCAAACGACGATTTTTCGGCTACCAGGCATCCTAAAAGGGTTCTTAAATAGGTTAAATTAAAAGTAATTTCACGAACTTATGATTGCTGTGGTGCAAAAGAGGCTTTTCCGGGATTTAGATATGATAAATTGCGAAAAACGCTATTTTTTTATTTGCATTAAATAGTAAAAATATAAAAATCTCATTCATTCATTGGATTCATCTGGCAAATTGTTTTATAATGATATAAAAAGAATAATAACAATAACAATAAAATAATAATAATAATACTTTTTTTTCTTTTTCCGTGGAGTTGGAGAATGCATTAACGCACCGTAGGGGGGACATGCGGGTCCCAAATCCCTGTGTGTGGGGCTCAGTCGCTCCAGACTTTTCGCCTACGCTTAGGTCGACGAGCCTGGAACGAGAATACCCACTAAACTCCCACCTCCATATACTGGACATGTTTCTCCGCGCCGGCAGCCTATTCGGATTACTTCAGCACGGTGTCCCTAGTTCCGCTGTGGGAATGTTCCTACTTTTGCGTCGTCTGTCCAACGTTTTGCGTGTGTAAGTTACCTCCGTTTAATATGCTAGCTACATCTACCTCGGGCCCCTTATTCTAGTATAGTCTACAAGGTCTTCGTTGGCTTTTTTCTCTCGCAGTACTTTCTCTACGAAGTACGCGCATGCGTCCCAATTCTCTTTCTTCCTGGTTATCACACTTACTATAGTGTCAGGTGTTAAGCACCCTGTCGTGTTTTTTAATTCGTAACGTTCGTCCGACCATCTATTACATGTAAAAAACGTTTGTTCCGCGTCATCGACAACCGCCTCACAGTACACGCATGCAGAGCTGCGTACCTTACGCATCTTGTGAAGATAGGCAAGGAAGAACCCGTGTCCTGTGAGGAACTGCGTTATGTAATACTTATCTTCGCCATATTTGCGTTCAGTCTATCTGCCCGATCAGTCTGCGTGCCATCTCCCTTTTTCGGCGCAGTCCCAGTCATGCTGCCACGCGTCCAATACTATATCTCTAGCTTCTTTGGCCGCGTTGATATTACCCTTACGGTCTTTGTTATCGTAAACTAATTTTCGTTGTTTTGCCATTAGCCTGAGAGACATAACCCCCGCGATCACCAGCATCACTTCCTTCGACACCGTTCGATACGAACATGCAATCCTAAGCGCGCAGTGTCGTTGGACCGCCTCCGGTTTTGTCTGGTGTAACTCAACCTCTAAGGCTTCTGCCCACACCTCCGCTCCGTAGAGTAATATCGAGTGTACGACGGACATAAGTAGTTTTCGTCTACTTGGTTTAGGCCCGCCTACGTTCGCCATCAGCCAGCTCAGTGTCGCGGCCACCATCGACGCTTTTTCGGATGCCTGCCTAATGTGCTCGTAAAATCATAGCTTGTTATCGAGCCACAACCCTAAGTACTTTACCGCCTTCTTTGTTTCTATTGTGACATCTACGATTCTCACTGGTACTATAGTGTGTATCCTCTTGCCCGTGAGTAATACTACCTCGGATTTGTGGGTGGCGAGTTGCAGGCTGTGTCCCCGGAGCCAGTTAAGTATACGCCTCATTGCTACGTCTAGCTTTCTCTGAGCCTCTTCCAAGTCCTTTACAGTGATGACCAGCACGATGTCATCAGCGTATCCTACAAGGCTAGCGCCTTCTGGCAGCCCTATTAAGCCAAGTATTTCGTCATAATCTATATTCCAGATGTCTGGTCCTAGTACCGATCCCTGCGCCGCGTCAGCTGTCACTACTTTAGTCCTGCGGCCCTCGGTTGTATCATGAAGCAATACTCGGTCGCTAAGGTAACTCTGCATTATATGAAGTAGATATCCGGGAACTCTAAACCTATCTCTTAGTGTGTTGAGAGCATCCTCCCATCGCAATGAGTTAAATGGGTTCCTAACATCTACTGTTGCGGCTACGCAGATCTTACGAGAGTAATGATTGCCCTGCTGTGCCTGTTCAGCTATGTTAACAACTGTCCTAACGGCGTCTATCGTTGTGAGCCCTGGTCTAAAGTCGTATTGCCTGTCAGAAAGGCCCCCGGCAGCCTGAATTGCGCTTTGTAACCTAGGTCTAATGATCTTCTCGAGGACCTTCCCTGCAGTATCCAGCATGCAGAGAGGCCTGTACGCACTGGCAGTGTTTAGGTCACCTTTTCCCTTGCTAATGAGTACCAGACGCTGAACTTTCCACTGCTTGTAGAAGTTGCCCTGCTTCAGGCACCCGTTGCACATATCCAGCAACAGCTGCGGACAGGCCCGCACTGTAGCCTTCAGTGCTTCTGTCGGTATGCCGTCCGGGCCAGGCGCCTTCCCACTTTTGAGTGAGTCAACAGCTAGCTTCAGTTCGGCCTCGGATATCATCGGTATCTCACCTATCTCTATCGCCTCATCTGGTTCTCGGGGTGCATGTGTCGGAAAAAGTTCATCCACAATCCTAGTCATCGTCTGTGCGTCTTGTGCTACCCTAGGTGTGGGGGGGTTTAGTCGCCGCATTGCTATTTGGTACCTTTTTCCTCAGACATCTGCGTCAATATCCTGGATAAGGCGTTTAAATTTTTCCTTTTTACTTTGATTGGTCGCCCACTGTAGCGCTTTTTTCGCGACCTTGTACTCCGCGCATCTGAGAATTATGTCAGTCCCGTTCTTTTTTGCTCTCTTCGCCTTCCTGCGACACCGAGTGGCTATGCGTCTTAGTTACGCGATTTCCTCAGTCCACCAGTATACAGCCCGGCTTTTTACCGGCGGTTTTTTTTCGGGGCATTGATGCATCACACGCGCGCAGTATAACTCGCATACCGGTTGACGCGATGTTCTCTGCCATCCGGTGGCCGATTCCTATTCGTTTCATTTCGCTGTATCCGTTGCGGATCATCAGGCTGAATGCGTCCGGGTTCAGCTTATCGGTGTTAAACCTAGCATCTTTGTTGGTCGTTTGCTCATGCCGCGATCGCGATCGAAACAGTACCGAGAAAAAGATATACTGGTGGTCGCTTGCGGTAAAGTTCTCCAGAACCCTCCAACCGTCTATTTTAGGGGCAAATCCCTCGGATGCTACTGTAATATCGATTATCGTCTGTCTGTACCCTGGTCTCCTAAAGGTCGTCACGGTGCCTCTGTTAAGTACAATAAGTCTTACTCTGGCTGCCATCTCTACTACCTCTTTACCTCTCGCATACTTACGCTCGCCCCACTCTGCCGCTTTGGCGTTGAGATCACCTCCTAATACGACATACCCCGTACAGTCCCGAATGACATCTTCGAGCGTGGTTAGTTTTGTCCTGAACATGTCATTGCTGTCCCTTGGAGTTAAATATCAGCTAAAGTATGTTACCCCCCTGCTCTTGATCCAGACGTATCCATCGCCCAGCCCTTTTTCCTCAACCGGTACCGCCCCAGGGTTCGCAATCCAGATGCCAGCAATCCCTGTTTTATCCGGAAGCCACGACTGTATGCTCGGGTTTTCGCACTGTTCACACATGAGTAGCAGGTCCGCTTTATGCTCAGCCTGAATCTGTCTGAGTATATTGTTCGCTACTTTACTCCTGTGCATGTTGCCCTGTACTATTCTAATTTCTCCTGCCATTTTCGAGCTGTTATTTTCTCTTATCTAAGGCTAGCTTTAACGCCCGGCACTTCGTTATCCCTAGGATGTGTTTTTGCTCAGTAACATTTACTGCCATTTCTGAGCACAATGCGAAGTGTGGTTCGTTGTTACAATTCGCGGCGAGATGCCCCGTTTGCCCGCAGTTGTAGCACATCTTCGATCTATCAGTTCCCTTGCAATCCCTTGCATGGTGTCCGTAACCCAAACATCTGAAGCATCTGACTAACGGAATCCTGCGCCGTACCCTACAGATTATCTAGCCAACCTTAAGTTTACCGGTCTTAAGTAGCTTTATTGCCTCTGTCTCCTGTACACTAGCTATCGCCAAGCGCTGGCCCCTTCTATTCGCGTCCGTTAGACGGATTTCGATCTCACCTCCTACTCCTTCCTGAGCTATCGCCTGTCGTACTTCGTCCACCGTCGCGCATGCGTCTATATCGCGGATATCTATGGTTGTTTTCGGGATACTGCCGCGGACATCAGTTGCATCAGACTCTACAGCTCTTCTAACTTCGTCGCTGAATTGGGCCTTATTTTGTGTGGACTGCAACTCCAGTAGTACTTCTCCTCCTCGGGTACATCTAATCGTTTTGAACACGGTATGGGTTGTGGATGGATTTACGGCATCTTTAATCTTTTGCAGCACGTCTGCATAAGTTTTGCCTTCTGCTGATTTGACCAGCACCGCTTCAACGCGCGGTCGCCGGGGTTTGTTGGTAGTGCCCTGCTTCTCCTTAGTTTGTGTTGACACCGTGACTAGGGGTTTTGGCCGTTTGTTTCCTTTCTTCTCTTTCTTCCTTGGCGGTACAACTTGCCAAGTGTTGTCATCCGGGAAGTGAAAGAGAGGAGTTGCAGGGAAGTCCCCGTCTGGATATATTTCTCTATGTTCTTCTCTTCTGCTGCTGTCGATCGACTGAGCTCTTTATTTGTAGCATCAGCGCCCGCTGCGCTGCTACTCTGATCCTGTGTGTTAACAAATTCATTCATCATATATGTATTTATTAGATTAAGACGGTTCACCCATTATGGGAGCCATACCTCGGTGTAGCTACTATCCCCGCCTATAAGAATCCTTAGTTACGGGTGCCGAAGCCGAGAGGCGGTTTATCGGTCGGTCACTCCTATCGGTACCTAGTGACTCTACAAAATAAAAGGTTACGGGAAAGGACCGCGCGATAATGAAGCAAAATGTAAAACGTCACCCCTACCGAGTGGGCGATGTCAGGTCCGTCCCAACACCTGGCCCAAACCTCGGGCTAGATGGTGTGCGATTTGCCCTACGCAACTTCGGGTATAAGGAAATACTGACCAGGTAATCCTTCACACCTGCGCCCAACAACGATTGCTTCAACCCCACCATGGCTCCAGTCAGAGAGCACTCGAGCGGTCCTTCCACATTGAACATGCGTTTATCAATAATAATAATAATAAACGCAGAGGTTAGATACTGACATCTCGTGCCACCCCGGTTAGGGAGTTTACTACTCTCCCTCTGGCTAGTCTAGCGGGAATATCCACAATCCGTTGACCGCAGCCCAGTCGCACTATGCTCATTCATTCAGCCATTCTCCCGATTTCATTGTTCGCGACCGTTTATTCATTATATTCACGGCTGAAAAGACTATGCTGGCCGTTCCCCGATCCACAACCTGGGGACGCGCCCGGTAGCATAGAAAAATGCTCATCTATCGTTAGATAGAACACGGGATAATAATATCATAATAATAATAATAATAATAATAATAATCCCGGGGTCTATCTAGTCATAGATGAGCATTATTCCATGCTACCGGGCGCGTCCCCAGGTTGCGGATCGGGGAAGGGCCAGCTGAGACTGGTCAGCTGCGAATATATTGAATAAGCAGTCGCGGACAGAGGAACGTGAGAATGGACGAAAGAATGGGCACAGTATGAGTGGGCTGCGGCCGACGGTCTGTGGATATTCCGTTCAGACTAGCCAAGGGGAGAGTAGTAAACTCCTCGACCGGGGTGATGCGTGAAGTTAGTACCTAACCTCTGCATGGAGTAATATTAGGGTGCGTAAGTCCCTGAAATACGGGCGAAAACCTAGTGAAAGTGCATGTTCAATGTGGAAACAGCAACGCTTATCCACCGACTGGAGTCAATGGAAGGGTTGAACCAGGTCAGGCGGGCGCAGGTGTGAAGGATTACATGGTCAATATTTCCTTATACCCGAAGCTGCGTAGGGCAAATCGCACACCGTCTAGCCTGAGGTTTGGGTCCGGTGTTGGGACGGACCCAACATCGCCGACCCGGTAGGGGTGACGTTAAACCTTTTGCTTCATTATGGCGCGGGCCTATCCCGTAACCTTTTTCTGTAGAGTCACTAGGTGCCGATAGGAGTGACCGTCCGACAAACCACCTCTCGGCTTTGGCACCCATAAATAGGGTTTCTTACAGGCGGGGATAGTAGCCACACCGAGGTGTGGCTCCCATAATGGGCGAACCGTCTTAAAACACAGATTGTATGCATGATGACTCACCTCAAAATCAAAGATATAGATGTAGAAATCCAAGGAAGGGAAGGCGGAGCGAACACGCCGACTGACCGCACAGCCCGAACGATCCTGGATGTGGCGAGTGATAGCAGATCCGATGGAACTAGCACATTCGACCAGGAGATGACGCGGCTGGTAAGTGAGAGTAGAGATCAGCGGGACCAATCGGAGAGAATGAGAGAAATCCTGGACATCATGAAGCGCCTACTGAGATGCATGCGGGACATGACTTCCAAGCAGAAGAACATCGCAATGCCGGTAAAAGATGCGATAATATTTCTGACCGCGGCGGCTGAGGCTCTAGAGGAAGTCCGCTCAGCCGGGGGGTACAACCAGCACGTGGAACGGCAGCAGATGAGAGAAATGGAGAAGCACCGGTAATTAGAGAGCGAGCAGCGGGGAAGACGACTCCGAACAAAAAGCGTCGATTAAGGGACAGCCCGGTGCAGGATTCCCCATCCAAGAGAGGGAGGACGGAGCAGAACGGATTCACCACAGTCACCAGGAAAAAGAAGCCGACGCGGCCAGATAGTGGGAAGATCATGGGTCCTCAACAGCAGCAGCAGGACAGGAAGGAGAAGAAGGTAAATCCTCGGCCTCGACGATGCGCAATACACATAACGTCAACCGGGAAGAAGAGCTATGCAGAAATACCTAAGGACCTCACTTCTAAGGTTAAACCTGAGGAAGCGAAGGCGGTCGTGAGAAACATCCGACTGACCAAAAACGGTGGGGTTCTCTTAGAACTGGAGAAGCGATCGGAAGACAAGGAGGCCTTCCAGAGAGTTATCCAGGAAAATCTGGGAAATGAATACCAGGTTAAAGGCCTCACTCCAAGGCTTACACTGGAAATAGGCGGAATGACGTGCGTGACCACCGAAGAACAGATAAACGCCACGATTAGGGAGGCGGTAAGCGACATGTGTAACCTTAGCACCCACGTATTTGACGTAGGGGGAGGAGAGCGGAGGATGGCCATAGTCGAAATGGACGAGACTGCGCCCATGACTGTCCTAAGGATAGGGAGGATTAAAATAGGGTATTTCAGCTACCGAGTTAGAAAGCGAATAGTGGTTCCGCGATGTTTCAGATGCCAAGGCTTTGGGCATCTGAAAAAGGACTGTAAGGACGAGGATCGTAGTGCATTATGCAGGAAATGTGGAAAACCAGACCACGTGGCCAGGGACTGTCGCACGAGACCGGATGGTCAGGCCTGCTTCTTGTGTAAAAAACGCACGGTTGCGGCCACTGAGCTAGCACATTTCAGGGACGAGCTAGAAAAGTTAAAGCGGCCAAAAAAATGACGACGGTTCTTATTTGTAGAAACAAACACGAACGGCGCCGTACTCGCTGACGACCTGCTCACTAATTGAGTGAGCCAGGGGCTCGCGGATGTGTCATTAGTTAGCGAACAGTATAGGCATCGGGCCCGCAATACGACCACGTGGTTCGCGGACGAGACCGACACAGCGGCGGTCTGGATAGCAGGTAGACATAGGTCACAAATTACCGGACGAGGCAAGGGGGAGGGTCTAGTATGGGCGCGCGTCGGGGATGTTACTTACGTGAGCGTGTATATATCCCCCAACTTACCAAGAAACGAATTTCTTAGGCAGGTTGAACGCATGGAAGACGTATTGCGGAATATCTCTGGCCTCCTACTGGTTGCAGGAGATTTTAACGGAAGGGCGATAGAATGGAGTATGCCAGAGACGAACAGTAGAGGCAGGGATTTACTCGAGATGGCCGCTAGATTAGGATTGAAGGTTGCGAACGAGGGCACGGCCACTACTTATCGACGCCCCGGGGTCGGCGAATCCATATCAGACGTCACTTTTGCATCTGAGCAACTAGTACCGAGGATTAGTAACTGGCAGGTCTTAGAGGAAGAGTCAGGCAGTGATCACCAGTACATCACGTTTACGGTTTTAGATAGGGTAGGTGTACCCCAAGCGAGCAGACCATTACCGCGGTGGAACGCCCATCGATTAAACGTGGATCGGCTAGTGGAAGTGCTAAGTGTACCACAAAGGTCCGACGAAAATGATTTATCAGGCCAGGAGTGTGCGGAAGCCCAGGTGACCAGGGTAACGTCAGCTATAGTAAGAGCATGCGATGCCTCTATGCCGCGAAGCAGAAATGGAAAGCGCCGCCAACCAGCGTACTGGTGGACAGAGGAGATCGCGGAGTTACGTAGGGTATGCTTGAGGCTTCGTAGACGGGCACAGCGCGCACGGGAACGACGCGGGGCCACTGTTTTTAACGCTGAATTTAAACAGGCACAAAAAAGGCTAAGGCTCGCAATTAAATGCAGTAAGCGACGATGCTGGAAAGAGATGTACGACGAAGTTAACTCCGACCCGTGGGGACTAGGCTACAAAATCGTAACTCGTAGAATAGGGGCAATGAAGCCACCGGAGAATAGGAAGCGCGGTTGATAAGTGAGATAGTTGACGGGCTTCTCCCTGAGCATCCGCCGAGGGAAGAGACTGTAGAGGACGTGCGACAGGAGGATATACCCTCGTTTATCAAGCCTGAGCTACGGGTAGCGATTAGATCCCTTAAGAGCGGCAAGGCGTCAGGCCCCGATGGGATTCCAGTTGAGGTTTTAAAAGCCATCGCCTCGCGATGCCCGGAAACCTTACTGCATACCTACAACTTATGTCTCAGGGAAGGTGTTTTCAGCAGTCGTTGGAAAAGGGCGAAGCTTGTCCTTATCAGCAAAGGGAAGGGAGACATGACATTCCCGTCCGCGTATCGGTCGCTTAGCCTATTAGACACGATCGGCAAAGGTATGGAGGCGCTATTAAGGAGCAGAATCCAGAGCGCGATATAACAGTCAGGGGGTTTATCGGAAAACCAGCATGATTTAGAAAGGGTTTTTCGACGATAGGCGCGATACGATCGGTCACCGCGGCGGTGGGGCGATCAAGGGAACGATGTCACGAAGCGCGACCACTGGTGTTGGTAGCAACGCTGGACGTTAAAAACGCTTTCAATTCGGCACGCTGGGCAGACCTACTCGCAGCGCTGAGGGGTTTCGGGGTCCCACCCTACATACTACGCGTAGCAGAGGACTACTTCCGGGATCGCGAACTGATTATCGAGACGAGCGAAGGGACGGTGGTTAGGGAAATTACGGCAGGCGTTGCACAGGGATCACTGTTGGGCCCCGATTTTTGGATCGCGTCGTACGGCGGATTGCTGCGCCTGGAGATGCCCAACGGGGCATTTCTCGTAGGATATGCGAACGACGTCGCGGTGGTGGTAGAAGCACGGAACGCGGACTTGGCACAACTTATCTTGTGCCAGGTAATGAAACGAGTAACTAGGTGGATGACGGAGCACGGGCTCAGTCTCGCGCTGGCGAAAACCGAGGTAGTACTATTGACACGTAAAGAAATCCCTACGATACTACCGGTGTACGTAGGATCCGAATTGGTAATTACGAGGCCGACTGCGAAGTATCTAGGTGTCACCCTGGACTCAAAGCTTTGCTTTTGGCCCCACATCAGGGAAGTAACGGCAAAGGCAGAAGCACGTATAGCGGCGCTAAGTAGGTTAATGCGCAACGTTGGAGGCCCGCGGACATCCAAGAGAAGAATTCTCATGGCGACGACCAACTCTATACTCCTCTATGGAGCGGAGATTATGGCTGATGCCATGGAAGTTATCAAGTACAGGAAGAAAATGGTGGCGGTGCAGCGGCGAGGTGCGCTGCGAGTTGCATGCGCTTATCGGACGGTGTCGGTAGAGGCTGTGGCGGTGATAGCTGGTATGATTCCGATCGATCTGCTCGCACGGGAACGGAAGCAGATCTACGATAGGAGTGCAGAAGTAGGACGGGCAGACGCTGAGGGCGAAGCCTGTAGCCAGACGCTACAAACTTGGCATGAGAGGTGGAGGGCGGGGACGAAGGGCAGATGGACCTACCTATTGATTCAAGACATAACGAGGTGGCTGGGACGCAAGTACGGAGAGGTTAACTTTTACCTTACTTAGTTCCTGACAGGACATGGATACTTTCGATATTACCTATTTAAATTAGGTAAAATAAATACGCCGAAATGTAAATACTGCGGGCACGAAAGGGATGACGCGAAACACACCTTTTTCGCATGTAATAGGTGGGCTGCGGAAAGACAACGTTTGGAGGTGATGGTAGGGCGATTGTCGCCCGACGTGGTGATCGAATGCATGCTTTCAGGGAAAGACCGATGGGACGCGATAAATACCTCCATCGAAGGGGTCCTGTGCGCGAGAAAACGAGACCGATGCTTAATAGATTAGATAGGGCATCGTAGAAAGAAAGAACGTAGGAAGGACGGATGACGCCCTCGAGGGCGGTAGGGCTGCGGCCCGACCTGAAGTAATGCGAAAGCGGTTCCGGGTCGAGGCTGCCGTAGGGATAGGTTTTGGGTGTTTAGGGGGTAGAAATCCCTCACACCACGGAGTCCGCTACTCCGTGATGGTCTTAGTGGGCCTCCCTTCTTGCTCCACCTCCAAAGCAAGGACGAGCGCCCCGGAAGATTCACCTAGTACCTCGGAAAAAAAAAAAAAAAAAAAAAAATAATAATAATAATAATAATAATAATAGCAATAGCAATAAGAATGAAGAAATATTGATAAAGTCCTGAATGTGGAAAATATCTGTTTGTATTTCAATTGCTTTCAGTGTTATAAGCGACAAATTCAGTAAGTGAGCAAAATACTTGCTCATTGAATAAAGTAGAGTTCAAGAGCTTCATTTTGGCTTTTTGTGGAGGTCTGTAGATGCTGTGGAAACGATTTTACATCGACTTTACGTAGGAATTCAAAATTTGACAAAATCACGATTCACCATTTGCATACTTGAAATTTTTAACATTAAAAAAAATCATTACTCGGCTCCAGAAGCATCTACAGACCTCATCCGGAGCTTAAATTGAAGGACTTTGATAGTACTAAAAGACCTTTTAGGTTGTATAGGTCTTGTGAATCGTTGGGAATCAACAAGATCTCCTGCAATGAAAAGTTTTTCTCTTCAACAAGATTTCATGTAATTTTCAAACGACTATTTTTCGGCTCCCAGGCATCCTAAAAGGGTTCTTAAATAGGTCAAATTAAAGGTAATTTCACGAACTTATGATTGATGTGGTGCAAAAAAGGCTTTCCCGGTATTTAGATATGATAAATTACGAAAAACGCTATTTTTTTTTATTTTTTAGATATTGTGACCTATACTAATTGGACAAAAAATTATTTCTACATAAAAGTAAGTTAAACTGACAGTGGATGATATTTCTAAGTTTTATCCACCATTTAGACGCCTTAGTGCACGATAAAATAGCCACCTCTACGAATAAACCGATTTTGGAAAATTGTCAATATTTCAAAAATTCATGTGCTTGGCGGCACGACATTTTCAGGTCTACAGTATGCGGCTGAACGTTTTTCCTATATTTTTGGCATATATTTTTGAAATTCAATGGGCACTTTTAGAATTTTCCAATTCTGGAAATAACTGACACCCTAATATATATATAAAATATCATTACAGATCAAAATTTAAATTTATAAAAAAACACAATTTAACTCTAGTACCCCCTTAATGTAATATATCAAATTTAAAGTAGAATAAAGAAAAAAATAAATAGTATAAACTCTTATTTATTTGTCATTTATTAAACGTTACAAAATAATACAGTATTGAAAATGATTTGCAACAAATGGTATCCATAATGATACAGCGCATCGCATCGTAACATTATACCGTCATTAAATCAGAAAAACTCATTCCACCCTTGCAATGTTATAAAAGTAATCTTAAACGAAATAACTCTATTTACTTGGACTTACAGAATACATACGCCCAATACAATTGGAGCGAGATTTTCGTTTATACCATCGATAAATTTTATTGCTTTTTACGTTATCTTGTTTAAAAACATAGTGAGCAGGAATTTTAGTATAGGTATAATGCACGAGCTGTAGAATCACTCGTATTGAGTTCAAAATAAGCTAACAATGTGCTAGATCGATTTAATGCAGCTTCTGCACTCTCTTTGTCATTTAAATCATCAATTACTATCGATTGTTGTTCAGGTAAATGAACAGATAAACATACGATGCTGTGACTTTTATCTTGCAAAGGTTTACTCAAATACAATAGCATGCTTCAACTGGATAGACATATTGTGTTTCTACTTAACTACGAGTTTCATCATAATGGATTACTCTCTCATTATTAGTTCCCTCAAATGTTATATTCGAAGCATCATGACCTTTATATACATATTTATATAAGTATTTTACTGATCGTACGCTGAATACAACTTCTACATTTATATGACAATTAAACATACGTCATAATTATGGACAATATGGTACTACAAACCGATTATCTATATTTTGATTATGACGCACTACTATACGTCCATTATTTCTTCGTCTGTAATAAGGATAACCATCAGCTGATAATACCGTTTCCTCTTTAAACTCTTTCGGGTAGTGTTTTGAGCACTTATTATCAACTATACATCTACTATCATATGGACCGTGTATCATATTACGAACTACAATATCATATAATACGGGATCATTTTCAGCATCAGGGATTTCTGCAGATATGAATTTATTTATGTCATCAATATTTGTTAATTTATGACCGCCTTTTAAAGTAATTAATATATGTGCTAGAGGCAAACATCTGAAACTCAAGAACATGCACATGAGCTGCGGCATCACCAAAATATTTTTCCTTTATAATAAGCCACAGTAACCGTTCTTTCTTTAAATGAAATACCTTTGCACAGATATCAGGACGATCAGAGGCTTGTTGACCTGAAAATAAATTATCACGAATTTCACGCCAACTGGGATTGCATCGTTATGAACAAATCAGGTTTTCCTTGACTACGCACTATAACCACAGCATCTTGATAATTTTGCATCATATATCTAGGCGAACCAACAAATGTTGATGGTAAAATAATCATTTTACCTATTTGACAATGCAGGTTATTCGCATTGTTACTTAAATGATCGACTAATCCTTGATATGATTCAACTCGCAACTGTTTTTTATTCTTACGAACATATTCAATTCGATCTTTCTCTACTTTAACATAGCTATCAGCGATCCATTGTTGGAATAATCTACGACCTAATAGAAATACATTAAATATATCAGGTCTTACACTCATTCTATACTTGATATAAGAACACCTAGTTACACGATGATCTTGTCGTTCATATTGGTCATTATTTGCATCACCTGCCTCTACATTTCTGTTACTATTTTTTTTTCATTATATTGTTGTGCCAACCTTGCGATCCATGAGGATAGAATAATGGATAAATCATAGGTTCCACGTTTGGATCCATAGAACTTATTGATCGCAATACTCATGTGTCTTTATTGCGAATAGTCACATATGATTCAGGAATATCACCATCAGCTGTTGTACGTACTAAACGCAGCAGCAACTTCGTTTACTCTTTGCAAATTATATCTATTACGATCGTAGCCTGCTTTCAAACTAAATAATAACTGTAATTCAGGTTCGGTATCATTACTTAACAATTTACGTTGATGGTTAATTTCTTCTTTCATCATTACATATGACTTTGCAAATATATTACATTCTCTTAAAATTTGATCTAAATTATTCATAATTTCTCTATCGGATCCTAAATTAGCTGCCATCCTATAATCAACAGCCTCCTGAGGATCAACAATAAAAAGTTTAACATATTGAGGATTCTCATTTTCCGATGGATATAAAACCCCATTTATTTGATAATAAATTTGTCCTTGTATCTTAAAAAAAAATACGGAGCTCTTCCTATTGTAGGAAAATTAACTAAATTTGCATTAAAAGATGCAAATGAAAACGAACTATTGTAATTCCCAATACGTGTCAAGAATACCCTACTTTTTAAATGGAGATTTTCAAATAATAAACGTAATTCATCTAGATAATCTGGAATGGATTCTAATTCAACTGATCCATGCCCACAATAATCATTAAATGAGTTACCCTTATTAAACTCCTTTTCAGCTGCAAAATATTTTGCATTACAGTATTTACATAAAACATTCATTTCCCCTAAATAATATTCATTGACATTGTCATTTTGTAAAATATTTATGTTTTCTTCCAGCAATCTTTGATTATCAATATTTCGTTCACGTCGTCAACGTTTGAATTCAAATACTTTTATTATCACCAGTTGGTTCACGATATCTAATTCTAAATTGCGATGCTCTTTCCTTTTTGCTTTCCTTCTTGATTATCTTTAGTACTAACCGATCTCTGTCCTGATATTTGTCTCAACGCGTGATCTACTTCTACGATTGGATAAATTCGAATCATTTCCAATAGATTCAGACGCATTTTGAGAATAGGAAATATTCACACCAATTTCAGCAGAATGTGAATTCATATTGCGATTAATACGCTTACGCTCCCTATACCTTCTGGCTCTCTCAGCTGCTTGATTACGTTTTCTTTCTGTACTAACCGATCTCTGTCCTGATGTTTGTCTTACGCGTGATCTGCTTCTGCTATTGGATAAATTCGAATCATTTCTAATAGATTCAGACGCATTTTGAGAATTGGAAATATCCGCACCAATTTCAACAGAATGTGCATTCACATTGCGATTCGTTCGAATACGCTCCCCATACGTTCTGGCTCTCTCAGCTGCTTGCTGTTATCTAATAATTGATACCTCCTCTGATGATCGTCTAATTCTAGGCCTTCAACAATTAGGTCGACTATTATTCGGCTCTTCGTGTTGCTGAAGTTTCATCTTTTAGCAGTAATTCTTTTAACAATATCGATTTTACATTTCAGTAACTCATTCAAATTTATTATTTTACAATGAAGTAGTGAAAAGATTTAATGAAAGGCTTTAATAAAAATTTGTAATTCAAAATAAATATATACATTAACTTATAACAGTGCTTATAACTTGTAATAGTCCTTAAAATGGTACTTAAAATAAAAAAATATTAAACAATGATCGTTAATTCTAGTAAATTTAACAATAATCACATATTATGTGCAACCATATAGGCTTATATTTAATAATAGAGCTGAAGTTTAATTTATGTCAATGATATAATGATAAATGTTCAATAGTAGTAATAATAGTAACAAAATTCTATAATAATGATAAATTCTTAACAGTAATGCAATATGTGTTTGATGTTGGAATTCCAACGCCACAATGATAAATTTTTAAGTTTCTAATGTTCGTAGTAAGTTCTCAATGATTAGGCAAGTCCTCAATGTTTAAGGTAAGTCCTCAATGTTCATGGTAAGTTCTCAATGTTCGTGGTAAGTTTTCAATATTCATGGCAAGTTATCAATGTTCATGGTAAGTTCTCAATGTTTCAAATAAGTTTCCAAAAATCGCAGTAAATTTTCAATAGTAATCACGAATATTCAATCAATAACATCGCTGTTGAAAAGATCGAGGTGGATATCGAGGCTTGATATCGAGGTGGGTTTCGACCTCGATTGACCTCGATTTGCCTCGATTCGACCTCGATCCAGCTCGATATCTATGTCGATTTCGAGGTCGCCGCAGGTCGATGAAAACTTATCAAGGTGGATTTCGGGGAGGATTTCGAGGTTGACGAAAGCTGATCCACGTCGACCCATCGCAAGGTCGATTTTAGCAGGCTTTCGAGGTCGATTATGTCAAATCCACCTCGACCAGCCGTAAAAGAAGGTCGATTTCAGTAGGCTTTCGAGGTCGATGGCGGTTAGTCCACCTCGACCAGCCGCAGAACAAGGTCGATTTTTGCAGGCTGTCGAGGTCGATGGCGGCTAGTCCACCTAGACCAGTCGCGAAACAAGGTCGATTTTTGCAGGCTTTCGAGGTCGATTATGCCAAATCCACCTCGACCAACCGCAAAAGAACGTCGATTTCAGCAGGTTTTTGAGGTCGATAGAAGCTAGTCCACCTTGACCAGTCGCAAAACAAGGTCGATTTTAGCAGGCTTTAGAGGTCGATGGCGGTTAGTCCACCTCGACCAGCCGCAGAACAAGGTCGATTTTTGAGGCTGTCGAGGTCGATGGCGGCTAGTCCACCTCGATCAGTCGCACAATAAGGTCGATTTTAGCAGGCTTTCGAGGTTGATTATATCAAATCCACCTCGACCAGCCGCAAAAGAAGGTCGATTTCAGCAAGTTTTCGAGGTCGATAGAAGTTAGTCCACCTCGACCAGTCGCAAAACAAGGTCGATTTTAGCAGGCATTAGAGGTCGATTATGCCAAATCCACCTCGACCAGTCGCAAAACAAGGTCGATTTTTGCAGGCTTTCAAGGTCGATTATGCCAAATCCACCTCGACCAGCTGCAAAAGAAGGTCGATTTCAGCAGGCTGATGAGGTCGACGGCGTCTAGTCCACCTCAACCATTCCCAAAACAAGGTCGATTTTTGCAGGCTTTAGAGGTCGATGGCGGTTAGTCCACCTCGACCAACCGCAAAACAAGGTCGATTTTTGCAGGCTGTCGAGGTCGATGGCGGCTAGTCCACATCGACCAGTCGCAAAACAAAGTCGATTTTAGCAGGCTTTCGAGGTCGATTATGCCAAATCCACCTCGACCAGTCGCAAAACAAGGTTGATTTTTGCTGGCTTCCGAGGTCGATTATGCCAAATCCACCTCGACCAGCCGCAAAAGAACGTCGATTTCAGCAGGTTTTCGAGATCGATGGCGGCTAGTCCACCTCGGCCAGTCGCACAATAAGATCAATTTTAGCAGGCTTTCGAGGTCGATTATGCCAAATCCACCTCACCAGTCGCTAATCAAGGTCGATTTTTGCAGGGTTTCGAGGTCGATTATGCTAAATGCACCTCGACCAGTCGCAAAACACGATCGATTTTAGCAGGCTTTCGAGGTTGATTATGCCAAATCCACCTCGACCAGCCGCAAAACAAGTTCGATTTTTCAGGCTTTCGAGGTCGATTATGCAAAATCTACCTCGTCCAGTCGCAAATCACGGTCGATTTTAGCAGGCTTTCACGGTCGATTATGCCAAATCCACCTCGACCAGCCGCAAAACAAGGTCGATTTTAGCAGGCTTTCGAGGTTGATTAAGCCAAATCCACCTCGACCAGTCGCACAAAAATGTCGATTTTAGCAGGCTGTCGAGGTTGATGGCGGCTAGTCCAGCTCGACCAATCGCGAAACAAGGTCGGTTTTTGCAGGCTTTCGAGGCAGATTATGCCAAATCCACCTCGACCAACCGCAAAAGAACGTCGATTTCAGCAGGTTTTTGAGGTCGATAGAAGTTAGTCCACCTCGACCAGTCGCAAAACAAGGTCGATTTTAGCAGGCTTTAGAGGTCGATGGCGGTTAGTCCAACTCGACCAGCCGCAGACCAAGGTCGATTTTTGCAGGCTGTCGAGGTCGATGGCGGCTAGTCCACCTCGACCAGTCGCACAATAAGGTCGATTTTAGCAGGCTTTCGAGGTCGATAATGCCTAATCCATCTCGACCAGCTGCAAAAGAAGGCCAATTTCAGCAGGCTTTCGAGGTCGATGGCGGTTAGTCTACATCGACCAGCCGCAAAACAAGGTCGATTTTTGCAGGCTGATGAGGTCGACGGCGGCTAGTCCACCTCGACCATTCGCAAAACAAGGTCGATTTTTGCAGGCTTTCGAGGTTGATTATATCAAATCCACCTCGACCAGCCACAAAAGAAGGTCGATTTCAGCAGGTTTTCGAGGTCGATGACAGCTAGTCCACCTCGACCAGTCGCAAAATAAGGTCGATTTTAGCAGGCTTTCAAGGTCGATTATGCCAAATCCACCTCGACCAGTCGCAAAACCGGGTCAATTTTAGCAGGCTTTCGAGGTTGATTATGACAAATCCACCTCGACCAGTCGCAAAACAAGGTCGATTTTTGTACGTTTTCGACGTCGATTATGCCAAATCCACCTCGACCAGTCGCAAAACAAGGTCGATTTTAGCAGGCTTTCGAGGTCGATTACGCCAAATCCACCTCAACCAGTCGCAAAACAAGGTCGATTTTTGCAGGCTTTCGAGGTCGATTATGCCAAATCCACCTCGACCAGCCGCAAAAGAACGTCGATTTCAGCAGGTTTTCGAGATCGATGGCAGCTAGTCCACCTCGGCCAGTCGCAAAACAAGGTCGATTTTTGCAGGCTGATGAGGTCGACGGCGGCTAGTCCACCTCGACCATTAGAAAAAAAAGGTCGATTTTTGCAGGCTTTCGAGGTTGATTATATCAAATCCACCTCGACCAGCCACAAGAGAAGGTCGATTTCAGTAGGTTTTCGAGGTCGATGACAGGTAATCCACCTCGACCAGTCGCAAAATAAGGTCAATTTTAGCAGGCTTTCGAGGTCGATTATGCCAAATTCACCTCGACCAGTCGCAAAACCGGGTCGATTTTAGCAGGCTTTCGAGGTCGATTATGACAAATCCACCTCGACCAGTCGCAAAACAAGATCGATTTTTGTAGGTTTTCGACGTCGATTATGCCAAATCCACCTCGACCAGCCGCAAAACAAGATCGATTTTTGCAGGCTTTCGAGGTCGATTATGCCAAATCCACCTCGACCAGTCGCAAAACAAGGTCGATTTTTGCAGGCTTTCGAGGTCGATTATGCCAAATCCACCTCGACCAGTCGCAAAACCGGGTTAATTTTAGCAGGCTTTCGACGTCGATTATGCCAAATCCACCTCGACCAGCCGCAAAACAAGGTCGATTTTAGCAGGCTTTCGAGGTCGATTACGCCAAATCCACCTCAACCAGTCGCAAAACATGGTCGATTTTTGCAGGTTTTCGAGGTCGATTACGCCAAATCCACCTCAACCAGTCGCAAAACAAGGTCGATTTTTGCAGGCTTTCGAGGTCGATTATGCCAAATCCACCTGGACCAGCCGCAAAAGAACGTCGATTTCAGCAGGTTTTCGAGATTGATGGCGGCTAGTCCACCTCGACCAGTCGCACAATAACGTCGATTTTAGGAGGCTTTCGAGGTCGATTATGCCAAATCCATCTCGACCAGTCGCAAAACAAGGTGGATTTTAGCAGGCTTTCGAGGTCGATTATGCCAAATCCACCTCGACCAGCCGCCAAAGAACGTCGATTTCAGCAGGTTTTCGAGGTCGATGGCGGCTAGTCCACCTCGGCCAGGCGCACAATAAGATCAATTTTAGCAGGCTTTCGAGGTCGATTATGCCAAATCCACCTCGACCAGTCGCTAAACAAGATCGATTTTTGCAGGGTTTCGAGGTCGGTTATGCCAAATCCACCTCGACCAGCCGCAAAACAAGGCCGATTTTAGCAGGCTTTCGAGGTTGATTAAGCCAAATCCACCTCGGCCAGTCGCACAAAAATGTCGATTTTAGCAGGCTGTCGAGGTTGATGGCGGCTAGCCCAGCTCGACCAATCGCACAATAAGGTCGATTTTAGCAGGCTTTCGAAGTCGATTATGCCTAATGCACCTCGACCAGCCACAAAACAAGGTCGATTTTTGCAGACTCTCGAGGTTTTAGCGGCTAGTCCACCTCGGCCAGGCGCGAAACAAGGTAGATTTTTGCAGGCTTTCGAGGTCGATTATGCCAAATCCACCTCGACCAGTCGCACAAAAATGTCGATTTCAGCAGGCTGTCGAGGTTGATGACGGCTAGTCCAGCTCGATCAATCGCGAAACAAGGTCGATTTTTGCAGGCTTTCGAGGCCGATTATGCCATATCCACCTCGACCAACAGCAAAAGAACGTCGATTTCAGCAGGTTTTTGAGGTCGATCGAAGTTAGTCCACCTCGACGAGTCGCAAAACACGGTCGATTTTAGCAGGCTTTCGAGGTTGATTAAGCCAAATCCACCTCGGCCAGTCGCACAAAAATGTCGATTTTTGCAGGCTGTCGAGGTCGATGGCGGCTAGTCCACCTCGACCAGTCGCACAATAAGGTCGATTTTAGCAGGCTTTCGGGGTTGATTATATCAAATCCACCTCGACCAGCCGCAAAAGAAGGTCGATTTCAGCAAGTTTTCGAGGTCGATAGAAGTTAGTCCACCTCGACCAGTCGCAAAACAAGGTCGATTTTAGCAGGCTTTCGAGGTCGATAATGCCAAATCCACCTCGACCAGCTGCAAAAGAAGGCCGATTTCAGCAGGCTTTCGAGGTCGATGGCGGTTAGTCTACCTCGACCAGCCGCAAAATAAGGTCGATTTTTGCAGGCTGATGAGGTCGACGGCGGCTAGTCCATCTCGACCATTCGCAAAATAAGGTCGATTTTAGCAGGCTTTCGAGGTCGATTATGCCAAATCCACCTCGACCAGTCGCAAAACCGGGTCGATTTTAGCAGGCTTTCGAGGTTTATTATGACAAAACCACCTCGACCAGCCACAAAAGAAGGTCGATTTCAGCAGGTTTTCGAGGTCGATGACAGCTAGTCCACCTCGACCAGTCGCAAAATAAGGTCGATTTTAGCAGGCTTTCGAGGTCGATTATGCCAAATCCACCTCGACCAGTCACAAAACCGGGTCGATTTTAGCAGGCTTTCGAGGTTGATTATGACAAATCCACCTCGGCCAGTCGCAAAACAAGGTCGATTTTTCTACGTTTTCGACGTCGATTATGCCAAATCCACCTCGACCAGCCGCAAAACAAGGTCGATTTTAGCAGGCCTTTGAGGTAGATTACGCCAAATCCACCTCAACCAGTCGCAAAGCAAGGTCGATTTTTGCAGGCTTTCGAGGGCGATTATGCCAAATCAACCTCGACCAGTTGCAAAACAAGGTCGATTTTTGCAGGCGTTCAAGGTCGATTATACCAAATCCACCTTGACCAGTCGCACAACAAGGCCGATTTTTGCATGGTTTCGGGGTCGATTATGCCAAATCCACCTCCACCAGCCGCAAAAGAACATCGATTTCAGCAGGTTTTCGAGGTTGATGGCGGCTAGTCCACCTCGACCAGTCGCACAATAAGGTCGATTTTAGCAGGCTTTCGGGGTTGATTATATCAAATCCACCTCGACCAGCCGCAAAAGAAGGTCGATTTCAGCAAGTTTTCGAGGTCGATAGAAGTTAGTCCACCTCGACCAGTCGCAAAACAAGGTCGATTTTAGCAGGCTTTCGAGGTCGATAATGCCAAATCCACCTCGACCAGCTGCAAAAGAAGGCCGATTTCAGCAGGCTTTCGAGGTCGATGGCGGTTAGTCTACCTCGACCAGCCGCAAAATAAGGTCGATTTTTGCAGGCTGATGAGGTCGACGGCGGCTAGTCCATCTCGACCATTCGCAAAATAAGGTCGATTTTAGCAGGCTTTCGAGGTCGATTATGCCAAATCCACCTCGACCAGTCGCAAAACCGGGTCGATTTTAGCAGGCTTTCGAGGTTTATTATGACAAAACCACCTCGACCAGCCACAAAAGAAGGTCGATTTCAGCAGGTTTTCGAGGTCGATTATGCCAAATCCACCTCGACCAGTCACAAAACCGGGTCGATTTTAGCAGGCTTTCGAGGTTGATTATGACAAATCCACCTCGGCCAGTCGCAAAACAAGGTCGATTTTTCTACGTTTTCGACGTCGATTATGCCAAATCCACCTCGACCAGCCGCAAAACAAGGTCGATTTTAGCAGGCCTTTGAGGTAGATTACGCCAAATCCACCTCAACCAGTCGCAAAGCAAGGTCGATTTTTGCAGGCTTTCGAGGGCGATTATGCCAAATCCACCTCGACCAGTCGCAAAACAAGGTCGATTTTTGCAGGCTTTCGAGGTCGATTATGCCAAATCCACCTCGACCAGTCGCAAAACCGGGTCGATTTTAGCAGGCTTTCGAGGTCGATTATGACAAATCCACCTCGACCAGTCGCAAAACAAGGTCGAGTTTTGTAGGTTTTCGACGTCGATTATGCCAAATCCACCTCGACCAGCCGCAAAACAAGGTCGATTTTAGCAGGCTTTCGAGGTCGATTACGCCAAATCCACCTCAACCAGTCGCAAAACAAGGTCGATTTTTGCAGGCTTTTGAGGTCGATTATACCAAATCCACCTCGACCAGTGGCAAAACAAGGTCGATTTTTGCAGGCATTCGAGGTCGGTTATGCCAAATCCACCTGGACCAGCCGCAAAAGAACGTCGATTTCAGCAGATTTTCGAGATTGATGGCGGCTAGTCCACCTCGACCAGTCGCACAATAACGTCGATTTTAGCAGGCTTTCGAGGTCGATTATGCCAAATCCATCTCGACCAGTCGCAAAACAAGGTGGATTTTAGCAGGCTTTCGAGGTCGATTATGCCAAATCCACCTCGACCAGCCGCCAAAGAACGTCGATTTCAGCAGGTTTTCGAGGTCGATGGCGGCTAGTCCACCTCGGCCAGGCGCACAATAATATCAATTTTAGCAGGCTTTCGAGGTCGATTATGCCAAATCCACCTCGACCAGTCGCTAAACAAGATCGATTTTTGCAGGGTTTCGAGGTCGGTTATGCCAAATCCACCTCGACCAGCCGCAAAACAAGGTCGATTTTAGCAGGCTTTCGAGGTTGATTAAGCCAAATCCACCTCGGCCAGTCGCACAAAAATGTCGATTTTAGCAGGCTGTCGAGGTTGATGGCGGCTAGTCCAGCTCGACCAATCGCACAATAAGGTCGATTATAGCAGGCTTTCGAAGTCGATTATGCCTAATACACCTCGACCAGCCAAAAAACAAGGTAGATTTTGGCAGGCTTTCGAGGTCGATTATGCCAAATCCACCTCGACCAGCCGCAAAAGAAGGTCGATTTCAGCAGGCTTTCGAGGTCAATGACGGTCAGTCCACCTCGACCAGCCGCAAAACAAGGACGATATTTGCAGACTTTCGAGGTCGATTATGCCAAATTCACCTCGATCAGCCGCAAAACAATGTCAATTTCAGCATGGTTCTGAGGTCGGCGAGGGCTATTCCACCTTGACCAGACGCAGAACAAGGTCGATTTTCGCGGGCTTACGAGGTCGATGATGCCAAATCCACTTCGATCAGTCGCTAAACAAGGTCGATTTTTGCAGGCTTTCGAGGTCGATTATGCTAAATGCACCTTGACCAGTCGCAAAACACGGTCGATTTTAGCAGGCTTTAGAGGTTGATTATGCCAAATCCACCTCGACCAGCCGCAAAACAAGTTCGATTTTTTCAGGCTTTCGAGGTCGATTATGCAAAATCTACCTCGACCAGTCGCAAAACACGGTCGATTTTAGCAGGCTTTCACGGTCGATTATGCCAAATCCACCTCGACCAGCTGCAAAACAAGGTCGATTTTTGCAGGCTTTCGAGGTCGATTAAGCCAAATCCACCTGGACCAGTCGCACAATAATGTCGATTTTAGCGGGCGTTCGAGGTTGATAGCGGCTAGTCCACCTAGACCAGTCGCACAATAAGGTCGGTTTTAGCAGGCTTTCGAAGTCGATTATGCCAAATCCACTTCGACCAGCCGCAAAAGAACGTCGATTTCAGCAGTTTTTCGAGGTCGGTGGCGGGTAATCCACCTCGACCAGTCTCACGACAAGGTCGATTTTAGCAGGCTTTCGAGGTCGATAGCGGTTAGTCCACCTTGACCAGCCGCAAAACAACGTCGATTTTTGCAGGCTGTCGAGGGCGATGGCGGTTAGTTCACCTTGACCAGTCGCGAAACAAGGTCGATTGTTGCAGGCTTTCGAGGTCGATTATGCCAAATCCACTTGGACCAGCCGCAAAAGAAGGTCGTTTTCAGCAGGCTTTCGAGGTCGATGGCTGCTAGTCCATCTCGATCAGTCGTGAAACAAGGTCGATTTTTGGAAGCTTTCGAGGTCGATTATGCGAAATCTACCTCGACGAACCGCAAAAGAAGGTCTATTCGAGGAGGCTTTCGAGGTCTATGGCGGCTAGTCCATCTCAATCAGTCGTGAAACAAGGTCGATTTTTGCAGACTGTCGAGGTTTTGGCGGCTAGTCCACCTCGGCCAGGCGCGAAACAAGGTAGATTTTGGCAGGCTTTCGAGGTCGATTATGCCAAATGCACCTCGACCAGCCGCAAAAGAAGGTCGATTTCAGCAGGCTTTCGAGGTCGATAACGGTTAGTCCACCTCGACCAGCCGCAAAACAGGGTCGATTTTTGCAGACTTTCGAGGTCGATTATGCCAAATTCACCTCGATCAGTCGCAAAACAATGTCGATTTCAGCATGGTTCTGAGGTCGACGACGGCTAGTCCACCTTGACCAGACGCAGAACAAGGTCGATTTTCGCGGGCTTTCGAGGTCGATGATGCCAAATCCACTTCGACCAACCGGAGAACAAGGTAGATTTTAATAGACTTTCAAGGCCATTTTCGGCACGCTTTCGTGGTCGATAATACCAAATCCAACTCGACCAGCCGCAAAACAAGGTGGATTTTAGCAGGGTTTCGAGGTCGAGTATGGTTGGTCATCCTCGAAAAGCCGCGGACGAGGTCGATTCATGATAGCGTATTTGGGACCGATGACGGTTGGTAAACTTCGACTATATGAAGGGGTCGATTTTTTGTTCATTCGAGGTTCTTTATGGAGTTTACACCTCAACTAGCCGCGAATCATTTTGGTGGGTGCTCGATTAGCTGATCATCATGGCTAATCCACTTCGACCAATAATGAAACATGGGCCATTTTGGCAGTATTTCGTGATTGGTGATGGCATACTTACCTCGACCAGCCACGAAGCTAGGTCAATTTATACAAGGCCTTAAGGCCAGCAGCAAAGTGAGGTCGATATTTCATTAGTGTCGAGGTCGAGAGTATATAAAAGAATATTTTGAGCAAAGATTAACTTTATTAATTAATTTAACTTTTAAGCGTTACATAATAAATCTTATTAACTATTAACATTGAAGATTTTAAGCTCGACCGCAGAAAGCGGCAGCTTTGACAGCCCTGATCGGTAAATTAAGAAACTTTTCTTAATAGTTTGTTTTTCCTGAAAAATACAATTAAATAAATATAAGATATATGTTTATTTGTACATATATTATTCTTCTACTTTCAACTAACCAGCTTTTACTTTTTTGATCGTAACATTGATCTCTTCAGTCACGATGTGCCCTACCTTGGCTAGTTTCTCAGCAACTTTTGTTTCTGAAACGTTTTTCTCTTTTTTTTTCATGTAGTATACTAAGCATCCTAAGTAAAAATTAAATTAGAACCGTTTTTCTCTTGAACAAAAGAGGGTCCAGTAAATTTGTATCAAAAATTGTGATCATTATTAATTTGCAAATATAGAAATCATACCAATAAATTAATTTAAAAATGGATACTCATTTTTACATTACACTATAAATAATCAACAAAGTATATTTTGAATCATGGATTTTTTAGAGCTAAAAATGATTCTTATTTTTAGAATAATTAATGAAATCATTCTAAATGTTATTAAATATCTATCGTCTTTTTATTTTGCAAACATTCTTGAAATAACATTCTTCAAATAATTTGATAATTAAGATTTTTGTAAATTATCCGGACTCTCATTTGAAGTTTTGAGTGTTTTTAGCTACTAATATACATACTATCAAGAATACGTCGTTTAACCGGAGTAATTTGGTGCGACGGTTCTTTCCTTCGGGAGTTAGATAACATGATTGTCCTGTGTTGGACCTCTTGCATAAAACATCCATCGTATATAATATACGTAATAAAGTTTTTATACACATGCTCTCACTTATTGAGTTGAGGACGGCTTGCCAATCTTCTTCTGTTATGGAGATCCCTCCTAACAGATGTCTCATGTTTACCTGCAAACCAATAAATTTTACATTGTAGACATTTTTATTACTGTTTTAGGTTTCGCGAAAAGTTTATTGTACCGTAAATGTATTTATATCTAAAATAGTATATTACGCTTCTACGGAGGAAAAAATTTGGTCAGTCCACAGGTTTTGTAAATTGACACCCGAGCCGAAGGCGAGTAAAGAGGAAGTTAAGTAAATATTCACAATAGGAAATGAAATAAAGATACATGGAAAGTATACTTTCTCCTAGAAATAAGAGTGTCTCTTATAAAAAAACCCATGTCCTAAATTGAGAAACATGATAAAATCGTTTTGATTGGTTCACGATACACAAGCGCGAAATCAACATAATTTGAATTTATTTCTAAACTTAAAGTGACCCAAGCTGTGTGTTAGTTAAGTCAGTAACCTTCAAAACTGACACAATAGTTGCACACGCAACGTTTATCTGATAATCTCGTTAAAGAACAGGTGATCATATTTGTACGACAGAAATATAGTACATTAATTCAGAGAATAAGTTACAAAACACCTTGCTGTAATGTTTGTTTTATTTTAATATCCAACTAAAGAAAATGTAATTATATATGTATATACTTTGTGTACATAAATCTGCCTGTGTACAAATAGCAGTCACGTTAACAAATGTAATATTTCTATTTCCTTACTTTTTGTTGACCTTCATCTTTTTTCCATTTTTCTAGAAATTTAAGTCTATTTTCATCTTGGTCTTTGCCTTCACTGTATTTGTCAGAATTACTTTCCATTTTTTTAGATTTTTTTGAGGTTTCGGTTTCAACCTTATTCTTCCTTTTATTAGACTTCGCTTTAAAAAATGGATCAGTCTCCAACGGCTGTTCACGATGAGGACAATTACTTTTTTCTTTTTCAAGTAAACCTACAATATAAACTTCGGATGTGCACAGGAATTTTGATTACATGAACGCTAATTATATAAATATTCACGTACTTTCGTTTTCTTCTCTCATAGAACCTTCATTTTCACCGAAATCATCACCTACACCTGTAAAATGAGATTTCCGAAGAAAATATCAAGATTTAAACAAATTTTAAATTAATTCAATTTTACGTAAATTTGAACATTTTAAACTATTATTGATAGATCCATATAAGGAAATGATGTCTTTTGAAAGAAAAAAAACAAGTTCGATTTAAGAACATCACCGTATATTGAAAAAATAACATTCTCCTGTCGCCTAAAAATATGTATACTAAATCTTGTACAAATTTTAAGTCAATGCATGAAAAACTATCCTCGGAAAAACACGACTTAAAAAAATATTCTAAAAATTTAATCATAAATATCTCGGAAATTATAAATGAATTATCGGTAGAACTAATCAGCGCATTGTACCTAAACACTCTTTTAAAGTGATTAAAGATATTTTACTGCAGTTATCGTACCCCTTGGAAATCTCGTAACCCGTAGAAATATCGTAACCCGTAGAAATGTGACTTTTTTTCATCTAATTTCCAATGTTTCGGGCAATTTATTTTCGCCCCTTCTCAAGGAAACCCGCTGCTAACTGCTTTAGCAGAATGCTTTCTCAAAGAGAATTGATAAATTACATCAAATAATTGTTTTAAATGTATATTTTAATATAAAATTTTATTCTTTCTGGTTTTCCATAACTACAATTATTCAAAATTATCAAGAAAATTATATTTAAAATAGTTATGTAGTAATTATTAAATTGCAAGTAAAAAAGTTTAAGGTATTAATCACACGCTATTTATTGAATTTATAAATTAATTGCATTTCTTCGAAACTTCTTCGGCGTTTTCTTCGAAAACCTAACTACTCTGCGTTTACTTTAAAACCCGGCAACTCAGCGAAGACTTCGAAAATCTACAAACTCATAGAGTGGTTTCAAAAATCATATAACTAGGCAAAGGTTTCAAATATCCTCTAACTCAAGCGCGTTTTTCTTTCTTTTATTTTGTAGTGCTACCTCTAGGATGTTAAAGTACAATTTCGGTATAAACGATGAAAAAAATTATTTTCGATTATTCTATATTTCTCTTTATTTTTTTACTGACTTAATATTATCTGTTTGGATGGATAAAAATATGGATTAATAGATAATTTCAACACCTTTAAGAAAATGTGACTACTTCCGACGGATATCCAAACTTAGAGCCAAAACAATTATTTTCGATTTATCCTATTTATTTTTCTTTTTTTTTTTTACTTAATAATATCCGATCGCGTCAACAAAAATATGGGTAGATAGGAAATTTCAAGACCTTTCTGAAAATGGGCCTACTTCCGACCGATATCCAAACCCAGAGCCTAAAAAAATTATTTTCGATTTATCCATATTTTTCTTTATTTTTTTTAACCGACTTAATGATATTCAATCGGGACGATAAAAATATGGGTAGATAGGAACTTTCAAGACCTTTGCAAATGGGCCTATTTCCAACCGATATCTCAACCCCAACGCCGTAAAAAAATATTTTCGATTTTTCCATATTTTTCTTTTTTTTTTAACCGACTTAATGATATTCGATCGGGCCGACAAAAATATGGGTAGATAGGAAATTTCAAGATCTTTCAGAAAATGGACCTACTTTCTACCGATATCTAAACCCAGAACAAAAAAAAACTATTTCGATTTTTCAATATTTTCCTTTATTTTTTTTAACCGACTTAACATTATCCGATCAACTATATAATTGAACTTGCACAACTTCAAAATAAGCTTTAATACCTGCTAAAGATAAACTTGATATCTCTGGTCAGTTTCAAGTTATGCTACGGACAAAGGGTATCTCCCATTATAATAGTCAAAATGCCCTTGCTCGGCTTTTGGAAAATAAACTTTATATAATTGTTTGGACACTAAAAAAAGTAAGTTTCTCCACCCAGACGCCTTCCGAACCCCTTCTCGTACCGACCTAACCCCAAAAAAGTCGTGTTTTTACATAATAATTTTTATTTCTAAAATGTGCAATATAACAAATCTGAAAAAATTCTGACTAATAGTTAAAATAATAGTGAATGCACACAAATTTTTGTGGACATTTTGAAGGTCATCTTGAAGGTTAAAAAAACTAAAAAAAATTAAAATCATTATAATTTAAAAACTGAGATACATACATCTGATTTTTTTATTTTAAATTACCGATTTCACTTTTTTCTAAATATTCCAATAGTTGATTTAACGATTTTAAAGGTGCGCCCTCTTGAAAAATGAAAAAAACCCTACTTTTTAGGTCATATTCATACATAACTTGAGAAAGATGTTCTTAAAATTCATAAAAAAATTTAGGTATATAGAAGGCACACAAATACATGAACTTGAATTTTTTTAGATTTTTTTAAAGGCATTTTCAATGTTAAAAAAATTTCTAAATTGCTATTACAACCGAAAAATCATGCATTTACCGCTTATAATCATGTTTTTGAGGTTACTTTGGTATGTATCTGAAAACAGATGTTCTAAAAGTTTCTAAAAAATTAGATAAGTACAAGACACGTAAGTTCATGCACTCAAATTTTTTTATTTATTTCTGGGTTACGGTTTAGGGCTAAAAAAATTTCAAAGTACTCGAAAGATCAGAGAAGTTCATATTAAGAATAACTGTGTGCGTGCGTGCGTGTTTGTGTGTGTGTGCGTGTGTGGGTGTGTGCGTGCGTGCGTGCGTGTGTGTGTGTGTATGTGTGTGTGTGTGTGTGTGTGTGTATGTGTGTGTGTGTGTGTGTGTGTGGGTGTGTGTGTGTGTGTGTGTGTGTGTGTGTGTGTGTGTGATTGAGCATGTATGGATAGCATATAAGTAGGTGTTATTCTATAACTGCTGACATTTGATTAATAATAGTTAATCTGCTCTGAAATCTCGAAATATTTAATCTGGATGGATGCATAATAATTTCACGATGTATTTTTTAACGCAGAATAAGTATGTTCAACCAAAATGTGTACAAAATACCTCTATTATGGATAAATAAGTGGCTTGAAGCGCACTCAAACGTTGAAAAATCAGGTTTTATGCGTTTAAATGACGTATATTTCGAAACAGTGTCAATTTCCAACATCGTAACCAAAATATTCGTATTCAGCGGTAAAAAAATACGTCGAAAATGATGTTTCGCACTACAAAAATAAAATTTTCAATGATTCCGTGACCAATTTTATGCAATTTTTCGAAAAGTTTGCATGTTGGCGGCATTATTTTGGGGTTATGTAATAAAAATTTGGATTTTAAACCATTTTTCTCATATTCTAGGACTGCTCTAGTTTACGTTAAGCCAAACCTTAACCTGATATCATAAATCGTTCTTGAGATATTTGATTTGGAAAAAAAAGAAGTTCCCACTGTGCGCCGTAGCTGCCGTGCATACTTTACCCACGGTTCTAATGTAACGTGCAAATTTCCACGTTACAATATATATACTATTATTATTATTCTTATTCTTAATATGAACTTCCGTGATCGTTCGAGTACTTTAAAATTTTTTTAGCCGTAAATCGTGACCCAGAAATAAGTGAAAAAATTTGAGTGAATGAACTTATGAGTCTTGTACTTACCTAATTTTTTTAGAAACTTTTAGAACATCTGTTTTCAGATGCATACCAAAATAACCTCAAAAACATGATTTTAAGCGGTAAATGCATGATTTTTCGGTTGTAATAGCAATTTAGAAATTTTTTTAACATTGAAAATGCCTTTAAAAAAATCTGAAAAAATTCAAGTTCATGTATTTGTGCGTCTTCTATATACCTAAATTTTTTTATGAATTTAAAGAACATCTTTCTCATATTATGTATGAAAATAACCTAAAAAGTAGGCTTTTTCGCATTTTTCAAGAGAGCGCACCTTTAAAATCGTTAAATAAACTATTGGAATATTTAGAAAAAAGTGAAATAAGTAATTTAAAATCAAAAAATCAGATGTATGTATCTTAGTTTTTAAATTATAACGATTTTAATTATTTTCAAATTTTTTTAACCTTCAAGATAACCTTCAAAATGTCCACAAAAATTGTGTGCATTCACTATTATTTCAACTATTACTTAGAATTTTTTCAGATTTTTTCTATTGCGCATTTTAGAAATAAAAATTATTATGTAAAAACACGACTTTTTTGAGGTTAGGTCGGTACGGGAAGGGGTTCGGAAGGCGTCTGGGTGGGGAAACTTACTTTTTTTAGTGTCCAAACAATTATATAAAGTTTATTTTCCAAAAACCGAGCAAGGGCATTTTAACTATTATAATGGGAGATACCCTTTATAACACCCATATACACACACACATACACACACACATACACACACCCACACACACACGCACACACACTGAGACATTTTCCGGAAAATGCACATGTCGACTCAGGGAGCTCAGAAATATCGAAAATCATCGAAATCTCGAGGTTGAAAAATTTCACCGTTACCAAGCTTTCTCTTTGAGAAAGCAAAAAATTGAGCGTAATGTAGAATGTATAAGCGGTCGTGAGAAGTCACCGCTTATATGCATTCTACCCTACGTTCAATATTTTCCTTGACAAGGGGCTAAAATAAATTGCCTGAAATATTAGAAATTTAAGACAATGTTTAGTGTGTTATTCCATCCAACTTTCATTAAAGTAGTGGACAGCAGAACCATTCGAGTCAACAAATTTTACTTTAGACACTCGAAGCTATCATTAGAGCTACTACAACATTATTCAATGTGTATATCATAATTATTAATGTTTTTTGTAATTTTCAGTCCTGATATAGATTGAAATAGAATCATATTTCATTCAATTATTTTAGTGCTGATCCACATTTAAGTTTATTATGTAGGTTTTATTATAACATTTCATTATTTCTAAAACTCTTTTGAAATCTAATTTTTTTTCTAAATTTTTCATATAATTGATATGTTCTTAAAATGCTCTCCAAAATTCTTCCAGCGTTTTGGAAAAGGGGATGTCAGAGTCTATACATCGTAAAGGATGATTGACGCCCGAAGCGCTTCGCCCCGCTCGATTTGCGATATCAACATACACGTCTTTTTGCATTTACATACATTATCTATTTACATAGGGGTTTATAATGAGACAATTATGTTTGAGGAGGAAAATCAGTAACAATTTTTTCATATAGATGCGGAATGTAAATTTGATATAACACTAGCAAAATCCAAATGCACTGCACGCGTACTATTTTTTTTTAGGTTATGAATATATGATTTTTCATTATCATTTCATTTTAATTGGTTTAAGTGATAGGATAATCAGATCATTTTTTAAAGCATGACAAAATTAATCTTTTTGTTCTAATTTGATTTAATTATTTAGTTTAAATAGTTAATGAATAAAAATTCAATTTCAAAAATTCAAATGTAGCGGAAGTAGAGAATTTTCGCGTCTATACCTTACAGACCAATCAAAATCACTGTTTAAGTGCTTCACAACATCCGGCCATCGTTTTTTAAAGAGAGGATTAAAGGTATCTCAATTGTATTAATTACCTATGGATTCCTCAATAATTATTTAAAAACTATACATTTGTCAAATAAATTCCAATAATAAATAAATAATACATATATATCATACCATTGTCGGCAACATTTAGTATAGGTGTATCCAGGTTTTGATCAAACAATCGTTTTGCGGTTTCATCTGCATTATTATAAAAAACTTATAGCAATACATATTTATGTCTCACATAATAAGAACCCAGATGAAAATTTACATATGACATATTATATATACTATTGACATATAATGAAGCAAAAAGTTCTTGCCGAATAAATTGAATCATATGATGCCATTTTATAACATCCTATATGATGTATCATATATTATCTTATGGGAATTGTCATTATGAGTCCCATGGCAGCCTAAATAAAAACACAGGTGATTAATCACCTTAATTTTTACCTGAATATTCACTTTATTTTTTAAACTGATTAATTAACTTTCCACCTGAGTTTTTCACCTCAGTTTTCACCAGAGTTTACACCCGAGTTTTCGCCTGATTTTTACGTGAATCGTCATGAAAATTACCCGTTTTTCTTTCTTTCTTCTTGAAAATCTGTTAAGGAACTTTTAAGGATGTTTCTGTGCGACTCATTAGTCAAAGCAGTGCTAAATGAAGAGATTAACTAAAATAAAAAAAAAACCATAGATGTGATGTTATTTATTTATTTAAAATGATAGATATAGTCAATGTATTATAAATGAAGTGTATTTAATGATTAAGAAAACTTTTTTCAGAAAATTTCGATATTCTAGAAACTAGATATTGCCACTTCAAACAATTATTCATAAATCACTGGGATCATTTTTGTTTCTCAACCGATTTTAATTTTGAAGGTCTCATTTTGTTCCTTCAGTAGTTTCATGGGGACTTGCAGAAGAAAAAATTCTAAATTATTCAAAACTCAGAAAGTTCGAGCTAATTGTTTATAAATTCATGCACGTGGTTAAAAAAAATACATTTTTTAAATTAGCTGCAACTTTGTCCGTTTTGAAAAACAAAAAGATTCCAGTGATTTATCAATAATTGTTTGTAGTAATAATATCTAGTTTCTAGAATATCGAAATTTTCTAAAAAAAAAAGTTATCTTAGTCGTGTTAACTACACTTTATTTATAATTCATTGACTATCTCTATCATTTTAAGTAAAGAAATCACATTACAAGTATGGTTCTTTTAAATTTTAGGTTACCTCTTCACCGATTAATCCATGATTTGAACAACAAAAAAACCGCTGCCAATTCATTGGCCCGTGGCTTCCTCAAACTTAATTTGCTTATTCCTTCAATTAATTTTTAATAACAAAAATTATAATTTTAGCAAAAATTTATGACATAATTATAATTAAATTCATTTATGAAGATTAAAAAGTATTAATTTTTAAATTATGTATAAAATATGAATAATATAATTCGTATGATTTTTTTTTTAATTATGTGTGAAAAATAAATAAAATAATTGATTGTAATATTATCGTCAAAACCTTTTAAAATTCCTAAATAACCTTTACTTCAAATTATATTTTCTTTGTGAAATTTCACACATAGGGTACTTGTCTCTAGTAGTATGCCTGTCCGTATTTGTGTGCTCTTTCTGGAATTTTCGTTGTAAGAAAAATGTTCTAACCTTAAAAATAATAAATGGTTATTACATAACAAAAGCAGGTACACAACTTGCGTGCATAGCGCATGTCATTTCTACTTTCTAGTATACATAAATGCGTTCCCAAATAACTACGATTTTAAAAGAGGGCTAAAATAGTTTTAACCTCAAATATCTCTGAAATTAATAAACGAAATCTTTTTCTTTAAGAACTCTTCTAATAAATAATATACAAACTGTACATCTCCACCAAATTTCAAAGAAATTAAAACAATTTTAATGTAGTTATATTTTGCAACAACAAAGAAAGTAATTTTCAAAAATACTAAAATTTTAAATATCAATCATCTCAAAAAATAACCATACAATCTGGATGAGATTTTACACAGGTATTGCCTATATTGCATACAAAATGGTCTATAAATTTTAAGCTGATACATGAAGTTGTCATTGAGAAATTTTTGATTTTGAAAAAAACCGTAACAAAATTTTAACCTTAAATGTCTCTAAAAATCATGAGACAATTCTTTTACGGAAAGGACTTATACATATAAACTCTTATTATATAAACTCTAATCTCCAAAAAATTTCAACATGATTAAGGTAGTTATATCCCGAGATACAAACCTTGTAGAAAATAATTATTGTTTTACTTATATAAAATCTGATAGTGTGGTAGATTATAGATGTTAAAGAAGAAAAGTTAATAATTGTAAAAGATTTTTAAATCCAAAATTATATAATTTCAAATGCAGATATCGTTCATTAAAGAAATAGTCATACAATGTTTCGAATTTTTTTTAATATTAATTTAATTTTAATGTTCAAAAGCTTAAATTATTCCTTGAATAATTACCTAAAGATTCACCGTTAAAAAATTTTGCAATAATTAATTGTAAGGAGAAAAAATTCATTGTTATTTAAAAAAATTTGTTGGGACCTATAAACAATTAGATTTTACTTGCTGTTAATTAATTATTTCAAAATTTTTTAACGGTGGATCTTTAGGTAATTATTCAAGTAACAGATTAAGCTGTGACCGATATCTGCATTTGCAATTATATAATTTTGGGTTTAAAAATCTTTTACAGTTTGTTAACTCTTCTTCTTTAACATCTATAATCCATCACACAATCAGATTTTATATAAGTAAAATAATAATTATTTTCTACAAGGTTTGTATCTTGGGATATAACTACCTTAAACCAATTTTTGTTTTCTCTAGTTATCATGCGACAAAGAAAATGACTTTGTAAAATACGATGTTAAATATCTCAAAAAGTAATCGTACGATCTTGATGAAAATTCGCACGCATATTATCTATATTATGAACAAAATTGTCTATAAATTTGGAGTTTATACATGGAGCCGTTCTCGAGAAATTATGATTGAAAAAAAGGCTAAAAAAAATTTAACCTCAAATATTTCTGAAATTTCTGGACTAATCATTTTGCCCAGAGAACTCGACCGAGAACTATCTAAAATCTACATACAAAACTCATTTTTTTCATATTTCAATTTTTTTCTCAAAAACTAGTCGACAAAATGGATTCAAACTTGTACAGATTATAGCTATTTATATTCAGCATTATCATGATTTTTTTTCAAAAAAATTTACCGTTTAGTTTAGGAGTTATAAGCTTTAAAAAAAAAAAAAACACTTTTTTGTTAATAACAAAAGAACCGCGATAGCTAGAGAAATTTTTTTTAGAAAATATAGGTATTTTAATGCTCTTTCGAATGCTATCCATTCGATTCAAATATCTCGATCTTATCAGTAAAAAAAAGCAAAAATCAATTTTGAGAAAATCGAAAATTCGAAATAAAACAAAAACGCATCGTCAAATCAAAAAATCAAAAAACAACTCAAAAAATTACTATCACAAAGCTTCCTCTAGGAGGAAGCAAAATAAAATTTACATAAAAATCGCATGATTAATCAGGTGAAATATCACGTGAAAAGTCAGGCGAAAAACTCAGGTGGAAAGTCAGCTGATTAATCAGTATTAATCAGTTTAAAAAAAATCAGATGAGTATTCAGGTAAAAATTAAGGTGATTAATCGCCTAATTTGTTTCATCTGGGAAGTCAAACGATACATAATTACAAGTATTTTCTATATGAAAATTTTGTCATATCAATTTTCAACTGGGAAAAACTATTATACTCATACATACCAATTTTTCGCAATGATTTTGGCGTGCTAGTGTCCACAGTTGTAGTACTTTTAAACTTGAGGCAAATATTAAAAAATAATTATTATTTTATAATTAACATTCCCTCAACTTATTTTATTTCAGCAAATTTTTGCCTTTTCCAGCGTAAAAATGTTGAAAATACTGATTTGCTCAAAATAATTTTCTGAGAATAGTTTTTAAATAGACAAAGGGCATGAATTTGATGCTTTGCAAATGAAGATGTATAAATAAATTAATTAAATAATGAAATTAGAGTAATCTTACATTTGTACGTAAGGGGGTGTGAAACAGTAATATGGATCCCTACCATACCGACATTGCCATTTTATTTATTTTTGACAATTCTAGAATTAAAAAAAAGGGTCGATTTACTGCTGACGAATGATAAGAGCAAGGCCTCTTAAATTGAAAGGAAAGTTCATGCACTGCTTGTTTTGGAAACCGTGCTTGAAATCTTCAAATTTCCGGAAATCTTGTTTGAAGTCTTCAAACACGGTTTCCGAAAAATGTAATGCATGAAATTGCCTGAAAATTTAACAAGACGTTGCGTGTATCATTCTGGAGAAAAATAAATCGCCTTTTTTCGAACAAGTTTCTAGAATTCGACCAACTAAATGAAATGTCGATGCCGGTAGGGTAGAGATCGATGATACTATTTCACATCCCCTTGACGCAAATGATTCTTTCTGTACATTTTGTTTTGTTTTTTTTTTTTTTAATTTTGTATTGTCTGTTTTCAATTCATTTTGACATGTTTTCGTTCCTACTTATTTTTTCCCAATTTTTCATGTATTATTGTTTCAAATGTTCTAATTTAAGAAGAAAAAAGAAACAGAAAAGTGATATTGTCTGCCAGGATAACTGTATAAAAATAGAAACCACCGATATAAAAAACATTTTTATGTAGATGGAATGAAACAAATTTTATTCAGTAGATTATGTTATATGATGTATGTTGTTTTAATGGAAATAAAGTAACCTCGTATTTTATAGAAAAAATAAAAAATAAAAATTTTGCATTAGAAATGCATGGTACATGTAAGTAAAATAATCCATCGGTATCAGACATGTCGTTCAAATACTGGTCAAAGATATTACTTTTTTTATATTTTCTGGAAACTGTTCCATTAAAAAAAAAAGTTTACCTCGGGAGTTAGTGAACTAGAACGTCCTAGTACCTCCGATGAATAGCTATGTATATCTTTTAAAGACACTGTTGTTGAATCTATGAAACATACATCTATTATTAAATTTTTTTCCAATGAGGTGCGACTTTAAGATGAAATAATTGCACTTTTTAAATTAAAATATTTTATAAAAAGTAATTTATTATTTTTCTAGTAAATGAAATAAGTTATGTGATTGAAGTTTGCAATGTTGGAACTCCAACGAAGATTCTAAATCCCAAAAACTTATGATTTCTGATTAGAATTTATTCAATAGCGACGAAAATGATGTGAACTACAGAAAAATGCAAGAAAATAAAAATAAAAGAAATACTCTCGCATTAACAATCCATTTTATCGGAGTGAAACAAAACAAATTATAAGTCAGCGGTTTCTGAGATTGCTGAAAATGTTATTTATAGCACTGCGTGACATAAATCCGCACTTATGCCACGGATAGGCGCGACAGCGGGTTTATCTAAATGTGCTATAAAATATTGTACGACATTAGTGCCTTCAGTGACCCAATGCACGACGTGAATCATCACCATCGCTACGCTCGGTCGCTAATTTTACGTCGTGCCGTAATGAGTTACTTATGGCACTAATCTCGTAATATACTATTTTGGGAAACACCTTCTAGCATCAAGGGAGTCTACAAAATTATTGGCAATGCTACAAGTACCACAAAACACCCCCAAACTATCCCTATATGTACCGTAAAATTGCGAAAAGCATTCCAATTCAGCCGTATTTGAAATCACCAAAACTTTTATTTTTGGAATACACTGTCTAGCATGCAGGGCAGCGAAACATTGGCGAAGCTGCAAGTACCGCGGAACACTCTCAAACTATGCAGCGATCTCAAAAACGGCTAAATAAGAATTTTTTGCGATTTTCATGGTTAAATGGGGCAGTTAGAGATGTTTTGCGGCACTTGCAGCGTTGCCAATTTTTTCGTAACACCCCTGCGTGCTAGAAAGTGTAGTAAAAAAATTAAATTCGAATAAAATAAAAAATCAAAAACGGCTGAATTAGAATTTTTTAACGATTTTGTTGGGTGAATAAGGGTGGTAGAAGGTGTTCAGCGGGACTTGTAGGCTTGGGAATTTTCCTGTAGCTATCCTGCAAGCTAGAAAATGCATTCCAAATCTAAAATTTATGGTGATCTCAGAAACCGATCAATTACAACTTTTTTCCGATTTTCTGGGGAAAATGGGTGGTAGTTAGGGATGTTTTGCAGTATTTGCAGCATTGCCAATTTCTTTATAGATATTCTGCATGCGAGAAAGTGTAATCAAGAAATAAAATTTTTGGCGATCTTCGGAATAGGTGAACTTGAATTTTCCTTGCAATTTTCTGGAGTAACTGGGGGTGGTAGGGGGTGTCTGGCAATACTTACAGCGTCGTCAATTTTTTTGTAGATATTCCGATGTTAAAAAGTGTACTAAAAGAATAACATTCTTCGCCTTCCCAAAAACGATTTAATTAGAATTTTTTGCGATTTTCATGGATAAATGGGGCAGTTAGAGGTGTTTTGCGGCACTTGCAGCGTTGCCAATTTTTTCTTAACACCCCTGCATGCTAGAAAGTGTAGCAAAAAAATTAAATTCGAATAAAATAAAAAATAAAAACCGGTTCACTTAGAATTTTTTAACGATTTTGTTGCATGAATGGGGGTTGGATAGGGGTGTTACGCGGTACTTGTATCGTTGACAATTTTTTTGTAGCTAATCCGCATACTAGAAAGTGTATTGAAAATAAAATTTTTGGAGATCACAAAAACGGCTGACCAGGATGTTTTTTCTTTTTATTTCGTCAAAATGGGGTGTTAGGAGTTGAGTTTTTTTCTTGTTTTTATTTTCTTTTTCAGTTTTACTTATTTACATCAGTTTTGTCGCTATGGAATCGATTCCAAGCGGAAATCATAATTTTGTGGCTTTTGGAATTTCCGTTGGAGTCGCAACGTTAGAAACTTTAACCATATCGTTTATGGAGATATTTTGAAGCCCAGAAAAATATTTAATGAATAAGTTAATTAAATAAACGATCCGTGTAGGACACCCTACACGTCACATGAGATCTCACATAAGAAATTTTTGAAAATTGTAAAATTATCTGAAGCGCTTTATAAAGGTGCATTTTTTAGTTAATTTGGGGGGTAAAGCTATCTATTATGCAGTTCTCAGTTGTGTAATACTCATTTTAAATTAATGCAAGCTTTTTACCGCCCACTCGAGTAGAATTTCACGTGAGACCCCACGTGAGAAATCACGTGAGATTTTTCAGTAGGGACATAAGCTAACTTTGTCGTTTTTGTTTAATTTTACCTATAGTATAGTTGAGCTGTTAATCAAAGACAGAAATAACTTCAAAAAACCAAATTTATGTGAACGCCGATGTCACGTCAGTTAGTTTTTCAAATTTTTCTCTTCGAATAAATAACCGATTTGACTGAAATTTCGGGAGACTGCTTAAAATTTGTATGCAAAGTGCGCTCAAGCCTTAAAATTTTAAAAAATTCTTAGCTTTTCATTTTCATAATTTATAGATTATGTTACCGTCGCAAGTTTTTTAAGGTTTTCTCGGCAATTAATTGATTGTTTGTTTTTCGATTTTCAGAAATGACCAAACATTAATATCCAAAGTGCGCTCAAGTCTCCAAAATTCTAAAAGATAAGAATTTTGTTATTTATACAATGAAAACGCGTTCTACTGGATACAGCGCCACCTTCCATTTATAATACATTAACTCCGGCAGCCCCTTAAACGACGAAAAATATTTTGGTTACCTTTTTCAGAGAGTCGATTTTCGAAGAAAAATTTGAGTTGGAGTTGCATATTTAGTTTCTGAAGCGTTTTGCCATTTTCCACTTCTTCAGTATATTTTTTTTTAAATTATGTAATTCTTCTTTTAATTTACCATTTTCATTAAGGATATTTTCGTTTTCCATTTAAATTTTATCCAGCTGATTTAAATTTTGTTGATTCTCCTTACAAACTTCAAAATATTTTTCCTGCAAAATGGATTTCTCTTTTTGCAGGTTTAAAAATTCAGCATTTATTGTAGTATTTTCGTCAATACTGCAACTTTTGTTCGAGGAATTTTTGATTAGCAAATCATCCTGTGTCATTAAAATATCCATCTTTGTTTTTAGTAAATCTTTCTGTACTTTAATATCTTGTTCACGAATTTTCTGAAATTGCAAAATAATTCTTTTCTAAAAGAGTTATGACCGAAAAAGTGAAGTTTCTAAATTTGATTTGTTATCGGCTTTTGAGTAAAAGTTTTGATTATTTTTTATTAATGATTAATTGTAAATAATTTTAAAAAACAATGTTCATACTATTATTTGAATGTTTATCTTAATATTTTATTTTGCATTATAAATGAAATGATTACTGGATATCGACATTCCTCCGAAAAACTAGCACGTTTTGTAGCGTCCTCGCGAAAATAGCGCGATTTTTAATACTGCAGCGAAAACTAGCAACTAGTTTCTTGAAGAACGTTGGTGATCTCCCGGAGCACACTAGTTTTCGTAGTAATCTCGCGAAACGCGCTAATTTTCCATACATACATTGGAATGTGCTAAACCTCGTCCCCAATCTAGGGGGGATCGCGCTAGTCTTGACGCAAATCAATAGTACGTCCAAGTCTACGCTACAAACGCTAAAATGGATTAGTGTTCGTCAGAACCTCAATCGTGCTAGTTTTTGTAGGTGCCGTCGATATAATGTATCAACATCAAACTTGAACTTAGTAACCGTATAAGTAACCGCACAGGTAGCGTCGCAGTAAGGCACTTTTCGCCGTACTATCACATCACGTAAACAGCTCTGTGAAATTTCTTTTTCGTTTTTGTTTTGTAAACGTATGGACAAAAATGATTTCAAACTTTTAATACGTGTTCAAATGTAACTAGTATGTTGATATGTTGAAAATAAACATCATAGAATTTATTAAGTATAATTTTTAAGTTTATGCTCATAAGTTTTTGAATGTGGTTGAAGTTTGCAACGTTGCAACTCCAACGAAAATCCAAACTACCAAAAATTATGATTTCCGGCCGGAATCGATTCTACAGCGACAAAACGATGTAAACAACAAGTAAAAGTGCAAGAAAATAAAAAACAACAAAAACTCACCCCACTTTGTAGTGGCAAAAAAAGAAAAAAATTCTAATTCAGCCGTTTTTGAGATTTCCAATAATTTTATTCCCGGAATACAGTTTTGAGTATGGAGGATATCTACAAAAAAATTGGCAACCCCGCAAGCACCGCGGAACACCCTCAAACTACCCCTTACATACCGAAAAATCGCAAAAAAATTCTAACTCCGCCGTCATTGAGATCGACAATAATTTTATTGCCGGAATACGAATTATAGGTTACAAGATAACTACAAAAAAATTGGCAACGCCCAAAGCACCGCGGAACACACTCAAACTACCCCTTTAAAATCGAAAAATCGCTAGAAAATTCTAATTCCTCCGTTTTTGAGATTGCCAATAATTTTATTGCCGGAATACGAATTATAGGTTACAAGATACCTACACAAAATTGGCAATGCCAAAAGTACCGCGGAACACCCTCAAACTACCCCTTTAACCGAAAAATCGCTAAAAAAATTTTAACTCTGCCGTTTTTGAGATCGCCTATAATTTTATTGCCGGAATACGAATTATAGGTTACAAGATATCTACAAAAAAATTGGCAACGCCCAAAGCACCGCGTAATATCCTCAAACTACCCCTTTAAAATCAAAAAATCGCTAAATAATTTTAATTCCTCCGTTTTTGAGATCACCAATAATTTATTGCCGTAATAGGAATTATAGGTTACAAGATAGCTACAAAAAAATTGGCACCGCCCAAAGCACCGCGGAACGCCCTCAAACTATCCCTTTAAAATCGAAAAATCGCTAAATAATTCCTTCATTTTTGAGATCGCCAATAATTTTATTGCCGTAATACGAATTATAGGTTAGCTAAAAAAAAATTGGCAATGCTTACACCCGAAAAAAACATACAAAAAATTCTTATTCGGCCGTTTTTGAGATCGCCAATAATTATATTCCCGGAATATATGTTGATCCAGCAAGACAGCTACAAAAAAATTGGTAACGATGCAAGTGCGCTTAACATGATTTACAGAATGGCTAGATATAGGGGAAACCGTGGCTGGTTGGCTACTGAGGTAAGTTGGTGCAGTGTTGATAACTCCGCTTATCACCAACATTTGGTAATAATGTTGATATTAGCTTTGTGTAATACTGCCGTATATAAATGCTGAGACTATCAGAGTAAAAGATCATTTGTTGCTGTACGAGGTCAGTTTGAATTTTTTTTATATGGTTAGTGCAAAATAGCAATATTGTGAAAAACGTATATCGATTCCATTAAAACAGTAATAAGTAATTAATGTTAATTTGTAACACTCCGCGATATGTGTTATAAAATATAATTTTCTATACACGTGCAAGATCATTTATCGCACTAGTATCGATTAGTACAATTATATTTTAGAGCTTGCTATTATCTTTTATTACATACATATCACAATTTCGAAAATGTAATTATCACATCCAAAAAATTATCTTTGAAATTATGACGCACCCTTGGGGCAATTGGGCACGCTTTTTCCAAGGTAAATTGGCCCATCTTAACTACTATGAGTTATTTTGCATAAGTCTTTTGAGGACATGAAAAGTGTACAAATAAAAAAAATAGTACATTGTGCTACTAGGGAGGATAGTTGACTTTTTCTAGCAAAGATGATGATTGAGCATGAGCGACTCACGAGGGCACGTTCGGCGTAGGTATCTTGTAACCTATAATTCGTATTCCGGCAATAAAATTATTGGCGATCTCAAAAATGGAGGAATTAGAATTATTTAGCGATTTTTCGATTGTAAAGGGGTAGTTTGAGGGCGTTCCGCGGTGCTTTGGGCAGTGCCAATTTTTTTGTAGGTATCTTGTAACCTATAATTCGTATTACGGCAATAAAATTATTGGCGATCTCAAAAACGGCGGAGTTAGAATTTTGTTGCAATTTTTCGGTATGAAAGGGGTAGTTTTTGAGGGTGTTTCGCGGCGCTTTGGGCGGTGCCTATTTTTTTGTAGGTATCTTCTAACCTATAATTCGTATTCCGGCAATAAAATTATTGGCGATCTCAATAACGGCGGAGTTAGAATTTTTTAGCGATTTTTCGATATGTAAGGGGTAGTTTTTGAAGGTATTCCGCGGTGCTTTGTGCGTTGCCAATTTTTTTTGTAGGTATCTTGTGACCTATAATTCGTATGTCGGCTATAAAATTATGGGCGATCTCAAAAAACGGAGGAATTAGAATTATTTAGCAATTTTTCGATTTTAAAGGGGTAGTTTGAGGGCGTTCCGCGCTGGTTTGGGCGGTGCCAATTTTTTTGTAGGTATGTTGTAACATATAATTCGTATTCCGGCAATGAAATTATTGGCGATCTCAATAACGGCGGAGTTAGAATTTTTTAGCGATTTTCCGTAGATATCTTGTAACCTATAATTCGTATTCCGAGAATAAAATTATTGGCAATCTCAAAAACGGCGGGATTATGAATATTTAGCGATTTTTCGATTTTAAAGTGGTAGTTTGAGGGTGTTCCACGATGCTTTGGGCGTTGCCAAGTTTTCTGTGGGTATCTTGTAACATATAATTCGTATTTCGGCAATAAAATTATTACCGATCTCAATAACGGCGGAGTTAGAATTTTTTAACGATTTTTCGGTATGTAAGGGGTGTTCCGCGGTGCTTGCGGGGTTGCCAATTTTTGTTTAGCTATCGTCCATGCTCAAAGCTGTATTCCGAGAATATAATGATTGGCGATCTCAAAAACAGCCGAATTAGAATTTTTTGTATGTTTTTTTCGGGCGAAAGGGGTAGTTTGTGGGTGTTCCGAGGTGCTTGAATCATTGCCAATTTTTTTGTAGCTCTCCTGCGGGCTCAAGAATGTATTCCAGGAATAAAATTATTGGCGGTCTCAAAAACGGAGGAATTAGACTTTTTTCAGCGATATTTCGATTTTAAAGGGGTAGTTCGAGGGCGTTCCACGGTGCTTTAAGCGGTGCCAATTTTTTTGTAGTTATCTTGTAACCTATAATTCGTATTCCAGCAATAAAATTATTGGCAATCTCAATAACGACGGAGTTAGAATTTTTTAGCGATTTTTCGGTATGTAAGGTGTGTTCCGCGGTGCTTGCGGGGTTGCCAATTTTTTTTTAGCTATCGTCCATGCTCAAAGCTGTATTCCGAGAATATAATGATAGGCGATTTCAAAAACAGCCGAATTAGAATTTTTTGTATGTTTTTTTCGGGCGAAAGGGGTAGTTTGTGGGTGTTCCGAGGTGCTTGAATCATTGCCAATTTTTTTGTAGCTCTCCTGCGGGCTCAAGAATGTATTCCAGGAATAAAATTATTGGCGGTCTCAAAAACGGAGGAATTAGACTTTTTTCAGCGATATTTCGATTTTAAAGGGGTAGTTCGAGGGCGTTCCACGGTGCTTTGAGCGGTGCCAATTTTTTTGTAGGTATCTTGTAACCTATAATTCGTATTTCAGCAATAAAATTATTGGCGATCTCAATAACGACGGAGTTAGAATGTTTTAGCGATTTTTCGGTATGTAAGGGGTGTTCCGCGGTGCTTGCGGGGTTGCCAATTTTTTTTTAGTTATCGTCCATGCTCAAAGCTGTATTCCGAGAATATAATGATTGGCGATCTCAATAACAGCCGAATCAGAATTTTTTGTTTGTTTTTTTCGGGCGAAAGGGGTAGTTTGTGGGTGTTCCGAGGTGCTTGAATCATTGCCAATTTTTTTGTAGCTCTCCTGCGGGCTCCAGAATATATTCCAGGAATAAAATTATTGGCGGTCTCAAAAACGGCGGAATTAGAATTTTTTTGCGATTTTTCGGTGTGAAAGCGGTAGTTTTTGAGGGTGTTCCGCGGTGCTTTGAGCGGTGCCAATTTTTTTGTAGGTATCTTGTAACCTATAATTCGTATTCCCACAATAAAATTAATGGTGATCTCAATAACAGTGGAGTTAGAATTTTTTACGATTTGCCCGTATGTAAGGGGGTTTCCACTGTGCTTTGGGCGGTATCAAATTTTTTTTTAGGCACCTTATAACCTATAATTCATATTCCGGCAATAAAATTATTGGCAATCTCAAAAACGGAGGAATTGGAATTTTTAATCGATTTTTCAGCTTTAAAGGGGTAGTATCTTGTAGTCTATAATTCGTATTCCGGCAATATAATTATTCGCGATCTCAAGAACGGCGGAATTAGAATTATTTAGCAATTTTTCGATTTTAAAGGGGTAGTTTGAGGGCGTTCCGCGCTGGTTTGGGCGGTGCCAATTTTTTTGTAGGTATGTTGTAACATATAATTCGTATTCCGGCAATAAAATTATTCGCGATCTCAAGAACGGCGGAGTTAGAATTTTTTAGCGATTTTTTGGTATGTAAGAGGTGTTCCGCGGTGCTTGCGGGGTTGCCAATTTTTGTTTAGCTATCGTCCATGCTCAAAGCTGTATTCCGGGAATATAATGATTGGCGATCTCAAAAACAGCCGAATTAGAATTTTTTGTATGTTTTTTTTGGGCGAAAGGGGTAGTTTGAGGGTGTTCCGCGATGCTTGCAGGGTTGCCAATTTTTTTTTAGATATCCTTCATGCTCAAAACTTTATTCCGGGAATAAAATTATTGTCAATCTCAAAGACGGCTGAATTAGAATTTTTTCTGTTTTTGCCACTACAAAGTGGGGTGTTAGGGGGTTAGTTTTTGTTTGTTTTTTATTTTCTTGCACTTTTACTTGTTCACATCATTTTTGTCGCTGTAGAATCGATTCCAGGCGGAAATCATAATTTTTTGGAAGTTTGGATTCTCGTTGGAGTCGCAACGTTGCAAACTTCAACTACATGTTTTTGAAATATTAGGTATAAAACTACTTACGTTTCGAAGAATCTTATTGGCTTTCTTTTCTTGCTTTTTAATTTGTGTTTTTACTTCTTGTTCTAATTTCTGTTCCTCATTCTCATCTGCTTTCAAATCTTTTGTTTCCTCATACTTGGCATTGTCGTCACTCACACTATCAGTAGTATCTCCATCTTCATCATCTACGTCATCTTTCTCGTCTTTAGTTTCACTATTATGTTCATCATTGGTAAATTCTTCGAGATCACTTATATTAAGGGGTTTAAATTTAGCTCTTGTACTTAGCCACTTCATTTCATCTTTTTCATTCTTGATTTCTATTTAAGTTAACATTCAAAGAATATTTATATGACTATGTAAAAATAATGCCATCACTCTTTAAATATAATACAACAATCACGCTGCGTTCTCGTACGAGCGTACTTTGGTAAAAAAAACCATGTGGGACCCACTGGGCCCAGTGGAGAAGATATGGGAACCACGTGGAAATGATATGCGACTCAACCCATTACTATCCCGACGGGGACATAAATCATTTCATCATTTCCGCTGGGACCAAGATAAATCAGCTCATGTTGAAAACCCATATTTAAAATAGAGAAAACCATGTGACTCGCACTAGATACTTACAGCTAATTCTAACATGAATTTCATGTATACACTACGTGGTTCACACGAGGTCCCACAAGGGTCCCACGTCGGCTTTTTCTAGTTATATATATGTATATATATGGGTAGTTCTCGGAGAGATCGTGCGCAAAAAATTTTTAATTTCTTGTTAACGGTCTAAATATCTTCCTGGGCATCCTACGAGTGCCCCAGAATTTTTTTTTTGATTTTTTGGAGCCTTCCAAAAAATGCTGTAGCACCATACATATGGCCAGATCAAGCATTTTTAGCTTTTTTTGCCTATTTTCAAGCCTAAATAACTCCAAAATGGTGAAATTTTTACAAAAAGTGATACGTACATTTTGCTTGCAAATGTTCTCAATTTTCAGAAAAACAATGATTCAAAGTCATTGGAGAAAGTTTGAAGGTCATTGTTGTCATTTTAAGCCTTAAAATTGACTTTTGAAAAGAAGCAATCCGGATAATCATCATACCAATGGTCTTAAAAGTAGTGCAAAATATGCCAGAATACAGCTGTACTTGTCTCAGAGAGCCACAAATTTTCATTTTTTTAAATATTCATTTTATTGCTAAAAACCCTAAACTAGGTATATTAATTTAGGGTTTTTTTAGCAATAAAATGAATATTAAAAAAAAATGACAATTTGTGGTACTCTGAGACAAGTACAGCTTTTCAAGAGTCAATTTTAAGGCTTAAAATGACAACAATGACCTTCAAACTTTCTCCAATGACTTTGAAACAATGTTTTTCTGAAAATTGAGAATATTTGCAAGCAAAATTGTATGTATCACTTTTTTTGTAAAAATTTCATCATTTTGGAGTTATTTAGGCTTGAAAATAGGCAAAATAGCTAAAAATGCTTGATCTGGCCATATGTATGGTGTTACAGCATTTTTGGGGGGGCACCAAAAAATCAAAAAAAATCCTGGGTACTCGTGGGATGCCCAAGAAGACATTTAGACCGTTGACAAGAAATTTAAAATTTTTTTTGCACGATCTCTCCGAGAACTACCTATATACACACATATATATATATATATATATATATATATATATATATATATATATATATATATATATATATATATATATATATATATATAGCTTGGTGCTTGCCTGCGTGCGTGCGGGCATGCGTGTGCGTGCGCGTGACTGCGTGTGTGAGTGGGTAGGTGTGTGTGTGTAAAATATTAAACATCTAATTTAACAATTAAATAGTACACCTACCAGCTGGATCTAATATCTGTATGGGTAACTCTTTGGCATTGTCTTCATCCGACCATATACAGGTATAAATTTTATCTTTATTGAAATCCATTCCATTTTTCGGAAATGCATTATTTTGGAATTCCTTTATAGACTTTATCGGAACGATTTTTATCGTTCTACCATATCTATCGATTAAAGTACAATTTTAGAACAAAAATTGATAAATAAATGTATAAAATGACTTTGAATACAAGATCTCTCTGCTGGTGATACTGCAAAGCTGCTGCAACTACTGCGTTGGTATTACGGTGCCATGTTAAAGCATAGGGAGAGCGCTGGCGCATGCGCAGAACCCCAAAAAGTACGTCGCTGGTATTACTGCGATTTTCCATAAGATTCTACAGCAGTAATACATACACAATAATACCCACGTCCGCAGTAGTACCCACACTTACCCTAATGCAGAATATAAATTGCTATAATCTCTGAAAATTTTAATCCATTCTGTTGGTTAGTTTTTGAGAAAAAATTAAAAAATGGAAAAAATGTGTTCTCTATGTCGCACGTTTTATGGAGTAAACCTGGATTAATCGCTTTGTAATTTCTTATAGAGATAGATTTTGGATAGATCTCGGCTAAGTTTTTTGGGCTACATGATCGGTCCATAAATTTCTGAGATATTTGAGGTTAAAATTTTTGTAACCCTTTTCTCAAATCAAAATTTCTCGAAAACGGCTCTATGTATCTAAATCGGATGGGTGGCATTCGAAAGCGAATTTAAATACCTATATTTTCTAAAAAAAATTATTTTTCTAGCTATCACGGTTCTTTTGTTATTAATAAAAACGTAAACATAGAAAAATGAAAAAAAATGAGTTTGGTATGTCTAACCATTGCGGGAGTAAAAATTGACTTAATTGCTTCAAAATTCCTCGTAGAGGTGGATTTTGTATAGTTTTCGGTCGAGTTATTTGGGAAAAATGATTGGTCCATAGATTTAAGAGATATTTGAGGTTAAAATATTTTTAACCTTTTTTCAAATCGTAATTTCTCGAGAATAGCTCTATGTATTCGAAGGGAATGGTAATAAAAGAATTCGTTTATGAATTTGAGAGATATTTTAGGCTAAAACTGTTTTAGCCATCTTTTCATATCGAAATTTTTTGGAAAACAGCTTTATATATGTTACTAGAAAGTGGAAATGACGCGCGATACGCACGCGTGTTGTTTACTTGCTTTTTCTAATTTAATAAGCTATTAGGTTCATTATTTAAAAATATTGCAGCGAGGTATAATGAAGGTAGGTTAATGAAATTGTCGATCACTCAAAAAACATGTATTTTTTTATGAATAACTAAAGAAGGTATTATTTAAATAAAATTAAAAATATACCCCTACAGCGAGTTTTCAATCATTATGAAAGCAGATAAGATTATGAAAATAAACAATTTATTAAAATAATACAGATGTTTGTTATTTCTTAAAGAACTAATTATTTTGAAATATTTTCGAATACTTGTTTTTCAGAGAATATTTCCTAAATCGATTCAAAATTTTAACCACTTATTACACTTATTAAAAACTACATTTGGTTAAAATTTCAATATATTTTTTCTTCATTTGTTTTTGAAAAAATTATTTTATAAAAGTATAAAAAAAAGGAATTGATAAATTAGTTTGAGGAAGCTACGTGCCAATGAATTGGCAGCAGTTTTTTTTTTTGTTTTTCCGAGGTACTAGGTGAATTTTCTTAGGCGCCCGTTCTTTCTTTGGAGGTTTAGTATACTTAAACTCAAGAATTCAATCTTGAAAATTCAAACATATTACATTTTGACGCCAATATTTATACTTTTGTAATATAATGATGATAACATCACTGGAGTTATGAGTTTAAAAAAAAAAACACGTTTTTGTTTTTGATGATAACTAAAGAACTGTGATAGATAGAAAATTAATTTTTTTTAGAAAATATAGGATTTTAATTCTCTTTCGAATGCCACCCACCCCATTCAGATACATAGAGCCGTTCTCGATAAATTACGATTTTTAAAAAATGTCAAAAAATTTTTAATCTCAAATATCTCTGAAATTTATGGACCAATCATTTTTCCCAAAGAACTCGACCGAGAACTATAAAAAATCTACCTCTGAAAGGAATTTTGAAGCCATTAAGTCAATTTTACTCTTGTAATCGTTGGACATACAAAACTGATTTTTTCATTTTTCAATTTTTTACTCAAAATCTAGCCTATAGAATGTATTCAAATTTTAACAGATTATAGCTATTTATATTCTGTATTATCATGATTTTTCTCAAAAAAATTGACCGTTTAGAAGCTGAGATCCAGGCATACACATACACACGCACACACACACACACACACACACACACACACACACACACACACACACACACACACACACATCCATACAGCATCCAAACATCCATACAGACATTTTTCAAAAACCATGTATTTTGATTCCTAACACCTCGGAACACAATTATAACATGTTTTTACAACAACTCAAAAATTTACTATCACAAAGCTTCCTCTAGGAGGAAGCTATTATGATAATGTAGAATATAAATAGCTATAATTTGTAAAAATTTGAATCCATTCTGTCGAATAGATTTTGAGAAAAAAATTTAAAAATGAAAAAAAATACGTTTTGTATGAAGCACGATTACGGTAGTCAAATTTACTCAATCGCTTTGAAATTTCTTGTACAGATAGATTTTGGATAGCTCTCGGCTAAGTTCTTTGGGCTAAATGATTGGTCAATAAATTTCAGAGATATTTGAGGTTAACATTTTTTTAACCTTTTTTTCAAATCGTAATTTCTCGAGAACGGCTCGATGAATCAGCTCCAATTTTATAGACAATTTTATGTCTGACATAGATGAACAGCTCAGGGCAACAAACGGTCAGCTTCTTATGAAAATACATTATGAGCTGACTGTTTGTTGCCCTGAGTTCTTCATATGTGAGAATTTTCATCAAGATCGTTGAATTACTTTTTGAGATATTTGATATTTAAAATTTTCGTATTTTACAGTAATTTTTTTTTGTCGCATGATAATTAGAGCAAAATATTGGTTTAATGATGTTGAAATTTTGTGCAGATGAAGAATGAAAGAATTGTCTCATCATTTTTAAAGATATTTAAGGTGAAAATTTTACGTTTTTTTCAAAATCGTAATTTCTCGATGACGACTTCATGTTTCAGTTTGAAATTTATAGACTATTTTGTATGCGATATAGATAATATACCTATGTAAAATTTCATCAAGATTATATGGTTAGTTTTTGAGATATTTGATATTTAAAATGTTGGTATTTCTGGAAATGACTTTCTATGTCGCACAATAACTAGAGTAAAATTTAATTACTTTAAAATTTGATGGAGATGGAGATTTGACGGAGTATAGAATTTGCATATTATTTATTACGTGATTTTTTAGGGTAAAAGAATTAGTTTCTAAATTTCAAAGATATTTGAGGTTAGAACTTCAATAAATTTTCTTCATTTGTTTTTGAGAAAAAATGATGTAATAAAAAAGTATAAAAAAAGGAATTGATAAATTAGTTTGAGGAAGCTACGTGCCAATGAATTGGCAGCGGTTTTTCTTTGGAAACCTCCAATTGTATTAATTAATGAATTATGTGACAATTAAATTAATTCGCTTAAGTTATTATAGTGCTTAATAAACTATTTATTGTATTTATATTTTTAGGTAATATTTTTCACTAACATAAGTAGTTTGAAAGATGGATCAGAATTTATCAGAGTCATCAAATGATAATAATCAGGTATGTTTTTCTTAATAAAATATAGCGGGGAACCGATGTGTGTAAAATCTAAATAATGAATGTTATCGTAAAAGTGCTATTAGTTATCATAATATTGCTGTTAGTTTGTGTTCATAATATCTGTAAAATTATAACTTTAGTGTCTTGCTGCGACATGGTAAATGTTATAATTTAGATTGTAATATCTCTAATTGAGTCAATTTGTTTTAAATTTCACTGACGTTTAGTTAAAACATTTATTATTTGAAAATGTGTGCACCATATATTTTATTTATACCTTAAAACACTCACCTATAATTCTCAGAAACATTTTGTGATATTTTTTTCTATAATATGTATTATGCAAATGCTAACTCTGATCTACATGATTACTTGCTTCAGTGATTTCAAATGTTTGTTGTGACTGTGTTTATTTTGAGATTATTTTGATTATAGTATCTATAGATATACTTCTACTATATTTGCAAGTAATATTTAAAGTTTTATTTTCTATTAAGTATCAATTTTCTATTGTGATTTATAGTACTGTCATCGTAACATCTAGAACAAATAACTACTAAAAATTGTTATGACTTATTATCAATAGAAATTTTAGCCTGATAAATCACCTGATTATTATAGGTTAGGGTTAACTCCGTTAATTGCATGTTTGTGAATTTCCTTGTAAACAATATGCATATTATAAACTGTAAGGGTTATGAAATCTCTATAATCCGTGAGAAAAAAGAATTAATTAAATGAAAATAAGTTCCAATATTGTGAAAAAGAATAGTAACTTACCTTCCCGTTTCTATAATACATGTCAATTTATAAATTTTATTCATAATAGGGAAGTGTTAGTCACGAAAGTACAGGAACAACGACAGCCGATTTACGTTCTTCAGAAAATATCATTGACAATGATAGTAGAAGCACGGGTAGTCTTACTGACGAGTTGCGGAGTAATAGTCTTTACGAAAACTTAACGTCAGAATCCAATCCAGAATTTTCAGACGAAAACATAGGTATAAATTTTAGTAATTATCCAATATTGTAACCTCATGACGATTTACTTGATAAAATAAAATTTTGAATAATTTCCAGGTGTATGGAATCATGAAAGTAATATATCTGATGTAAATGTTCCTCATTTTCCAAATGCGGATGAAGCACTCGACTCAGACGAAACAGGCAGCACTTCAGATGGTAATCTAACACATTGTTTCCAACAAATGCAAGTTTTCAAACACTTATCTTGAAGAAATGGTATCATTTCAAAAGTATTAAGATAAAGTGGTTTATAACTTTTGAATATTGTTAAAAATTAAATCGATAGCGTGAGTATGGGTACTTCGGCACTCGTGCGTGTTGCGGCGCTTATAGAAAACAATGGGAAAGAATGGTAATATAAGCAGCATTCTACATATGCGCAGCTGCCCACTCTGTAATTTCGGCTGGTTGACCTACGTTTTAACATGGTGCAATAATTGTCGCACAATAATGCCCGCATGTATCAGTACTGTTTGTTTACGTATTAAAACTTGTTTCATATTATATTGTTTCTCAAATTATAACATGTGAAGTAAGAATCGTAAAAAATGTGTGTGTGTGTGTGTGTGTGTGTATCGCGCCGGAGCCGCCTTAAAAATGCTAAAATAACCGTTTGTCCCTATTTTAAATTTCTTAAGTCCGAGATCAGATTCGTAATTAGCGAGTAGAAATATTGGACATGTAATAGAATCATTACAATTTTCTAGCTATTCGAATACAATAGTAATGAAACTATATGTAATTATATAATTATAGAAAAAACAGCAGGAACTATAAAATGGGCAGATATCTCATTAATAACAGATCCCAACCAAGCCTTAAATAACCTTATACAAAAAATTCAAACATGCCTAAACAGGTCAATAATTAAGACGCACAGCAATAAACAAAACAACATGAAACCGAGGAAAATTTGGATAACAAAAGCAATAATAAATTCGTGTAAAAATAAAGAAAAACTATATAATATATGGAAGAAGGATCCTACTAACTCTGTAAAAAAAGAAAATTACAAAAACTACATTAAGATACTTAACCACATTATCAACCAAGCAAAAAAGGACCATGATAGAAAGCAAATACAATCAAACATGAACAATCAAAGGAATCTCTGGAGAATAATTAATAACAAAATTGGAAAAAATAGTAAAATAAATAACAACATTAATTTTATCATGGATAATAACAACAAAAAAATAACCGACTCAAAAGAAATTTCTGAACATATCAACAACTTCTTCTGCAACGTTGGTAAACAACTGTGTGACAAAATTAAAACTCCACCAAACAAAAGAGTAAGGCTGCCTACTAAGAATAACAAGAGTATTTTTCTATATCCTACTAATCATCAAGAAATACAAAAAACAATATTAAACATGGAAAATAAAAATGGTGGGTGTGATGGTATTAACACACTCTCACTCAAAGTTTTAATATCACACATCTCCGACCCACTGGTTCACATAACCAACTTATGCTTAGAGAAAGAAATTTGGCCTGATGCTTTAAAGATTGCGGATATTATACCAATACATAAAGCCAAAGAAAAGCATATGCCAACAAACTACAGACCAATTTCCCTGATCTCAAATGTTGCAAAAGTATTGGAAAAACTACTGCATAGTAGAATATCATCTTTCATAGATAAATGTAACTTGATCTCAAATAAACAATTTGGATTCAGGAAAAATAGAGGCACTAAAGATGCACTATATCAAATAACTAACACAATCTATAACCACATAGATGCAAGCGACCCAATAGCTATTACATTCCTCGATCTAGCGAAAGCATTCGATACAGTAGATCATCAAATTTTGCTTGATAAACTATATAACTACGGCATCAGAGGTAGCGCATATAACCTCATAAAAAGTTATCTAAGTAATAGGAAACAAAGGGTGAAAATAGGTAATGATTATAGCCAATACAAAACTGTCTATATGGGAGTACCGCAAGGTACAATACTTGGACCACTGCTGTTCATTATTTATATTAATGATATGTTATCTTCAATGCCTGAAGATACAATATTGTCATACGCTGACGACACTGCGATCATAGCAATAGGTAAAACCTGGCAAGAAGTAGAAACTAAAATGAACGACTACCTACAAGAAATAGCCGACTGGCTAGCACTAAATAAACTATCTCTCAACAAGGACAAAACAATATACATGGAATTCGGCAGCAATTATAAAAGCACGCCTAAAAATATGAACATTTGCATACAAGGAAAAAACATCAAAAGAGTAGAAAACACCAAATACCTAGGAGTAACTTTCGATAGCAACATGAAATGGGATATACACACCAAAAATATATATAATAAGACCAAATACCTTACTTTCATTTTATACAAACTGTCTATTATAATGGACACAGACAATCTCCGTATGATTTACTATGCGTTGTTCCACAGTATCACCTCCTACGGTATTATAGCCTGGGGAGGCGCTTACGCAGGTAGAACCAAAAGCTTACAAAGCCTGCAAAACAGACTGCTTAAACTTATAAATAAAAACAATTTTATTTATGACAGAAATCCACTAAATATAGAGCAAATTTTTACCTTTGAGTCACTAATATTTCATTACAAAGAATTACAAGACAAATATATAGAATCCGACAAAGTAACGAGGAATAAAAGTATACCAATACCTAAACGTTGTAAACGCATCAGCATCAAAAACAGCTACATTAGAGCACTAACTACCTACAACAAACTGCCTAATGACCTTAAAACAATAACGAATAAAAAAGTCTGAAATATAAAATCAAGATCTGGATAAAAGCAAACATCTAGCATAATAAAACACCCATGAATAATACTAATAATATTAACTGTAAACAGATAAAGCAACTATATTATTCACTAATAAAGATATCGGACACAGACCTCCCACATTGGAAGTCCATGGGGAGTTTAGAGTCCGATAAACTGTTACTGGATATAAGAACATATATATGCGCACACGGGTTATGCACACTACATTATAAACGTTCTCATCGTCGATTATCTAATTACAACTGGAACAAAATCCGAAAACTCAATATTAATCAACAAATTATCATCGAAATTGCAAATATGATTGCTAACAGGTGGACGCTCTCAGAGAGCAACAAAAATACAACTTTAAGCAATAAGTGTTGTGACTATCGTATTACTAACGGAAATAATGAAATAAAACATATACACTTTGTCAAAGAAAAATCCAAAGATATTGAAATAAAAAGGAACACAACAACGAAAAATATAATCCCATAGAAACTGTATTTAGTACGATAGATAAAATGGCTGAGGATAACAATACAAAAACCATGTCAATGGAAGCAAGTGGCGCACCGGGAAAGCCTATACTGCAAGATAACACCTACCGCATGTCTTACGGAGATCTCAACTATCTAGGCTGTAATAAAGCACTACTGTATTTCGACAGAGGCATTCGAGGTAAACAAACATTTACAAACTCAATGTATACTCTAGAACAACACCCGAAATACAACGATCTCATAGTAGTAGACGACATTGTTTTTACATCAACATGTAAATGTGACTCAGCCAACCAACACAGATTGATGTTCCCACACTACAGAGTTACCTGTGCAGTGGGACTCACCTGCCCAACAAGACTAAACAGCTACGAAAGAATCATCTTTGCAAGAGACAGAAACGCATCCACGGAATCATTTACAACAGCAAGACAAATGTTGGTTAGATATTGGTGATAGAAGAAAAGTCATGAATAATGTGTGGTTGTCGACTTGACTCCGTAGCTGCTAGCTACGGGGATACAAGATCGACAAACAATCAGGGACAATACTTCAATTTAGTTTTAAGTTAGTTTAAGTCACCAGACCAGCATACAGGAAATACTTCCTCTGCTGGGTTACGCATGTAATGTAAAAATGTATATTGATATTATCGTAATACCTATGTACTTACTCTGGTTTAATAAATAAATAAATAAATAAATAAATATTTCAGGTTCTGCGGTGCATTCGAATATTGACAGCTTGAATAATGGAAATATATTAGATATGAGAGGATTTCAGGTAAATGAAGTGCATTATTCTGGTTAGCAATGAGGAAATAACCGTGTACTTTTATTTTTGACAGGCCAATTTGTATAATGATAACGTCGATGAGAGTATATATAATAGTAGTGATGCCGACGAGAATTATGAAGATGGTGTATTTTTTGATGCGGAAGATACTTTACCTGATTCATTTACGAGATTGAGAGAAATGTTAGAAGAAGACGAATCGAATAATACGATCAGCGCAAGTTTTGTAGTTTCTAAAATTGAAGTACTTTTAGCAATTTTCAAATTCTCTATAATCTATTCATTACCGAATACGGCCATTGAAGATCTATGTAAAATGATAAATAGTTTTTTTGATTCACGTATCATTCCAGACACGCGATATTTGCTGGATAAACTGTTTTATCCCGGAGAAAATCTGCATCATCACGCAGTATGTCCAGATTGTAGAACATATCTTGGTAAATTTGATCGAAGTAAACGCACAATATATTGTCAGATATGTGAAAAACACGTTAATTTAAAGGACCCGACTTATCGTGATTTTTTCATAACATTCGATGTACACAATGACTTTCAAAGATTAATTGAAGCCAATAATGAATATTACAGCACAGTTATTTCCGAAAGAGAAGCTGTTGCTACAGAATATAATGACTTTCATGACGGAGAAAAATATAAAGACTTCGTAAACTCATTACCAAATCATCAGAAACAGTCATATGCAACCACCATATTGAATAGCGATGGATCACCTATATTTAAAAGTAGTAAATTTTCTATATGGCCTATTCAAATTCTGGTAAATGAACTACCTATATACGTGCGAAGTGCGAACCCTATAATATATGCATTATGGTTTGGTAAAAATAAACCAAACATGACGTACTTCCTTCAGCCATTTGTTAATGATATGAATACATTATCAACGATTGGAATTCCTTGTAGAATAAAAAATATAGTACGAAAGGTACACCCATATACAGTCTGCTGTTGTGTCGACTCCGTTACCCGTGCACCGATGCAAGGTCTAACACAGTTTAATGGCCGCTTCGGTTGCAACTGGTGTCTACATCCGGGTGAAGAAGTATTTCATAAAAAGGGCACAACAAGGAAATATGTTTTACTCAATGAGATACCAAATAGAAGAAATGAAGCTGATACTATACGTCATGCTCAGCAAGCGGTAGATTCAGGTACGCACACCTTTGGTCTGAAAAAAGTATCACCATTGTTGAATTTATACAAATTTGATATAATTAATAGCTTTGTGCCTGATTTCATGCACAGTATCAATTTAGAAATAGTAAAACAGTTTTGCACGTATTGATTTGATACCTCAAATAAACCATACTCTATTCCAAAGACTTATGTGGACGACATAGCAAAACAAATTGAAAACATTAAGGTCCCAAATCAACTCGGCAGTTTATCTCGTTCTATATGTGAACAGAGTTATTGGAAGGCAAAAGAGTGGGAGAATTACCTTCTACATTATAGTTTACCTACTTTGGCAGAAGTACCAAATTTTCAAAATTACCTGCAGCATTGGTCCTTGCTAGTTGAAGCAACGCATATTTTATTGAGTGACTTTATAAGTGTCGAAAAATTAAGAAGGGCACACAACCTTTTGAAAAAGTTTGTTGCTTTGGTAGAGGTTTATTATTCCAAAGATGCTATGTCTTTTAATGTACATCAGCTTACACACATGGTTCAAAGCGTGATAGATTGGGGACCGTTGTGGGCACACTGCGGTTATCCGTTTGAGTCGGAAAATGGTAAAATTATTAGAATGGTGCACGCTGCTAAGGGAGTGTTAAATCAAATTTGTAGGAATCTTTCTAGAAACCAAAGCATTACAATATTAGAAAAACATGTTGCTTTAAGAAAAGAGTCCCCAGTAATTGATTTCTGTTATTCCTTGGACAATAGACGCACCAAAAAGACGAAAGTTATTGAACGAAACAGATACTTTCGCAGACAATTAAGATGTAAAACAAGGATTTTAGAAGAACGTAATATAGGCACAAATAACTTAAGGGCATATGGAAAATTGGTTACAAATAAATGTGTATTCAAGTCATGCAAAAAAATTAATTATCGATCTGATAATTCATTTGCACACACAACCCACGGTAATTACATACAAATCGTGCAATTAATAATAGATAAAGATGACAACAAAGAATACACAATATGCAGAAGAGTAATTGTACAAGATTTTTCAGAGGAATACAGTAGCTTAAAAATAGTCCAGCGTATAACAGATAACGAAGATGTAGTAGAAACTAACGATATTGATAAGGCGTGCGTCCTCATGAAAATTAATGATAAACAATATCTATCAACTTTACCAAACATGTTCTGGTATTCCTGATTGCTGTAATTGTACATATAGTATTTAATTCCACATTCGGACGTGACAACCTTTGAACTCTGAAAAACGGAGACGACATGTTTTTTTTTGTTTTACACTAGATTTTCATAGATTTATTGCAAAATAAATAGAATTATTCACAAAAATTATAAAAAACATATATAAATTTTAACTTTTACGCCGCAAATTTTACTTTTGCCCCTCCAAATTATGATAACAAATACATATACAACATGTTCTGAAAATATATGCACTACTCAACAGAACCTGGTAGAACACAAAATTTTAAGACGAAAGTCACGTTACCGTTTTTTGCAAATTTTGCGTAATTTTGGATACTTAAAAAATAAATAATACCGCCAATCAGCTCTGAGGCGGCCACGGCTAGCGGAGAAGAGTGCGGAGCTAACGCGATACCGTAAGCAGAAGTGGGAGAGGCGCATCATTGGCGCTTCATTCGCTAGAGGCGGATCGCTGGCATCTCCCGATCAATATCCTGCGATCCTGATCATACACGTTCGATATCCTTCTCAACTTCCCCCACTTTCTCAGCAAGGAAGGCTAGCTGGTATCTCCCGTGCGACCATCTTCTCTCCTGCTCCCACCAGCTTGATATCATCTTCTCCTAATCCTACTAACTCCTTCCTACACGCTCTAATGTCCCGTCTCTCTCCCCCCCCGCTCTCGTATACTTTCTCAGTCGCACTAGCACTTCCTCGGTCGGTCCCGTTCTTTCACGCTCTCTCTCGTACTTCCTCGGTCGCTCTCGCTCTTTCTCACTCTCTCCCAGAGTTTCCCGCAACCATTCGATTTCTTCACAGGGACACATACGTAGCAGTTTCACGTGTAGTTGAGGTGAATACACAATCTCGAATGCCTAGGAAAAATCGACCTTCTTTTGCGGTTGGTCGAGGTGGATTTGGCATATCGACCTCGCAAGCCTGCAAAAATCGGCCTTGTTTTGCGGCTGGTCGAGGTGGACTAACCGCCATCGACCTCGAAAGCCTGCTGAAATCGACCTTCTTTTGCAGCTGGTCGAGGTGGATTTGGCATAATCGACCTCGAAAGCCTGCTAAAATCGACTTCGTTGTGAGACTGGTCGAGGTTGACCACCCGTCCTCGAACTCGAAAAACTGCTGAAATCGACGTTCTTTTGCGGCTGGTCGAGGTGGATTTGGCATAATCGACCTCGAAAGCCTGCAAAAATCGACCTTGTTTTGGGGCTAGTCGAGGCGTATTCGGCATAATCGACCTCGAAAGCCTGCTAAAATCGACCTTATTGTGCGACTGGTCGAGGTGGACTAGCCGCCATCGACCTCCAAAACCTGCTGAAATCGATGTTCTTTTGCGGCTGGTGGAGGTGGGTTTGGCATAATCGACCCCGAAACCCTGCAAAAATCGGCCTTGATTTGCGACTGGTCGAGGTGGATTTGGTATAATCGACCTTGAAAGCCTGCTAAAATCGACCTTATTTTGCGACTGGTCGATATGGACTAACCTCCATCAACCTCAAAAACTAGCTGATATCGACGTTCTTTTGCGGCAGGTCCAGATGGATTTTGCAGAATCGACCTCGAAAGCCTTCAAAAATCGACCTTGTTTTTCGGCTAGTCTAGGTGGATTTGGCATAAGCGACTCGAAAGCCTGCTAAAATCAACCGTGTTTTGCGACTGGTCAAGGTGGATTTGGCATCATCGACCTTGAAAGCCTGCAAAAATCGATCATGTTTTGCGACTGGTCGAGGTGGATTTGGCATAATCGTCCTCGAAAGCCTGCTAAAATCGACCTTATTGTGCAACTGGTCAAGGTGGACTAGCCGCCATCGACCTAGAAAACCTGCTAAAATCGATGTTCTTTTGCGGCTGGTCGAGGTAGATTTGGCGTAATCGACCTTGAAAGCCTGTTAAAATTGACCTTGTTTTGCGACTGGTCGACGTGGACTAACCTCCATCGACCTCGAAAACTTGCTGAAATCGACGTCCTTTTGCGGCTGGTCGAGGTGGATTTGGCATAATCGACCTCGAAAGCCTGCTAAAATCGACCTTGTTTTGCGGCTGGTCGAGGTGAATATGGCATAATTGACTTCGAAAGCCTGCAAAAATCGATCTTGTTTTGCGATAGGTCGACGTGGACTAACCCCCATCGACCTCGAAAACTTGCTGAAATCGACCTTCTTTTGCGGCTGGTCGAGGGGGTTTGATATAATCAACCTCGAAAGCCTGCCAAAATCGACCTTGTTTTGCGGCTGCTCGAGGTAGACTAACCACCATCGACCTCGAAAGCCTGCTGAAATCGACCTCCTTTTGCAGCTGGTCGAGGTGGACTAGCCGCCATCGACCTCGAAAGCCTGCTGAAATCGATGTTCTTTTGCGGCTGGTCGTGATGGATTTGGCATAATCGACCTCGAAAGCCTGCAAAAGTCGACCTTGTTTTGCGACTGGTCGAGGTGGATTTGTCATAATCGACTCAAAAGCCTGCTAAAACGACCGTGTTTTGCGACTGGTCGAGGTGGATTTGACATAATCAACCTCGAAAGCCTGCAAAAATCGATCTTGTTTTGCGGCTGGTCGAGGTCGATTTGGCATAATCGACCTCGAATGCCTGCTAAAATCGACCTTATTGGGCGTTTGGTCGAGGTGGACTAGCCGCCATCGACCTCAAAAACCTGCTGAAATCGACGTTCTTTTGCGGCTGGTCGAGGTGGATTTGGCATAATCGACCTCGAATGCCTGCAAAAATCGACCTTGTTTTGCGATGGTCGAGGTGGACTAACATCCATCGACTTCGAAAACTTGCTGAAATCGACCTTCTTTTGCGGCTGGTCGAGGGGATTTGATATAATCAACCTCGAAAGCCTGCAAAAATCGACCTTGTTTTGCGACTGCTCGAGGTAGACTAACCACCATCGACCTCGAAAGCCTGCTGAAATCGACCTCCTTTTGCAGCTGGTCGAGGTGGACTAGCCGCCATCGACCTCGAAAGCCTGCTGAAATCGACGTTCTTTTGCGGCTGGTCGAGGTGGATTTGGCATAATCGACCTCGAATGCCTGCAAAAATCGACCTTGTTTTGCGGCTGGTCGTGATGGATTTGGCATAATCGACCTCGACAGCCTGCAAAAATCGACCTTGTTTTGCGACTGGTCGAGGTGGATTTGCCATAATCGACTCGAAAGCCTGCTAAAACGACTGTGTTTTGCGACTGGTCGAGGTGGATTTGGCATAATCAACCTCGAAAGCCTGCAAAAATCGACCTTGTTTTGCGGCTGGTCGAGGTCGATTTGGCATAATCGACCTCGAATGCCTGCTAAAATCGACCTTATTGGGCGTTTGGTCGAGGTGGACTAGCCGCCATCGACCTCGAAAACCTGCTGAAATTGACGTTCTTTTGCGGCTGGTCGAGGTGGTTTGGCATAATCGACCCCGAAAGCCTGCTAAAATCGACCTTGTTTTGCGACTGGTCGAGGTGGACTAACATCCATCGACTTCGAAAACTTGCTGAAATCGACCTTCTTTTGCGGCGGTCGAGGTGGATTTGCATAATCGACCTCGAAAGCCTGCCAAAATCGACCTTGTTTCTCGACTGATCAAGGTGGACTAGCTGCCAGCGACCTCGACAGCCTGAAAGATCGACCTTGTTCTGCGGCTGGTCGAGGTGGACTAACCGCCATCGACCCGAAAGCCTACTGAAATCGACCTTCTTTTGCGGCTGGTCGAGGTGGATTTAGCATAATCGACCTCGAAAGCCTGCTATAATCGACCATGCCTTACGATGGGTCGACGTGGATCAGCTTTCGTCAACCTCGAAATCCTCCCCGAAATCCACCTTGATAAGTTTGCATCGACCTGCGGCGACCTCGGAATCGACATCGATCGAGCTGGATCGAGGTCGAATCGAGGCAAATCGAGGTCAGTCGAGGTCGAAATCCACCTCGATATCAAGCCTCGATATCCACCTCGATCTTTTCAGAGGGATATCGTCCAAAATCATACATTTTATAACATTTTTCAACAGTTCATAATTCTTCCTAATTACACAGTGTTTAATTTTTTTAAAACAAAATCTTTCGGTTACGGGTCAAAGTCAACATCTTTTTACATCATTTTTTTACCAGCATAAAAACTGAAAAAAATTATTTATATGTAAGTTCTACGCAGGATAGTAATAGGAGCAGGTGACAGGCTGCAGTTAACGTTATCCATCAAATAATTTCTAAATTTAAGTAAGGTAAATGTAACACCTAGAAACACTTCGTCAAATGTAGACCCTCGGTAGAAACACTTATATTATTTCAATATAAAAAGAAATGCTTTACACTTTTAACATAGAAGAAAAATGTTATTAATTTTAATCGGTATTTATGTATGAAGTTAGTAATCGAATTATTTCTAAACAAAAATAGGAACTGTATAATTAATTTAGTATTAATTAATTATTAATTAAATAATTCTCAAACCAAAATAAGCGGGGAAAGGTAGTTCCGTGCTTGAAAGTGAAGCCACGCTGACAATTAGCTACCTATAAAATTAATAAGCAAGCAAGGAAGGCTAGCTGGTATCTCCCGTGCGACCTTCTTCTCTCCTGCTCCTACCAGCTTGATATCATCTCCTCCTAATCCTGCTAACTCCTTCCTACACGCTCTAATGTCCCGTCTCTCTCGCCCCCGCTCTCGTATACTTTCTCAGTCGCACTAGCACTTCCTCGGTCGGTCCCGTTCTTTCACGCTCTCTCTCGTACTTCCTCGGTCGCTCTCGCTCTTTCTCACTCTCTCCCAGAGTTTCCCGCAACCATTCGATTTCTTCACAGGCACGCATACGTAGCAGTTTCACGTGTAGTTGAGGTGAATACACAATCTCGAATGCCTAGGAAAAATCGACCTTCTTTTGCGGTTGGTCGAGGTGGATTTGGCATATCGACCTCGCAAGCCTGCAAAAATCGACCTTGTTTTGCGGCTGATCGAGGTGGATTGGGTATAATAGACCTCGAAAGCCTGCAAAAATAGACCTTGTTTTGCGAATGGTCGAGATGGACTAGCCGCCATCGACCTCATCAGCCTGCAAAAATCGGCCTTGTTTTGCGGCTGGTCGAGGTGGACTAACCGCCATCACCTCGAAAGCCTGCTGAAATCGACCTTCTTTTGCAGCTGGTCGAGGTGGATTTGGCATAATCGACCTCGAAAGCCTGCTAAAATCGACCTTGTTTTACGACTGGTCGAGGTGGATTTGGCATAATCGACCTCGAAAGCCTGCTAAAATCGACCTTATTGTGCGACTGGTCGAGGTGGACTAGCCGCCATCAACCTCGAAAACCTGCTGAAATCGATGTTCTTTTGCGGCTGGTGGAGGTGGATTTGGCATAATCGACCCCGAAACCATGCAAAAATCGGCCTTGTTGTGCGACTGGTCAAGGTGGATTTGGTATAATCGACCTTGAACGCCTGCAAAAATCGACCTTGTTTTGCAACTGGTCGAGGTGGATTTGTCATAATCCACCTCGAAAGCCTGCTAAAATCGACCTTGTTTTGCGACTGGTCGACATCGACTAACCTCCATCAACCTCGAAAACTTGCTGAAATCGATGTTGTTTTGCGGCTGGTCGTGGTGGATTTTGCATAATCGACCTCGAATGCCTGCAGAAATCGACCTTATTCTGCGGATGGTCGAGGTGGACTAGCCGCCATCGACCTCGAAAACCTGCTGAATTCGCGTTCTTTTGCGGCTGCTCGAGGTGGATTTGGCATAATCGAACTCGAAAGCCTGCAAAAATCGACCTTGTTATGCGGCTGGTCGAGGTAGACTAACCGCCATCGATCTCGAAAGCCTGCCGAAATCGACCTCCTTTTGCAGCTGGTCGAGGTGGATTTGGCATAATCGATCTCGAAAGCCTGCTAAAATCGACCTTATTGTGTGACTGGTCGAGGTGGACTAGCCGCCATCGACCTAGAAAACCTGCTAAAATCGATGTTCTTTTGCAGCTGGTCAAGGTGGATTTGGCGTAATCGCCCTCGAAAGCCTGCTAAAATTGACCTTGTTTTGCGACTGGTCGACGTGGACTAACCTCCATCGACCTCGAAAACTTGCTGAAATCGACCTCCTTTTGCGGCTGGTCGAGGTGGATTTGGCATAATCGACCTCGAAAGCCTGCTAAAATCGAACTTGTTTTGCGACTGGTCCAGGTGGATTTGGCATAATCGACCTCGAAAGCCTGCTAAAATCGACCTTGTTTTGCGACTGGTCGCCATGGACTAACCTCCATCGACCACGAAAACTAGCTGAAATCGACCTTGTTTTGCGACTGGTCCAGGTGGATTTGGCATAATAGACCTCGAAAGCCTGCTAAAATCGACCTTGTTTTGCGACTGGTCGCCGTAGACTAACCGCCATCGACCTCGAAAGCCTGCTGAAATCGACCTCCTTTTGCAGCTGGTAAAGGTGGATTTGGCATAATCCACCTCGAAAGCCTGCTAAAATCGACCTTATTGTGCGACTGGTCGAGGTGGACTAACCGCCATCAACCTCGAAACCTGCTGAAATCGATGTTCTTTTGCGGCTGGTCGTGGTGGATTTGGCATAATCGACCTCGAAAGCCTGCAAAAATCGACCTTCTTTTGCGACTGGTCGAGGTGGATTTGGCATAATCAACCTCGAAAGCCTGCTAAAATCGACCTTATTGTGCGACTGGTAGAGGTGGACTAGCCGCCATCGACCTCGAAAACCTGCAGAAATCGATGTTCTTTTGCGGCTGGTCGAGGTGGATTTGGCATAATCGACCTCAAAAGCCTGCTAAAATCGACGCTATTGTGCGACTGGTCGAGGTGGACTAACCGCCATCGACCTCGAAAACCTGCTGAAATCGATGTTCTTTTGCGGCTGGTCGTGGTGGATTTGGCATAATCGACCTCGAAAGCCTGCAAAAATAGACCTCGTTTTGCGGCTGGTCGGGGTGGATTTGTCATAATCGACTCGAAAGCCTGCTAAAATCGACCGTGTTTTGCGACTGGTCGAGGTGGATTTGGCATAATCAACCTCGAAAGCCTGCAAAAATCGACCTTGTTTTGCGGCTGGTCGAGATCGATAATTCAATAATTCCTGAACTCAAATAGGAGGGGGAAGCGATTTCCGTGCTTGTAAGCGAAGGCACGCAGACAGGCTACCTATAATATTAATGCGCGAAATAATTTTTAACGTATATGTAGGTAGAGGAAGCAAGTTTGACGCAGAAAGTGCAGCAGCCCAACCCGGCGAGTAAAAAAATTAATAATTAAATAATTACTAAACCAAAATAGGCTGGAGAAGGAATTCTCACATTGTAAACTGAAAACGCGTAGATGGGCAACCTATGCAATTGAGGAGGAAGATAGTTACAAATCTAAGTAGGGAGTGGCAGCCAATTCAACGCAATGAAGTGGAGCAGCGTCTTAAACGAGCTATGAATAATAAAATTAATAATTTGAGAATTTTTAAACCAAACCAGGCGGGGGATGCGAGTTCCGTGCTTGAAAGTGAAGGCACGCAGACAGGCTGCCTATATTAAATTAATGCGCGAAATAATTTTTAAATGTACGTATAGGTAGAGGAAATGAGTTACGCAGAAAGTGGAGCGGCGCAGACGGGCTAATCAAATAGTTACGATACATATGACCTAGGTAGCACTTTGTTACACTGCGTGAGTTAGAGCCCGAGCGTAGCGAGGGTCCTAATTACGCCGCGTCAGAGTGATACTTAGGTCACAATTATCGTATAGAATTTTATAGCACTGCCAACCTAAGCACGCTGTCACGCCTACATGTGTCCGCAGTTGTCCTTTGTTGCACCCTGAGGTTGCAACAAAGAAGAAATTCCTTCCCCAGCCTATTTTGTTTTGGTAATTATTTAATTATCAATTTTTTATTAGCCCGTCTCCGCTGCTCCATTTTCTGCAAAAAACTCGTTTCCTCTACCTACCTACATTTGAAAATTATTTCCCTCATTAATTTAATAAGTAGTCTGCGAGCCTTCAGTTTCAAGCTCGGAAATCGTATCCTCCGCCTGGTTTGTTTTAAGAATTCTCAAATTATTAATTTTATTATTCAAAACTCATCTACGCTGCTCCACTTCATTGCTTTAAATTGGCTGCCACTGCCTACTTTGATTTAAAACTACCCTGCGTCTCAATTGGATAGGTTACCTGCCTGCGCATTTGCACTTAAAAATGTATGGAACTTCCAATCCTTCGCCTTTTTTGGATTAGGAATTATTTATTTATTAATATTTTTATTAGTCCGTCTGCGCTGCTTCACTTTTCGCATCAAACTCGATCGCTCCCCATCTACATACGTTTAGAAATTGCTTCCTGCAATCATTTTGTAGGTAGCCTGTCTGCGTGTCTTCACTTCACTGCGTCGGAGTGGCTGCTACTGTAAACTTAGATTTTAAACTCTCTTGTTTCTCAATTGCATAGGTTGCCCATCTACACGTTTTCGGTTTACAATATAAAAATTCCTTCTCCAGCCTATTTTGATTTAGTAATTCTTTAATTATCAATTTTTTTATTAGCCCGTCTGTGCTGCTCCACTTTCTGCGTAAAACTTGTTCCCTCTACCTACGTACATTTGAAAATTATTTCATGCATTAATTTCATAGGCAGCGTGTTTGCGTGCCTTCACTTTCAGGCACGGAATTCGCATTTCCCGCCTGGATTGGTTTAAGAACTCTCAAATTATTAATTTTATTATCCGTAGCTCGTCTACGCTGCTCCACTTCATTTCGTCGAATTGGCTGCTACACTACCTACGTAGATTGAAAACTATATATCTTGCTCCTCAATTGCATAGGTTACCCGTCTGCGCGTTACATTAAAAAATTCCATCCTCCGTCTTTTTTGGTTTAGGACTCATTTAATTATGAATTTTTTTTATTAGTTCGTCTGCGCTGCTCCATTTTTTGCATCAAACTCGATCGCTCCCCAACCTACATACGTTTAGAAATTGCTTCCTGCATTAATATTTAGGTAGTCTGTCTGCGTGCCTTCACTTACAAGATACGAAACCCGCACCCGCCTAGTTTGATTTCAGAATTGCTTAATTATTAATTCTATTATTCATAGCTCGTCTGTGCTGCTCCACTTCAATGCGTCGGAGTGGCTGCTACTGTAAACTTAGATTTTAAACTCTCTTGTTTCTCAATTGCATAGGTTGCTTATCCACGCGTTTTCGGTTTACAATGTAGAAATTCCTTCCGCAGCCTATTTTGATTTAGTAATTATTTCATTGACAATTTTTTATTAGCCCGTCTGCGCTGCTCCACTTTCGGCGTCACACTCACTCCTCTACCTATATGAGGCGTTTCACGTCAGCTCTCCAGGCGCGGCGCGCGAGCGCGAAATCATGCTGTTTTCAGCTTGTGTTTGAAGGGCTAAGATGTAAAAAAAAACATAAAACGTGTTATATCTCAAAAACTATATTTTTAATATTTTTGTTGACCTGCTAGATCGAAAGAGGAGGAAATTTTACATGGATATTGCCTTTTTCTACATAGGGGTTTTTTGATTTTTTCGAGATATTATTCAAGAAATACTTAGAATTGAAAAATTTTGAGAAACTAATAGCACCATCGGAAAGCTGAGGAAAAAATACATCGAAATCACTTGGGGATTATTTTTTTTAGATACATCTTAGCCCTTCAAAAACAAGCTGAAAACAGCATGATTTCGCGCTCGCGCGCCGCGCCTGGAGAGCTGACGTGAAACGCCTCATATAAGTTAAGAAATGGCTTCCTGCATTAATTTTATACGTTGCTCATCTACGCGTTTTCAGTTTACAATGTGAAACTTCCTTCCCTAGCCTATTTTCGTTTAGTAATTATTCAGGAATGCTACTCTCTTTTTTTTTTATTTAAAAGGAATAGAGGAAAATTATAACAAAAAAGGGGCAAGATTTTCATGAAAAAGAGAAAACTGAATCAGTCAATTAGGCGTTTAATAGAAAATTGTAGGCGGGGGATGCGAGTTCCACGCCTATACGGGCCGGCGCCAGACATGCAATCAAGTCAAAATAATTATTTAAATAATTCCTAACCCCAAGTAGCGGTCGATGCGAGTACCACGCGTATACGGGAGCGTGTCAGACGTGAATACATGGCAAAATAATTATTCAAATAATTCCTAACCCAAAGTAAGCGGGGGATGCGAGTTCCACATGTACACGAGAGCGCGACAGACGAGTATATAAGGCAAAATAATTATTTAAATAATTATTAACCCCAAGCAGGTGGCGGATGCGAGTTCCACGCGTATACGAGACGGCGTCAGACATGCATTCAAGTCAAAATAATTATTTAAATAATTCTTAACCCGAAGTAGCGGGGGACGCGAGTTCTACGCGTATATGGGAGCGTGTCAGACGTGTATACATGGCAAAATAATTATTCAAATAATTCTTAACCCAAAGTAAGTGGGGGATGCGAGTTACACATGTATACGGGTACGCGACAGACGTGTATACGTGGCAAAATAATTATTCAAATAATTCGTAACCCCAAGTCGGCGGGGGATGCGCGTTCCGCGTGAATACGGGAATAAGGCAGACGTGTATACATGACAAAATAACTATTTAAATAATTCTTAACTCCAAGTAGGCGGCGGATGCATTCGTATTCGCGTGGAACTCGCACCTTCCGCCTACACATGGTTAAGAATTACACGAATAATTATTTTGCCTTGTATGCACATCTGACACGCTCCCGCATACGCGAGGAACTACCCCCCCCCCTCCCCCCGCCGCCACCCACCTACTTGCGGTTAGGAATTATTTAAATAATTATTTTGCCTTGTATGCACGACTGACGCGCTCCCGTATACGCGTGATACTCGCATCCCTCGCCTACAATTTTCTATTAAACGTCTAATTTACTGATTCAGTTTCCCCTTTTTCATGAAAATCTTCCCCTTTTTTTGTGAAAATTTTGCTCTATTCCTCTTAAATAAAAAAAAAAAGCGAGTAGCATCCCTGTATAATTGCTAAACCAAAATAAGCTGGGGAAGGAATTTTCACATTGTAAACAGAAAACGCGTAGATGAGCAACGTATAAAATTAATGCAGGAAGCCATTTCTAAACTTATATAGGTAGGGGAGCGAGTTCGACGCAGAAAGTGGAGTAGCGCACACGGGCTATAAATAATAAAATTAATAATTAAAGAATCGTTAATCCAAACTAGGCAGGAGATGCAGGTTCCGTGCTTGAAGAAAAGGCACGCGGACAGGCTAAACCTAAAAAATTAATAAGAACAAATTTTTTAACGTATGTACGTAGAGGAAGCGAGTGTAATGCCGAAAGTGGAGCAACGCAGATGGGCTAATAAAAAATTGATAATGAAATAATTTCTAAATCAAAATAGACTGGGGAAGGAATTTCTACATTGTAGACCGAAAACGCGTAGATAAACAACCTATGGAATTGAGAAACAAGATAGTTTAAAATCTAAGTTTACAGTAGCAGCCACTTCGACGCATTGAAGTGGAGCAGCGGCGCAGATGAGCTATGAATAATAGAATTAATAATTCTGTGGCTTCCCGGAAAAACCACGTAAGGGATGAGCTTTTCAAAATCGGTTTTATGCCTTTTTTCTTATCTTTAACCTTTAGAGGACGGGATGGCCCCTATACGGGCCATGCCCATGATCGACCCTTTACATGTGTTAGTTTTGAGATGTGAGACATCACAAAAACTCGATTTCTATAGAAAAGTGAGAGAAAACAGTAAACCCAAATCCCCGTCCTCTAAAGGTTAAACAGTCCTCTATCATTTAGCCGTGACAGAAATTACGGAGGTGCACTCGTTGTCTTGAATCAGCAGAAGGAAATACCACATATCTCCATTTTTTTTCAACATTTTCCCGGAATAACTACGTACCTCAATTTTTTTAGAATAATTACGGGGAAAACCACGTAACTCCACTTATTTTTTAGAATAATTCCTGGAAAAACCACGTAACTCCACTTTTTTTTTTTAGAATAACTCCCGGAGAAAACCACGTAACTCCACTTTTTTTGTAGAGTAATTCCCAGAAAAGCCATGTAATTCCACTTTTTTCTGTAGAGTAATTCCCGGAAAACCCATGTAATTCCACTTTTTTTTAGAAAAACTCCCGGAAACCCCATGTAACTGCACAAAAATTTTTTTTTATTCCCGGAATAACGACGTAAGTGAAATTCGATTTCTAAAACATGAACGCTATTTTCTCTTGTTACTATGGCAAAAAATATGTTATTTACATTAGCATTCATAGACACAGTGTTGCATTTAATCTCATTGTCTTGATTTATAACATCGATGCGAAACCTGCGAAACTAAAACTCGATTTACTCGAAACAATGAAAAGTGGAGATAAGTGGTTTTTCCTGGAAGTCACAGAATTAAACAATTCTGAAACCAAACTAGGCGAGTGCGGGTTTCGTATCTTGTAAGTGAAGACACGCAGATAGGCTACTGTTGGCGATCCAGCGCCTCGACCAGCGAGACGCTGACGTCACCAAGCCTTAAAAGGCAATATACGGTGCGCAGCCAATGAGCGCCCTCCACGCGGTCCTCTCTCACCGCCCCTCCTCAACAAAGTCTCGCCGACGGCACCTCGCAGCGCCGGCCGGCGACAGTTCACGCGCGACGGCCGAGAGAGACAGCAGCGGCTAAGTGTACGCCAGGAGGCACGACGGAGACTTCAATAAAGTTGCCATTTACCTCCACACGAAAGCCTTCAATTATTTGAACCTCCAGTCCACGATCCATCCACATTCTACACTAAACATTGGTCCTTCGAGCCGGATCGTGGGAGGACATCGTCATGGCCACACCAGAAGAAGAAACATCTCCTATCTTCTACGTCCACTCTCGAGTGGCGTAGAGATAGCAACTCTTCTTTCAGGTACGCATCAAAGTGTTCGTGGTCGTGAGTGCCGTAACAGTCGCGTGCTCTAGCATGCCGACTTCGCGCGTACGTTGCTGTCTCTCTCTCTCTCGTTAATTCGCCGTCGTGTGTACTCGGAAGCCACCTTCTAAGGCTTCCTAGGGGAAATAGCACATTCAATTGCTATTTTCCCCATTTCTAAAAACGCCTTGGAGTGCGTCGCTATCGACTCCAAGACGTTACCAAGAGTCATCGCGTTCGTACGTTGACCGGCAGCCATCTTGTCTTGTAGCCAAGAGCGTGCGCTGTAAAGCCAGCTCTCGAGCCACCGCGTTCGTACGGTGACCGGCACATATCAAGACCTGGACAACCAGCGTGCATTGTACACGCTCGGGGTCCACAGCATTTCTAAAACGGACAACCAGCGTGCATTGTACACGCACGGGGTCCACATCACTCAAGCAAAGGAGTACCCGCGTGGAGCCTACACGCTACGGGGCTCACGCAAGTCAAGCCAGGAGTCACCCACGTGTCGGCGCGCTACGGGGCTCACACAAGCCAAGCCAAGGAGTACCCGCGTGCAGCGTACACGCTACGGGGCTCACACACATCGAAACAAGGACTACCCACGTGGAGCTGGCTCGCTTTCACTGCATCGAGCTCGTACTCGCCGTATATATAGTAAGCTTTCCACGAGGGAAGGAGGGTCGTCTACAAGAAGACGACAATCAGGACGCGCTACGTCCGGGAAATCGCATACGTCATCGCCAGGAGGATTAGGAGGCGGACGAGTCCATCTTCGCCACAGGGGGCGCGCATCAACGGATCGGAGCTGTATTCGGACGAGTCCATCTTCTTCGCACCCAACGCCGATCCTATTGCGCTCGGATGCTTAGTCCTAATACTTGGACACACGTATCGTTCCAATTTGCTTAAATAAAATTTAGCAACTATCGTCTAGTCAATCTAGTATATTTATGCCATTTTAATGAGAATTTAATGATCTCTACTTAGTCAAATTACTTTAATTAAAATTGAGTAGCCTTATTAGAGATTAGTACAAGTTAACTGAGTTTGAGTTTATTATAAATTTAATTTGTAATATTGAACTACTCTTGAGGAAATTGAATGCAATTTTTGGCCTAGCAAATACTTATGTTAATTGACCTTGCAGTTTATCACTGCCTGCTGATGCATCGTCTCGTCTCCAAATTCGACTGCTGATCTACACCTGGATTCATTTCTGATTCCGTTGCTGACTTCGCTGCATGGTTGCTGAATTCAACGTCGGCAGTTCCTTATCTTCAAGCAGTCAACGTTACGGATCATCAGCTGATTCCACGTGGGAAGTTAACACACGCAGTCAGCGTTGCATCTTCAAGCGCATCTACGTTCATACTAGCATAAGTATTATAACCTAGGCTAAGATTTAGATTTAATAACTCTCACTATTTCTTCTCTCACTCTTGAGTGGTTAAGGATAGTTCTTAATCTAAGTTCACATTGTAAAATCAAGTTTTGCCTCCAACTCTAATTATTTGATTTCAAAATGGAGGGACTACATACTAGACAGTTGTTACTCCAAGCTAAAATTACAAACTCCTTTAAAAATTTCAAATCTAAGGGTAAAGATAACATGACGGAAGGTTACGCGGAGTCATGTCTCGCCGGCCTTGAAGCGAATTATGCGACTTTTCAGTTACATAATGAGTCCATTCTGAAACTTGAGGTTCTTGATAAAGATCATGTCTATTTTACTTCTAATATTTGTGATTTGGTTGAGGATAGTTTTTATGTCCGCCGAGGAGAATTTCTTGATTACTTAAAAACTATTAGAACAAGAGTTGCCATTCAAGGTCCCTCCAACTCGAATGTTGCCCCAGTTGCGACAAATCCTGCTCATGTAACTAACGTTTCGTTTCAATCCTTACCGAAGGTAGATTTAACAAAGTTTTCGGGGAAATTCTCTGATTGGGAGAACTTTAGGGATGTCTTTCGTTCGGTCATACATCGTCGCGAAGACTTAACGCCTGTTCTAAAATTGCATTATCTTCGCACTCACCTTACAGGTGAGGCACTTGAGAAAATCAAATCTCTTCCCATTGCTGGTGACAATTATGAACGTGCATGGACAACTCTAACCGAGTATTACGAAAATCAACGTCGTATTGTTAGTTCTCATATCTCGGAAATCTTCGCAGTCAAATCTATAAAGTCAGATATTTCATCGGAAATCAAACGGATTTATAGGGAAATTTTTAATCCCATCGCTAGTCTGACCTCTCTAAATAGAGCGGCTTCGTTAGGTAATGATTTAATTGTTCATTTTACGTTGAATCGTCTTGATTTAAATACGCGTAAAGAATGGGAAAGGCATCTTGGTGATAGTGTTGATCCACCGACTATGGAACAACTTCAAGCCTTTCTTCGAAGTCAAACCCTCACTCTAGAGGCTATCGAAGCAGGTACTAGATCGTCTTCTAATACTAACCCCAAAGCTCAAACCTCTAATTCAAAACCTCGCAAACCAGAGCATGACAATGCTCAGTCGGTTTATTCTCATCAGACTTCTCCGACAAATCCCCCAAAAAAGAAATGTTCATTTTGTAATCAATCACATTTTACAAATCGATGTGAACGATTTATCAATAAAACGGTTCCTGAACGTAAGGAATTGATTAAATCTTCTAATCTTTGTTTCAACTGTTTAGGCACAACGTGAAAAGTTGTACTTCCAACTACCGATGCTTTCTTTGTAAAGCTAAGCATCATACCATGGTGCACTCTGACAACAATCAAGCAATCAGTCCGTTGCAGACTGATCAGATTGACTCAGCGACCAGCACCTCCAGCCCCAACTGTGGCAATTACGTCATCACAAAAGTTGATGATAAACCTGCTTCTCAAGCAGTCTCCCTCAATAGTGGAGAAAGTACTAATTGTACAGGAGTACTTTTAGCTACCGCTAGGGTTAACGCCCTTGGTCCTAACGGAACCAAAATTCTAGTTCGTGCGCTGATTGATCCTGGTTCTCAAATCTCACTTGTTACACAAGCTATGTGTAACTTGCTTTCTCTAAACTGTAGAACCAGTCACACGCACATCCAAGGTATAGGTGAAAGGACAGCGGCTGTTTCTTCTAAAGTTGCTTGTCTTACTATACAACCGCATTTCGATTCAACTTTCTCCTTGGAAGTTGATGGCATTGTTTTGCCAAAACTCTCGTCGTATAAGCCTCCCGTTGTAAGAGGTAATACAAATTTCGAATACTTACGAGGGCTGCAACTAGCAGACCCCAAGTATCTCGATCCCTCACGTATCGATATTCTACTCGGTGCTAGCGTTTATGCGCAAATCATTGAAAGCCAGATAATTAAGGGTCAGAAGCTTCAACCTATAGCTCTGAATTCCAAACTTGGATGGCTCTTGACAGGTAATCTCCCATCCATAACTCCAGAAATAGGGCTAGAGCCAATCTCTCTTCATTGCTCAAATACCTGCGAGCATGAAGCCAAACTTTTGGAGCTCGTACAAGATTTTTGGAGGGCGGAGGAAATACCCGTCGACAAAAAATCTTACTCGCCTGGCGAACAAGCTTGCGAGCACTTCTATCAAAAAACCACTCGACAGGATGAGTCGGGTCGGTACATAGTAAGCCTACCCTGGAAAAGTCGAGACCAGTTGAGTTCTGCTCATCTCGAGAACTCTCATTCTGCCGCATTACGCGCACTCACTCGTCTAGAAGCAAACCTAGCTAAAGACGAGAAACTCAAATTAGCCTATAGTGATTTCATGAAAGAGTACATTGACCTTGGTCATATGTCACTCTCTACAAAATTTAATCCATCTTCTAACAAACCTCAAGCCTTCTTACCATATCACGGTGTGTGGAAAGGAACAAGTACGACGACCAAGTTACGTACAGTGTTCAATGGCTCGAGTAAGTCCAAATCAGGTGTCTCGGTCAACGATCTTCTACACGTTGGACCCAATCTTCGTCAGGATCCCGTCGCTTTGATCTGTGCCTGGCGTAGGTATAAGATCATCTTTATACTCATATACTCATCGTCATGTCTAAGCCGAAGAAACTTGTACCTATCTTCTATTCTCACTCTCGAGTGGTTTAGAGATAGTCATTTTTCTTCCATTCAGGTTATTGCTAGTGAGATTGAGAACACCAGACTTTGTCTGATATATTTAGTCCAAACTGCATATTTTAAGTCAGAATTTCAACAATTATGTAGAACAGGTAAACTTTCGACTAAAAGCCCTTTGTTATCACTAAACCCCATGATAAAAAATCATTTGCTCAGGGTGGGCGGTCGACTCTCTCACTCTCTTCTCGAAGAAGATGCTAAGCATCCTCTTATTTTACCTGCTAAGTGTCACTTTACTACTTTATTAATCAGGGACGCTCACCAACGTACGCTTCATGGTGGTGTTCAGTTAACCCTTGCTACACTCAGACGACGATACTGGATTGTTAAGGGACGAGCTGAAGTTAAAGGAGTCATCAGAGCATGTACTACTTGCTCTCGCTATGCTGCGCGAGTGCCCTCCCAATTAATGGGCGAATTACCCAAAGCTCGTGTTTGTCAGTCGTCACCTTTCGAACGCTCTGGCGTCGATTACGCCGGGCCTATTCATCTGCGTCTCACTAAACCTAGAGGTAAAGGCACGATGAAAGGTTATATTGCCATCTTCATTTGTATGGCCACCAGAGCCGTTCATATTGAGGTAGTTGAGGATTATTCAAGTGAGGCGTTCATCGCCGCTTTTCATCGTTTCACGGCTCGTCGAGGTCATTGCAAGGAGTTATACTCTGACCAAGGTACTAACTTCGTCGGGGCAGATGTTCAACTGAGACAGATGGTAGATGCTTCGTCAGAATTCTCTTCTCAAGTTGTTCGGTCTCTTACAAAAGAAGGAACCTCCTGGATTTTCAATCCTCCCAGTGCTCCCCATTTTGGAGGCATTTGGGAAGCAGCCGTTAAATCGGCTAAACATCACATGCGCCGAGTCATTGGGGATCAAGTTCTCACTTTCTCTGAACTTGCTACTCTTATGTGTCGCATTGAAGCATGCCTTAACTCCAGACCTTTAACCGCTCTCACTGACGATCCTTCTGACCTTGACTTCCTATCACCGTCACACTTTCTCATACAAAGATCTTCATTTATAGTTCCTGAAGGAGATGTCACCAACGACAACGTTCCAGCAGGAAAGCGCTGGCTCTTGATCAGTCAGCTGGCCCAGCACTTCTGGAAGAGATGGTCAGCGGACTACCTGACGTCCCTGCAATCCCGTCAGAAGTGGAAACAACCTCAACCACCAGTCACTGTAGGCGAACTCGTGCTCGTTCGAAGCGAGCTCACGCCTCCAGCCAAGTGGCCCCTCGCCAGAGTTACCGCCGTCCATCCAGGGAGTGATGGAATCACTCGCGTGGTCGACCTGCACACGGCCACCACAAATCTTCGCCGACCCATCGCCAAGGTTATTCGACTCCTTCCCAAGGAGTAAGGACCGTTCGCCATTCTGACGAAGGTGGGCGGAATGTTGGCGATCCAGCGCCTCGACCAGCGAGACGCTGACGTCACCAAGCCTTAAAAGGCAATATACGGTGCGCAGCCAATGAGCGCCCTCCACGCGGTCCTCTCTCACCGCCCCTCCTCAACAAAGTCTCGCCGACGGCACCTCGCAGCGCCGGCCGGCGACAGTTCACGCGCGACGGCCGAGAGAGACAGCAGCGGCTAAGTGTACGCCAGGAGGCACGACGGAGACTTCAATAAAGTTGCCATTTACCTCCACACGAAAGCCTTCAATTATTTGAACCTCCAGTCCACGATCCATCCACATTCTACACTAAACACTACTTAAAAATTAATGCAGGAAGCTTGATGCAAGAAATGGAGGAGCGCAGATGGACTAGTGAAAAAATTAATAATTAAATGAGTCCTAAACCAAAAAAGATGGAGGATGGAATTTCCATACATTTTTTAATGCAAACGCGCAGACGGGTAACCTATGCAATTGAGGAGCAAGATAGTTTTAAATCTACGTAGGTAGTGTGACAGCCAATTCGACGAGATGAAGTGGAGCAGCGTAGACGAGCCACGGATAATAAAATTGATAATTTGAGAATTCTTAAACCTAACCAGGCGGGGAGTGCGAGTTCCGTGCTTGAAAGTGAAGGCACGCAGACAGGCTGCCTATGAAATTAATGCACGAAATAATTTTCAAATGTACGTAGGTAGAGGGAACGAGTTTTACGCAGAAAGTGGAGCAGCGCAGACGGGCTTAAAAAGAATTGATAATTAAAGAATTACTAAATCAAAATAGGCTGGAGAAGGAATTTCTACATTGTAAACCGAAAACACGTAGATGGGCAACTTATGCAATTGAGAAACAAGAGAGTTTAAAATCTAAGTTTACAGTACCCCACTTTTCATTATTTTGAGTAAATCGAGTTTTAGTTTCACAGGTTTCGCATCGATGTTATAAATTAAGACAAATGAGATTAAATGCAACACTGCATCTATGAATGCTAATGTAAATAACATATTTTTTGCTATAGTAAGAAGAGAAAATAGCGTTCATGTTTTAGAAATCGAATTTCACTTACATGGTTATTACGGGAATAAAAGAAAATTTTAGGGGAGTTTATTTTTTATAGTTTAGTTATTCTAAAAAAAGTGGAGTTACGTGGTTTTTCCTGGAGTTTTTCTAAAAGAAAGTGGAATTACATGGGTTTTCCGGGAATTAGTCTACAAAAAAAAGTGGAGTTACGTGGTTTTCTCCGGGAGTTATTCTAAAAAAAAAGTGGAGTTACGCGTTTTTTCCAGGAATTATTCTAAAAAATAAGTGGAGTTACGTGGTTTTTTCGGGAATTATTCTAAAAAAAATGGAGATACGTGGTTATTCTGGGAAAATGTTGAAAAAAAATGGAGATATCTAGTTTTTCCTTGTGCTGATTCAAGACAACGAGTGCACTTCCGTAATTTCTGTCACGGCTAAATGATAGAGGACTGTTTAAAGATAAGAAAAGAGGCATAAAACCGATTTTGAAAAACTCATCCGTTACGTGGTTTTTCTGGGAAGCCACAGAATTATTTATTCTATTATTCATAGCTCGTCTGCGCTGCTCCACTTCAATGCGTCGGAGTGGCTGCTACTCTAAACTTAGATTTTAAACTCTCTTGTTTCTCAATTCCATAGGTTGTTTATCTACGCGTTTTCGGTCTACAATGTAGAAATTCCTTCCCCAGTATATTTTGATTTAGTAATTATTTCATTATCAATTTTTTATTAGCCCATCTGCGTTGCTCCACTTCGGCGTCACACTCGCTTCCTCTACGTACATACGTTAAAAAATTTGTTCTTATTAATTTTTTAGGTTTAGCCTGTCCACGTGCCTTTTTTTCAAGCACAGAACCTGCATCTCCTGCCTAGTTTGGTTTGACGATTCTTTAATTATTAATTTTATTATTTATAGCCCATGTGCGCTGCTCCACTTTCTGCGTCGAACTCGCTCCCCTACCTATATACGTTATAAGAAATGGCTTCCTGCATTAATTTTATACGTTCCTCGTCTACGCGTTTTCAGTTTACAATGTGAAAATTCCTTCCCCAGCCTATTTTGGTTTAGTAATTATGCAGGGATGCTACTCTTTTTTTTTTGAAGGAATAGAGGAAAATTATAACAAAAAAAAGGGGAAGATTTTCATGAAAAAGGGGAAACTGAACCAGTCAATTAGACCCCGCGTAAAAAAATTTACTATGGCCCAAATATTGGACATAGTATGGGCCAACTATGGGCAAGATGTGGCCTATGAAAAGAAAAATATGAGCAAAATATTGGCTTGATAATGCCACGGCGCGGGAGCCACATTTGGGCAATATTTATATATACCGTGGACAACTGTTGGCTATATATGAACCATAAATGCCAAGAAATGGGTAAAATCAATCGATTACTGGACAACAGTGATCTATACATGAGATTTGTGTATATCTATGTTTTTGTAATTTTAATGTTCTTTTGTAGTGTGCAGGCTAAATATTTTATATAAAAATATTAAAATATATATTGTTTAATATAAAATAAAACTATAAAGCATTTAAGTATTAAAAAACAAATCCGTAAGTATAGTTAGTTTGATAAAAAAGATGAAAAATAAAATAAAATTATACATGAGAAATGTAGGTTTTAGACAAAAATTAAAATACACAATTATTTTAGGAATGAATTTGTTTTATTTATTCATTTTATTTATTAATTTATTTATTTATAAAATACTGCATTTTTTGGCATGAGTTATGCTAAACTGGTAGTGGCCGACGGTGTGGAGAACCTCCGATCTCGTCGAACTGGATGTGTCGGCGCTGAACCCATGCTCTTCTACAGACGGCGTGGAAGTGTGTGATATAGGTACGGTGCGACTATCTTGGACTCCACGTTCCCCCGCTAATGTGTAAACGACGACGAAAGCTATAGGTTCATGCCTACGGAAAAATACACAAGATAGCTTGATCTTACGGAAAGCGCGGGAAAAGTGGGAAAAGCGAAACAGGCGGTCCAGCGCTCATTACTCGCCATGGCCCGTGTTTCCCACTTTTCCCGCGCTTTCCATAAGAGCCAGCCATCTTGTGCATTCTTCCGTGGGCACGAACCTATAGCTTTCGTCGTCGTTTGCGCATTAGCGGGGGAACGTGCAGTCCAGGATAGTCGCACGGTACCTATATCACACATTTCCATGCCGTCTGTAGAAGAGCATGGGTTCAGCGCCGACACATCCAGTTCGACGAGATCGGAGGTCCTCCACGTCGACGTCTACCTGTTTACCATAACGCATGCTACAAATGCAGTATTCTATAAGTTAATAAATTAATAAATAAAATAAATAAATAAAAAAAATTTATTTCTATAATAATTTTGTATTTTAATTTTTTTCTAAAACCTATATTTCCCATGTATAATTTTATTTTATTTTTCATCTTGTGTTCTTTTATCAAACTAACTATACTTACAGATTTGTTTTTTAATACTTAAATGCTCTATAGTTTTATTTTATATTAAACAATATATATTTTAATATTTTTATATAAAATATTTAGCCTGGACACTATAAAAGAACGTTAAAATTAAAAAAACATAGATATATACAAATCTCATGTATAGATCACTGTTATCCAGTATATCGATTGATTTTACCCATATCTTGGCATTTATGGTTGATATATAGCCAACAGTTGTCCACGGTATATATAAATATTGCCCAAATGTGGCTCCGGCGCCGTGGCATTATCAAGCCAATATTTTGCTCACATATTTTTTCTCATAGGCCACATCTTGCCCATAGTTGGCCCATACTGTGTCCAATATTTTGATATTTTGGCCATAGTAAATTTTTTTACGCGGGACGTTTAATAGAAAATCGTAGGAGAGGGATGCGAGTATCACGCGTATACGGGAGCGCGTCAGTCGTGCATACAAGACAAAATAATTATTTAAATAATTCCTAACTACAAATAGGTGGGCGGCGGGGGTGGGGGGGGGGGGGGGGAGTTCCTCGCGTATGCGGGAGCATGTGAGACGTGCATACAAGGCAAAATAATTATTCGCGTAATTCTTAACCATATGTAGGCGGAAGGTGCGAATTCCACGCGAATACGGATGCATCCGCCGCCTACTTGGAGTTAAAAATTATTTAAATAATTATTTTGCCATGTATACACGTCTGCCTTATTCCCGCATTCACGTGGAACATGCATCCCCCGCCGACTTGGGGTTACGAATTATTTGAATAATTATTTTGTCACGTATACACGTCTGTCGCGCTCCCGTAAACATGTGGAACTCGCATCCCCCACTTACTTCGAGTTAAAAATTATTTGAATAATTATTTTGCCATGTAGACACGTCTGATGCCCTTCCGTATAAGCGTGGAACTCGCACCCCCTGCTTACTTTGTGTTAAGAATTATTTGAATAATTATTTTGACTTGAATGCATGTCTGACACGCTCCCGTATACGCGTGGAACTCGCATCCCCCGCCTGCAATTTTCTATTAAACGCCTAATTGACTGACTCAGTTTCCCCTTTTTCATGAAAATCTTCCCCTTTTTTTGTTATAATTTTCCTCTATTCCTCTTAAATAAAAAAAAAAAGAGAGTAGCATTCCTGAATAATTACTAAACCAAAATAGGCTAGAGAAGGAAATTTCACATTGTAAACTGAAAACGCGTAGATGAGCAACGTATAAAATTAATGCAGGAAGCCATTTCTTAACTTATATGAGACGTTTCACGTCAGCTCTCTAAGTTTACAGTAGCAGCTACTCCGACGCAGTGAAGTGAAGGCACGCAGACAGGCTACCTACAAAATGTTTGCAGGAAGCAATTTCTAAACGTATGTAGGATGGGGAGCGATCGAGTTTGATGCGAAATGTGAAGCAGCGCAGACGGAATAATAAAAATATTAATAAATAAATAATTCCTCATCCAAAAAAGGCGAAGGATTGGAAGTTCCATACATTTTTAAGTGCAAATGCGCAGGCGGGTAATAACCTATCCAATTGAGACGTAGGGTAGTTTTAAATCAAAGTAGGCAGTGGCAGCCAATTTAAAGCAATGAAGTGGAGCAGCGTAGAGGAGCTTTGAATAATAAAATTAATAATTTGAGAATTCCTAAAACAAACCAGGCGGAGGATACGAGTTCCGAGCTTGAAAGTGAAGGCACGCAGACAGGCTGCTTATTCAATTAATGCGTGAAATAATTTTCAAATGTAGGTAGGTAGAGGAAACGAGTTTTTTGCAGAAAATCGAGTAGCGGAGACGGACTAATAAAAAGTTGATAATTAAATAATTACCAAAACAAAATAGGCTGGGGAAGGAATTTCTTCTTTGTTGCAACCTCAGGGTGCAACAAAGGAACACTGCGGACACAGATAGGCGTGGCAGCGTGCTTAGGTAGGCAGTGCTATAAAATTCTATACGATACTTGTGACCTAAGTATCACTCTGGCACGGCGTAATTAGGATCCTCGCTACGCTCGGGCCCTAACTCGCCAAGTGTAACAAAGTGCTACCTAGGTCATACGTATCGTAATGTACTATTTTATTAGCCCGTCTGCGCTGCTCCACTTTCTGCGTAAAACTCATTTCCTCTACCTATATGTACATTTAAGAATGAGTTCGCGCATTAATTTAATATAGGCAGCCTGTTTGCGTGCCTTCACTTTCAAGCACGGAACTCGCATCCCCCGCCTGGTTTGGTTTAAAAATTCTCAAATTATTAATTTTATTATTCATAGCTCGTTTAAGACGCTGCTCCACTTCATTGCGTTGAATTGGCTGCCACTCCCTACTTAGATTTGTAACTATCTTCCTCCTCAATTTCATAGGTTGCCCATCTACGCGTTTTCAGTTTACAATTATTGAATTATTCATTTTTTATTAGCCCGGTTGTGCTGCTGCACTTTCTGCGTCAAACTTGCTTCCTCTACCTACATATGATTAATAATTATTTGCTTATTCATTTTATAGGTAGCCGATCTGCGTGCTTTTATGTTTAAGCACGGAACTGGCATCCCCGCCTTCTTTGATTTAAAATTTATTTAATTATTAATTTCATTATTCATAGCTCATTTGTACTGCTCCACTGTACTACGTCGAACTAGCTGCCACTGCCTACCTAGATTTAAAACTACTTGCGCCTCTCAATTACATGAGTTGTCCGTCTACGTGTTTCCAGTTTACAATGTGGAAATTCATTTCCCAGCCTATTTTGGTTTAGTAATTATTTAATTATTAATTTTAGCATTAATATCCCGATGGGATGCTCCACTTTTTGCGTCAAACTTGTTACCCCTACCGACTTACGTTTAAATATTATTTACTCATGAATTTTATAGGTAGTTCGTCATTGCGTCCTTACTTTTGTGTGTAAATTTCGGTGCCCCGCCCTTTTTGGCTAAGAACTAGTTATATTCGAATGATAATCTTATTATTCGCCCGACTGCGCGCCTCCAATTTTCTGCGTCAAACTGCGTGCCTCCACTTTCAGGTACGAAAGTGGCATCCACCGCCTGTTTTGCTTTAAGTATTATTAAATTATTAATATTATTAATAATAGCCCGTCTGCACGGTTCCAGTTTACAGCGTCGAACGCGGTTTTCCTGCCTACTTACGTTTAAAAATCACTACTTGCTTCTTGATTGCATAGGTTGCCCGTCTCCGCGTTTTCAGTTTAATATGTGAATATTCTTTCCCCGCCTTTTTCGGTATAGGAATTATCTAATTACGATTTTTTCTTTTAGTAGCCCGTCTGCGCTGCTCTACTTTCTGTATCAAACTCGCTCCCTCTATTTACAACTGATGTTTCAAAATTACTTGCTTATTAATTTTATAGGTAGCTAATTGTCAGCGTGGCTTCACTTTCAAGCACGGAACTACCTTTCCCCGCTTATTTTGGTTTGAGAATTATTTAATTAATAATTTATTAATAATAAATTAATTATACAGTTCCTATTTTGGTTTAGAAATAATTCGATTACTAACTTCATATAGGTAGCCTGTTTGCACACCTTAACTATCGTGCGTTGAATTTGCTTCCCCGCCAGCTATTGTGGTTTAAAAATTATTCGATTCAGTATTAATATTATTCGATAATTGGTATCAGCCTGCGGCCGCACCTCCATTTTATGTGCAAACTCGCCTCTCATGCCTACTTAGGTTTAGGAATTTTTTGAATATTAAATTTATTGTCAGCCTGCCTGGGCGCCTTCCCTTTTGTGCGTATAACTTGCTTCTCCTGCCTAAGTAGGAGCGTGTTTTTAATTTTCTATGAACACTCAATAAAATAATTTATTTCTTCTAGTTATGTTAAAGAGAAATGTTTGCAATTTTAGTTATGAATACATAAATACCGATTAAAATTAATAACATTTTTCTTCTATGTTAAAAGTGTAAAGCATTTCTTTTTATATTGAAATAATATAAGTGTTTCTACCGAGGGTCTACATTTGACGAAGTGTTTCTAGGTGTTACATTTACCTTACTTAAATTTAGAAATTATTTGATGGATAACGTTACCTGCTCCTATTACTATCCTGCGTAGAACTTACATATAAATAATTTTTTTCAGTTTTTATGCTGGTAAAAAAATGATGTAAAAAGATGCTGACTTTGACCCATAGCCGAAAGATTTTGTTTTAAAAAAATTAAACATTGTGTAATTAGGAAGAATTATGAACTGTTGAAAAATGTTATAAAATGTATGATTTTGGACGATATAACAATAAAAAATTTTTATTGCTAATTCTACACATAGTTAATTACAAATAAATATAATGATTTGAGAAATTATTATCGAGATAATTTATATTAATTGTAGAGTATTTTGTGGAAATATTGTTTGAACAACTATAAGTAAGCAAGCCCTGCAAAAACTATCTTATTAAAATAGATTCTATCCGATTAAAAAATCCAACATGAAGTTATCGGAAATCTTAAAACGAAAATACCAGATTTAAAACTATTAAAATTGATTCATCTAAATCAGTTTTTATCAAAATTAATTGATATTTTTCTCACCTTATTATATACGATTTGATTCATATTAAAGTTTGAATTGAAAACTTAAATATAAATTAAATCGGATTTAATAAGGTGAGAAAAATATCAATTAATTCTGATAAAAACTGATTTAGATGAATCAATTTGAATAGTTTTAAATCTGGTATTTTCGTATTAAGATTTCCGATTACTTCATGTTGGATTTTTTAATCGGATAGAATCTATTTTAATAAAATAGTTTTTGCAGGGAGTTGGACTCGAATAAATAAAAATTGATTGAATATAAGTATATTTTTTAATTCAAAGAGTTTAAGAGCAACATTCAAAGTAAATACACTTCAACAAGTTTCACGGATCTAATATTTTTAATGACAATTAAATTAACTTTTTCTGGTATTTTATGTTTTTAGTCTGTCATTGTTTGTAAATATATGCTTGGAAAAAGGTGTGAGAGAAAATTAAAACAACATTTATGAAATGACATACAACATTTATTACATTTTATGAAATTCCATGTTTTAAACGTACTTCAGAAATACAATGCAAGAAATTCATTATCGGCTTGGACATTATGGTATTATATGTACTACATATACTCTTACATTTGTTTTGTAATTCAACATAAATGAGATATTTTATTTTTTTTGTTGCAAATACTTTTAATTTATCAATCACCATAACTTAGTCACTAAAACAATAATGGTATTTATGCCAAACTGCAATGCGAGACTCACAATCATACATATATTGATGATCTCACTTTGGTATTAGTATTAGTGCTAGTGATAATAAAATTTATAATATCAATCTCAATTAAACTGATTTATAGTCCTACTTCTTCGACAAAATGTAGAATACTCTTGTAACTCAAGCCAGTAGTTGCAAATGAATGTCTTTTATCAGCAATAAGTTTAAATCAATTATGTGGCCAGTTGCGACTTGAATAAATAAAAAGTAACCAAATAAGCATATTTTTTTATTTAAATGATTTCCCCGTTTGGTATTTTGATTTACAGTTCTCTCTTATTGTTTATGATCGATAGATTTTATTCAATGTATTTTTTAAACTCACTTTAGAAATACTTGACGAGAAATCGATCACCTATTTGCACAACATTGTATTATATTTGCTACGCATTTTCAATGCTGTTTTTGTAATTTAAAATTAAGTTTCCTAAAAAGTTACTTTATATCATAATACATCAAATATTAACATATTATAAAACTCTAATCAGTCACTATATAACAATATTGGTATTTGTACCTAACCATAATATGAAGTGCACACAGTACATATTGTACATGTGATTTACGTTCACCTATTTTAAAGAAAATTTTAAGAGAAAAGTTCTTACATATTAAAGCTTGATCCCAGCCAGAAGTTGTAGACGAGTCTGCTGTAACACAGCACAGGGTATGAAATTACCCTATTACTTTTCACTGTAATTAATAGACATTGTTTTTAGAGTTTATTTTTACATGATGTTTTTCTTGTTTCTAATATTTTCTTCTGCACTAGCCATAAAACTATTTTATAATTATTTAATAATCTGTTGGTGAAAAGCCGTAAACTTAATTCACATCCTTATTGTCCTCTTCATGTCTGATTGTCTGAATGAATAATCTTCGGTTTATACTTCTTTGATCAATTTGCATTCTTAATATACCATCTTCTAAAACAAAAAATGCAGTAGGCAACGCAACTGCACTATGTAACTGTTCTTTTTTACATATTGTTCTTCTTGTTTCTCATATTTTTATCTGCACTAGCCACAAAACTATTCAATGTATATTGATATATTAATAATCTGATGGTTGAGAACTGAAAACTTAATGCACATCCGTATTGTCCTCTTTATGTCTGGTTATCTTCATGAATAATCTTCAGTTTATAGTTCTTTGTCCAATGTGCATTCTGAATGTACCGTCTCCTGAAATAAAAAATGCAGCTGAGATCGCAACTGCACTTGGTGATTGCTTTTTTTTACTAGGTCTAGTTCTTCTTGCTTCTAATATTTTCTTCTTCACTAGCCGCAAAACTATTTTATAATTATTTAATAATCTGAAGGTTGAAAACTCTAAACTTAATGCACATTTTTATTGTCCTCTTCATGTCTGATGTCTGATTGTCCGAATGAGTAATCTTCAATTTATACGTCTTTTGTCAAAGCATATTCGCATTCTGAATGTACCGTCTTCTCTGAAATAAAAAAATGCACAAAGTATCTATTCGAAAAATAATTCAGATTTATCGAAGAATATTTTGAGTATTTGAATGATTATCCAAATACACAAAATAACTTAAATAATAGCATAGGTTACTTATCTGATATTTTCTCCATCGTTTCAAGACGTGTTTCTGCATATTGTTCATAATATCAACATCACTTTACTCGTTCTCTGCAATTTCTTTAAATTGGAGTAATCGAACTTAACCTGCAACTCAACTTGCCCCAGCGGCCAGATGCCGCGGCCGCCGCGGCGGCTGCTGTGGCAGCGAGTTTCGCGGCTTCGCCGCTGTTTGCCACGGCGCGCTTCCGTCATTCGATAGCTCGTGGCACTTTTGCACAATCATTTGCCCAACACTGAGCTCGATGCTTGAATAGGAGAGCCCACTAGGGAGCGCCACCCTTCTTCTCCCACCACTGGCTCTATCGGCGATCCAACGCTTTCGCCGCAGTCTCTACATCGCCAGTTCACGCGCGACGGCCAGAGAGAGAGAAGCAACACCTGTACGCCAAGAAGTACGACGGCACTTGAATAAAACCATTTCATTTCTCTACACGAAAACTTATTCATTTGTGAACCTCTCCAGTCCACGATCCCATCATACAACAACAACAAAAACATTTGGTCCTTTGAGCCGGATCGTGGGAGAAGGAGTGACGTCGCCATCGCCTTGCCGAAGAAGCCTTTCTCTACACCCTACGTCTACTCATGAGTGGCGTAGGACTAGTCTTTCTTCTTCAGGTACGCATCTAAAGTCTTCGTGGTCGGGAGTGCCGATACAGTCGCATGCTCACGCATGCCGGCTGCGCGCGTACGTTGGTGTCTCTCTCTCTCGTTTGTTACGCCGTCGCGTGAATTCGGAAGCCACCTTCTAAGGCTTCCGAGGGGAAATAGCACATCGATTGTTATTGTCCCCATTTTCTGAAAGCGCCTTGGAGTGTGCGTGTCAACCGACTCCAAGACGTCGCCAAGAGCGTGCGCTGTAAAGTCAGCTCTAGAATCATCGCGTTCGTACGATGATCGGCAGTTCTAGAATCATCGCTTTTACGATGATCAGCCATCTTGTTGTAGCCAAGAGCAACAAGTGGCATTTCTGTTAAGAAGCGTGCGTGGCTGACCAGCTTCAATCCGCCAAGAGCGTGCGCTGTAAAGCCAGCTCTAGAATCACCGCGTTCGTACGGTGATCAGCAGCCATCTTCTCAGAGTCAAGAGCAACAAGTGGCAATCTATAGAAGAGCGTGCGTTGTAAACCAGCTCTAGAATTATCGCCATCGTACGATGATCATCTAATCGTTGCCGGCTAGTACAAAGAGTCGAAACGGGGTTTACACCTCTCATTTCAAGGAGTACCCGCGTGGCGCCTATGCGCTAGGGGGTCCACGCCAGTCAAAACAAAGAGTACCCGCGTCGGCGTACACGCTACGGGGCTCACACCGGTCAAGACACGGAGTACCCGCGTGCAGCTTGCGCTACGGGGTCTAGACCAGTCCATCCAAGGACTACCACCGGAAGCGAACTGATACCTCAACTGTCCTAATACTTGGACACACGTATCGTTCCAATTTGTTTAAATTAAATTTGCAACTATCGTCTAGTCAATCTAGTACATTTATTACTTTTAATGAGAATTTAATGATCTCTATTTAGTCACATTACTTTAATTAAAATTGAGTAAATTTAATTTGAGACTAGCACTATTTAATTTGAGTTTGAGTTTATTATAAAATTAATTGTAATATTTAACTAGTCTTTTGAAAATTGAATGCAATTTTCGACTTAGCAAATACTTATATTATTGAACCTGGCAGTTTTACTGCTGCCTGCGGATGCAACATCGCGACTCAACTTAGGCTGCTTATCTACATTTGGATACCCTTCCGGATTCAGTTGCTGATTACACGCTGCAGGAGTTGCTGAATTCAACGCTAGCAGTTACTTCCCTTCGAGCAGTCAACACTGATCAACAGCTGAATCACCGTGGGAACGTTAGCAGACGCGCAACGTCGCATCTTCAAGTGAATATCTACGTGCATACTATCATAAGTATTATAACCTAGGCTAAGGCTTAATTGTAACAATTTTCACTTATGGTTACTCTACTTTCGAGTGGGTAAACATAGTTCAAGCAATACTTAGGTTAAATAATCAAATTTTCTACTAGTCTAAATTAACTTGATCTCAAAATGGAGGCGTTTCATGCTAAGCAGATGGCACTCCAAGCTAAAATTACAAACTCCTTTAAAAATTTCAAATCTAAGAGTAAAGATAATATGACGAAAGGTTATGCAAAATCATGTCTAACCGGACTTGAAACTAATTTTACGTCGTTTCGGGTAAATCACGAGAAATTTATGCTCGTTGAGGATGTTGATCAAGATCATGCCTATTTTACAACTAATCTCTTTGATCTGGTTGAGGATAGCTTTTACCTCCGCAGAGGAGACTTTCTTGATTACTTATAAACTTTTGAAACTAGAGATGCTGCCTAAGGATCTTCTAATTCGATTGCTGAGCCAGTGCCTGCAAGCACTGCTCGATCTACGAACGTTTCGTTTCAATCGTTGCCGAAAGTAGATTTACCAAAGTTTTCGGGGAAATTCTCGGATTTGGAAAATTTTAGAGACGTCTTTCGTTCAGTCATACATCGTCGCGAAGACTTAACGCCTGTTCTAAAATTGCATTATCTTCGCACTCACCTTACAGGTGAAGCACTTGAGAAAATTAAATCTCTTCCAATTTCTGGTGATAATTATGACCGAGCATGGACAGCCTTAATCGAATATTACGAGAATCAACGTCGCATTGTTAACTCTCAGATCTCAGAAATCTTCTCAGTTAAATCCATGAAGGCAGATCTTCGTCGGAAATCAAACGGATTTATAGGGAAATTTTCAATCCCATCGCTAGTCTGACCTCTCTAAATAGAGCGGCTTCTTTAGGTAGTGATTTAATTGTTCATTTTACGCTGAATCGGCTTGATTTAAATACTCGTAAAGAATGGGAAAAGCATCTAGGTGACAGTGTCAATCCACCGAAAATGGAGCAACTTCAAGCCATTCTTCGAAGTCAAACCCTCACTCTAGAGGCCATCGAGGCTGGCACTAAATCGTCTTCGAACAATAACCCGAAAACTCAGTGATCTAATTCAAAATCTCGAAAACCAGAGCAAGACTCACTCGGCTTATTCTCATCAAGCGTCACCTCAAAACGCGAAAAATCAACAAAAAAGGAAATGTTTGCTATGTAATGAACCGCATTACTTAAACCGATGTGAACAATTCATCAATAAGACGAGCCAGGAGAGAAAAGACTTTCTTAAGTCGTACAATCTTTGTTTTAATTGTTTAGGTAGGCACCCCATACAGAATTGTCCTTCCTCTTATCGATGCTTTGTTTGCAAAGCTAAGCATCACACTTTAGTACACGTTGATGGTTCTTCGCATAATCTATCGGATAATTCGTCAACACCTGTTCAAACAGCCTCAGTTACAGACTCTTCTAGCTGAAATTGTGGTAATGTTGTCGTCCCTAACGACATTCAATCTGCTTCTCAAGTAGCCTTCCTTAATAGTGGAGTAAGTACTAAATGTACAGGAGTACTTTTAGCTACCGCTAGGGTTAACGCCCTTGGTCCTAACGGAACCAAAATTCAAGTTCGTGCGCTGATCGATCCTGGATCTCAAATCTCATTTGTTACACAGACTTTGTGTAACTTACTTTCTCTAAATTGTAGAACCAGTGACACGCACATTCAAGGTATAGGTGAAAAGACAGCTGCCGTGTCTTCTAAGGTAGCTCGTCTTTCTATACAACCTCATTTTGATTCAACTTATTCTCTAGAAGTTGATTCTATAGTCTTGCCAAGACCATCTTCTTATAAGCCCCCCTTCGTAGGTGGTATTTCTAACCTCGAATACTTAAGAGGGCTGCAGGTAGCAGATCCCAAGTACTTCGAACCCTCACGCATCGACATTCTTCTCGGTGCAAGCGCTTATGCGCAAATCATTCAAAGCCAAATTTTTAAGGGTCAGAGCCTTCAGCCGATAGCACTAAGTTCTAAATTCGGTTGGCTCTTAACAGGCAATATTTCCACTTCACCCCCAGAAATCGGGCCAGACCCTTTCTCTCTTCATTGCTCGAACGAATGTGAGCATGAAGCCAAACTCTTGGAGCTCGTACAAGATTTTTGGAGGCCGGAGGAAATAACAGTCGACAAAAAATCTTACTCGCCTGACGAACAAGCATGCGAGGAGTTCTATCAGAAAACTACTCGTCAAGATGAAACAGGGCAATATATAGTAAGTCTACCCTGGAAAAATCGAGACAAGTTGAGTTCTGCTCATCTAAAAAACTCTCATTCTGCCGCGCTACGCGCACTTAATCGTCTCGAAGCAAGCTTCGCTAAAGACGAAAAACTGAAATTAGCTTATACTGAATTCATAAAGGAATACATTGATTTAGGTCACATGTCTCTCTCCTCGAATTTTGATTCATTTACGAGCAAATCTCAAGCCTTCTTACCACATCATGGTGTGTGGAAGGAAACAAGTACAACTACCAAATTACGTACTGTGTTTAATGGCTCGAGTAAATCAAAATCAGTTATCTCGGTCAACGTGTAGAAACACGTTGGACCCAATCTGCTTCAAAATTCCATCGCTTTGATTTGTGCTTGGCTTAGGTACAAGATCGCTCTCTCAGCTGACGTGGAGAAAATGTTCCGACAAATTGGAGTCGAACAATTTGATCAACCCTATCAGTCGATCTTGTTGCGTTTTGACAAGAGTGAACCCATGCAGGTCTATCGATTGACCACAGTGACGTATGGTTTGGCCTGTTCGCCTTTTCTAGCCATACGCACGCTCTTGAAATTAGCCGAAGACTACGGCAAAGTTTACCCAATTGCAGCTGAAGCTGTAAGATCGGAGATGTATTCTGACAATGTGCTTTCTGGGGCACATTCATTGGAGGAAGCCTTGGAGAAACAAGACGAGTTGATTCAACTCTTTAAACAAGGTCGCCTCAATTTGCGAAAGTGGACTTCAAATAATACTGAAGTACTCACGGCTTTACCGTCGAATATGTTAGCTGCCGATACGATTACTTTATTTGCCTCAGAAACATCTGTACCAATTTTGGGTATAGATTGGCAACCTAACACGGACCATTTCAGTTTTCAAATAGAGGATACTCCGCTCGAACTACCCTTTACCAAACGTTTAGTTCTCTTAAGAATTGCTCGTATCTTCGATCCCATGGGATGGTTAGCTCCCGTAGTGATCACTGCAAAAATTATTATGCAGGCTCTGTGGATTCTTAAGGTTGGTTGGGACGAGGAGCTACCTCATGAAATTTCTGTTCGATGGCAAAATTGGTTTAATGATCTTCCTTCTATTTCTGAGAACCAAATCCCTCGCTGGAGTGGATACACACGTCATTGTGAACTAGTTGAAGTTCACGGATTTGCCGATGCCTCCAAGTTTGCATATGGTGCAGTAATCTATCTGCGCTTAATTCAAAGCCAAAATGTTCTAGTCACACTTCAAGTGGCCAAAACGCGAGAAGCTCCACTGAAGACGCTAAGCATACTCACTTAGAACTTTGTGCTCCGTTGCTACTCGTTAGACTGACTCACTCTTTCATCGAGTCATTCCCAAATAAGGTTGAAAGTATTCATCTATGGTCAGACTCAGCGGATGTGCTCTTCTGGCTAAAGGACCATCCATCTAGATGGGGAGTGTTCGTAGCTAATAGGTGTTCGGAAATTCACACTCTATTACCTGACGCATATTGGCATCATGTGCGATGAGCGGACAGCCCTGCTGATGTCATATCACGAGGTATTGAGCCCCCCAAACTAGCTTCGCATAGCTTATGGTGGAAAGGTCCCGCATGGCTCTCTGATAGCTATGAACCCTGGTCAAGGTCTCATGACGAGCTCAATTTTACGGTTAATAACCTCAATCTTCAACCTAGTTACACTCTAGTCGCTAGTAAAAGCTCTCCAAATTCTGTTGAGAGCACTCCAGAAATTTGGAGTCTTATTAAAAAGTACTCATCATTAGATAAGTTGCTACGTATGGCTTCGTATTGCTTTCGATTCATTAATCGAGTCAGCTCGAAATTAGAGCGTACGACGTCGTCAAATTTAGGCGTTAGTCCTCTTTCTGTTCTTCAATCTCTACTACGCCATCACACTCCGACTTCTGAGGAGGTTAGTGCTAGTGAAATTGGAAACACCAAACTTTGTTTGATCCACTTAATTCAGACAGCTTATTTTAAGTCTGAATTTCAACAACTATCTAGAGCACGAAAACTTTCGTCTAAAAGCACACTCTTATCTCTAAATCCCATGATACAAAATCATTTGCTCAGAGTGGGCGGCCGCCTCTTTCATTCGCTGCTCGAAGAAGACGCTAAGCATCCTTTTATTTTACCTGCTAAGTGTCACTACGTTGATTATTCAGGATGCTCATCAGCGTACTCTTTATGGTGGTATTCAGTTGACGCTTGCCACACTCAGACGTCAGTTTTGGATAGTTAAAGGTCGATCTGAAGTCAAGAAAGTCATCAGAACTTGCCTCGCATGCTCACGCCATGCCGCTCGAGTGCCACCTCAATTAATGGGTGAGTTGCCCAAGGCTCGAGTGTGCCCTTCTTCGCCATTCGAGTGCTCAGGCGTCGATTACGCCGGCCCCATTCAGCTTCGTCTTACTAAGACTAGGGGAAAAGGCACCATGAAAGGTTACATCGCGATTTTTATCTGCATGGCTACCCGAGCCGTACACATCGAGGTAGTTGAGGACTACTCCAGTGAAGCGTTCATCGCTGCTTTCCATCGATTTACCGCTCGTAGAGGTCATTGCAAAAGAATATTCTCTGACCAAGGTACAAACTTCGTTGGGGCCGATGCTCAGCTAAAACAGATGCTCGTAGCATCTTCTTCATTATCTTCGCAAATCGGAAGGTCACTCGCTCAAGAAGGAACTTCATGGAGCTTCAATCCCCCCAGTGCGCCTCATTTTGGTGGAATTTGGGAGGCCGCAGTTAAATCCGCTAAACATCACATGCGTCGAGTCATAGGAGATCAAGTTCTCACATTCTCAGAACTTGCTACACTTATGTGCCGCATTGAAGCGTGCCTTAACTCCAGACCATTAACCGCTCTTACTGACGATACCTCTGACCTTAATTTTCTGTCACCATCACATTTTCTTATACAACGATCCTCATTTATAGTTCCTGAAGGAGATGTCACCAACGACAACGTCCCAGCAGGAAGGCGCTGGCTCTTAATCAGCCAGCTGGCCCAGCACTTCTGGCAGAGATGGTCGATGGACTACCTATCGTCTTTGCAATCCCGTCAGAAATGGAGACAATCTCACCCTTCAGTTGCCGTAGGGGACTTGGCGCTCGTACGCAACGAGCTCACGCCTCCAGCCAAGTGGCTCCTCGCATGTATCACAGCCATCCATCGAGGAAGTGATGGAATCACCCGCTTGGTCGATTTGCGTACGGCCACCACAACGCTGCGTCGCCCTATCGCCAAGGTCATACGCCTCCAACCGCAGGATTGAGAATCGTTCGCCAGTTTGGCGAAGGTGGGCGGAATGTTGAGGATTCATCACCTATGGAAAGCACGGCAAGCTCGGAGAGCACGGAGAGCACGGAAAGCGCGCTCGAGCTCGAACGAAGGCGAGCACGCTCATGCTCAATGCTCAACCAGGCGAGCATGCTCGAGCTCGATGCTCGAATAGGAGAGCCCAATAGGGAGCGCCCCCTTTCTTCTCCCACCACTGGCTCTATCGGCGATCCAACGCTTTCGCCGCAGTCTCTACATCGCCAGTTCACGCACGACGGCTAGGGAGAGAGAGAAGCAACACCTGTACGCCAAGAGGCACGACGGCACTTGAATAAAACCATTTTATTTCTCTACACGAAAACTTATTCATTTGTGAACCTCTCCAGTCCACGATCCCATCATACAACAACAAAAAAACCGCTGCCAATTCATTGGCACGTAGCTTCCTCAAACTTAATTTATTGATCCCTTTAATTAATTTTTAATTCTAATATTTAAAATTTAATACTTTATCTTGTACGGTTAGACTAACTAGGAGAGGGTCATGGGTCCGGATTCAGCTTAAACTGTGCGTTATATCTTTTTTCGTAATGAACCGATTTTTTTGGGCAACGAACTTGATCTGAAGATATATAAAAGCTACATCAGTGCCAAATTTCAGGACGATTGGGTAATTTTTGCTCTTGTTATCGTGCGACAACGAAAACGCAAATTTTTTCTAAAATAATTTTTTTCTAAAAAACAAATGAAGATCTCCTGAAATTTTAACCAAATATAGTCTTCTATAAATTTAATAAGTGGTTAAAATTTTAAGTCGATAAATCAAGTATTTTTTGAGAAAACGCGATTCGAAAATTTTTAAAAAAAATTTTTTACCTCAAATATCTTTTTTCGTAATGGACCGATTTTTTTGGGCAACCAACTCGATCTGAAGATATATAAAAGCTACATGTGTTATACTGAATGCGTTATGTGGAAAGGCTGCTATAATGTGAGGGGATCTATTTTAAAAAATTTGATAAAGACAGATTTTTTTTTCATTTCTAAATTTTTACGTTTTTGTTAATAACAAAAGAACCGTGATATCTACAGAATTAATTTTTTTAGAAAATATAGGTAATTTAATTCTCTTTCGAATGCCACCCACCCCATTTAGATATATACAGCCGTTCTCGAGAAATTACGATTTAAAAAAAATTGGAAAAAATTTTAACCTCAAATATCTCCGAAATGTATGGATCAATCCTTTTGCCCAAAGAACTCACTCGGTTGGTATACAAAATCTACCCCTATAAAGAATTTCAAAGTGATTAAGCCAATTTTACTATAGTTATTGAACGACAAAAAAAATCACTTTTTTTTATAAATTATTTTTTTTCTCAAAAAATAATGAATAAAAAAACCTAAAAATTTAGTAAGTTATAGTACTTAGTATCCTTTATAACCAAAAAAATATTCATGTTAATATCTTTTTTTAATTTCGAAATATAACCTATTTACAAACAATTACGTTTTCATCAATAACTTATGACGAAATATAGCTACCGACTTTTTTTTTTAAACTGTAGATAATTTTATCCTACATACAGAGAATTCATGATATATAAACAATATTTGTTCTAAATATTAAAAAAATCGAAAATAAAAATTTTGAAAATTAAAAAATGGCTATAAAAAAAAAAGTTAAATTTTACAAAAATAGAATATTGACCCCAATTGTGGGAGCAAAATCTGAAAAACTGATCACACTCCCGTTAAAATCGGTCGAGTAGATCATGAGATATCAGCGTATACGGACACACACACACACACACACACACACACACACACACACACACACACACACACACACACACACACACACACACACACACACACACACATCCATACGGACATTTTCTAAAAATAGTGTATTTCGATTCCAAATTTGCTAAATAACATTTCTAACACATTATCTCATAAACTTTTTTTTTACTATCACAAAGCTTCCTCTAGGAGGAAGCAAAACAATATACTATTTTTCTGTGCAAAGGCCACAAAATGACTTTTCGCAGCCCGTACAGAGGCCGGGAAATACTAAATGTATTTTGTGGCCTAGGCCTTACATTTAGTATTTCGCGGCCTCTATACAGGCCGCAAAAATTCATTTTGCGGCCTGAGGAAAAAAATATAATTATTAGTCATTTCTTTAAAATTATCATTCGCCTCTCTCTCCCTCTCTCCTTCCCCTTCTTTCTCTCCCTCCCTCACTCCAGTATAAACCACCCAGTATCAATCACCCAGTATCAATCACCCAGTATCAATCACCCAGTGTCAACCACTCAGTATCAACCACCAAGTATCAACCACTCAGTATCAACCACTCAGTATCAACCACCCAGTATCAACCACCCAGTACCCTCCATCCTGATCCAGAAATAACTTACCTTCTCGAGCGCCCGGCTCCATCTGAGCGGAGCTGCTCTGCGGCCGGCCTTTTATACCCACGGAGATCTGGCTACCATGCGCCTGCGCATCTCTCTCTCTCTCTCTCTCTCTCTCTCTGTCTCTCTCTCTCTCTCTCTCTCTCTCTCTCTCTCTCCCTCTCTCTCTCTCTCTTTCTCTTTACTTCTAGCGTTACAAAAGTTTGCGTGATGCGTTATGCGTTATGCGTTACATATCTATTTATATAGTGGATTTCAATAACACTTATATAAAATATCTACGGCGAAACTTAGAAAGTTATGAATTAAGTTAATGTTTATAATAATCGATGCATAGCTGCTGAGCCCTTATGCCGAATCCCTTATAAATTGTACGCCCCTAATATAATATTATCTCTAATCTTGATTCAGTGTAATAATAAGGGACACATTAATTACATATTACGATACACACACACACACACACACATACACACACACACACGCACGCACACACACATCCATACAGACATTTTTCAAAAATCATGTATTTTGATTTTTAACACCTCGAAAAACAATTATAACATGTTTCTACAATAACTCAAAAAATTACTATCACAAAGCTTCCTCTAGGAGGAAGCAATAGGAGTGTGCATGTTTAGTTGCATCAAGATAAGTCTCGTGTAGAAATTGTGGATTGTCAGGACACACTTGGTGAGCTAGATACTGTATCTGAGATTTATCTCTAGGGTTTTTGAAAATAACTATATAATTAGAATTTAACGAGATTTGACGTTGGTCCTTGTGGAAAAGATTTGCGTGATGAATATTACACTTAAATTATTATGACGAATACCCATGGTAAAAATATTGGGAATAACACCACTATCACCCGAAGACTCCCGCATCAAGTCGTCCATAATTATCAATTTCGACCTGGGGTCGTCGACAAAGTCTGAATTTTTGGGCAAACCCTCGTGAAATGCGATATTATCACCCAGTTCTTTATACGTTGATTGCCATTCGGAATAGTAAACTATTATTCGATCAAAGTGTACGTTACTCATACTATCTATATGTTTTAAAAAGTTTTTAACAAACACGGTTTTACCACATGATGTGAGACCGAAAACCATAGATGTCCAAGGATATTTCCTGCTTAATTCACAATTAAAATTTTAAGTCTTGAATTAAAACTTGTTAAATTAAGAATTAAATTTTAAATATTTAATTGATGGTCGTTAAACTAGATCTCAAAATTGAAATCAGGGGCAGTCTCTCTCTCTCTCTCTCTCTCTCTCTCTCTCTCTCTCTCTCTCTCTCTCTCTCTCTCTCTCTCTCTCTTCCTCTCTCTCTCTCTCTCTCTCTCTATCTCTCTCGCTCTCTCTTTCTGAAGGATTTATTTGGTTAATTGAATTGAATTTGTAAGGTTTAGAAGAGTCTGGATATGTGTTTCATAAGTTTATGAATCCTGGGCATGGGCTCTGGACTGAAATTGGAAAATCGACCTGGAGGGATCGATTGGCAATTGCAAAAGCTTTAATTTAAAAAAAAGTCATCAAAATCGATGGAAAATTGTTGGCTGCAAGGTAACTTGTCCATAAATTTTCGATTTCCGAACACTGTGCGGCGACGCGCGCGTGTCACAAGCTATTCGAGAAATCATATTACTGATGAACTGACAAGCTAATTGAAGTGATAAGCTATTTTGTAGCTACAAAACTTGTGATAAACAGACTCAATGTGTACCCAAAAGCTAAATCGAAAAGCTTGATGTGTTATATCAAACTATTTTATGTACTTCTTGAGTCTTTCGCCACTACCACTGCCACTTCCCGCAGATTTATTTATGTTAAGTTTATTACATTTTAAAATAGACATAATGAAGAAACAAACAGATTCTTTAATTGAAAATAATGAATTTATAAGCCATATACCCTACGTGTCAAAGGTAAGGAAAAACAAGATTGATATTTTAATACATTTATTCAGTAATATTTTTGTTCATAACATGATCAATATCCTTCAAGTGTAAAGATGAAAGTTCATACATCAAAATATAGGCATCATCTATTAGCATACTTAAATTATTTTTTTCAAGATTTTATGTAACTTATTAACATTATGGGTATAAAATATGCTTGTTATAGAATGTACATCATAAAATGAAAACTGTGTTTATTGTGATAATTGTTTTTTTTGTAATTTCTCTTTTGTATCGTTACAAATTTCATTAAATACATACTTTATATCTTTGCACGCATCTAACAGATATTAAATCCTATTGTCTACGATTCTAGAGATGTGTTTGAGCTGATCATAGATTGCTTTATTATACACTAATCTTGATTGAAAGCGTTTCTTCGTTGATGGATCACCTGTATGATTTTTCTCTTGTGTTTTGTCTATCAGCTCAAAAGCTTTATCAGAAAAAATTATCATGAAACTTATGCTAAAGCTGCTACTACAAGATACTTTTTGATCAACCATTTCGTTTCCTTCTGATTCAAAAAATTCGTCAATCCTGGGAAAACTTTCTTCAAAGCAGATCCACTCGGTATGTGTAAGTAGAATACCTGCAATATCTTGACCACTTAGACGAACAACAGGTTTGAAGTTACCACAGCCAATAACACGACTTTCCAGGCCAACTGTAAGTTTCTTACAGTACGATTTATTTAATCCATACAGCATGGGTAGTACTTGGTGACATTGGAACTTGTTTTGATTACTATTCTGAGCAGACATTTTTCACTATTATCATGCTTTAGTAGGATCGAAGATTGAAATGACAAATAATTAAAGTAACCCCCTATATTTATAAAGTATCCTTAAACACTCACACTCTTTAACAAACCTTTCTAATCTTTGAGAATATAATCATTTCTAGATTGAGTGTATGTGCGTGCATACGTGCGTGCATGTGTGTGCGTATGTATGTGTGTGAGCGTGGGTGTTACGAATACCACTAAACCTTTAAATTAATTATAGGTATAATGATTCATAAATTTTAAGTATTTTTTACATTATGAACCATATAAAAATCATTCTTAAAATAAGAAACGACAAGTATTTTACAAAACTTTAAAAAGTATTTATTATCATAATGAGATATATTTAATAATATTGCTAAAGAGGTCATAGGTTTATAAGAAAATATGGTATTTATTTTGATGTGTTTTTATTCAGCTTCAATTTTTCAATTTCATTTTTCAATTCATTGATTTGATTCTGTTGCTATTTAAACTTTCACTCAAAATTTTGATTTAATAATAATAAATTTTTTGTAATTTTATTTAATTGGCTACATAGATGATCCTTTTTCTAAGTAATTGTTCTGTATGATGCACATTATAGTCAAGAATAAGTTTTGTGTATTTGGTAATTTTTCTAAGGCATTTAAATTTTCTTAAATCTCTATTTATTGATTCAACAGTATTGAATAATGAATTTTCATTGACCCAATGATCTTCGTCATATGCTTCGAGTGTTTCTACTCGTTGAATGACATTTAAAATTATCATATGTGTACGAGTTTCATCGATCACCATGTTGAAATAGGTATTTGAAAATTTTGAACGTTCATAGTGAATGAAAGATTTTTGCTATTTTCAGATTTAGCCGAATTTGGATATTTAATACATTTAGAAAATGACAATAACTATAACTCTTAAATTCTCACTCTTGCAGTCACCACTAAAACCACTCCGACGAATTCTAATTAAAATTAGAAACTTTAACTTAATATTTCGTTCATTATGAACGTTCGGAATTTCAAATACGTGTTGAAATCAGATATCATCTAACAAGTTATTTTCCATTTTAAAATTTACCTTGTTATAATATTAACGATTTAAGAAAAAGTGGTAGTATATTTAATACTTTAAGGATGTATTTTACAATCGATAATACAATCGATTTCAGAAGTTAGTTTTTATTTAAAATATCAATAATTTGTTATATGGGGTTGTTTTTTTCTTTTTTATTTGAAAACTATGTAGGACGGCATAAAACCAATAGTTGAAGCTCCCAAAATAAGAAATGAGACAAAAATTTTTGAAGTATTTCAACTTTTAAAAATCATATATTCTAATATACTTTTAATTTCATTCATCAAGGTGCCGCATCTTCAAATTTTATTCGATTCGTGTACTTTTGGTCATTATAATTAAAAGCACCGTAAAATCTTTTGAAAACACTCAGAATGATAAAAACCAAACAAAACTCCATAAAATAATTTTTATGACTAAGTTATAAAATACGATAAATAGATGGATACATTATGTAGTAAAACTATGTTGCTATGAACTGATATGATCACCGGTTGGATCAATCAATATATCGATAACGAAATCGATCGAACTATGAGGTTCCAAAATACCTCCAATAAAAAGAGGATGGTACACCTAACAATAAAGTACGATACCGGGAATTAATCTGAATGTAACTTTTCAAGATATCTGTACCAATACCGTACTAATACCGAATCAATAACAAAATTAATTGGTTTATGAAATTACTAAATATGAGGCGTTTCACGTCAACTCTCCCAGCGCGGCGCGCGAGCTCGAAATCTTGCTATTTCCAACTCATGTTTATGATACTTAAATGTACTTTAAAAAATTGTTTTATAAGCGTTTCCGACGTATTTTTTCCTCAGCTTTCTAATGATGTAGGCAGTTTTTCCGGAATTTTCCATTTTCACCTTCAAAAACTACAAAACGTCTTGTATCTCAAAAAGTATATTTTTAATATTTTTTTACCTTTTAAATCAAAAGCTGAGCATTTTTTACATAGGAAATGATTTTTTTCAAAATTTGCTCAAGATGTTTTCTTCGAGAAATAGAGCCCAAAATAGTAGATGCAACGTCTTTCCTGCGCGGTACATCGCGTGGACTAGGTCTGTCTCGCTACTTAATAACGTTTAATCATAACTTTTACCTGTTCTTTCGAATTCTTTATAATATTTTATTGGTTATTTTATAAAAAAAAAATAGAGTCTCATAACGAACAGCAATATAGTAATTATACCAACGCTTCTTTCTGAGTGCAGATAATTTTTCTTTGTTCCTTCTAACAGTTATTCTAGGGAAGATTTGATATTCAGAACTTAGAAAAGGTTTTTTGAACTTTAATCTACACTCAGAAAAAAATGTAGTATATTTTCACATAAAAGTACTATCAAATATAGTGGTATTTGGCTACATATATATTTTATAGCCATATCAGGCACGTTACAATACAGTATTATTATTCTAATAGATGAAAGTACACTGAAGAAAAAGGTGTTTGTACTGTGAACTATATTGCATAGTAAAACTGAATGTTATTGTCTTTACTATATATTTTTTTAATTCAACTATAATATGTTTATAATAAATATATTCATATAATTCAAACAACTAAACAGTTATAATAACTCAATTATTATTATTTAACTAAATTTCCATTAAAGTTTACTGTATTTATTTAGTATAATATAATATTTCCATTCGAAATCTTTAGGTATTTTAAATTTTACTATATAATATAATACCGAATAACGAATTTTTAGATATCTTTAGATATCTTTACCATAATTTTGTTGTTTTTATCACTATAAAATGTATATTTAGCCAAATACCACTATACTTTATAGTACTTTTATATGAAAATATACTATAATTTCTCAGTGTACATTGAAATTCGAAAAAACCATTTTTAAGTTCTGAATATTATATCTTCCTGAGAATAACTGTTAGAAAAAACAAAGAAAAATTATGTGCACTGAGAAAGAAGCGTTGGCATAACTATTATATTGCTGTTAGTTATGAAACTCTATTTTTTTCAAAATAACCAATAAGATATTATTAATGCATTATAAAGAATTCAAAAGAACACGTAAAGATTATGATTAAAGGTTATTAAGTAGCGAGACAGGCCTAGTCCATGCGACATACTGCGCGGTACCGGGAGCAGGAAAGACGTTGCGTCTACTCTTTTGGGTTCTATTTCTCGAAGAAAACATCTTGAGTAAGTTAAAAAAAAATCATTTCCTATGTAAAAAATGCTCAGCTTTCGATTTTAATGGTAAAAAAAATATTAAAAATATACTTTTTGAGATATAAGATGCTTTGTAGTTTTTAAAGGTGAAAATGGAAAATTTCGGAAAAACTGCCTACATCATTAGAAAGCTGAGGAAAAAATACGTTGGGAACGCTTATCAAACAATTTTTTAAGTACATTTAAGTATCATAAACATGAGTTTGAAATAGCAACATTTCGAGTTAGCGCGCCGCGTTGGGAGTGTTGACGTGAAACGCCTCATATGCGGAATGGTTAGCGGGTAGTAAAAAGTATAATACCGCAAGCTGATACAACCATCGATTAGACTGATCAATGTATCGATAATGAAATAGACCAAGCAATGAGGTTCCAAAACATCTTCATTTAAAAGAAGATATGGTACCTTATAAAAAAGTGTAGTACCGCGAATCGATCTGACCATAATTTCCGGTGGTAAATCGTGCCAATACTGAATCAATACGTTGATCAGTGCACTAAACTCTCTCTATTTTCTCATTCTGTATTGAGGTTTACGTAAAGAGGTGGTCTGTCTTCTTGCAAATCAGAATAAATGAATTTTTATTGCAGTTTTTTCGTAGCATGTATCAATAATGTATAAGTTAAGAAAGTGGCACATGTGAACATATAACAATCGTCATATGCAATAAGAGAACAACATCCGATTTTAATCTTAGGCCAATCAATAGAGGTTTTTAGCGTGACACAAATCTTATCAGCAAGCGGTAAGCGCTGTGTGCGCTGTATTCTGCCTACGCAGAATAATCCACAGTATAACTGGTATATAAATGCAACAACCAAATCTGATCCTTATATTTGTTATTAACAATTTAACGCAAAACAAAGCGCTTTTTTTGTTTTTTTGCTTATAAAACTGAAACTAGTGGACCGATCTTGATGGTCCAATGAGATAAATTGTAGTACATGAAATTACGAACAAAATTAGATGTTGATCGAATCGATCGGATGATTAGTTACGGAGAAAAACGTGAAAACCCGAAAAAATGAGTGTTTTTTCAAAAATTCATATCTCCACCATTTTTAAAGATGTGGCGCATATCTCTGGCGAATCGATTCACATGTACTTTATGTGTGCGAAAACCAGGGGCTGTGCGATTATTAGTTTTTGCGTAATCGCGATTTCAAGTTTTTAGTACGCTATTTTTGAGCGAGGCTGTATACTCTACGGGTGATCCGATTTCAATTATCAAAAAAGATTCTGAAAGTTCAAATGTTGTACTACAAAACGTCTATCTTGGATTTTTGATAAAGTACTGTTGTATACCTGAAAACAGTTGTCAGAGTTGACCAAAAGCGCTCGAGTGCACGAAAGTGGTGGAGTGGTGTGGGGCGCGCGGCGGCTGAGGGGAACCGCTATACATAGTAATAGAACGCGCTGCGCGAAACGTATAGATCTTTGCTTCTGATTTCCTCAGCAACTAGAGGAGCTATTTTAATCATTTTTTTTTTCGGGGTAACTCAACCCAACTAAACCGATTCTGTACTTTTATTTGATGTAAAATTAATAGAAAGGCAGTTATTGGATGTTTTAATAGGTTGATAAGAAAATAAATATACATTTTCTATTCTTCTTAATCTATATGATATTTATTACAAAAAATGTACAGTGTTACTTAACTATATAATATTAATTAATTTTTTTACGCTTCGGTGGTAACAAATCGTTTACATCCTCGCAGTCGTACGAGTCGAGTTCGTAATCGTTCTTATCGCTCGAATCGTCTTCCGATTCTAATAATGGTTTATTTATTAGTAAATTATAGCACGTGTCTTCGTGGCAGTGTGCACAAAAGTTTGTGCACTGTAAGCCGTGCTTTTTGCAGCTGCTCGAAGCGTCTACACATCCTTTTTTTGAACAACTGCATGAAATTTGGGAGAGTAATTTTTGAGGTATAGGCGGATCGGTCGTTCCCACAGGTAGTAAACAATTATTTTTAATTTGCCATCCCCAATCAGTAGGTATTAAAGTGTCATTGCCTAACCATAACTGAAGTTGGTAATAAACTCTAAATGCGTGTTGCTTGGCCGATCCCTGCGTTGGTGGCAATGTCTCTAAAGCAAATTTAGTTTTGGTTTTCGCTTTGCAAAAATGCAAGTAGCGCAAGTCATGCAGTGAAAAATTAGTGCTCTTGTCTATTAATTTTTTTTCCGCTTTGTTTCTGTACATATCGATTATTAATTTATAGGCATTGCTAGCTATTTTTTCAGAACTGGTATTTTTGTCATAAAATACTGCTGATAAGTCTGATAATTTTTCGTGGTTAATGGTATCTATTAATTTATTTTTGCCTATTCTATAAAAACAAGATTTTGTATCGCACCCAGAAATGCATGTAAAAATGTGATTCTATTTCTTAAAAAGGGATATTTGAAACTATTACTATCGAAATATTGATTTGGGGTTGAGCCTTTGTTTTCTTTACAAAAATAAATGTTATTAATGTTTCTGCCAGTTCTGAAAAAATAACTAGCAAGTCTATCTTCGCCTACAATCACCACAGTTGTTTCAAAATCAGCGCGGGTATTATTAATCGCAGTCAAGACTATTAATCCATCCGCGTCCTCGGGGGCTATTTTTGTTTGAAAGCGTACAGCATTTAAAGCTAAACAAAGCATATTTATTAATCTACTTTTATTTTTTTCAAAACTAAAAAATTGCTTTTGATTAACAACTATCGTTGTATTTTCATCAAAAGCAATTTCACGGCCTATATTCTTCATTTGCCTACGCGAACGCTCTACTGATTTTGTTGATGTTTTATTGTCGTCGGGATATCCATCAAAAAGAATATAACTATTCTCACTGTAATGTCTTATCGCATACGAAACGTAAGTATTTATTATTTCTGACATTTTCATGTTCTTTTGCCACACGACTCTATGCAAAAAAAAATCCGCCGTCGACAACATGTTTTATATTGGATGGTACATTTATATTCGGCAATGAATTAAAATTATGGTAGAATACTGATTTAGATGTTTTCCGCATGCCATTTTCATCAAACAATGACAGCGGAATCGGCGATAGTTCATACGAACTACAATACTCTTTCATATCGTCTTTGTTTTGAATATTCAGCGAAATTTTTTGGAAAATTAGCAACGGTGAGATATACACATCCTCATTTGCATTATTTTTCATAGTCGAGTTCGCAGCTCCCAAATGGGTAACTTTACTGCTTCTTCTATATTTTACGTCAGTAAACTTTTTATTTGACGCCTCATCATCAAAATCTTTCCTAATTCAAAAGCTTTGTGGCAATTCACGAACGATAAATCATCAATCACTTCGGAATATATACCAATTAATTTATCGCTTTCTGGGAATGGATCAAATGTATTAAAAAAATCCTGCAGTTTCTTTAAGTCATCTGCAGTCTGGAGATACGAGAAACTCGATTGTCGACATACTGTTCAGATGTAGCAAATTTCATGTTGCAAAATAGCTCTATGGCATTGCTGACCTCTAATGCAGCTGCCCTTGACAACATCGCATTTCATTTACCGCATCAAACCCTGCTCGATGGTCATATCAGACCATAATCCGCACCAGAAGCGATTTGAACGTCTTATCGTATGAAAGCCCTGCTTACAGAATTTATCATATTCCACTATATCCATGCTTTCTTTTAAATTAACCATCTGTTGGACGTACAAAAGACACGCCTTAGCGTATAAATGATGACCTGAAGCGAAAAAAAGGTATCATTAACGTTACTGTTTCTACATATTGGTCAAAATTACCAGAACGTTCTGCATTTATATATCTTTGCAGTAAATAAATTAGTTTAAAATATTGTAGCCACAGTTGACTTGTTGGGCCATTATTTTCTAAATTTGTAATTATCGATGAAAATTTTATTTGTACGCTTTTCATTAAGAAAGTCATTAAACAATTTTCACAATTTTCGGTTCCTACTTTTTCTAAATTATCATCTAAACACTTTTTCTCTTCTTCTGTAAATTCTATTTTTTCTAAAATAATAGTAGCAAGCGCAGCTTGTACTAAAAGGTGACCTCGCACAGACCTCGAAAAGGCATGACCTGTTAAAGCCTTATCCGCTGATAATTCGGCGTATATCGTCGAAAAAGCTTCTTTAAGGCCGCTACTTGCCATTATATTACCAATAGCGCCAAGAAAGGACATCGCAAGATGAAATCCTCCTAACCGTGGGATTACTGCGGATATTATGGAGATCGTTATCTGCCTCTATAGAAGCGACGATTTCGCTAGCTTTCATGTATACAGGCAAATCAAACGTTACAAAGCAGTGCTTTTGATTATTTGAATTTGCTCTCCGCCGTGCATCGATTAAGGATGTTAAAATTGTTGTATGGTCACTCGGTGGCACTTTAATAAACGGCAAAGCAATAATTCTCGTCGTACAAAAATCATTATTCAATAAATGAAATTTATTCATAAATCCATGCCAATTCGGGGTCTTCCGTGGTGCAGTATGCTTGCCGTAAAAATATAAAAAATCGATCGGTTCGATTTCAATTGTAAAGTCAGCACGATCTATTTCTTTCCAATTACGTATAGTTATATTATCTAATTTAAATAGCTTATTATTCTTAAAATCGGTCAATGGAAGGAAACCGAACGTGCCATCAGTACTAGTAGATAATGTTCCTTTTAAACGAGGCACACAATTATTAAAACTAACCGAACTTGATGGAGTCGCACACACAATACCGCCCATACAATGAAACGTATTTTTTCCATCATTGGTGGCTGTATTATGGTCCGCATTATCATATACGAATTGCAAATAGGTATCTGAAATCAAGTCGAAATTTTGAGGGTCATTAACGAGGGAGTTTTCGAATCGTACTGTTTCTGCATACGACTCACAGAGCCCAATATTATACAGGCAATCGATTAAACCTCGTGCTGCAAATTTCGTATGTATCATCCATGAAAGCCCTAATAATATAGGCGATGAAAAGGATCGTGGTCGCGTAGATGATATTAAAATATGGGCTGCGGTAACAATTCTGTTTTCCCACTTATCCCAAGATCCATTTTTTCGCTCATGTTTATGAGTTTTTATAAGAATTTCGAGCAATAGTCTCAACGTTTCCGGAATATCTTTCATATTATTTAAGAAATCCGCCGGCATGTTATAATTCTCCAAGTTAACTTTCATAGCCCTAACATCTTGTAGAATAAAATGACTGGCTAATTCCACTATTCTCAACCTTTCTTCTTTTTCATTTACTTTGCGATTCAAATACCAGCTATCTTGTATACATTTACCTAAAGTTTGTTTAAAACAAAGAAAACGATCATTTGAGCTACAATAAATTACTATTTCATCTTCGAAATGATTTTTTAAAAGTTTTTCTATACGATCAAGTCGGGGTAGATCAGTATCTCCGAACTTATTTAAATATATTTGTAATATTTCTTTTAAAGAAAATTGACACTGTTTGCTATTCTCCAATAAATAGCTGATAATAAAAGATAATACGTTACTCATATCTTCGGTTATCAGTCTACCCTCAACATTACAAGGACTATATGAGTAAAATTTGCTTAAGCATTTCGAGTGATAATAAACGGTGCTATCTACATAATAATTATCAGATTCTTTTTTCAATGCAGATAACCGCGACGCTATCATTTTATTCTTTTCGCTTTTAGGGAGAGTTTGTAACTGCGCCAAAATATTATCGATAGTGTCCTGCTTTGCAATGCGTTTACAATTTTGCTTATAATTGTGACATGGATTCGAACAAAAAAAAACAATTTAATACAATTAAAATTAAGAAAAATTAAAAATATTAGTATTTTAAAATATTAAAATATTAGTAATAATTAAGTAGCTATTTATAAAATAAACACATGTATCAAAGATGCTTCGCAAAGGTATAGTAGCTACAGAGTCTCGGTGGCAAAATAAGCAGATGAAAAGACCGTTGGTAGCGTCGCTTTCTCCTTCTTTGACCGCTTCAGTCCACGATATACGATAGTATGGTATAGTGGAAGAAAGTGGGGACGGAGAAGGGTGGATCGAATAGCATTAGTATACTGTATTTACAAGGCAGATGTTCCGAGCGTAAACGTCCTTGATTATACACGCCCAAGTATATACGTATATACCTGCTTCAAATCTCAAGCAAAATTAGCGTTTGTGTTTATTTTTCATCAAATAAAAGTACAGAGTCGGTTTAGTTGGGTTGAGTTACCCCGAAATAAAAAAAATGATTAAAATAGCTCCTCCAGTTGCTGAGGAAATCAGAAGCAAAGATCTATACGTTGCGTGCAGCGGGTTCTATTACTATATATATCGGTTCCACTCAGCCGCCCCTCCCCCTCCGCCACTTTCGTGCGCTCGAGCGTTTTTGGTCAACTCTGACAACTGTTTTCAGGTATACAACAGTACTTTATCAAAAATCCAAGATGGACGTTTTGTAGTACAACATTTGAACTTTCAGAATATTTTTTGATAATTGAAATCGGATCACCCGTAGAGCATACAGCCTCGCTCAAAAATAGCGTACTAAAAATTTGAAATCGCAGTTACGCAAAAACTAATAATCACACAGCCCCTGGTTTTCGCACACATAAAGTACATGTAAATTACTATCGATACGCCAGAGATATGCGCTATATCTTTAAAAATGGCGGAGATATTAATTTTTGAAAAAACACTCATTTTTTCGGTTTTTTACGTTTTTGTCCGTAACTAATCATCCGATCGATTCGATCAACATCTAATTTTGTTCGTAATTTCATTTACTACAATTTATCCCATCGGACCATCAAGATCGGTCCACTAGTTTCGGTTTCATAAGCAAAAAACAAAAAAAAGCGCTTTTTTGCATTAAATTGTTAATAACAAATATAAGGAACAGATTTGGTTATTGTATTTATATACCAGTTATATTGTGGATTATTCTGCGTAGGATAACGCTTACCGCTTGCTGATAAGATTTGTGGCAGGAAAACGCTGATTTTTTCGCTATTGACTGGCCTATCTGTCTTTTTGCAAAGTTTCTACAAAATATATTTGGTTGCTAAACATCGCGAGAAAAGAATTTTAGAGTATTTTCTAAATGTAGTAAGAGTAAAATCAGAGGGTTTTTTTATCCTTTTGATATTGTATGATTTTAGAAGTTTGATGAGAAATAATTTCTACTACATTCTCGAAGCGTAATAAGAACACAAGATCCGATTTTTGATGCGCCTTTTTTTGGAAGTTTCCACAGAAAATATATCCAGGCTCTAGACAAAATGAGAATGCAGTAGATGCTTCGTTCAGATTTTAGTCAGCTTTTAAAAAAATGATGACTAGAGTAGCCTGCTGTTCTTCAGTCTGCCGCAAGTTTTCGACAATACAAGATCTCTCTACCCTATTATGAGGAACGTTTAAGAAGTTCTCACCGATATGGACGATTACCCCGAGTTCGTTCACGATATCGCTAGGCCACCACAAGAGCTGGCGAATTTCGTGTACGATTTAATCGACATGGGGGAGCCAAGATTGTTAACCTACAAGAAGGCTTGTAAATAGTTTATAGTGACAAAGTTTTTAGTTATAGTAGCAGCCGTAGTATCAATGTATGTAAATATTTTTAATTTAATGTTAAAGTTATTAAATTATTATTTATAATTATTAAATTATTTTTAATAATATTGTGTCTGTGTGCGCGTGCGTGCGCGTGTGTAAGCTTACCGATGCATGGGTAAACTGCAGCTACCTCCACTACTGTCGATGGTGGGGCAGCTATAGCTCGTAGCCGCGCCTGCCTGCACGATCGTGCAGTTTGCGTGGAGCAGCGGGACGTATCAGACGGGGAATCCTTGCTCCATCTGGCACTTAAGGGTATATAGCGAGCGCTCTGAAGCAGTGAGTGCTCTGATAAGATAGGAAAGATCCTGCCGATCTCGCCTGCTTCGCCTCTCTCGCTCTCTCTCGCTCTCGCTTGCTGTTTCGCTTTCTCTAACGAGTACTTTAAATAAATAAATAAATAAATAAAGCCAAATATTATAAATTTTAAATATTTTGGCACCATGCGGCAGACACAACAAACCCCCACCACCGACCCCCTTGAGGTCATCGAATGGTCAGTGGTGGGAGTTTGTTGTATCTGCCCCATGGTGCCACAACAACTATTCACATAAAACCAACTGAAGGGGCCATCCTCCTATTTCGGTTGGTTTCCCAGTTGGCGGAGCCGATATTGGCCCCATTGGTGACAGCAGGTGGGGCAGGCAGCGATAGTACGGCTCGGTTGACCACACATACAGCAGAGGCACTCGCGGGGGTGGGGGCAGTCGGTACGGCTGTGTCTGAACTCGCCGCAATTCCAACAGCCCGGCCGAACAGATCCGTACTCCCTGTCGGCCTGAGTGGCTCTACCTCCGGCTGTTCGTCAGCCACCCATTCCTGGAGTGGATCGGCCGCGGCGAACTCCTCAACGTCGTCCTGCGGTGAACCTGCTCGACACTCCCCCGATGCCTGGGCCTCCGGGCTACCTATCCCGGCGAGGTCAGGCAGCGGCCTTCCTCTGCGGCGACTCCACGGGAGCGGTCTTCCGAGGTCGTCCTCGCCTTCGGCCCGTGGTTGGAGTGGAGGCGACCCTGGCAGGAGCGGAGTCAGCCCTGGTAGGAACAGAAGCCGTGGTGGGAGACCTCGTCCTCATTCTCGGCCAACCTGGTGCGGCATCGGGGGGTGGTGCTGGTGGCGCGCGAGCGGTGCGGCCTAGCCGATGGCCAGGAATGGCATCCATTCCTCGTCTGATGAGTCTCTCATCTACAACAACAGAGCTTCCAGCAGTTGCGTACCTCTTGACGGCATATACTTTTTTAGATCGTTAATGAATACTTTCGTCAGCCGCTTCGAATCAAGGTCCTCCACCAAGTAGACTACCGGAGAGTAGACTTCTACCGCCTTAACCGGACCAACAAACTTCGGCGCTTGCTTGGCTGCAAATCGGTCCTCCGTGGATGAAAGCACATGATTTCGGCGCCTGACGAGGTCTCCGACTTGGTAGAAGACCTCTCATCGATTTTTCTTATAGTTTCTTGCTTGCCTTGCTACAGCTTTATCCATGTGCCTGCGTACCAAATCATACAAGGCAGGCAAGCGGCTGGCTCGGTTTTTTCACTTATCCAAATCGGAAGGTGGGGTAGGTTTTCCATGTTATTTCCGAGTAAGGGAGAGGGAACAGAATTTCGCCCTAAATTAAGAAACGCGGGAGAAACCTCTAACAACGAGTGCACAGCACTATTTAACGCGAAAGATAGTTCGTTCAAGTGCAAGTCCCAATCTCGGTGATCATTGACTAGAAAGCTATTGATCATTGGTCGCAAATTACGGTTGACTTTTTCCACCGGGTTTGCTCGTGCGTGATAGGGCGGAATCGTGGATTGCAGAATTCCATACTCATCTAATCTTTCAGTGACTATTCGGTTCGAGAATTCTGTACCATTATCCGTAAGAAAAACCCGTGGACAACGTCAACAATTTACGATCAATTCTTCAAAAGCTTATTTTAGCACCGATTTAGCATCTGCTTTCCTCAAAGCATTCACATCGATGTATCTAGTGAGTAGGTCTTCGAAAACAATTATGTACCTACCACCAGTACGCAAAGGAGGCTTTGGGCCCATTATATCAGACGCTACGACAACCCAAGTACCTTCGATGGTGCGCTCGGTCATCAGCCCTGCTGGAGCTTGCTGGGATCTTTTCTGAGCTTGATACACTTGACATGCAGCTACATACCAACAAACATCTCTGTAGTAGCCTGGCCAATAGTAGTATGTCACTACTCGTGCAAACATTTTCTCCACGCCTAAGTGACTTGCTTATGGAGTGTTATGAGCTTCAGATGGAGGTTTTCTACTGATGAGCTGCAGCACGACTCAGTCTTCCTATGCTGGCTAGCGCTTGAAAACATGTTGAATCTTGGCCGTAAGGGTAAAACTGGTGAACTCCCTTCGGCGTCCACCATGTATCATCCTCGTAGTCGAGCATCATCTTGAAGCTCGTCTGCTACACGGAAGGACATAGATAACTGCGTATTATCTATACAGACAGTCGTATTCAGTACTCCTTGCAGCTTCACTGCACCTCCGTGAGCTACGCGTACTGAAGCTGCTTCCTGTTCCAATTTCTCGGCGAACTCGTTACTGACGTCTCTGCCGAGATAAGAGTGGGCGGAGCCATCATCGAGCATGCCTAAAAGTTTTCTTCCATTCAATTCTATGTTAAAGAATAACCTTGGCTCGATGTTCCCGGTAGCACTTCTCATAATAAGCGAATCTAGAGTTAAATCTTGAGGGATGCTTCCCTCACTAATAGCTACAGTCAAACTGATCTCTTGGAAGGAAGGAGCCTGATCAATAGTAGGAGGAGTCAAGTCTAAAGTAGGAAGGGTGAGTTGACTCCGTTAACTTCTCCTCTTACTCGATTCCAGCTGCCGTAGTCGAATTGAACTTGGTGTATCTACGCACAGTAGTATTTGGCTGTCCGGAATTTCGGCAGACTGCAGCGTTCATGCACTGACGTTTCCAGTGTTCGGCTTAACCGCAAAGAAAACATGACTCTCATTTTCCTTCGCTGCATATCTTCATACTTCGCCTTCGGGGGAACCGTCTCGATCTTCAACTCGTCTTGCTTAGGCACGTTCTCCGTTGGCTTAGTTCGAGCATTTTCCTTTTCGTCACTGCGGCGACCCTTACTCTTGCCGCAAGCGTCTCGTCTCCTGTCTTTCCTCTCTCCTTACTGTCCATCCGTCGTCTTGAACTTCCATTCCCTCGACGATGGTTGATTCTGTCCTTCATCCGTCTGCATTACTGCCACAGGAGATAAGTTGCTGGAGCTGGAGACTGGCGAGTTGCTTTCCTCGGTAGATGTCTGCACTATTGGAGCAATTTTCACCTGCTGTTGCTGCTTTGGAGGAGTGTACGCTAAAGCAGGAAAAGCCGAATCCCAAAATTGTAATTTCATTCAACACCGAATTTTCATAAGAACTCATTTCATTTTCGCAAATTTCGTCAATTAAATTACCATTTCAAAGAATTTCTTTGGGAAGCTTAAGTACACAAGCTTAAGTCATCTTCATTTTCAAATGTAGAAGAAAACTTTCCATCACCAATATTTAAAAGCCATTTTTTACAATTCATATTATTATCTTTAATACGTTTGTTTTCTTTCAAAGTCATTCATTTGAATTGTGTCCACAATTTGCTAGTTTTTACATAATTTTCTACTATTTTAACTCTATTACCATGTCTTACAATAGGTAACGTTTATTTAAAATATCCAGAAACTTATAAACTTTACCTTCGAAATGAAAATCGTTATTACAAATATCTTTCAACATCCGATTAACAGCTTCAAATTCATATCGAGAAGTCATAGTAATTTCATCCAAAATTATAATTTTTAGGTCATTTTGTCACCATCTTTGCAAATCGGCGTAATATTACATGTTGTACTATTATTTATATTTAAAGGTAATTTAAATGTTGTATGAACTGTTCTACCATTATGTAGTAAATTTGCAGCGATCCCTGTCGAAATAACTGTAACAGTATTGATATTATATATTTTACAAGAAGTGATTAATGTATATTAAGCAAATAGCTTTTACCACTTCCTCCAGGGCCATCAATAAATATTAATCTATCATTACATTTTTCATTAATGGCATCAATTACAGTATTGAATATTGTACTTTGTGCATTAGTTAAAATATGAATGCATTCTCCAACACTATCATTTAATCTTAACTCATAGCTTTCAATATCCATGTGATTGTTAGAATTAATACATTCTAATGAAGGTAGGATAAAATCATTTGTTGTATAACCATGTGTTTGTAAAATCTTACTTATATGTTTTAAGGTAAACTGATCACCTGATTTTTCATACATTTTTGGGGGATAAAAGTGAATTTTTTACTTGTTAAATAGTTCTGCAGTATTTATTGGATGATGGAAAACACAAATATAACTCAGCAATTCACACATATTATAAGGAAATTTGTATTGCGATGCTTCGTTTAAACATTTATCCCATTCTTCATCAGTTGACACTAGCTTTCTAGTTACAGCCGTTTCATAAAATGTGTCACAAGTTGTATTATTATAAATTTTTAAAGTATCATATGAAGTTGAACCTTTTACTTTTATAATAATCTCAGAAAAAAATGTTCTCGTTGTTTAGGATTAACTAAATACATTCTACTTAAAATTGGTTTATGAAATTTTTTCTTTTCACCCATTTTTTAGTTTTGTTTTAAAAAATATTAATAATTAGGAATATCTGAATATAAATATTGTTTCGCTTCGTCATCATATTGATTGAGTTCAAACAAAGCTGTAAGTGGTGTATTTAAGTTTTTATCGATTACCTCATTTTCGCAACCATCTTTGAAATAAATATTTTGTTCATTTTCATTATGAACAGGAAATCTGTAAATAACGTGAGATAATTCATACATTTGATACTCTAATAAACGATGCATTGCTTCGGTAGGGTATACATATCTTTTATTGATATATTGTTTAATTTCAGTTTCAGTTAATTCATTATTTGTACATAAATCATTTTCATTGCTATCATTGTTTAATTTCATTGTAATATAAGCACAATCGTGTCCTTTGTAACAGTATTTAAATAAATATTTAATCCACAATACTGTAGAACATACTTCAAGATTTATATGACTATTAAACTTCAATAATAAAAATAAGGAATGATAGGTACAACAAACGTATTGTTTGCCCATTTATTTTTCGTAAAATGATATCCAGATCTTATTATGGTAGTTTCATTAAATTTTTCCGTTTAATGCATTGTTCTACATTTTTGTCCATACAAGGAGAATTTAGATTTTTTTGAATTGCCCATGAATCATAAACTGTTTAACTATTTTGTATAAATTTGGATTCGTAGATTCATCTGGGATTTTAGCAATGATGATTCCATCTATTTGATCAATATTTCGTATTTTATCTTCACTGTCAAAAAAGATTAACATATGTATGTGAGCTAAACCTCTTTTCTGGAACTCAATTACATAAGTATATGCAATGCATTTTTCAAAAATATGTTTTTAACAAATTTTTTCTTTCAACTCTTTTACTTTCTGATTAAAAACTTTAACAACTCTGTCAAGTCTATTAATAACCTCTTCTTTATGCCCTATGTTAGAAATAATTTCATTGCATTTTGGACTACAGGTCATGTTGAGTTTACATGCGTCATTTTCGCCGTCTCGGGCATTTAGTTTCAACGAACGAAGAGCGTCGGCCTGCCGGTGGAGGAAGAGGTAAATTCCACGCTCTCGCTGTAGTCTCGCGACATTCCACAAATCATGCCACATGCGCACCGAGGCTACTTCTGTATTAGCCTAGTAGCACCGTGCGCAACCCCCTATCCGGTACGCCGACGACTCTCCCGCTTTTTCTACCTTTTTCGGAGGTCTTGCGACTACCTGCTCACGCTCGGAGCTCACTCTCGCTTCATCGTTCGTCGCTATCTTATCTAAACCAAACGTTCTCATATCGGAGAAACAGCGACTCGCGCTACGAGCTTTCGGCGCTACAAGCGTTGCGCGCGTCGTTTTTCGTGGAAAGAGCTCAAGCTCTTATTCGTTTCTGATCGTTTTAATTCCACCGTCACAATGATAAATCACGGGTAACCTTAAGCGATACCATCTGAGCGCAATAAATATAACCTTGTGTAAATCAAATAAAGCTGAGTATTATTTTGTGACGTATAAATTGGATTTGGTTTCTCTCAGCGCCGTCTCCAATAAAGTAAAGTCGTGAAAATTCAACTCTAACACATGCATCACCGACGTACTGTTGAGTTAGTTTCCCTAAATGTAAAAAAGGGGTAAATTCATCTCTAATATAAAGTTTGTACGAATAAGATTGTAGACATTCCTAATTATTATATTTTTGAAAACTAAAATAAAAACTGAGTAAAAAGACAAAAATGCAATAAAACAACTTTAAGTGGAATGTATTTAGTTAATCCTTAATAACAAGAACGTTGCTTTTTTGGATTATTATTATTACATGTAAAAGGTGCAACTTCTTATGATGTTTTAAAAGTTATAATAACCTAATTTTTACGCTCCAAAACTGAATCACAAATGTATTGAAATGAAAATAAGTCGACCCATTAAAGAATATTTTAGTGTCGATCATGCTGAAAATGAAAATAATCAAAATTTATTTTCTAAATTCTTTATCACCTAATGGATCATCAACGTATATGTTATATCACAGATGCTGGGGATCAGGGAAAACCGCGGGTGAGAAGAACTACTAACAGTAGTCTTCTTCCAGGTGACAATACACACAAAATTCTTATTTTAAACACGAACGTAAATTAGATTCAACCAGATAATGAGAAAATTTACATAGTACTTTATTTTCAATTCAAAACCAAGTTCATCAATAGATTCACTTAAATATATTAGGGCACCAGGTACGCGCGCATTCGTACCAACTAAACTCTCGATTAGCGTGGAAGGTAGAGTACGATTTGCTCCGAAACGGGTCGATACAATAAATGTAGCTATAGCTACAAGCTATCTAAATACGCTCAATACAAAAAACAATTTCGCGAAGGGACTCAGAATCTGTAGCTTCACGTACATGCAATGAACGGGCAGTTCGATTATGACGTCGCGGCGCGAGCGCAAACAAACTCGGTTAATATTGGCTGAAGGAAGGAAAAACTAAAAGGGGACTTACAATTAATGAGGCCAGTTAAGCTGGTGACACGGCGTGCACAATCGCATCGTCGACTTCTTCGGCGGGGCTCTGGAGTATTCAGCGCATTGTCTGGCTCAGCTGTCTATGCCGCGCGCTATACGACGGACGTATCTTTCGACGATTGTTGCGGCCGCGACAACGCAGCACGTGTGTACACGGTAGCAGCGGTGGCAACACCGGCCGACGATGGCAGATTCGAGGCATCGCATTGCTTGGCGAACGTTTCGGCTCGCGTACGCTGCTGGCCGCTGTGTGCATGGCGGCCGATATTCGGGGGAAGCCGCGGCTCGGATAGGAGTAAAGGGTAAAAGTATGTGTGAGCGCCTTTCGCGTTGCTTTTCTGCGTGGCGTGGCGGTTACCACGTCACAGTTACAATTGGAAATTGGAGCTCTGATATTGTTATTAAGAAACTCAAACAAAACACAAAGTTTAATCAATATAGGCACCGTTGGCTTCTACTAGCCTTTGCCAACGCCTAGGCAGCTGATGTATTCCGTGGCGAAAAAAGGCTTCATCTTTTGACTTTATGAAATCATCAACCATTTTTCGTACTTCATCTTCATTCTGAAAATGCTGCTCTGCTAAGCAATTTTGTAATGAGCGAAAAAGATAGTAATCGCATGGTGCAATGTCAGGAGAGTACGCCGGATGCGGTAAAATTTCCCATTGTAATTCTTCTATGGTTTGATGGACCGTGGAACTTCTGTGTGGCCTAGCGTTATCATGCTGCAAAATTACTGGTCTTCGCCCACGCTCAGAATACGGCCTCTTTTCTTGGATTTTTTGCGCTAAACGGTTTAATTGAGGAGAGTATCGTTCATCAGTAACAGTTTCTCCGGATTAGAGAAGCTCGTAATAAAGCACGCCCCATTCGTCCCACCAAATACAGAGCAGCAACTTTTTTCCAAAGATGTTGCGTGTCCTGGATCTATCCAATGTTTTTGACGTTTAGGATTCTCATAATAGATCTACTTTTCATCACCAGTCACTAATTTCCACAGAAAGCTCTTCTTTTTTTGTCTTGAAAGCAATGAGAGACACGTCTCGACTCGCTTTTCACGTTGCTCCTCGTTCAATTCATGAGGTATCCATTTTCCATATTTTTGAATTTTTCGCAACGCACGTAACCTCTCAGAAATAGCTTGTTGGGTAACGCCTAATTTTTCAGCGAGCTGATGTTGCATTTGTGCCGAGTCTTCATCCAGTAGCTCCTGCAATTTCTCATCACTCATCTTTTGAGGTCTACCACAGCGTGGTTTGTCGCTCAAGTCAAAATCTCCGTCTTTAAATCTTCGAAACATTCTGCGGCATGTACTCTCATCAATAACTTTTTCTCCATAAGTAGCACCGATCGATTTATGAGCTTTAGCGGCAGTTTTACCTTGATGGAATTCGTAAAGGAAGCAATGTCGAATATGCACAGTATCTACTTCCATTTTTATTTATCTTAAAAACAGCATTATATTCGCAATGAATACTTGCATACGCAGTCTATTTGAAGAATAAGATCTGCAGTATACACTAGTATAAAGATATGAAACCAGTAAGCATCTGTTTTCAAGACAGCGCCATCTCTTACAAACGGATAGAACTTTTTTGTACACCTAATATAACAATATATTTAAGTTAAAACTATGTTTTTCATAAGATTAATTAAGACTAAATCACGTATACTTTGAATAAAACCATACAATTAATTTTCATATAAATTCTGAAAAAATATTTTTTTTTTTAAAGAAAGAAAACAAAAGAATCGTTTCAAGATTCTTCATAAATCATTACCAGAAAGTAGAAATAAGAATATTACGAACAAATAATATAAATTATTTCATTGGTTTTTCAAATAAGTATTTCCTCCCATTTTTTCTAATTATTCCTCATATATTGTGGTTATGTCGGGCTATTAGCGAATGATGCCACTTTAAATATTAATACATACTATATGAATTAATTATAGTAAATGTGTCCATAGTGTTATGATTATCATTTACCAAGCGACAGTATATCAAACTTGTACAAGATCAAAACAATCTCTCTCTCTCTCTCTCTCGTGAAGAGTCGTGGTAGAGTCGGTCTTCTGCGTGCTTCATGTTTCGGCCCGCTGTGTCCAGGAATTTTACACTGACTACCTCACCGGTCTAGACGTCGGGAAAGTTTTTTCTCCTCTTCAAAGTGAGGTACCAGCCATTGGCAGTTCACGGCTTTTTTCGTCGTAGAGATTTTTCAAAAAAGTGCTATCTATAACCTCTCTCGTGATCATTCTGCTTCTCATTATCACACGCTGTTCGGAGTGACATCTGGCGTCCCCAATCTATCACCTCAGCGACGCCCGTAGGATCATGAGTGGGCAGAATAAGAGACTGCGCACCGATGACGACGAGGAGGTAGCCCCACCACCGCCTCTGTTTTCGAAATCAGATGTCGACGCTTTGGTCGCGGCCGTGCCGATCACCGCGACGCCCTAATACTGCATATGAGTAATAAAAAAGAAACTAGCACAAAAGCTAAGTTACGCAATGCAATAACCTGTTTTTGTGATGCGTTTTTCAAAGTCTCCACCGCCTATAAACAAATTCTTGCTTCTGAAAGCACTGCTGATAGCTTTAAAAATGATATTCACTGAGTGATCGACTACGTAGAGCCCTCCCATACATCTCTCGCAAAGATATCTGCTTCTGTCTCAAACGTTGCTACAGCACAAAAGCGCACGTACGCTAGCATCACCAAGAGCTCGGAGCCTCGCCGTGGCAGCAGGCCACGAAACAAAATGGTACTGAACAACGGCAAGACATTACCCATCCGCTCCGACTCGCAAGTCACTATCGGACCATCGGACACTGCATCGTCGAACTTCGAATCTTCAACTGCGACTAAAGCTAAGTTTATAAAGTTAATCAAGCCCGCGGAGTTAGGATTTCGAATCAATCGCATTCTTTTATCGTCGAACAAAGCGATTGTAATCGAAGGGGACACGCGTACTCCGATATCTTGGGCAAGTGTCTATCGTTGCGCATGGCTGGGCTCGAAGTCAAGGAAAAGACTAAGCTCAACCCGCGTTTAATTGTACATGACATACCCACGGAGCTCAATAGCGAAAACATACGTGTCGCACTGCATGTGCAAAACATTTCGGACAAATCTATCGATGAGTTTATATTGATGATGATGAGATATATCTGTTCCCGGTGCGCGAAGGTAAGCTCTCGCGCTCTTGTATCATCGAGACTCCGCCCGATTGCAGAAACACTCTCACAACGAAGGGTATCGAACCCGAACTCACCGATTTAAAAAATTTCGATATATGTTGTAGATCATGAAAAAATATGAGACACGTGTTTTTTCTTATCTGCGGAAAAACATATTTAGGAGGTGAAAACCACCCCTAAACATAACCCCCGAAAACGGTTTTTTAAATATATCTCGGCTCTACTGCGTATTTCAGAGTAAAACAAAATAGAAATTACTTCTTATAAAAAAACAAAGATAACTGAAGCAATTTTGACCCTAAGGGTTGCAACCTTTACTTTTTATTTTCAATATACATGATCAAAAAATTAGCTTTTTGAAAATAAAAAATAAGGGTTGCAACCCTTAGGGTCAAAATTGCTTCACTTATCTTTGTTTTTTTATAAGAAGTAATTTTTATTTTGTTTTACTCTGAAATACGCAGTAGAAGCCGAGATATATTTAAAAAACCGTTTTTGGGGGTTATCTTTAGGGGTGGTTTTCACCCCCTAAATAAGTTTTTCCGCAGATAAGAAAAAACACGCGTCTCATATTTTTTCATGATCTACAACATATATCGAAATTTTTGAAATCGGTGAGTTCGGGTTCGATACCCTTCCTTGTCAGTAGCACGTGCAGGGTTTTTATTGGTATGCGCTCATGTCACTGTACCGATCACATTTCTGTTGTGCAGTGCTACAATTGCTCGAAATTCGGCCACATCGCTAAAGACTGCAAAGGCCTAACTCCACTATGCGGGTTTTGTGCCGGTGCTCATCTGTCCAAGGACTGCACCACCAAGACCACCCTGTGTTACGCAAACTGTAAGCGAAACAGTCTGAGCGATACTAACCGTGCAGCCTTTGACATAACTAAATGTTCCCTTCTGCGCGCTAAAATTTTGCAAAAATCTACTTCCATAAATTATGGCGAGTAACTGCCGACCCGGCTCCAGTATCTGCGCTAGACCCGACGCCCATCGCAACGACATCAACAACTTCAGAACAACTTCAGGACACGTGAATGCCCATTCCTTGGTACCGCATTTCATTGACATCCAAGCCATCGTCATCAGCAAGAACCTGCACGCGTTTGCAGTTACAGAATCTTGGCTATCACCAGCAATACACTCGAAGACGAACATCCCAGGCTTCAACCTGGCGCGTGCCGACCGCTCGGGCCTGGTCCGAGATGAACTCGCCTCTTATATAGATGAATCGATCAACTATAAAATCTTTTACCACGTCCTACCGTCTGGGGCCATATCCTAGAACGCCTGAATACATGTTCGTTCTTTTAAACCTCTGCTCTTGCAAACTGGTAGTGGATGTCATTTACAGCCCAGACAAATCCTACTCGTGGAGTGAGGTTGAAGAGAGTTTGCTTTACTGCAACCAGAGCTTCGACTATCTAATCATGTTTGGGGATTTTAATATTAATTGGCGTGTCGCGTCAACCCCCAGAAAGATTCTTCGTAATCTTCTCACTACAATGAATGTGGAGCCACTCGCTTTCCAGCTAACGCACCATGACGGCGCAGAGGACTCAACGATCGACTACATCTGCGTAAGTGGTACATCCTAGCATTTCTAAACATGATACTCTGCTTGCCACCTTGGCACTCACCGCCCCTAAGTGTCTACCCCGGACCGTCTCACGCCGCTGTTTTCGCGATTTTAATGTCGCGAACTTTAAGTGATCTTGCTGACATCGACTGTGCTTGTATCGATGATTTCCATCACGTCGACGACAAAGTGAGTTACCTCTCACGTAACATCTTAGACCTCTTCAATAAACATGCCCCGATAAAATCGGTCACTTTGAAAAGAAAGTCTGCCCCTTGGTTCACAGCAGGCCTTAAAAATATGCTGAGAACCCGTAATAAGGCTTGGCTCCACTACCAGCGCTCCAGAAGGCCCGAAGATCTGGTTAGATATAAACATCTACGTAATAATGCCAAAACGGCCATCTGTAATACAGCTTCCTTGTACTTTCGTAACCAGCTACTTAACGCCACTAACGCTTCCGACATGTGGAAAGTTATTGACAAAATGGGCCTGGGCCGAAACAACAAGGAAGCGGTTTCTCTCCCAACCAGCGCTGACAATATGAGTCGGCATTTCACTGCCACAGGTGACCCTGACTGCCCCGTCGTCCCCAGACTGACAGCCAGGATCTCACCAGATGACCGACATTGTCGAAGCATTATCGTCAACCAAATCGAACGCATGTGGTCCTGACTAGATTCCACTCAGTTTTATTAAGCAGTGCATACCATCTCTCCTTCCAGTCTTATTAAATATATTTGACTGTTCACTGCAAACGGGCATCTTCCCGTCGGCCTGGAAGAGTGCGATAGTCCAGCTTCTACCGAAGCGATTTTCTCCTCTTGAGGTCGGTCATTTTAGGCCTATAAGTATTTTAAGCGCCACATCAAAGCTACTTGAGTCACTGGTACTTAAACAGATATCGAGATACCTAGATCGGAACAACTTCATAGACAGCCGCCAGTCAGGATTCCGCAAAGAGCACATCGCGCACACGGTACTAATAAGCATTGTCGATGACTTTCGGAAAGCTTCCGACCTGGGGAATATCACGTTGGCAGTTGCTATTCATTACACCCATGCCTTCGACATGATTAAAATCGCCCTCCTTGTCGAGAAACTACGTGATCTAGGTTTCTCTGATGCTGCATGCTCCTGGGTCAATTCGTTTTTAACGGGTAGATCAGAGATTGTCAAAGCACCTTCAGGCGAAACATCTGAGCCCATCTCCAGAAGATCTAGTGTACCTCAAGGCAGCCTCAATGGTCCCCCTTTTTTGTCGATTTAGATCAACGATGCCCCGAATGTGCTTAATTATTGCTCCTACCATTTGTATGCGGACGACATGACCATCTACTACTCTGGCCCTTTCAAAGACATTGATGGCATGGTAGCTAAAGTGAATGAAGATCTCGCCTCTCTAGCTCCATGGGCATCTTCAAACGGACTCTCCATCAACGCGGCAAAGACTCAAGCCTTGTAGGTAGGCACACGAACCTTTATCAGTTGCCTAAAAGACCAGCAGCTACCCGAACTCCATCTTAACGGTGATTCCATCAAATATTGCGACTCGATAAAGGTTCACGGTGTTATAATCGATAGCAAGCTCTCCTGGTCGATGCACTGCGTCGGGACCTCTCGTAAGTGCTTCGCTGCCTTATCCAAATTAAGGAGATGCAGTGACTCTTTGCCATGCAGCACAAAATTCTTACTGGTAAAGTTGCTTGTCATCCCGCATCTTGACTACTGCGCTGGGCTATTTCTCGACTTGTCATCTATAAATAAAATCAAGCTGGGAAGATGTAAAAACGCTGCCTTACGCTTCACCACGGGGGTCAGAAAGTACGACCACATTACGCCGAGTTACACCGACAACGATATCCTACGCTATGGAGCTAGACGCGATTACGTCTGCCTGTGCCTGCTAGCCAAAATTCTGCACTCGTCTTTACCACACTACCAAGCGGAAAAGTTCTTTTTCCGCCCAAGCGACAACCCTGGTTCCAAACGCTGTTCAAACCTCGATTTGGATATAGAGTGGGCGCGTCTTAACTGTTATAAATACTCGTATACCGCCCACGCGGCTCATCTTTGGAACATCATACCGCACAGTATTAGAACGTTCTAAAGAGAACCTCGTTTTAAATCGCTTCTTTTTAAGTATTTCTTGACCAATTATCGTTAAATCCTGTCTGCAACCACTACGGCGCTCAAATTATCAAATTATGTTTTAAATCATGTTTTTATGTTTCCACGTGCGTACTCTATATGCAATTTTACGTTTGTCATCGTATTTCATTGTTGTTCTTGCGTCTAACGTCCAATTTCTATATTAATTTTACATCTTTTTTACAATCAATTTTACAGCGACACATTTATTTTAATTCCGGCACTGTATATACTTGCGTTCGCCAAACGTCCCACTCAACTGAATATTTAGCTGCAGATATATTTGTATATATTTTTTTATTTTTTTTATTTTATTGTTTATTTTATTTATTTTATTATTTATTGTTTATTTTATTTATTTTATTATTTTATTATTATTATTTTATTTATTTTATTATTTATCGTTTATTTTATTATTTTATTATTATTATTTTATTTATTTTATTATTTTATTATTATTATATTATTTATTTTATTATTTTATTATTATTATTTTATTTATTTTATATATTTTTTTTTCCGAGGTACTAGGTGAATCTTCCGGGCGCCCGTCCTTGCTTTGGAAGTGGAGCAAGAAGGGGGGCCCACTAAGCCATCACGGAGTAGCGGACTCCGTGGTGTGAGGGATTTCTACCCCCTAAACACCCAAAACCTATCCCTACGGCAGCCTCCACCCGGAACCGCTTTCGCATTACTTCAGGTCGGGCCGCAGCCCTACCGCCCTAGAGGGCGTCATTCGTCCTTCCTACGTTCTTTCTTTCTATGATGCCCTATCTAATCTATTAAGCATCCGTCTCGTTTTTTCGCGCGCAGTACCCCTTCGATGAAGGTATTTATCGCGTGCCATCGGTCTTTCCCTGAAAGCATGCATTCGATCACCACGTCGGGCGAGAGTCGCCCTACCATCACCTCCAATCGTTGTCTTTCCGCGGCTCACCTATTACATGCGAAAAAGGTGTGCTCCGCGTCATCCCTCTCGTGCCCGTAGTATTTACATTTCGGCGTATTTATTTTACCTAATTTAAATAGGTAATATCGAAAGTATCCATGTCCTGTCAGGAACTGCGTAAGGTAAAAGTTAACCTCTCCGTACTTATATATGTGTGGGATATTTCAGTTGAAGTCAGCAGCTCAAAATTCTAAAATCGCTCGAAATTCTTTTACTTATAGTTTTTTAAGAAAAAAACATATTCCTAAAATTTTAGATCGATATTTGCATAAATAATAAAGGTATGCAACATTGAAAATTCAAATTTTTCACAATTTTTGGTTAAAATTCAATTTTTATCATTATTTTACTCAAAAATTTAAAGCTTTTTGTATAGAACATTGATTGGAAAAAAGTTTGCATTTTATCTGTAGAATGTACCAGTATTTATTTTATGACCCTTTTTGAAGTCTTTGATGGGATGGTTTCTCGTATACCTTCATCGACCAAAAGTAAGGACTACGCTAGTACGAAATTTGTCCACCAAAGTTTTTTTCATTTCTTTGGACAAAATACTTTAATTTAAAAAAAAAAGTTTATGACCAGAGCTAAGGAAAAAATTCTACCAAAACGTTCAATCTCAATTAATTACTTTGTTTTAAAAGATAATAAGCATCATAATATATGTAACATTTATTTTTACCATATAAAAAGGATGTGTATCGATAACGGAATAATGTTACGTATAGGTACGGTATTCATGTAATATATTTTTTTTAATGAATCAATTAACTTGATTATTGTTTATTTTGCATAATTTATGCATATTTTAACAAAGCAAACCTTTGGGTACCTTTTTCGCTTGGAATTAAGAGTAAATATATTATAGACTTCAATAATTTATAGAATAAATTGTAGATCAAATAGTTAAGTTTTATTTATAAATAATTAAGCAGTATTTATCTTGGTATTGGAATATACATTGCAAAACTGTCTGTCACCTTATTTATGCACATGTTACATCCGGTGATGTATCCTTAAATTTAAATTTTATTCCAACACTTTCATCAGTAATTTTCTGACACACAAAATGATGTGTCTGCGAAATTCTAAAATGTTGCATTTTCAAATACGAGGCATCGTGGGTAGCAGGTCATCAAACTTGCAAAAGACAACGAATTATATTTTCTTTAGAATCAGCATTTCTCAATGCTACTGCCGAATTGTATACGACTGACGACGATGACATTACCAAAGAAGATGATCTCGATTTACTGTTCACGATCACCTTTAACCTAATTATTTTGTATTATAAAAGAAGCGATGTGTGTCATGCACATCAGTCACAGTAAGAACCGTAATACAGGTGAACTGGCGAGCTCCGTCTGCCCCAGACGACATACAAGGGCATAATCCATTATAACAGAGCAACAAACATACTAAAGTATACTAACATAAGCGGAATAATTGTACGAACGAATATACAGTGATAGCATACATTGTGAGGGAAGTTCAATTAACTAAAAATTATACATCGAAGGAATTGCAAGCAGCAACAATATTGGTAATTATACCTTTCTAAATAAAATAAACTTTAAACAAAATATTATTTTTTATTTCCTTTATCCCGGACTTCACATTGGTTCCGGTACAGAATCGAACACTAGATTCATACGAAAAACAAGACTGGTATAAAGGGAAACAAATAGTATTTGTTCATACTAATAATTTATTACTAACTATTTTCGAGCTTCTTGCTTTGCAGTAAGAAGTTGGAGGGATCATTGCAGCATGAATCACCCAAACTTCGGAAGATAAGCATGTTAAACAATCAAAGAACAATATATTAAATTTTTGGAATGATCTTATATTATTCATTTTGGTATCGAAACTCCTTAAGTAGTGAACATTTTCACTTGCAACATTTAAATGTAAACTCGCGCTATTTTCTGCGAGGGCACTGCGAAGGAGCAGCAGACGTTCAAAAAAGTAGCAGGAGTTCCAGAAACATCAAATTGACGGCGCGTTGACATCTACAGGAACGCTTTGCCCTGGGCATAAACAATATTAAATTCGTTATACGTTCGTGTGGACTGTTAGCGGTACAGTGTCCTCTTGATATAATCAAATTAGTAAGGAAATATTCGAAGATAATATATTTACAAAATTAAATGAAGAACAAAAATTTACTTTCAAACAACTTATAAAAAATATAAATAAAATCAATTTTATAGATGTTCCTGGAGGTTCGGGTAAAACATTTGTATATAAAACTTTAATTTATTATTTTCTATCAAAAGGAAAAAATATTATATCAATGGCTTGGACTGGTATAGCGTCTATTCTATTACCCAAAGGAATGACTACTCATAGGACCTTTAGATTGCCATTAGATTTAAATAGTATGGAAAATATTTTTTTTAAATTAGAATCAGATAAAAAGAAATTAAGTGAAACGGAAGTCATAATCTGGGATTGAGCATCTATGATATCCAAAAATGCTTTAGAAATTATTGACAGATCTTTAAGCGATTTATGTACAATGTAACGGCAGGCGCGTCTGTGTGTGTGTATGTGCGCAAACACGGAGCTCGGATCGAGCCGATCTCCGACGCACGGTATACACATAGATAGTTGACCGAAAACATAAACATACAGCGGCCTTGGAGAAGGCAAGGCCGACAATTGCGGCATGAGGACTCGCAAACAGAGTCGGGCTTGTCCTCGTATTTCTCCGGGGGCTTGCGTGTGTATGTGTAGTTGCTCGCACGTGTAGCTGTGCGAAAAGTACTGAGCGCAACTACGACACACAATGAGCCCCGAAATGAAAACTCGCGACAAGCTTACGCGAGGGGGAAGGAGAGCGAGAGACAGAGCCCGGCAGTATCGCTTCTGCCGTAGCTGAGGCAGCTGCTCGTCCCCCGTGCGCGACGACTTGGAGAGAGAGAGAGAGAGAGAGAGAGAGAGAGAGAGAGAGAGAGAGAGAGAGAGAGAGAGAGAGAGAGTCGAAGTGAAGTTCACGAGGATCGCGGAGTGGGTGCAGTGTAGTGCACGAGAGTGAGAGAGAGAGACGCAGCACGGCTCCGAGAACCTCGTTCGCCGGTGGTTGAGGGAGAGGGAGAGAGAGTCACACTCGACCGAGGCAGCGAAAGAGCGAGAGAGAGCAGCACGGCCGAGCTCACTCACGGGAGCGAGTGAGAGAGAGCATCGCGGCCGAGACTCGCAGGAGCGAGAGAGAGAGAGAGGGAGAAAGGCGAGGCCCGTAGCAGCGAAGAAGGAGAGAGCATAAGAAGGAGAGTGCCTGCTGCAGCGACGCGCTGCAGCAGGCACCGCCGAGCGCGTTCAACCGCGCCTTCTCGCTGCAACTGAGGAGGTAAGTCCTGGCCAGGCGAGCGCGCGCTTCCCCCGCGGACGACGAGCGTCCAGGAAGCGGAGACGGGAGAGCGAGCGAGGCCGCCGACGCGCGCGTGAGCGCCGATCGTGCGCGGCGATCGGCCGACGTCCGGCGCGAGCCACTTTTGCGTGTACGGGTGTGCGGCACAGCACACACGTACTTCGCGTGCGCGGGCGCACCACCCGAATCGGCGCGTACCTAGAGTACGCGCCGCGCGTGTAAATAGTGAACAGCCTAGGGGCAATAAAGATAATTCTTTGCTTTTACTTGTTCGCGTATTATTTCACGCATCCTACTTTCAATTCCCTATTCGGTGGCACGGTGAAGAATATCGCCGGCCTCCGCGGTCACGAGTACGTAGTACTCGCGTGATAACTGAGCAGCTGGGGCAGCACGCTCGAGAGAGAGTGCGACGACGAAGTCGCGCGTTGCAACGGGTCGAAAAGGCGCGGCTGCTGCTGAAAGCAGCCGATGGCGAGCAACAGCACGGAGCTGACGGGTCGCTAATCGTCGAGGGTTGGCACGAGTAAGTGCTCGCGCCTGTCAATTGCTGCGCCGTTCATCGGCAAGTCCGCGTTGAGATATAGCGCATCGAGGACAGCTTTTACCCCGTTACAACAAACGATTTACCTTTTGGGGGAAAATTAATAATTTTAGGAGGTGATTTTCACAAATAATCCCAATAATGAAACACGGATTTAGAAGCGCTATAATGGAAGACACTATTAAATATTCCGAACTTTAGCCTTTATTTAAAATTTTCAAATTAAAACACAATATTCGTTCTCAGAATAATGAATTCTCAAAATTATTATAACAAATTGGAAAGGGTAATATAAATTCTTTATAATACCTAATAATTGGAGAACTAACGATGTTTGCTTACAAATTTATAAAAATATTAATGAAATAAATGATTATGATCGTGTTATTTTAGCACCTCATAATGAAGACATTAAATTTTTGAATGAAAAAATTTTAATGTTATTAAATGGTGATAAAAAGACTTATTATAATACAGATTATGCGACTCATAAAGGTGTTGATCAAAGTGATATCAACATTCATATACTTTTTCCAATAGAAACATTAAACAATATTTATGAAGGTTTGCCACCTCATAAATTAGATTTAAAAGTTAATGCTATTGTTATGTTAATTAGAAGTTTGAGTATACACGAAGGTTTGTGTAACGGTACTAAACTTAAAATAACCAAATTATTTGAATACAATATTGAAGCGGAAATATTAACAGGAGAAAAAGTAGGTAATAGAGTTTTTATTCCTAGAATTACATTAAATACAGGAGAATCTTCTTCATTACCTTTTATTCTTTATAGAAAACAGTTTCCATTAACATTAGTATTTTGCATGACCATTAATAAATCTCAGGGACAAAATTTTGATTATGTAGGGTTATACATTAAAAGGCAATTATTCTCACACGGTAAATTATATGTTTCTTTATCAAGGTGTAGAAATCCAGATAACATATATGTACAAATTAATTTAGAAAATTCATTAGAAATTGAAAATATTGTTTGGAAAGAAATTCTTGATAATTATAAAAAAATTTAGTTATATAAGTAAATATGTGTATACATTGCATATATTTATTAAATATGTCCATATATATTCAAAAACCAAAAATTTCACAATATAAAATATACGCAATAACAGTATGAAATAAAGGAGAAATTATTTCAATGATGTTACGAGATTTTAATGATTCGCTAAATGAAATCAAAATTTTTATCGTGAATAATACTCTTATATATTAAAAAAATTACATAATAAAAAAAATATATAATAGAAGTAATTAAATGTTATTATAAAATATCTTATTCAATATAAAAATAAAAATTATATATGATATTTATTTAAATGTGGATTAGGCTTACTCGGGATACCACTAAAAAACTATTCATTTATTTACCTCTTGCGTTATGTGGAAAAAATAGAATAAATGGGTTGTTCCTTAAAATGGGGGTTGACGAGCGGAGCGAGTAGAGGGATTACCCCTCCTAGTATATATATATAGGTATAGTTATAAGATCATATATGTGATTGAGTTGATTATATATATTACATATTTGTATAAAAATAAGCAAAATATAGCTTTAGATGTTATAGTTTTCGTGATTCTTAAATGTGAGAATAAGTTCTGTCTACGAGTTAAATCGAATTCATGATACACGCATGGAAATGCTTTAACAACATGTTTATAAACAAATCTGGACATATCAGGGGAAACGGTGACTCAAAGATAACTAAAAAACGAGGCAAAACATGCTGCCAAATATTGTTTTAATGCAAAATTGAGTGAAAGCGGAATTTTGACTACTTTTGCTTGGTTTTGCCACACTGTATACCTAATTTCTCTCAGTGCACGCACGCACGTACACAAGTACACACGCACCCACACATACGCACGCACGCCCGCATGCACACACGCACGCACACACCCACACACGCACGCACACACGCACACACGCACATGAACACACGCAAGCACGCACGCACGCACACATCCACACACTTACACCAACACCCACACGCACGCAAGTACGCACGCACGCCCACACACACATGCATACGCACACACGCACGCATACACGCAAGTGGGCACGCGCGCACACACTCACGTACGCAAGTGGGCACGCGCGCACACACTCACGCACGCAAGTACGCACGCATGCGCCTGCGCACCCTCGCACACGCGCTCCACATATATACACGCACACACGCACACAGCCACACACACCCACACACGCTAGCATGCACGCACGCACACACATACAGACATTTATCAAAGATCATGTATTTTGATTCCTAACACCTCGAAAAACAATTATAACATGTTTTTACAATAACTCAAAAAATTACTATCACAAAGCTTCCTCTAGGAGGAAGCAAAGGTTATTCGCGACAACAATATTCATGTGGTAGGGATAAGCGAAACGCGTTTGAAGCCGGCTTTTGCGTCGTACCGGGTTTAAATACCGCACTTCAACCTATTAAATGGGGAGACGTAGGTATATATGTACACGAATGATTAACCGCGAAAGACATTTGTCGGTCTGCCAACCAGAAGTCTATCTTTTAAGATCAGAGTTTTTATTTCTCGAGTTATCTTTCGGCAATCAGAAATTACTTTGTGGAGTTGTTTACAACCCTCCGCACTGCGGCTATTGCAAACATTGAGGAAGCCCTGCTCAACTGTAATAATGCCTACGAGTACACATTACTTATGGGCGATCTTAATACTGACTGGCACGTCTCCTCCACCCCCCGTGGAATACTGTTTGACTTTCTTAGAAGCTGCAACTTAGAGCCCCTGCACTACAATACCACAAATCATGAAGTTAAGAAAGATATAGAATCCAACACTACTATCGACTATATCTGTGTGTCTGACCGGTCAAAATTTATCACATTTCATCAAACCCCCATTCCAAATATTTCCACTCATGATGTGTTTTTCGTCGTCCTCGACTTCATCGTTTCAGAGTTCGTCGCTGTTCCTATCCCCACATAGCACATTTCGTTCTGGGAACGTTCCAAGAACGTTTTTGTAGATACGTAAGAACAAGCCGGCCGAAAGTTCTTAGGACGTTCCTGCGACGTTACTGGGATATTAAAATGTCCGCAATTTGTTTGATGCATAACGTTCCTGTAACGTTCCTGAAACGAAATAATGGTTCGACTAGCAAATAAAAAATAATATTGCCACGTTGAATAAACGATATTAGAACGTTGATAAAATAACGTTGTTTTTAGAACGTTCCAAGAACGTGTTTGTGACGAACACAATAGGTTTTTCGGTACTTTCTTGGATGCTCTGCCTACGTCAGAGCAACATGCTCGCAACGTACGTGTAATAATGGGTTCAATAAAAACGTTCTAGGAACGTCAATGCGACGTTAAAAAAATATTTTTAAATATTTGTGGTACATTTTCCACGTGCAGAAAATTCAGCAACGACGTATGCCGTACAGTTACCGATGGTGACATCGGTAACGTTGTAGAAACGTCAAAAGGACGTCATTAGTAGTTATCCAACACATGACCCGACGAGATAATATTAATGGAGGGTTGGCACGTGACCTGACATAATACCAGGCACACTTTTTATGTTTTATTATTAAAATTATTTCACGCAGATATTGCGTAAAATTTTAAACCCCCTATGTAAAGGGGGATACCAAAAAAAAGGTAAGCCTTGTAATTCGGACCCTTCGTAAAGAGTTATTTGAGGGGTTGAATAACACGTCTTATATACTCTCGGCCTTTCAATGTATCCGCTGGAGTTACAAACGATGCGCCGCGTAGCGGTCGCAAACAGAAACTTGTGATGAGCGGCTCTCAATAATCAATCTTACGCTATTTGCCGCTACACGGCGCACCGCTTGTGACTCCTGCAGATACATTGGAAGGCCGAGAGTATATAAGACGTGTTATTCAACCGTTCAAATAACTGTTTACGAAGGGTCCGAATTACAAGACTTACCTTTTTTTTGGTATCCCCCTTTACATAGGGGGTTTAAAATTTTACGCAATATCTGCGTGAAATAATTTTAATAATAAAACATAAAAAGATGTGCCTGGTATTATGTCAGGTCACGTGCCAACCCTCCATTAATATTATCTCGTCGGGTCATGTGTTGGATAACTACTAATGACGCCCTTTTGATGTTCCTACAACGTTACCGATGTCACCATCGGTAACTGTATGGCGTACGTCATTGCAACGTTTCCTTCACGTGGAAAAATGTACCACAAATATTTTAAAATATTTCTTTGACGTCGCATTGACGTTCCTAGAACGTTTTTATTGAACCCATTGTTGCCCGTACGTTGCGAGCACGTTGTTCCGACGTAGGCAGAGCATCCAAGAAAGTATCGAAAAACCTATTGTGTTCGTCACAAAAACGTTCTTGGACCATCTGAAAACAACGTTATTTAATCAACGTTCTAATATCGTTTACTCAACGTGGCGATATTATTTTTCATTTGCTGGTCTACCATTATATCGTTTCAGGAACCTTACAGGAACATTATGTATCAACCAAATTGCGGAAATTTTTACGTTCCACTAACGTCGCAGGAACGTCGTAAGAACCTTCGGCCGGTACGTTCTTACGTACTTACAAAAACGTTCTTGGAACGTTCCCAGAACGAAATGTGCTATGTGGGTCACAAGGCGCTCATAAAGGAATTTCAACCTCGAGATTGTTTTGCGTGATCTAGATTCCGTTGACTGGGATTTTTCCGATTCGTTATACAATATTGACAGCAAAGTAAAATTTCTATCTGATTCTCTCACACAGGTTTATAATCTAAATGCCCCATTTCGAATCTTTACTCCGAAAAATCTCACTCTCCGCGAATAACGTGCGCAATTATAACTCTATTTTCAGCCCGAAATAATGCCTGGAGGTCTAGTAAGAGAGGGGGTGGAGCGATTGCTCACTCCAGATATAAGTCGTTGCGCAATTCAGTCCAGCGGGAAATAAGAAACGTGAGGTATAACTATTGAAAAAACAAACTTAACACCTGAACTAACTCCAGGGAAATGAGGAAAGTCGTTAATGAGCTTGGTATCACTAACTCCTCAACGTCTCAGTAGATGCCCGCGGACCCTGACAGTTTTAATACGCATTTCATCGGCACTAGCACTCCTACAACTCTCCACGATGCGCGACTAACCGCGAGAATATCGCCTGATAGCCAATTTTACTTTAAGTACGTTCAAGTCTCAGATCTCCTTGAAGCGTTCAGTTCAGCACACTCTAATGCCTTGGGCTCCGATGAAATTCCCTTACGTCATCTCAAAGAATGCCATCCCGTTATTTTGCAGCCTCTTTTAAACATCTTCGACTCATCGCTTCAATCGGGCCATTTCCCAGCTGAGTGAAAAAAATCCATAGTGCGCCCTCTTCCTAAAACGAAATACGCTACTCAGATGTCAGATTTCAGACCGATCAGCATACTCTGTGCAGCATCAAAAATACTAGAGTCAGTGGCTTTTAAACAAATATCGGATTTCGTTTCGGAACGAGGTTTACTGCATGACCACCAATTAGGCTTCAGAAAGGGTCACAGCACCCATACTACCTTCATTCGAATAGTGGAGGACATAAGAATATCGATTCGTAATAGCCGCGTTACGCTCTTAATTGGAATAGACTAATCTCTGGCCTTCGATCTTGTCAGAATTAAATTACTTGTGGAAAAGCTACGCTTTTTTGGCTTCTCGGAACCTGTGTGTACGTGGATCGAATCTTTTCTATTGAATCGCTCACAAGTCGTCGCATTTCTCGACGGAAAGCTCTCGGCGCCTATAGAAAGAAACGCTGGTGTTCCTCAAAGTAGCCTTCTAGGGCTCCCGTTTTTTTTGTTGTTCATTAATGATATGCCTCACGTTCTAAAGCACTGCAAAGGTCATCTCTATGCAGAGGATCACTACATCTATTTAAGCGGTAGTTTCCACGACTTGCCCGACATAATTAATAAAGTAAATGAAGATCTTCAAAATATCTCCTGTTGGGCTCGTGATAATGGCTTAGTCATAAACGCGGCCTCAACCCAAGCTCTGTGCCTTGGCTCCAGGGGGTATATGAGTCGGCTGCGAAATGTTCATTTACCAAATATCTGTTTGAATGGATTAGTCATAGAGCCAAGGGAAACCCTCAAAATACTGGGCATTACACTAGATCGTACCCTCTCATGGAGACCGCAATGCAACATAACAGCAAAAAAACCGCAGCCAATTCATTGGCACGTAGCTTCCTCAACCGTAATTTGTTGATTCCTTTAATTAATTTTTATAACAAAATTTATAATTTTTTAAAAAATTTATTGCATAAATATAATTAAATTCATTTATGAATATTAAAAATTGTTAATTTTTAAATGTATTTATTTATTTATTATTTATTTATATCAAATTTATATAAATTTTGAGCTGATAAATAAAGTTATCATTTGAAATAGAAGTAAAATATCTATATTTTATAATAAAACAAATAGTTAAGTAAGTTAGGAAGCTGATGGTTCTACTGCCTAGGTAGTAATTAAAGCCTAGGTAGTAATTAAATAAAAACAAAAGTTTTTAAAAAATTTATTCCGACGTTTCGGACGGTTTATTTCCGTCCCTTTTCAAGGTCAAAAAACTATATATACAAATATAAATAAGTGGACACAATAAGAGACCACTAGTCAAAGTGACTTTGTCTAGTGGTCTCTTATTGTGTCCACTTATTTATATTTGTATATATAGTTTTTTGACCTTGAAAAGGGACGGAAATAAACCGTCCGAAACGTCGGAATAAATTTTTTAAAAACTTTTTTTTTTATTTAATTACTACCTAGGCAGTAGAACCATCAGCTTCCTAACTTACTTAACTTTCTACTATGACTGCCATTTGCGACAATTAACTACAAAACAAATAGCTATCACGGTTGTTTTGTTATTAACAAAAAAGTGTTCTTTTAAAAAAGTTCATAACTCACAAATAAATTATAATAATGCAGAATATAATGCATTCATAATGCATAATTCATAATTATAATAGATTATAATAGATATAATTTTTAAACATTTTAATTCATTTTGTTGGTTGGTTTTTAAAAATTAAAAAAAATCATCGAATGTCTACTCAATGACGTTTCCTCATTCCACACCACCTAGCGGTAGATATCACTGCGCGTTTTTTAGAAATAAAATATAAATCTTTTTTAATTTAGAGATTAAATTAATTTTTGTAACACATGAATGATTATCTGCGTTTCCCTACATAAAAATATGTTCTAAAAAGTGACTTTTTTTACCTGTCGTGTAGAGAAATTCATTCTCTCTCTCTGCTCTAAAATTATGTAAAATCGCGAAAATGAATTTAGCCTTGCTTTTTAGGTTCAAAAACGCATAAAATGGAGTTATGAGTTTTTAAAAAAAAACACGTTTTTGTTTTTGATGATAACTAAAGAACCGTGATAGATAGAAAATTAATTTTTTTCAGAAAATATAGGTATTTTAATTCTCTTTCGAATGCCACCCATCCCATTCAGATACATAGAGCCGTTCTCGAGAAATTACGATTTAAAAAAAAATGTCAAAAAATTTTTAACCTCAAATATCTCTGAAATTTATGGACCTATCATTTTGCCCAAAGAACTCGACCGAGAACTATAAAAAATCTACCTCTAAAAGGAATTTTGAAGCCATTAAGTCAATTTTACTCTTGTAATCGTTGGACATACAAAACTGATTTTTTTCATTTTTCAATTTTTTACTCAAAATCTAGCCTACAGAATGTATTCAAATTTTAAGAGATTATAGCTATTTATATTCTGTATTATCACGATTTTTCTCAAAAAAATTGACCGTTAAGTTTAGGAGTTATGAGCTTCTAAATAAAAAACACGTTTTTGTTAATAACAAAAGAACCGTGATAGCTAGAAACTTTTTTTTTTAGAAAATATAGGTATTTTAATTCTCTTTCGAACGCTGCCCATCAGATTCGAATAACTCGATCCTATCATTAAAAAAAAATCAAAAAACAGTTTTCAGAAAATCGAAAATTTGAAAAAAAAAAACAAAAACGGATCGTCCCAATCAAAAAACGGATTTTTGACCCGCCATCACGCAAAAAGAAATAAAAAAAAATGAGACCTGTCCGGTCAAAATCGACCGAGTAGAAGCTGAGACCCAGGCGTACACACACACACACGCACACACACACACACACACTCGCGCGCGCGCACACACACATGCACGCACACGCACACACGCACACGCACACACGCACACACACACACGCACTAGATTAGATTAGATTGAGAACTCGCGGGGACAATTACGGAGTAGCGCCCTTAGCTTGCTAGCCTTTGTACGCCATTCCCCACCTACCTGGGGAACCACATTAGGGGAGGCTAACTGCAGAGTAGTATTTAAGGACTCTCCTAATGCTGTGCTCCCTGATCTCCTCTGGTATGGCTACCGCCCTGCCAAACAACTTCTTTCTGGAGTCCGCTATTGCAGGGCACTCACAGATCATATGAATTGGCGTTTCCTCACAATCTTCCCCGCACTTAGAGCAGTATGGGGAGCTTGCCTTGCCTATTTTATATTGGAACCCCCTCAGGTCACAGTGCCCCGTTATCAGTTCCACTGTCCTTCTGAGTTGCCACCTACCGAGGGAGAGCAGTTCCTCCCCCCATCGGTCGCCCGTTACTCCCCACAAGTCCTTGGCTTTGCTGCAACCCGCGGTCGCGAGCCACTCCGCCTCGCATAGGCTCTTGATGTGCACAGCTATCCTGTTACGGCCCTCTTTCGCCGGCATGCCAGCTTGCTGTTTAATGGGGCCGTGGGTGCCGCTCCCTTGTTTAGCAAGAGTATCCGCCCTCTCGTTTCCTTTCCAGCCGGAGTGACCCGGGATCCAGGTTAGGTTGAGAAGGTTGACCATACCCAGTGCATTCAACGAGGCCTTCGTTTCCATTATCAACTTAGAGCAAGTAACGGTCTTCTCGATAGCTCTCAATGCCGCCTGGCTGTCCGAGCAGATCCAGATGGTCTTGCCCGTCTTGCCAGCCCTTGTTAGTTCCTCCGCGCATAGCTTAATCGCGAGTACCTCGATCTGGAAAACCGTGTTGTAGCTTGCCATTCTGAAGCAGAAGCTGTCCTGCCGCCTGGGACCATAGAAACCAGCTCCCACTCCCTCTTTTGCCTTAGACCCGTCCGTGTACCAGATTTCGCCGTGTTTGGGTCTACATTCCTCCCACCACTCCCTGTCCGGAAAGCGGATTTTGTATCTCGCATTCCTTAGCGGTCGAGGTGGTATTCTATCCTGGGGTTCTTCCCAGAGTTCCCTCAGTGTTACCCCGAACAGCTGTTTATGCCTCCTGCTGTCCGTTTTCCACATACCGACACATCCTAGCCGGTATGCCGTATTCATTGCCACAGATTTGATGTGCAGTGCCAGAGACGGCAGGTTCAGCATGGTCCTCATGGCGGCACAGGGCGTACTCCTCCTAGTGGCAGTTATTCCCCTTAGGAAAAGCACCTGTACCCGGTCCAGCTTCCCACAAGCCGTAATCAGCAGTGTTCTGCTCCACCAAACTATAGAGGCAAATGTTATCCTCGGCACAATGATGGCGGAGTAGATCCAGTACATTTGCCGTGGACCCACTCCCCACCTTGCACCCAACGCTCCTCTGCATTGCCAGAAAGTAGAAATGGCTTTTCTACATTTCTCCTCGAGGTGCCTACGCCAGAGTAACTTACTATCAAGGATAACTCCCAGATATTTGGTTTCCTCCGCGAACGGTATCTCTAACTTCCCAGCCTTCATCTTCCTCAGCTTCCTAGTTTTATAGCGCTTTGTGAAGATAAGGGCTACCGATTTATCCCCTTGGATTCGCAATGCTTTGCTACTGCACCACTCCTCCGTTGCCTTGAGGGCTCCTTGTACTACGTCCCTAAGGACTTCTTCATAAGCCCCCCTCGCTAGGATAGCTATATCGTCCGCATATCCTACCGCCTTGACTCCCATCCCGTTTAGTACTCGTAGTAGGCTGTCTACCGCCAGGCTCCACAGCAGGGGGGCAACACCCCACCCTGGGGACAGCCTTCAGATACGCGCCCACCAATTGAGTATCCCACCCAGGAGGTCGTCAGCTCTCTTCCCTCCAAGGAGCTCATGATCCAGTCAATGATGCTCTTAGCGATCCCATGTTCTTCCGCTCTCTAGAGGTCTGATTGAACGCTCCTTCGACGTCCAGAAAAGCTCCTATGTATACTCCTTTCAGCTCAAGCTGCTCTTCAACGAAGTTGACCACCGAAAGGAGCGCTGTTTCCACTGACCTGCCCGTGCGATACACGTGTTGTTCCTCATGAAGCAGCCAGATCTTCAGAGGTCTTTCCTTAAGATATCCGTCTACCAGCCTTTCCAGCGCCTTCAGAAGGAATGACGTGAGGCTAATGGGCCGGTAATCTTTCACTTCCGTGTAACTCTTCTTCTCCGGTTTGGGGATGAAGATGACCTTTGTTTTAAGCCACTGCCTGGGTGTATATCCAAGGGCTATGCAGCCCCTCATTACCCCCGTCAGCAGCCCTGTAATCTCCTCCAGGCCCTGTTGCAGAAGCATTGGGGTGATGTTATCCATGCCCGGTGCTTTGTAGGGCTCAAAGGACATGATAGCCTCTTTGACCCTTTGCGCCGTGATCACCTGCCCTGCTGTGCTCCAATCAGCCCTTCTCCCAGTCTTTCGGGGGGTATCGTCAGCCTCACCCGACCGACTGAAGTCGGGGAAATTGGTCTCCAGCAGCCTCTGTAGAGTCTCTTCCGGGGTCTTAGTAAAACTCCCGTCTGCCTTCCTTATTAGTCTTAGTTCCCCATTTTGAGCCCCTGCTAGAACTTTGAAGAGTCTAGCTGTATCGCTGATGGTGCTGCACTCTGAGCACCATTCCCTCCACGAATCACGTTTTACCTCTTTAATGAGGTTCTTGTAGAGTCTTTGACTAGCCTTGTAGGCTTCCCAAGTCTCTTTCGTATTCTTTTTTCTCGCTCTATTAAAGAGCCTACCTGTTTCCTTCCGCCTTGCCTCCAACTCATTACTCCACTTGAGCTTTCCGCGTGCAGTGGTTTTTTGAGTGATAGGACAATTTTCCTCCAACGCCGTTGTAATCACCGTCCTGATAAAGGCTTCTGTGTGTTCCAGCTCATTCGGTGTCCCGTATTTCCCCTTAAATCCGTCAATTCGTCGCCGAATTGAGGCCCCAAAGCCATCCCAGTTAGTTTTCTTGGGATCCCTATACCACACCACGTTGGGGACAATGCCCCTCAAAGTGGCTCTGATAATCCTATGGTCTGATATGGAGGGCTCGTCAGAGACTCTCCAGTCGTGAACCCATCCCTTCATCAGTCCGTTACAGAAGGTGATATCAAGTACCTCTCTTCTGTTAGACGTAACAAAGGTCGGCTCCGCACCTGTGTTTAAGACCACGAGGTTTTCCTCAACCAGATAATCCAGGAGTTCCTCCCCACGCTCATTCGTGTCCGTACTACCCCACGCCTCATTGTGAGCGTTGGCATCACATCCAACAACGAGCCCGAGACCTTTCTTCCTGCAGTACCTGGTTAACCTTTTAACCTCCTCCGGGGGAGATTTATACTCATGCGCACAGTAGGCAGAGGCTACTATGAGCTCTTTGCCCCTATTGACCCCGTCTTTCCCTCGAATCCCGACAACAGCTAAATCTCTTGTCGAAAATTCCTGCATAAGCGTAGCCTCTAGCCCTCTCACGACCACACACACCCTTTGCCCCACATGCTCCCCGCTCGCGTAGACGCGTCCCGTGGCCGACAGTCCCTTAATCGCGTTCCTGACCAGCCAGGGTTCTTGCACCAGCGCAATTGCTGGGCATGTGTGCCTGACAGTCATGCACCTGGTTAAAACCACCGAGGCGCTTTTACTGTGATGCAAGTTAATTTGCAGGATGTCTACACGCGTATCAGCCATTTTACTGCTGACCCGCTACTACCTCATCCTGCTCCCCCTTCACGTCCTCGCCTCCCGGGTTCTTCGAAGACCACTTGAAGGTGATCTCGCTTGTCCCCAGGAAGGTCTTCCCGCCCCTGGCCTCCAGGACTCCCAAAGTGGCCACATCCATCCCCAGACGAAGGAGGCAGGCCGGGCCCCGCTCCAAGCACTGGTGAATCTTCCACTTTGTCGTATCCAACTCCGGGTTCTGACGCCCCAGGAGCTTGACCAACTGGGAGACTTCTCTTCTTGGCGGCGGTACCAGTGCCGTCACGTTCACCCTCTTGATGAGTTCCTCCGGGAGGACAATCCTCGCCAGAGTTCCATCACTGAGTTCGATAGTCGGCACTGCCTCTCTCAGCGACGCCTCCGACTCCCCATCATTACAAATGAAGGTCACTATCCCGTCCCTTACAAAAGTGTCCCTGAACCGCGGAACAAAGCCATCTTCCGGTATGTCCACGATCTTATCCATCACCGCTCCCTTAAGGTGGTCAAAAGCCTTCATTTCCATCCTCTCGCTAATTCTTTCCCCGAAAGTCACTAGGATCCTGGGTAGGTTAGCGGAGATAGTGGAGTATGACGGTCCCTCGCTTCCAGCGGGTCTAGGCCCCTGCCTGTTTCTCTTGCTAGCAGGTTTGATAGAGGGGTCAGAAATACTTCTTTCCTTTCTCTTCCTCTCCTCTGGTGCTAGCCTTTCCTTTTCGCCCGAGCCTAAGCTACTTGGTCCAGCCTGGTGGGTACTAGCCCCTACCAAGGTCTTCACATTGTGCTTGGCCCCAGCTCTCCTCGGAGGAGGGGGAGGCGGGGGTGGATTCCCCTCCGCCTCCGCCTTCTTCTTATCCTCGATATACTTCCGCCAGCGCACACGCCTATTGTGCGCGCCGGACGTCTTCGCCGCCACCACCTCCATGGGAGAGGAAACCTCGTCCCCTTCGGTGACCCCCCCGGCAGGTACTAGGCCCTTGCCGTCTTCCTCATTTATTTTGTTTATATTTACTTCTGCCATGTTGATCCCACGAGCAGCTAGGGAAATAACGGTCCACCGCCGCAGAGCCCCGCATGCGACGGTAAGGCGACTAAAATACTTAGAGGTTGCGCCAGGTGCCTCTAAGGCTTCGTTAGAGATCCTCCAATTACCCCGAGGGCCACGACTCTACATCGGCACGGATCGCATAACACCTTCGGATCAGGGGGTGTGTTACACATCCAGTCCACCACCTTGGATGAGGGGCTGCTTGTTGGTCATCAGCGCGATCCGGCCTGGGCGAGACGATAGCCGGGACTTATCTACCCTACATTCGCCTGGATAAGAACCCTGTTAGGAGTTGCCACCACATTCACACCAGGCCTCCCGTTTATAGGGAGCCTCTCACACACCCGGACTACCCGTTTATAGGGCGTCACATACATACAGCTCCGCCTCACCCTTGCCCTCCTGCACTGATTAAACCTCCCCACCGGTCCACCCGAGTTCACCACCAAGGTAGGTCACCCGCATGGCACGCGACAAGGTCCTACAGCCCCTAGGGGAAGAAACACACACATACATCCATACAGATATTTTTCAAAAACCATGTATTTTGATTCCTAACACCTCGGAACACAATTATAACATGTTTTCACAACAACTCAAAAATTTACTATCACAAAGCTTCCTCTAGGAGGAAGCAAAAGCTTTAGCGCGTTGGCTCGCCTTCGTAAGGGCGGCCCCTACTTGCCTGATTGCACTAAGCTAACTCGTGTAAAAGCTCTGGTCTTCCCCTACTTTGACTACTGTGCTGGAATCTTTCTAGATCTCTCAGACGAACTGTCCCTCAAGTTATCGCAACGGGCAGGAAACTATATGAGCACATCACACCGGTTTATAAAAAGACAGAAATTTTAACTTTTGATAAAAGACGAGACTTTCTCATTATCTGCTTACTGGTGTCTGTTTTAAAATCAAATACTCCGCAATATCTGGTCAAACATATAAATTTTATAGAAAGACATGGGAATCTTCGACGTTCCCCTTAGACTTATTTATCGAAAAATTTGAGACTGAATATCTGCGCAATTCATTTCTGTAGGGGCAGCGGATCTGTGAAGCGCGGTGCCTGAAGCGATGAGATCAATGTACATGCATCCTTTCTTTAAAACAATGCTTTTTAAACACCTACTGTCTGTAAATAATACGTAATTATCTCCTTAATTGAATTGTTCTGTAAAATTTTGTAAGCTCGCGATCTTAATTTTGGTAACACATCACTCCATAGCAGAGCGTAATCTAAAATCTTGTTCTGGTCATCTTCATATATACTTATATTTTTATTTACTAATTTATTTACTTTTAAGTTAATTTTAAAATTTATTCTTTTTTAGAATTATTATGCAGGGTGCGCGTGCCCTTCAACAGCTTATATGTATCTTTGTAATTACACATGTATATGGCCGTTGATTAACAAGGACCTGGAGTCCTTAGTCATAATAAATATCAATCAATCAATCTCTCTCTCCCTCTCTCTCTCTCTCGCTCTCTCTGGACGGGTAAGTGGCAACATCGTCGAATTTTCGCTCCTGCTTTATACGAGCTTTTCTGAAATAGTTTTCACTCCTCGGAGTGCTTTGTTGACAGAAAAGTAACTCCACTGGCTCTCAAGCTCTCCGCCTAAGGGCCCGTGTACTACATGGTGCTCTATGAGCCAGGAGTTGCTTTTCTATTGAAGACACTTGCCCTAACCTCTGAGGCCGTCGATGACAGTAGTCACAGCTACCACCTACGAGCATATCTTGGCCGCGCCGTTCAGCTGCTTCAGGTCACCTTCTTCTTCAGCACTTCAACCCTCGTCTTCTTCAACATCTCGGCACTCACCCACTGCACACGGGTGTACGTCTTCAAACACCTCAACGGCGAATTTTGAATTATACGGGCAAGCGACAGCAGACGGAAAGTCGTGAATAACAACAAAGGAGACCAAGTGTTTTTGTTGTTAAACATGGAGAAGAAGTGTACCGTATGTGGAGAACTATCAACGAGGCAACCGGAACTTTGTCCGAAATGTCGACGGCTGTGTCACTCAAAATGTTCCGGCAGAAAGAAAGATGTCCCATGCGATTTATGTCGTAAAGAGGAGCAGACATCATCAACATCAAAGGCGTCGATTATCATCAAGCCCGAGAGCGTCCAGGTGAGCACAAGTGCGTCGCTTTCGCAGCGGCGCACATCTAACACATCAAATATAGCTCCCCACCACCGCGCGCCTCTCGGTTCGTCGACGCCTGCTACTGTGCTCTCCTCACGCAACAGCAGCGCGCGAGCAGCTTTTTCGCAAAGTACTTGCGCTAAGTCTGCGGATCGGACGGCCGGAGAACAGAGGGTAGGACGACCAGAGAGAGAGAGATGTCGGTAGTGTCATCAGCCCGCAGGCGCCCGAAAAAGATCTGAGCATCAGTGCTGAGCGGGTCACTACCACTCAGGCGCCGTCAACATCATCTGGAAAAATCGAGGCGGAAGAACAGAAGTCTGAAAAACCCCTAACGCTCGGGAATTTAAATTTAGAGGGCGTGACACATGTATTAATATCTTTAAGCATGCTGGAACTTCTCATGAACAGGTTTGATCTCCTCGACATGTAGCTAGAACAGCTTCAGGTTCGCGGGAGCCGGAACTCGGCGTTGCACAGCCCTGCTAATGCGAATGTAGTTCTAGACCAAGAAGTTAATAAACACAACAAAATGGAGCTGTCTACGCGGGTTTCTGTTCTCGAAGGAATTATAGGCAAATAGAATAAAGTCCTTGAAGACCTAACATAAGTTCTAATTTGAAAAAATGATCTTAACCTTGAAATGACCTTGAAAAATGATCTCAAGGTCAAATTGGAGGTGACCAAAAGTTGACCCCCATCGTCACGAACAATTTTCATCCTAACCATTTTTCTGTATCTGGCCTGCATTCGGAGATATTTGGCTGCATAGATTAAAATGAGAACCATGTATACTGAGACTTTTTCTTTGCTAGGATTATAAACTAAACAATAACTATACAATTTCAGTTTCATTGAAACTGACGTTATATTAATTTTGCAATTTTAATCTGCTCCAAGTTTTCTAAAATTTAATTTGATTCTCTCTTATCTATAGTTTTGTGTTATAAATCTAACTTGTTCTCATTCTATTTATTTATTATAATATCTTTGACTTCAAAAATATCTTATTCCAATACATTCTCCTCTACATTGTCTGTTTCTATATCGTCTACTCCATTCAACACTTTTATACAACTTTTGCATAGACTATATACTTTATTTTATCTTTATACATTCTTCATTTTACTCATCTTATTATACATAATAAATTTAAGATCTCAACCCTTGTCTCCAATCAGTCAAGAAAACACATCTATTTTTATGCCGAAACTCACGGTTTTATCATGAATCTAAATTTGAGGATATCTTTTACAGTTACTATCTCTAAAAGACAGTCAAATTGAGTAAACACCGTTTCTATCCTTTTCAACTTTTCTAATTTGATATTACTACTCTATTTTAATTTATTATGATCTATACTTTTAAATTCGAAAACTATCCTTTATAGTTAGTATCTTTAAAAGACAGTCGAACTTTGGTCGAAGAGAAAAATGGCTTTCAATATTCAACTCGAGTTTTCGTCCGGAAAAACAATGGCGCAATTGGAAAGAGCAGAAAAAAATCTATCGATATAGGTCCTTGGTTTTTTTTTCAAAGACGCAGCATACGATTATGAGCGAGTTAAACAGAGCGCCTTTTACGCGAAAAAAGGTACCGCGCGCACTCGGTGGCCCGTTTCTGCTGGACGCTCCCATATATATTTATGTTTTATGAAGTTTCATTTCTTTATTTAATAGAGCCATTTTATTTTATACATGAGTATAATAATTCATTTATTTATAGGCTCTTTATTTTTATATTTTTCAGGCCTTTTGTTTAATACTTGTGTTTTAATTTAATCTTAATTATTTTCTCACAATTGTATTTTAATTTTCATAGTACTTGAATTTTATTCGAATATTTATTTTCATTTTTGTCTTCTCTAATTACTTTTCTCATATTCTTATACTATTCATTAATAATTAATTTTAATTTAATTCATGAATTCATATAATTTCTATTTGATTTCCCATCTACACATCAATATATTGCATGCAATTTTCTCCTCTATATAATTTTATTTCATTAATGAATTCTTATAACCTCGGCTCTATTCTCACGTCCACAAACACGCCTAAAATTACTATAATTTTCCTTTATTTCAATATATCCGTAGATATATATTTATCGATATGCATATGGATGTATATGTACATGTACACAATTTACTAATTACGAGTACGCATGCTTAACCGTGTCATTACATATACGCGTGTTTGCGCAGCGACAATATTGACGCGCAGTAGCATTGACTCCGCTCTGCGGGCACCGCGTATGTTTTTCTCTGCACGCTGCCGTCTATGAGTGTATCGGTCACTCTCTGGTCTATATATGTTGCGCCGGGCGCTCTCGGCTGCCGCGCGAGTCGCGGGGACTCTCTCTCTCTCTCTCTCTCTCTCTCTCTCTCTCTCTCTCTCTCTCTCTCTCTCTCTCTCTCTCTCTCTCTCTCTCTCTCTCTCTCTCTCTCTCTCTCTCTCTCCCGGTTCCGAGAATCGGCAAAACGTCGCTATGCGTTTTTGGACTTTTGATATGCGGATTTTAGAATTTAGCAACTCTATGCTACTCTATTCAAAACGTGCACTTTTATGGAAATTGACATCGGCCGAATGTGAATTTCGCTTGTATGGTTTTATCTGATAAATTTTTCTTTTCGCATTTAACTCTCTACTTCCTGTCTAATTTTCTTTCAACTCACTCTTGCCTAATTCAATTATCTCATCTATTTCTATTTATATCGCATCTCTAACACATTATTAACTACCGCATCTATTTCCATTTATTTCGTGTCATTATCACTTTCTACTCACTCTTGCGTACTTACATAAAATACATTTTCACCTTGAGTGAGTCTGTCTATGGGTTCCATTGTTTTAGGCTGCCTAATTGTCCTTGGTGACGCTTCGACATCTTTCGATGTCCTTCTACACACCTTCTCGATATTCTCATCTACCTCTCGTCCTCTAGTCTCCATGCTATTCTTTCCTTTTCTACATTTCTAAACACTTCTTTTCTATAAACTGTCACTTTTATCACTCACTCGCGCGCGCGCTAACGAAAATCTTTTTCTTCGAGCGCAGTGGAAGCGTGCTGGGCCTATAACCTGTTGGGAATAAGGCATTTTGCAGGCGGAGAAATAAGAACAAATAGTGTAACTACAAATATATTATGGTCTTTATTTGTGCTCCTCTATATTAACTATACTATAATACAATCTTGCCTCTCTTATATGCGTGACTTCTCACAAGGGTTGATATTACCCAACTGACTGACACGCTCGCTCGCGTTCGCATGAATACGAGTAGAGAGGAGGGGAAAATGCCGCTAAACAGAAGAACTTTCCGAGCTCGTATATATATACATATATCCAATATAAATAATAAGGAACAATTTTATTGCTTTACATTTAATATTAGGATAAATAACCCATCTTGATGTAATGCTTCTTCTATAATAATTAGTTTTTAATATAAAACTTTAAATGTATATGAGAATTGGGCGATCCCAAGACTAATTAAAAAGAATTTATGTTATAACATGAAGATTATTAATTTAAAAATGGAAATTATTTAGTGAGTCGATAACTAATTAGTAATGCTATGTAATTACTATAATAAATTCTGAATACTTGGTAAGCTAACCATTATTCAAGGTGGTTTATTCATTTAGAGAGGTTTATCGCAAACAAGATGATTTTTAATGGTGAAATCGCGCAAAAGATAATTGCGAATATATCTATAAGCCTAATTTGCCTATTAAGGTGGTTCTCCAGGTTTTGAAGATATCTAAAGGGTTACTGAAACTTTGCATAACTATTAATTAATACTTCAAGAAATTGTATCCGAAAGATTAGGTCAGCTTGCCAGGAAAAAATTGGAGAAAAACTATTTTAAAAACAGCAACTGTAACATAGTCTCACATGGCCCGAAAGTTTAAGGAGGCCGGAAGTGAAAGGTTTTTTTATTGATAGAAATCTATCATAAATTTGAAAAATGAGATTCTAATAGTTTTGTATGTAAGCTTTCAAAATATGCAAAGAAAAATACAGGTTGCCAGGCAAAATCATAAAATATTAAGTATTAAATTTGGCGATATCTCGTAGGTTAATTTAGAATGCACTACGATGCTTAGCAACGACGCAACTCGTTCTAATAACTCGACTGGAAAAAATAAACGGTACTACAATGTAAATTATTGTATGTTTCCGCACGTTCCTTTACGTATTGCTATGTTTCCGTACCTTTCCGTACGATTCGGTACGGTTCGGTACGTTTTGATTAAGGTTCGGACATTTTATACGAAAACCTACCGAAACGTACCAAATCGTATCGAATCGTATGTAAACTTGCAGGAACGTACGGTGACGTACGGTGACGTACAGTGACATACATGTACGTACGAAAATGAATTGAAACATACTTGTATGTACCAAATGAATGTATCAATATGAAATATTTTTGTACCGAAAGGCACCGAAATGCACCGAAACATACCGACACGTACCGAAACGTACCGAAACGTACCGAAACGTACTGACATGTACCAAAACGTACGAAAACGTAAACCAATGTACAACAACATACGTAACCTTATAGAAATATGCGATCACATACGTAAACGTAAGGAATTGTAAAATGTAATATTTTGCGAAAGTTTTTATTCTACAAAAACTTTTGAAATAACAAATATTTTCCAGTATATTTCAAGTTCTCATAATTTTCTTTATAACACCGTATATTCACGTATATTGACTTACATTTTCGTACGTTTTTGTACGCTGGGGTACGTTTCCGCATGTTTTGGTACGTTTCTGTGCGTTTCGGTACACTTAGGCAAGAAATTTTTTGAGACAATAAATAATTTTTCTCAGCATATGTAAGTTTCTGTAGGTTTCCGTACGAGGCTGTACCTTCGAGTACCCTGACATTCATTTCCGTACGATTCGGTACGTTTAGGTACGATCCCGTACAAATGTCCGAATCTGAATCAAAAGAATCAAAACGTACCGAAACATACCAAATGGTGCGAGAATTTACAAGAATTTACAATAATGTACTAGATTGTAACATATTTGTACGATTATTATTTCCATTCGGGAAACACAAGAAATATTACTATATGATTATTCGAATTATGTCCAATGGCTTTTGACCATTTTCCTTTTTATTTATCAATATTATTTTATAAATTGTCCTTTTCTAGCTCCTCTTTTTATCCTAGGTTTATTTATACAAAAACTTTTTTTAGATTTGGAGTCATCTTTTTTTATAAAATAGTTAATATGTACTATCTTAACCTACACTTGCACGTCAGAAAGAAACAGCACATAAACAAAGAAGCTTAATTGACTTTAATACGTAGTCAAATTGAATTTGGTCGGTAAAGGCGCTTATGGTAGAGTGTAAATCATAATTTTGTATCTTGAGTCTAATGGCCAATTGTCTACCAGGAAAGGTTTAAATAAATGGACACCATTTATTTTTAACCGACGTTTCGAACACTTTTTTCGTGTCCCTCTTCAGGTGCTCCATATTTAACAAAAACCATTTACATAATAAATATATACAGTATGTTGAACTTACAAATTTTAACACAACAAAACGTAGTTTTTACAATTCCAATTCAAAATAATTATGTATTTATTAAACAGTAATCACTTAAAAATTAATAAATCACAATTCGCAACTCTAAACAAATTATGTACAACAAAGTAAACTTACATTACGTCAAGCTGTAATAATAACGGGCGACTGTCCGTTTCGTCAATGCTTAAATTTTCGGCAAACGGTCTATATATACTAATCTACTGTAATTGTGTATGTATATTTTGTGTGTATAAAAGTATATAAAACGATGTGAGACAAGTGGGGATAGCGTTGAACGATTCGGAGCCGAGACGAGGTATCAGGGGAGCATGTCATAGTGTAAGTCATCCTAATGACACGGTACTCAAAACATACACGAATATTGTGGTGGATATTATATTTTCATCCAACGTGCTCTCCTAATATACCCGTTCGGCTTTACAAAGTTTTAATACATAGTAAGAGTTATATTAAGCTAAATTTCGCAGTTATTAATTAATATATTATATTCTTTCGCTAGTTTATTGATTTCAAATTGTTTGTTTATATAATCTTTTTGTTGATGAATGAAGAATGCTTCTGAAAAAAGTCTTTTTCCGTTATTAATTTCTGTATCTAAGATTTTAATATTGTCAAAATCTATTGTATGATTGTTATTTTCAGTGTGCGCAAATAAGGAAGATTTATCATCTTTACCAAGATATTTTTTTCTATGCTCTTCTATTCGTACATTTAATCGTCTCCCTGTTTGTCCCACATACGTTGCTTCGCAATTTTTACAATTGATTTTATACACCACATTGTTTTTATTGTATTTTTCTTCTTTATCTTTTCCTAATACTATTACATTATTTAGTTTATTTATGGTACTAAACACAACATTAATATTAAGTTTTTAAAAAAAATTTTTCGTAAAACATTCTAACTCATTAACAAACGGTAAACATATAATCCCATCGTAGGTTTTTTGTTGTTTGGAGCTGTTATCTGAACTTTGTAGCATTGTTAAGCGTTTCTTTATGTGAAAATCAACTAAATTATGTGGATAATTATTGTTTTTTAAAACATATTTGATAAATTCTGTATTTTCTTTGTGAAATCTATTGTGCGATGATTTTATTGCTCTATCAAGGAGACAGTATATGATAGCTATTTTGTTACTTGTCGGGTGATGCGAATTAAAATTGAGATATCTTCCTGAAAAGGTAGGTTTTCGATACCAATTAGTTATTATATTACTTTCATCGTCTATTATAATTTTTATGTCCAAAAAACTGATACTATTATTTTCAGAATGTTCAACAGTGAATTGTAAGTTTGTGTCATAAGAGTTGAAAATTTGTAACGTATCGTGTATATTATTTTTCGGTATACAAAGAACAATATCATCCACATAACGGTAATAAAATAGCGGTTTTTCTTGAAGTTTATTGATACATGAGTTTTCTAAATCTTCCATAACTATGTTAGATAATATAGGGCTTAACGGATTTCTCATAGCGGATCCGAATGTTTGTCTATAAAAATTGCCATTAAATTGAAAATAATTATTGTTTAGGATGAATTTAATTACTTTAAGAAATTCGGTACAGGTCATATTTATTCTATTGTGTATTTGATACCACCTTCTTTCTATCGCTTCGTATACTAGGTATTCAGGAACATTTGTAAAAAGACTTACGACATCAAAACTCACTATTTCATAATTATATGGTATTTTGATATTTTTAAGTTTTTCTTTTAGCTTTAAACTATTATCTATATGTGATGCCGGGGGTTTTAAATTATTTTGTAGGAATTGAGCAAAAAACTTTGAAACGTAGTAAGTAGGAGAGTTCACTGTGGATATTATGGGTCTGATTGGAAAATCTGCTTTATGTATTTTAATAAGACCATATGCTTTTGATATACTGAATTTTTGAAGGACCGGGAGTAGTTGTTTTCTAGTACCACTAAAATCCATTTTATTGAGCCATTTCACTATATCATTTGTTTTCCTTTCTAGTCTTGATAAAGGGTTTGATTTTATTTTTTCATAATATTTTTGATCGTTAAATAAGATATTGGTTTTTTCTACGTAACATGATTTTTTAATTATCACTGTAGCATTCCCTTTATCAGCTCTAGTTATTAGAATGTCTGAGTTCTGTTTTAGAAATTTTCTTGTTTTTTTAAGATCTATTTTTAATTTTTTATTTTCGTATGAATTATTTGCTAGTTCTCTATTGTATGGATTTTTTATGGTGTTGAGGAAAGAGCTTCTTATTTTAGGAATATCAGCTTTATTCTTGTGTTTTTTAATAAAAGTTTCAAAATTCTTAATATATTGCAGTAGTAATTTGTTGTTGAATGTTTCATTAAAATTGAATTTCTCTCCAAGTTTTATATATTAGTAACGTACTTTGGAAGTTCAATGCCCGAAACATTCACACACCAACTATCGTCAGTTTTCGCCGGTTCGATAACCTGTGTGTTATTGTCTCAGACGTTAACCTCCGACACATCTTCCTTATATCTATCTTTTTCAATTTCTTTCTTATATTTTCTAAAATACATGGTTTCGAGTTTACGTTGTAGTTTTTCTTTAACTTTAACAATAATAAAGTTTAGTTTAGTAGCATAAAAGTCAGCAAACAATTCAATAGTGTTATTTTCTACATTCGTCTCTAATGATTTTTTACTTTTTATAATTTCTCTGTTTAACCATGCAATTTTTGTATGTAAATCTATAATTTCTATGTTTAGCACTTGAATCATGATTTTTTCCGTCAACTTGTTTTGTTTAGTTACGCATTAGCAAGAGCATAGAAAAAAATATCTTGATAAAGATGATAAATCTTCCTTATTTGCGCACACTGAAAATAACAATCATACAATAGATTTTGAAAATATTAAAATCTTAGATACAGAAATTAATAACGGAAAAAGACTTTTTTCAGAAGCATTCTTCATTCATCAACAAAAAGATTATATAAACAAACAATTTGAAATCAATAAACTAGCGAAAGAATATAATAAATTAATTAATAACTGCGAAATTTAGCTTAATGTAACTCTTACTATGTATTAAAACTTTGTAAAGCCGAACGGGTATATTAGGAGAGCACGTTGGATGAGAATATAATATCCACCACAATATTCGTGTATGTTTTGAGTACCGTGTCATTAGGATGACTTACACTATGACGTGCTCCCCTGATACCTCGCCTCGGCTCCGAATCGTTCAACGCTATCCCCCACTTGTCTCACATCGTTTTATATACTTTTATACACACAAAATATACACACACAATTACAGTAGATTAGTATATATAGACCGTTTGCCGAAAATTTAAATTGACGAAACGGACAGTCGCCCGTTATTATTACAGCTTGACGTAATGTAAGTGTACTTTGTTATACATAATTTGTTTAGAGTTGCGAATTGTGATTTATTAATTTTTAAGTGATTACTGTTTAATAAATATGTAATTATTTTGAATTGGAATTGTAAAAACTACGTTTTGTTGTGTTAAAATTTGTAAGTTCAACATACTGTATATATTTATTATGTAAATGGTTTTTGTTAAATATAGAGCACCTGAAGAGGGACACGAAAAAAGTGTTCGAAACGTCGGTTAAAAATAAATGGTGTCCATTTATTTAAACCTTTCCTGGTAGACAATTGGCCATTAGACTGAAGATACAAAATTATGTAGTCAAATTGACTTCAAATAAGTAGTTTAATATTTGCATTAAATAACTTATATGAACGCAAACTGCCATACCTTTCTTAGAAAATATAAAAAAGATTATTAAATCATTTTCGATCTATATTTGATTAGTTTTTAGAAGAATTTTTTTGCACAACTCATTTGACTAAAGGGTTACTGGAGAACTTCCTTAACCGCTAAGGGTCATTTGAATGTACGAATAAAAATATAAGCTTAGTATAATAAAGGTAGTGAACGATTAAATAGAAATTACAGACGGAAATTAATTTTTGGTATGTTCGTTGTCGTTTGTGTGTGAGTGTGTATAAGAAATATTACCGAAAAAGGATTTAACATAAATTATATTATAAAAATAGAAGAAATATAAAAACCTTAATATTATAGAGAAGGACTTAAACTAGATGCATATAGCTTATAGTAAATACAAATGATTGGATTTTTCGAAAGTGTATTCTTATAAAAATAAGTTTAAATTTGTAATAATATTAAACTATGATTTCCAATGTGCTTAACGTACAGGTTAAAGCCACAATAATAATAACTTATTGTAGAATATTAATGATCGGCTATTCGCAGGAATGATCTTATATTTTTATAATTCTTAGCTTTTATATATACATAAGTTTCAAAATAGTAACAGTATTAAGCTTTCTAATTTAATACAAAACTAATACGTGATTAAAATATATATTCAATTTATTGCGCATTTAATATCTATTGAGGAGTTGAAATAACGAATCTACTGAAACTCGTACAGAAGAACGTATAATAATATATATCATGAACTAACCTATTATAGTAGACAATGATATTAGAATATATGAGTTTATAAGCTTTTTAGGAAGGAGAACAAAAAGTAAATGGTTTCATATCGACGCCTGGGTGGAAGAACGGGCTATCTCGCAAGCCGTTTCGATAAGGGGCTATCTCGCGAGCCGATTCAAAAAGGGGCTAACTCAAATATAATTTTTGTTCTTAAAATTTTGTAGTGGCAGCTCTGCACGATTTTGAAATGTTTCCTAGGAAAAGTACGCGGTGAAAATTTCTGAAAAAGTTCAAGATTACTGATCAAACACTGCTTCTGACTATGCATGATACTTAATAATATTTTTTTTCGTCTGGTCAAAAAACAAAAGAAAAAAAAACTTCAGGCATCAGGCTATTGGCAACTATACGATACTGGCGAGACCTCTGGTGATCAGCTTGCAAAGCCGAGGTAACGTCGTGTTTTCAAAAAATAACATGGGAAATGACGTTAAAACATTAAAATAAAATATTATACATAAGCTTACGCGATGTTATCGTTTTGAAATGATAGTTTTACTCTTAAAGTTATTTTAGCAAAAAAAAAGTTATTAAAAAGTTGTTCAGTTTTTTAGAAATTTAATAATGAAAAAGTGAAAATACGATAAGAATGTAGAAGTCCATCAGCTGTTTGTATCCGCAAACACTTTGGCTTCTGCTAGTGCTCTCCAAGACACCAATTATAACATTTTTACCTGTTTGTTTTTTGACATACAATGGAGAGCAAAGTTAAGAGAAAATATTATTGTGTATTGAGTGGGTGCAGTAGTGCGAACAGTACTGATAAACTGATTTTTCATAAACCTCCTATAAATAAGGCGACGTATAATCAATGGTGCATTGCATTGAAGGTTAAGAAATTACCAATTTTTGCTGTAGTGTATAGTAAACATTTTTTGCCTGAAGATTACTATCCAGGTACATTTTATGATATTGTGATATTATATATATATATATATATATATATATATATATATATATATATATATATATATATATATATATATATATATATATATTGTGATAAAGATTAGTATTGTATTCATTTCTTTTGTTCATTAAATCATTTTTTTAGCAAGAGAATGTACAAGAAAACTTCTGAAACGAGACATAGTCCCAAGTCAGAATCTCCCACAGTCTTTAATTACTTTAATGACAAAAGACCCTGATCTACCAAAAAAAGAAAAAAAAGATTAGAAAACAGGAATGCAAAAAAGTTTAAACCACTGTATGTATGTTCATTTAAATAATATAATATTAATATTAGCATAACATTGTATTATATTTTTGTATCTAGAGAGCAGCAAAAAGAACAGAATTTGGAATTAAATGACCAGGTAGAATTAGTAAATAACGAAAACGAATCTGTAAAAACGAGTGAAAGCTGCATAAATGATATTAACAGTACCATTCATGATTCAGTTCTTCAAGAGGATAATAGTAATGTAACTAATGAATGTGAATCTAACATAAAAGATGTAAATATTAATGTGGATATTAGTACAAGTAGCAGTGATATAGCAATTAAAAAAACACCTTCAATTTTAGACTTTTTACACACTGATGCTCAGTTGTATACATATACAGGCATCAAATCTTTTGCTATTCTGGATTGCTTAGTGGAGTGTGTCGAAGAACTAACAAAGTAAATAATAATAATACCACCTAAATAATCAACTTACGCAATAGTTTCGAACGGTATTTTATACCACGAGCGCCGAAAAATCATATCAAAGTTGTGATTTTGAGGTTAAAGTGGTATAAAAACATATTTGATTTTAATAATTCAGGCTATACTTACTGAGTAATAATTTCTTAAAAAAGAATGTTTTTCTGTCTTCACCTACTTTACTATAATCAATAAAAGCATCTGCTTTTGAAAAATGACAATATTTGTCTATTGATGTAATTCGACTATAGGGAAGATCAATATTTTTTTTAATTTTACTCCATTTTTGTCGAACATCTGTACAACTAATCTCTTCTAAATTTGCAACTCTGTATCTACATTAATCAAATTATGTTAAATAGATAAAAAAATAAATAAATTCTTATTCAATTTAGCAAATAATGATACTTACCGATTAACGTACAAAAAAGTGGCAAAAATGTGTTTGCACTTACCACCTGCACCAGCAGCACAAGAACACTTTGAACAAACACTTTTAATTTTATTATTAATTGACAATTGTATGATTACCTCATAAGGTTTATCGTGGATTTTTGATGTCTGCGTTATATATGATTTTATGCAAACATTATTTTTGCTACGAGTTGTAATACCGCACATCAAAATATGACCAGCTAATAAAACTGCCTCTCCTTCCACTAAAGGTCGCTTTGAATTACCTAAAATTGCAATTACATCTTGCATATTTAATTCAAGGTCGGGAAATTCATTCATTTTTACTTATTTGTTTTTTTACTCATGCAAAAAATAACAACATAATATAATAGCAGACGGAAAAAAATGATATCTGCGGCTGGGCGCAATTCGCCGCATTTTTAATTAATTAATACCTAGTGATAAAAAAAAGTTTTCAATAACTTCTTTTTTGTTAAAATAACTTTTAGATATAAACTATCATTTAATAATGATAACGTCGTGTAAGTTCATGTATAACATTTTATTTTAATGTTTTAACATCATTTCCCATGTTATTTTTTAAAAACACGACGTTACCTCGATGTCGGGCGTTTCACACCAGAGGTCTCGCCAGTATCGTATAGTTGCCAATATATATATATATGTATATATATATGTGTGTGTGTGTGTGTGTGTGTGTGTGTGTCTGTGTGCGGGCGTGCGTGCGTGTGTGCGTGCGTGCGTGCGTGCGTGCGTGTGTGTGTGTGTGTGTGTAGAAATTCATAAAAAATTGCTCCTAACTACAATTCGAAGCTAAATTTAATTTTTTTATGGAAATTTAACATGGGAAAAATAGACGAAAAGTTGTTATTGATGATTAACCAATAGCAAGTTATTGAAGAGGCCAAACAAAATTCCACAAAAAAGCAATTAAAGTTGATGAATAGAGCTTTAATTTGAGATGTGAATTGTTAAAATCGGTCGATTCTGTACAATGCTACGTGGATTTAAATATGGCGAAAAATGACGAAAGAGGAAACTTGAAGGTCTATGCCCAAGCATCTCCCTTTGATTATGTTTATATTCTATCTGAATCACGACCTTTTTCACATCACCAACAGTGTCAACATGTATATGGAGCGTTTCATCTCAACTCCCCCAGGGCGCGTCGCGCGAGCGTAAACCATTCAAACTTTATAATACGTGTGCCAAGGGCTTATGTATTTATTTGGTGGTCTAACTAATCAAAGAGTAATGAGATTTTTTCTTTGAATATATATAGCTTTATGCCTGACATTTTTTTTGTTTTTTGACCTGACGAAAAAAATATTATCATGCATAGTCAAAAACAGTGTTAGATAAGTAATCCTGATTTTTTTCAGAATTTTGCGCCGCGTATTTTTCCTAGGAAACATTTCAAAATCGTGTAGAGCTGCCACTACAAAATTTTGAGAAAAAAAATTAAATTTGAGTTAGCCCCTTTTTGAATCGGCTCGCGAGATAGCCCCTTCTCGAAACGGCTTCCGAGATAGCCCGTTCTCGAAACGGCTTCCGAGATAGCCCGTTCTTGAAGCACTTTCCGAGTTAACCTCTTCTTGAAACGGCTTGCGAGATAGCCCTTTCTTCCACCCAGGCGTCGATATGACATTTGAACTCTAAAATATTCTTAATAGAATTTGGAAATTGCATTGATTTTCTTTTATATATTATACATGAGCGTATAAAATAAAATCAAGAAATATGAATGTGGATAGAAAATGTTGAAGATAATTTATTAATGTAAGAGCTTAATAAAAAGGAATGAAATAGCCTAGTTTAGTTTTATATAACCAAAATCTATTGAAGTGTTGGGTTAATAAATCCTCAAAGATTTAATTGGAAGAAGTATAATAGGTAGACGGTATATGTTCAACTAGAGGTTACAGATGGAAAATTAATTTCCTCTACATTTGTTACTATTTGTATGTGAATGTGTACATTAAGTATTATAAATTCATGAAAGAGGAGTTAATGCGGTTATATTGAAATAAGTGTTTAACAAAGATCTTAATATTATCGGGAACGAAATGATTCTGCTTAACGATTATAAGCGCTCTTGTAAGTGGAAGTACCTCGGAAAAACAAAAAAAGAAAAAAAATGACGTAGCTGTCAACAAAAATTAAATATATATTATATACATTAACTAGAAAGCGATAAGGAGGGTAGTAGAAAAGCAGGAGAAAAAGAAAAGAAGAGGTTATGGAGTGGCTATGGAGGGGCGGAGGAGAGGCGAAGGAGAGGCGGAGGAACGGCGGAGGAGTAGCGGTGGAGCGGCGAAGGAGAGGGGGAGGAGAGGGGGAGGAGCGGCGGAGGAGCGGCGGAGGAGCGGCGGAGAAGCGGAGGAGGAGTGGAGGAGAAGCGGAGGAGGAGCGGAGGAGGAGCGGCGGAGGAGCGGATGAGGAGCGGTGGAGGAGCGGCGGAGAAGCGACGGAGGAGTGGAGGAGGAGCGGCGGAGAAGCGACGGAGGAGCGGAGGACGAGCGGAGGCTATAAATAGACAAAATTCCTCAAAATAACGGAGAAATTGATAGGTTTTTACGTTATTTTGAGGAGCGGAGGAGGAGCGGCATAGGAGTGGCGGAGGAGGAGAGGAGGAGCGGAGGAGGAGCGGACCCCAAAAAATGCTTACACACACACATATATATATATATATATATATATATATATATATATATATATATATATATATATATATATATATATATATATATATATATATATATATATATATATATATATATATATATATATATATATATATATATATATAAGTACACCCAACCGTTTATTCCGGGATTATACAGGGTCCTATAGTTTATTATCTCAGAGTTTTCCTATGTTAACGTGACTAAAGAAATAATGACTCTGGGGTTATTGACTCTAGATATATATATATATATATATATAATTATCACTTAACCCCTTTATGGAGCCCATCCCTGTATATTAGTACCTACGCCCAGAGTTCCCGTATACAAGTGACTAAAGAAATAATCCCTCTCTGGGTATAGAAACTCTAGATCGGACTCCATAAACGCCGTATAAGAATATTTTATGGGACCCGGGCTCCATAAAAGAAAACGGGCTCCATAAATATGCTCATGTGTATAAAAGGTCTCCATAAATCTGGTAAAAGAAATGTGTATATATATATATATATATATCTTACTATACTATATAGTTGTAAGCTGAATTGAGTCGTTAACACTCCGCATCCCTCCGCGTCCCTCCGCGAACCTCCACAAAGTGCTCTCCACAAAATAACGTAAAATTCACTGGTTTTTTGCGTTATTTAGGGTCTGCATTGTCCCTCCGCATGCCCCTCCGCGTCCCTCCGCGTCCCTCCGCATCCCTCCGCGTCCCTCTGCATCCCTCCGCATTGTCCCTCTAATGACAACTATCTGTGATGCAGAAGACACTTCTGTCGACAACTTTTGCATTGCTCCGTTGTCAGTTCTTCACCTCGATACACAAATAACAGACTGCTTTCTGAAAACAAACTATGCCACCCTCCTGCCATCAGCGCAAGAAGCGCGTTCACGAATTTATTATAATGCGCGCCTTTTCTCCGCAATTAACGAGACCAATTAATTACAGAGCAACTTTTTGAAAGGAAACTTCTTAATTATTCAAATCAAGGATAACGCCAAACTCACGCGAGCGCAGCGCGGCGTATGCACATTCATTTGATAGTTCAATTACAAGTCGAACGCTGTCCGTATTTTTTCTTCCCAAAGAAAAGTGCAGCAACTGCAAACAGAGCATGAGAAAACGGCGAGAAACGGATTGAGTGCCTTTGTTAGTTCTTTCTCACCCCCTCTCTCTATCTCTCTCTTCTTCTCTCTTTCTCTTATATACATATAGTGTAGGAGAGGCGTTGCCGAGCTCATCCTCGAACATCTCGCGTCATCATCCTTTTCTACGTTAAAAGTAAATAAACAGAAATGTAGTAAAAATAAAAATTTAGAGTATGAATCATATTTTCGTAATATGAAAGAAGAAAATAATAAATCAATTTGTTGTAGTAAGGGTAAATAATTTTGTCTTCGCTAAGTATATATAATAAAACACTAAAGAATCTATTATTATATGATAATAATTTTCGAACTTTAATCACATATTATAATAACTTATTTTGCTTTGCTACATTTAGTGCAAACGTAAAATACGAAAAGAAAAAAGCTGTTTACAATTTAAAAATTCAAAGATAAGTTTGTCATATAACGCCAAATACTTTATTACAAAAAATAATGCAGAACCTTCATGTGGTCAATTATATATGAGCAATTCCTGGGAAATTTCCCTTTTACGTCGCCAAACAAAATGAAAAATTTTTTTGAATGCACACGTACCACACAAGTAGTTTTGCACCGAATCGACCGAATTTGACGATTGCCCTCTCAAATTAAAGCTCTATTCTTCAACTTTAATCGCTTTTTTGTGGAACTTGGTTTGGCCTCTTCAATAGCTTGTTATTGGTTCATTATCAATGACAACTTCTCAACCATTTTTCCCATGTTAAATTTCCATAAGAAAAATTAAAAGTGCTGTAAAAAAATGATACCACTCAATCGGCTTGGAACACACGTTTTTTCACGTTCTGTAAGGTTCAAGAAACGAGAAAAACCTTGTGTGGTAAGTGTGCATTCAAAAAAATTTTTCATTTTTTTTGGCGACGTAAAAGGGAAATTTCCCAGGAATTTCTCATATATATGATGACAATACTGCAATTGAAATGAAAATAAAGAGTCATAAAGATTTAACTCAAGAACATTTAAAATTATTGACTGAAGTTTTAAATAGTAATCCTTATGCTAAGCAGTATAAATATTTACACGAAATAACTAATACAGAGAAACTTTCAAATTATAAATTATATTTTGTTCATAAGAATAATAATCAAAAACATAATTATACTAAACCATTAACGTCGGAATGTGCAGCTATAATTTTTTCCAAATCAGGAATCCCTCATAATTATGATCTATGCGTTTATCCGAATAATAGTTAAGTAAATTATCACATCATGTTGACCCAATGGTATTTCCATTATTTTTTCCTTCAGGAAATTTAGGCTGGAGTATTGGTTATACTAAAAAACCATATGATTCAAAAGAAAACCTTCTAACAATATTACAGCACTATTCTTATAGATTAGCTTACAGACCAAATTCAGAAAATTTCAATCCACTTTTATTTGGAGGGAGACTAACCCAACAATTCTTTTTACATGCCTATATTATGATAGAAAACAATAGAATGAATTATTTTAGGCAGAAACAAAAAAAATTACGTACTGAATGTTATCAAGGTTTGAGGGATTATGTTATAAATAGTGCATTAAATATATCAGAAAATTTTGAAAAAAAAGAAAGACTAGGAAATATTTTTGTACTACCAGCAAATTATATAGGTAGTCCTAGATATATGCAGCAACATTATCAAGATGCAATGGCAATAGTAAGAAATATTGGTCGACCTGATTTATTTATAACTATGACGTGTAATCCTAAGTGGAAAGAATTAAAAAATGTATTAACGACATTTTCTATCGGAACTACGCCCAATGATATACCAAATATTACAGTTAGATTATTTTATACAAAATTTAAGTGTTTACTTAATGATATAGAAAACCATCAAATTTTTGGAAATGCTTTAGCTTATGTGTTGTAACGCGTGCCTAGCCGCGATTCGAATTTACCGCGCGAAGGTAATGAGCGCGCGCGCGCAACTCCCGCGCAGCCGAATCGAGGCGCGCCGCGCGTAGCGAATCGGTCTCGCGACGCGTAAAATGCCCGTCATCCGTCGCGAAGCTGCTAACTTTTTCCCGCGAGAACGAGGAGCCATCTTCGTGTCTGCCATCGTGCCGAGAACTTCTCTCCAGTGTGTCTCTCAAAAGTTACCTCGTCCGCGCCGTCCTAGCTTTTTATAGTTATCGCGAGTGTAGTGGAGGCACCGAGTAGAGTGTGTACGTGCGCAAGAGAGACAGAGAGAGAGAGCGATCCCGAGCGCACGAGACTGCGAGCTACGAGCCGGCAGCCAGCCCGCCTGCCGACCCAATACAGCGAGCAAGAGAGAGAGAGAAAGAGAGCGCAACTGCTGTGCGAGCCACAGGGAGCGAGAGAGTCGAGTGCACCGGCTGCTCCTTCCTAACGTAAGTTTTCTACTCTCCTCTCGCAGGTTTATTGTAAAGGCTCGCACGGAAATCGCCCCATGCAAGCTTTCTGTACCGTGTACGTGCGGGTGTGTGTCAGCCCACCGTACTTTAACACCGCGCGCGAGAATAGCAGCTTCGCCGCGCGCCGTATCGTTCGCGCGTTTGAATCTTAACGGTCGCGCGCGAACTAACTCACCTGTTCTAATCAGCACGTGCGTTGTGCTTGTAGTTATTAATGATTTTAATATACTGTGATATCTAGTTACTCGTCGCGTTGTTCATTACAACCTGTCCTTCTCCCGGATACCGCCGCCTCCGCGGGAAAACGACTCCGCCGGTTGTTTTCACATCTGAGCATAGCGGCCGCGCGCTTTACTCTTCGAGCGCGCGCTTTTCACTTAGCGATCCAATTAATTGGAAAGCGAAGTTCGTGTGCGATCTTCGCGTTGTTTTCGGGATTCCAGGAGCAGATCCCCGGGTAAGTCATTTTAGTCTGACATCTGCGGCACCGTGTTCTAGGGCATCGCTGGCCTGTGGCTTGTTGGGATTTTCCCCCACTAGCCATCCCGTTACAGTGTATACTATTGAATTTCAGAAAAGAGGATTACCGCATGCACATCTTGTAGTAACATTAGATCATAAAAATAAATTAATGACACCAGAAGCTATTAATAAACACATTTCTGCTGAGATACCTTCTAATAATGATAAAAAATTACAAAAATTAGTTATAAAACATATGTTACATGGACCACATAGTGAAAATTCTCCGTGTTACGATAAATGTAAAGACGTTTGTCAAAAAAATTTTCCTAAACCTTTTCAATCGTCAACAACATTTAAAAAACTGCTGCCAATTCATTGGCCCGTAGCTTCCTCAACCGTAATTTGTTGATTCCTTTAATTAAAGGATTAATTAATTTTTAATAATAAAATTTTTTATTTTTTAAAAAATGTATTGCATAATTATAATTAAATTCATTTATGAATATTAAAAATAGTTCATTTTCAAATTTATTTATTTATTTATTATTTATTTATATCAAATATTAATTTTTTTTTTTTTTTTTTTTAATTTTAGTAATGAATGCCCGTCGATTTCATGTTAATTTTAATAATAAATCCGACCTGGGCCCTTATTTTTTTGGTTCTCGTTTTTTATCCTATACCTTTACCTTTACCACCTTCCCTTTCCATGTATTCTCCTTTCTAAAAAATTCTTGACTGCACTAATGTTTCAAATAGCTTCTAAAATTTAAAGATGTATTGAAACACATATAAAGAAAGTACTTGATAAGTTAGTTACCTTCCTTATCTTTGCCCGAATAACCGTTAGATTCATTATTAAAATTAACATAAAATCGACGGGCATTTCCTTCAATTGATTAAATATGATATTGTCTGCTTCGACTGAAATAATGCAGACGGGGGGATTTGGAAAAATAGATTGAGAACGATGAGTAGCGGTCAGGGTCATGAAAGGATCGTCATCCCAGTGGCACAAATGGTAGCGTAGCTGCCCGGAATGCAGAAGGTTGTCGGTTCGAGCCCGACCTGGGCCGTTATTTTTTTCGTTCTCGTTTTTTCTCCTATACCTTTACCTTTACCACCTTCCCTTTCTATGTATTCTCCTTTCTAAAAAATTCTTGACTGCACTAATGTTTCAAATAGCTTCTAAAATTTAAAGATGTATTGAAACACATATAAAGAACTGCTTGATAAGTTAGTTACCTTCCTTATCTTTGCCCGAATAGCCGTTAGATTCATTATTAAAATTAACATAAAATCGACGGGCATTTCCTTCAATTGATTAAATATTATATCAAATTTATATAAATTTTGAGCTGATAAATAAAGTTATCATTTGAAATAGAAGTAAAATATCTATATTTTATAATAAAACAAATAGCTATTACGGTTGTTTTGTTATTAACAAAAACGTGTTTTTTTTTTATATTTCATAATTCATATTTTTTAAGAAAAAAAAAATTTATAGCTATCATTGTTCTTTTGTTATTAACAAAAACGTGTTTTTTTAAAAAAGTTCATAACTCACAAATAAATTATAATAATACAGAATATAATACATTCATAATGCATAATTCAGAATTATAATATATTATAATAGATATACTATATACTTTTATGATATACTGATGATAACATCATTGGAGTTATGAGTTTTTAAAAAAAAAACACGTTTTTGTTTTTGATGATAACTAAAGAACCGTAATAGATAGAAAATTATTTTTTGTTAGAAAATAGGGGTATTTTAATTCTCTTTCGAATGCCACCCACTCCATTCAGACACATAGAGCCGTTCTCGAGAAATTACGATTTTAAAAAAATGTCAAAAAATTTTTAACCTCAAATATCACTGAAATTTATGGACCAATCATTTTGCCCAAAGAACTCGACCGAGAACTATAAAAAATCTACCTCTAAAAGGAATTTTGAAGCCATTAAAGTCAATTTTACTCTTGTAATCGTTGGACATACAAAACTGATTTTTTTCATTTTTCAATTTTTTACTCAAAATCTAGCCTACAGAATGTATTCAAATTTTAAGAGATTATAGCTATTTATATTCTGTATTATCATGATTTTTCTCAAAAAAATTGGCCATTAAGTTTAGGAGTTATAAACTTCTAAAAAAAAACACATTTTTGTTAATAACAAAAGAACCGTGATAGCTAGAAACTTTTTTTTTAGAAACTATAGGTATTTTAATTCTCTTTCGAACGCTACCCATCAGATTCGAATAACTCGATCCTATTATTAAAAAAAATCAAAAAACAGTTTTGCGAAAATCGAAAATTTGAAAAAAACAAAAACGCATCGCCCCAATCAAAAAACGGATTTTTGACCCGCCATCACGCAAAAAAAACAAAAAAAATGAGTCCTGTCCGGTCTAAATCGACCGAGTAGAAGCTGAGATCCACGCGTACACACACACACACACACACACACACACACACACACACACACACACGCACACACACTCACACACCCACACACACACACACACACAGAGACACACACACACACACAGAGACACACACACACACACACACACACACACACACACACACACACACACAGACACACACACACACACACACACACACACACACACACACACACACACACACATCCATACAGACATTTTTCAAAAACCATGTATTTTGATTCCTAACACCTCGGAACACAATTATAACATGTTTTTACAACAACTAAAAAATTTACTATCACAAAGCTTCCTCTAGGAGGAAGCAAAAAATGGTTATCCTCAATATAAACGAACAAATAATTCTTCTGATAATTACACATATCGACTTAAAAGAAGTAAAAAAATTATTCCAATAGATAATTCAATGGTAGTTCCTTACAATAAATTTTTATTAGAAAAATATAAATGTCATATTAATGTTGAATATTGTGCTTCAATTCAAAGCATCAAATATATTTTTGATTATATTAATAAAGGTAGTGATAGAGCTTTTTGTACATTAAAAAAAAATGATGACAAAAGAAATGGAATATATGATGAAATTACTGAATATATTGATGGCCGGTACTTGAGCCCAATGGAAGCAGCATGGCGGTTATAAAAATTTCCCTTATGTGGAAGGAGTCATACTGTTATCCGTTTAGCAGTTCATACAGACAATCAACAAAAAATTGTTTTTGAAGAAAATTATGAAATAGATGCTCTTGATAATTGGAAAACAACTTTAACAGCGTGGTTTGACTTGAATAAAAATGATAAATTTGCAAATAATATAAAATACGTTAATATACCGCATTATTATACCGCATTATTACATATTTAACGCAAAAAAAGTTTGGGTAAAACGTGAACGTGAACAAAAACATTATGCTATTGGACGTTTAAATATAGTATCTCCAAAAGATTCTAAAAGATTCGCTTTAAAATTAATATTAAGTCATATAAAAGGCGCTACTTCCTTTAAAGATTTACGTACATATAAAAATATAACGTATAATACTCATAAAGAAGCTGCGACTGCAATGGATTTAATAGAAAACGATTTACAAATTTAAAAAATTTTTGAAGAAGCATGTCGTACCATGTTACCTTTTCAATTACGTAAATTTGTTACTTCGTTTCTACTAACAGAAAATATTCAAGCCAATATTATTTGGGAAAATTTTAAAAAATACTTTAGTGAAGATTTTCATGAAAATAAAGATAACTTAGCTTTAGATTATATAAATAAATTATTATTGTTGGAAGATTTATCTTGTACAGATTTTGAATAATGATATAAATGATATAAAATACGATAGTAAAATAATTTCAATTAGTAAGGAAATATTCGAAGATATGTTTACAAAATTAAATGAAGATCAAAAATTTATTTTCAAACAACTTATAAAAAATATAAATAAAATAAATTTTATAGACGGTCCTGGAGGTTCGGGTAAAACATTTTTATATAAAACTTTAATTTATTATTTACTATCAAAAGGAAAAAATATTATATCAATGGCTTGGACTTGTATAGCGTCTATTCTATTACCCAAAGGAATGACTACTCATAGAACCTTTAGATTACCATTAGATTTAAATAGTATTGAAAATTCTTTTTTAAAATGAGAATCTGTAGTTAATTGTCGCAAATGGCAGTCATAGTAGAAAGTTAAGTAAGTTAGGAAGCTGATGGTTCTACTGCCTAGGTAGTAATTAAAAAAAAACAAAAGTTTTTAAAAAATTTATTCCGACGTTTCGGACGGTTTATTTCCGTCCCTTTTCAAGGTCAAAAAACTATATATACAAATATAAATAAGTGGACACAATAAGAGACCACTAGTCAAAGTGACTTTGACTAGTGGTCTCTTATTGTGTCCACTTATTTATATTTGTATATATAGTTTTTTGACCTTGAAAAGGGACGGAAATAAACCGTCCGAAACGTCGGAATAAATTTTTTAAAAACTTTTGTTTTTATTTAATTACTACCTAGGCAGTAGAACCATCAGCTTCCTAACTTACTTAAAATGAGAATCAGATAAAAAGAAATTAAGAGAAACAGAAGTCATAATCTGGGATGAAGCATCTATGATACCCAAAAAAGCTTTAGAAATTATTGACAGAACTTTAAGAGATTTATGTACAAACGATTGACCTTTTGGGGGAAAATTAATAATTTTAGGAGGTGATTTTCGACAAATACTCCCAGTAATGAAAAACGGATTTAGAAGTGCTGTAATTGAAGACACTATTAAATATTCTGAACTTTGGCATTTATTTAAAATTTTCAAATTAAAACATAATATTCGTTCTCAGAATAATGAATTCTCAAAATTATTATTACAAATTGGAGACGGTAATATAAATCCTTTTATAATACCTAATAATTGGAGAACTAATGATGTTTGCTTACAAATTTATAAAAATATTAATAAAATAAATGATTATGATCGTGTTATTTTAGCACCTCATAATGAAGACATTAAATTTTTGAATAAAAAAATTTTAATGTTATTAAATGGTGATAAGAAGACTTATTATAGTACAGATTATGCGACTCATAAAGGTGTTGATCAAAGTGATGACAACATTCATCTACTTTTTCCAATAGAAACATTAAACAATATTTATGAAGGTTTGCCACCTCATAAATTAGATTTAAAAGTTAATAAATTAGATTTAAATGCTATTGTTATGCTAATTAGAAATTTGAGTATACACGAAGGTTTGTGTAATCGTAGTAGACTTAAAATAACCAAATTATTTAGATATAATATTGAAGCAGAAATATTAACAGGAGAAAAAGTAGGTAATAGATTTTTTATTCCAAGAATTACATTAAATACAGAAGAATCTTCTTCATTACCGTTTATTTTTTATAGAAAACAGTTTCCATTAACATTAGCATTTTGCATGACCATTAATAAATCTCAGGGACAAAGTTTTGATTATGTAGGGTTATACATTAAAAGGCAATTATTCTCACACGGTCAATTATATGTTGCTTTATAACGATGTAGAAATCCAGATAACATATATATACAAAATAATTTAGAAAATTCATTAGAAATTGAAAATATTGTTTGGGAAGAAATTCTTGATAATTAAAAAAAACAATTAGTTATATAAGTAAATATGTATATATATTTATTGCATATATTTATTAAAAAATATGTTCATATATATTCAAAAACCAAATTTCTCAATATAAAATATAAGCAATAAAAGTATAAAATAAAGGAGAAATTATTTGAATGATAAGAGATTTTAATAATTAGCTAAATGAAAATTGTATATAAAATTTAATTAAGTTTCAATTTGATCCATATAAAAATACAAATAAAATAAAAGAAAAGATTTTTAAATCAAAATTTTTAAAGTGATTATGCTCTTATATTTTCAAAAAACAAATTTCACAAAATAAAATATACGCAATAATAGTATAAAATAAATGAGAAATTGTTTAAACGATATTATAAGAGATCTAAATCAATAGCTAAATGAAATCTGTATACGAAATTTATTTAAGTTTCAGTTTATACATAAAATAATAAAAATAAAATACAAGAAAAGATTTTTAAATCAAAATTGATAGCGTAAATGTACTCTTATATATTCAAAAAAATCACTACCTTGAAAATAAATGGGTTCAAAGTCTTCAAGGTCTTATTTTTCAAAGTTGGGGGTTGACGAGCGGAGCGAGTAGGGGGCGCAGCCCCCTAGTATTTGTATATATATATATATATATATATATATATATATATATATATATATATATATATATATATATATATATATAAGAGGGAAAGGTCTTGGTGATGTGCGAAATAAATATTGAGACTAGGTAAGTGATTTGATGATTATTTATTACATACTAGCCATGCTGGTACATGGCCCAGTATATTAAAATACGTATACAGATGTGTGAAAATTCTATTCATATTCTATCTTAACCTATTTAATTATCTTAGAAAAAATCAAATCCTATATCAGTCGTGATCGCACACGACCTGATAATTACAAACTAAAATTATGAAACAGTCTCCAAAGTTATTATTCCCTGTGGAGATGCTCTTATATCGCGTGGCATTAAGTACAAATATCAATATATTTATATCATTCGAATTTAATATATGACGCGATTATCAGTCGTGATCGCACACGACTAATTTTTAAAAAATAAAATTACAAATTATAGATAAAATTATAAATAAAATTTATAGTAGAGCAGCATTTGTGTCTTGTTATTGGATTATACACTGCATAACTATCTGTTGCTTGATTTTATTTTGACAGCTTTATAGTAATTAAACTCTATAGCTTAATTTATTATTAATTCATAATTAGGTATCGCTTATTATGTAAGCCTAATATTATTGAAAATAGATATATATAATGTTCTATTTGGTGCTCTAACAAAATTCAGTGGTACGGTCCATGCCATAAGATGTATGAATAATATTCAGTTTCATTAATCACGTTATCAAAAATTGAAATTACGAATTTTGCTTGATATTCAAAAAAACCGCTGCCAATTCATTGGCACGTAGCTTCCTCAAACTTAATTTACTGATTCCTTTAATTAATTTTTAATTCCAATATTTAAAATTTAATACTTCAGAAAGACAGAAATAACAAAACTCCAGCATAATTTATTCAAATTTTTATAGATTATACATTTCCACAAAATTTCACATACATAAAATATATATCACAATTGCCTATAAATTTGCAACTGATATTTAGAGCTCTATGTATTTGAATGTAATTTATAGTATTCGTAACATAATTAAATTACCTATGTTTTCAAAAAAAAATTAATTTTCTAGCTATCACGGTTCTTTTGTTATTAACAGAAATGTAAAAATTTAAAAATAAAAAAAAAGCCCTCAAGAAATAGATTTTAAAAATGTCTAGAAAAATTTTAACCTCAAATATCTCTGAAATTTATGAACCAATCACTTTGCCAAAAGAACTCATCCGAGAACTATCAATAATATACCACTACAATGAATTTTGAAGCAAATAAGACAATTTTACTCTTGTAATAGTCGAACATATAAAACTCTTTTTTTTTCATTTTTCAATTTTTACGTTTTTGTTAATAACAAAAGAACCGTGATAGCTAGAGAATTAATTTTTTTAGAAAATATAGGTAATTTAATTCTCTTTCGAATACAACCCACCCCATTTAGATACATAGAGCCGTTCTCGAGAAATTACGATTTAAAAAAAAAATTGAAAAAAATTTTAACCTCAAATATCTTCGAAATTTATGGATCAATCCTTTTGCCCAAAGAACTCACTCGATTGGTATACAAAATCTACCTCTACAAAGAATTTCAAAGTGATTAAGCCAATTTTACTATAGTTATTGAAGGACAAAAAAAATCACTTTTTTTTACAAATTATTTTTTTTCTCAAAAAATAATGAATAAAAAGCCTAAAAATTTAGTAAGTTATAGTACTTAATATCCTTTATAACCAAAAAAATATTCATATTAATATCTTTTTTTAATTTCGAAATATAACCTATTTACAAAAAATTACGTTTTCATCAATAACTTATGACGAAATATAGCTACCGACTGTTTTTTTTTTAAATTGTAGATAATTTTATCCTACATACAGAGAATTCATGATATATAAACAATATTTGTTCTAAATATTTAAAAAATCGAAAAAAAAAATTTTGAAAATTAAAAAATGGCTATAAAAAAAATTAAATTTTACAAAAATAGAATATTGACCCCAATTGTGGAAGCAAAATCTAAAAAAATGATCACTCTCCCGTTAAAATCGGTCGAGTAGATCATGAGATATCAGCGTATACGGAAATACATACACACACACAAACACATACACACATACACACACACACACACACATCCATACGGACATTTTCTAAAAATAGTGTATTTCGATTCCAAATTTGCTAAATAACATTTCTAACACATTATCTCATAAACTTTTTTTTTACTATCACAAAGCTTCCTCTATGAGGAAGCAAAATTGTAAATTTTTTAATAATAAAATTACAAATTATAGATAAAATTATAAATAAAATTTATAGTAGAGCAGTATTTGTGTCTTTTTATTGGATTATACACTGCATAACTATCTGTTGCTTGATTTTATTTTGACAGCTTTATAGTAATTAACCTCTATAGCTTAATTTATTATTAATTCATAATTAGGTATCGCTTATTATGTAAGCCTAATATTATTGAAAATAGATATATATAATGTTCTATTTGGTGCTCTAACAAAATTCAGTGGTACGGTCCATGCCATAAGATGTATGAATAATATTCAGTTTCATTAATCATGTCATCAAAAATTGAAATTACGAATTTTGCTTGATATTCAAAAAAACCGCTGCCAATTCATTGGCACGTAGCTTCCTCAAACTTAATTTACTGATTCCTTTAATTAATTTTTAATTCCAATATTTAAAATTTAATACTTCAGAAAGACAGAAATAACAAAAATCCAACATAATTTATTCAAATTTTTATAGATTATACATTAACACAAAATTTCACATACATAAAATATATATCACAATTGCCTATAAATTTGCAACTGATATTTAGAGCTCTATGTATTTCAATGTAATTTATAGCATTCGAAACATAATTAAATTACCCATGTTTTCTAAAAAAAATTAATTTTCTAGCTATCACGGTTCTTTTGTTATTAACAGAAATGTAAAAATTTAAAAATAAAAAAAAAGTCCTCAAGAAATAGATTTTAAAAATGTCTAGAAAAATTTTAACCTCAAATATCTCTGAAATTTATGAACCAATCACTTTGCCAAAAGAACTCATCCGAGAACTATCTATAATATACCTCTATAATGAATTTTGAAGCGAATAAGACAATTTTACTCTTGTAATAGTTGAACATATAAAACTCATATTTTTTTCATTTTTCAATTTTTACGTTTTTGTTAATAACAAAAGAACCGTGATAGCTAGAGAATTAATTTTTTTTAGAAAATATAGGTAATTTAATTCTCTTTCGAATACCACCCACCTCATTTAGATACATAGAGCCGTTCTCGAGAAATTACGATTAAAAAAAAAATTGAAAAAAATTTTAACCTCAAATATCTTCGAAATTTATGGATCAATCCTTTTGCCCAAAGAACTCACTCGATTGGTATACAAAATCTACCCCTACAAAGAATTTCCAAGTGATTAAGCCAATTTTACTATAGTTACTGAACGACAAAAAATTTGGTGCTCTAACAAAATTCAGTGGTACGGTCCATGCCATAAGATGTATGAATAATATTCAGTTTCATTAATCATGTTATCAAAAATTGAAATTATGGATTTTTCTTGATATTTCAAAAAATTGTAACTTTTTTCCCTTGCTCGGCCAGTATTGATCAAAAAAGCATTTTGAAGGGTTTTCGAAGAAGAATATAAAAAAATTTTGTCGAATAAAAAATATTTGGCGGCAGCCTCAATATCCTTCGATGAAGGTATACTAAGAAGCAGCCTATCACAGACTTTCAAAAAGGGTCATAAAATAAATACTAGCATGAATATGCCAGAATTTATTTAATTTATTAATTTATGGAATTACAGAAAAAATGAAACTTTTTGCCAATCAATGTTCTATACAAAAAGTTTCAAGATTTTGAGTTAAAAAATGAATAATCTTGGATTTTAACCAAAAATTGTAAAAAAATTGAATTTTCAATCTTGCATAACTTTTTTATTTTTGCAAATATCGACCTAAAATTGAGGAACATTTTTTTTCATAAAAAACTAAAAGAAACCGAGTTTTGAGCGATTTTAAAATTTTCAGCTGCTGACTTCACCTGAAATGTCCCATATATGTATATATCTTCCTATATTATATAGTTGTAAGGGCAAAAATGGGTACCTACCCACTCCACCGCCCTCCACCCCCCTCCACCACCCCTCCACCTCCCCTCCACCACCCCTCCACTTTTTACCGTTAAATTCTTTCAAATTTTACGTTATTTTGAAGGGCGTCTGCCCCTCCACTCCCCTCCACCGCCCCTCCCCCCCCCTCCACTCCCCTCCACCCCTCCACTCTCCTCCACCCCCCTCGACGCCCCCTCCACACCCCCTCCACCTATCCCTCCACATACCCCTCCACCAACCCCATTACAACTAATCTCTTATAGATATGTTGATGAAAATTGTATATAGGGGGTATCGAGATTCGCTGATTAGGAATCTGAACTCAGATTTTGAAAATTCAAAATAGCGGAACGAAAATGTCTGCCGCATATTGAAATATTACTGAATTTTGCTGAAAATTGTATATACGGGATTTCTGGATTCGATTATTACATATCTGAACTTAGATTTTAAAAATTGAACATGGCGGCAAATGTATTTAAATAATACTGGATTTTGCTAATAATTGTATTTAGGGGATTTCTAGATTACGAATCTCAACTCAGATTTTCAGAATTCAAAATGGCGGATCGAAGATGTTGGCCACATATTGAAATATTACTGTATTTTGTTGAAAATTGTATATAAGGAGTTTTTGGAGTCGCTTATTACAAATCTGAACTCAGATTAAGAACATTCAAAATAGCGGATTCAAAGATGGTGGTCAAATATTGAAATATTATTAGATTTTGCTGAAATTTGTATTACCTTAATACGGGATTTTTGGTTTCGCTGATTAGGAATCTGAACATATATTGTGATAATTCAGACTGTTGGACGCAAGATCGCTAACAAAAATTGAAATTTTACTCGATTTTGCTGAAAATTGTATATAAGGAATATGTGGAGTCGCAGATTACGAAACCAAACTCAGATTTTCAGAATTCAAAATGACTGATCGAAGATGGAGGCGAAATATTCTAAAACTACTGGATTTTGCTGTAAATTGTACATAAGGGGTATCTGGATTCGCTGATTATGAATCCCAAATCAGATTTTCAGAAATCAAAATGGCTGATCGAAGATGGAGGCGAAATATTCAAAAACTACTGGAATTTGCTGAAAATTGTATATAAGGGGAATGTGGATTCGCTGATTACGAATCACAACTCAGATTATCAGAATTCAAAATGGCTGATCGAAGATGGAGGCAAAATATTCAAAAACTACTGGAATTTGCTGGAAATTGTATATAAGGGGTATGTGGATTCGCTGATTACGAATCATAACTCAGATTTTCAGAATTCAAAATGGCTGATCGAAGATGGAGGCGAAATACTCAAATACTACTGGATTTGCTGAAAATTGTATAAAAGGGATTTCTGGATTCGCTGATTACGAATCTGAACTCAGATTTTGAAAATTCAAAATGGCGGATTCGAAAATGATGGGCAAATATTGAAATATTATTGGATTTTGCTGAAAATTTTATATACGGAATTTTTAGTTTCGCTGATTACGAATCTGAACATATATTGTGAAAATTCAGACTGGTGGACCCAAGATCACTAACAAAAATTTTAATTTTACTTGATTTTGCTAAAAATTGCATAGAGTGGGTTTCCGGTTTCGCCAATTAGGAATCGTAACTCAGATTTTGAAAATTGAAAATAGAGGACACAAGATGGATGCCAAAAATTGAATTATTACTGGATTTTGCTGAAAATTGTATATAACGGATATCTGGATTCGCTGATTACGAATCGCAAATCAGTTTTCCAGAATTCAAAATGGCTGAACGAAGCTGGAGGTGAAATATTCAAAAACTACTGGAATTTGCTGAAAATTGTATATACGGGGTGTGTGGATTCGCTGATTACGAATTACAACTCAGATTTTCAGAATTCAAAATGGCTGATCGAAGATGGAGGCGAAATATTCAAAAGCTACTGGATTTGCTGAAAATTGTATAAAAGGGATTTCTGGATACGCTGATTACGAATCTGAACTCAGATTTTCAGAATTCAAAATGGCGGATTCGAAGATGGTGGCCAAATATTGAAATATTATTGGATTTTGCTGAAAATTGTACATATCGGATTTTTGGTTTCGCTGATTATGAATCTGAACAGATGTTTTGAAAATTCAGTCTGGTGGACCCAGGATGACTAACAAAAATTGAAATTTTACTCGAGTTTGCTAAAAATTGTCTACAGTGGGTACCCTATATTCAATTTTCAGCGAAATCCAGTGATATTTGAATATTTGGCCTCCATCTTCGATGCGCCATTTTGAATTCTGAAAATCTGAGTTCGAATTCAGAATCCGTGAATCAAAATACCCAACATACAATTTTCAGCAAAATCCAGTAACATTTGAATTTTTGGCAGCCATTTTGTATTTACAAAATCTTATTTCAGATTCCTAATCAGCGAATCCGGAAACCCATAATATACAATTTTTAGGAAATTCCGGTAAAATTTCAATTTTTGGCCGTCATTTTGGGTCTTCTATTTTGAATTTTCAAAATCTGAGTTCAGATTCATAATCAGCGGATCCAGATACGCCTATATACAATTTTCAGCAAAATCCAATAATATTTGAATATTTGGCCTCCATCTTCGATCAGCCATTTTGAATTCTGAAAATCTGAGTTCAGATTCATAATCAGCGAATATAGAAACCTCCTATATACAATTTTTAGCAAAAGCCAGTATAATTGAAATATTTTGCCGCCATTTTGAATTTTAAAAATCTTAGTTCAGATCCGTCATAATCGAATTCAGAAATCCCGTATATACCATTTTCAGCAAAATCTAGTAATATTTAAATTTTTGGAAACCATCTTGGGTCCTCTATTTTGAATTTTCAAAATATAATTTACGATTTCTAATTGCCGAATCCGGAAACCCATCTGGATTCGCTGATTACGAATCTGAACTCGTATTTTGCCAATTCAAAATGGCTGCCAAATATTGAAATATTGCTGAATTTTACAATTGCATATGGGAAATTTCTGGATTCGCATGATGATGAATCAGAATTCAGATTATGAAACTTCAAAATGGCATACACAAAATGGCGGCCAAAAATTGCACTTTTCTGTTTTGCTAAAAATTGAATATACTGAATTTCTGGATTCGCTGATTACGAATATGAACTCAGATTTTAAAAATTCAAAATGGCAGTAAAATATTGAAATAATATTTGATTTTGCAAAAAAATTGTATGTATGGGGTTTCCGAATTAGCTGATTACGAATCTGAACTCAGATATTGAAAATTCAAAATGGCGGAACGAAAATGTCTGCCACGTATTGAAATATTACTGAATTTTGCTGAAAATTGTATATACACGGAAAGAAGCCTTCAGAGTTATAGGCCGTGAGTTATAACAGAGTAAGCGGGTACCTTCTCTGCCACCGTGTGACGGCGCGACATTCAGGCATGTCAACGATGGTCTCTAGGCAACGCTATACAGGGTGACTGCCGCAGTCGTCAGACGTGCCACTCACGCTTGCCGCCGTGCGCGTTAAAGCTTGAACTCAGTGATAGTCACGGCCTACAGCCGTGTCACGCGAGCACCGTTCATCGAAATGACCACAGTCACAGTCATAGACGCATATGTCACGACATCCGGCGATGCTATATGGCACGCTATTTTTTTCTTGCGCGTCAAGGGCTACAGCTGTGAATTCCTCTTTCCGTATACGGGATTTCTGGATTCGATTATGACGGATCTGAACTCAGATTTTAAAGATTCAAAATGGCGGCAAAATATTTAAATTATACTGGCTTTTGCTAAAAATTGTATATAGGAGGTTTAAATATTGGCTGATTAGGAGTCTGAACTCAGATTTTCAGGATCCAAAATGGCGGATCGAAGATGGAGGACTAATATTCAAGCATTGATGGATTTTGCTGAAAATTGTATGTACGGGATTTCTAGATTGGATGATAACGAATCTGAACTCAAATTTTCAGAATTCCAAATTGCCAATCGATAATGGCTGCTAAATATTGAAATATTACTGAATTTTGCTGAAAATTGTATATACGGGATTTCTGGATTCGATTATTACGAATTTGAACTGAGATTTTAGAAATTGGAAATGGCTGCAAAATATTTAAATAATACTGGATTTTGCTAATAATTTTATGTAGGGGATTTGTAGATTACAAATCTCAACTCAGATTTTCAGAATTCAAAATGGCGGATCTAAGATGTCGGACACATATTGAAATATTATTGGATTTTGCTGAAAATTTTAATTCAAACTGGTGGACCTAAGATGACTAACAAAAATTGAAATTTTACTGGAGTTTGTTAAAAATTGTATATAGTGAGTTTCCGGATTCGCTGATTAGGAATCTGAACTCAGATTTTGTAAATATAAAATGGCAACCAAAAATTGAAATATTACTGGATTTTATAATCAATAAGTTACAAATAAAATCAGAGCTGACGTAATGAACTACATATATATTCTGCATTATTTTGTTAAATACTTAGTATTTTAAAAATTAATAAATGTTAAGAATAATGTTTTTAAAAAATATTACAGAAATTTTAAATGAAAAAATAAGTGTTTCATGATATTATGTAATAGAAGATTATCCTCATTCATTATTATTAATATTTATCTCTAATAATGGGGGTTGGCGAGCGGAGCGAGCAGGGGGCGAAGCCCCCCTAGTATATATATATATATATATATATATATATATATATATATATACTGGCTAACTTAATATAAACTCTAGTGATATTAATGTATATATTTAAATTTTAAAATATATAACAACTGAAAATAACTCAGTTTAAGTATTATGTAATTAATGTCTATATAATTTGTGGTTATATAATAATTTTATTTTATAAACTAATTTGGATATACAATATTATAATAAGGATGTGTTACTAAACGCTGAGGTTTTGATTTATAAATTCTCCATAATAGGATGTGAATAATTGAAAATTAATATTTGTGTAATTTTAGAAATAGCGAATATAATCCGAATATCGATACATTCTTATTTAAAGGTATGGTTTTACGAGAACTTCTTCTATTATCTGTTTTACAAAAGATCTTAAATGTATAAAAGTGAGAGAGACAAATTTGTTCAAGAGTTAAGCATTATGTTAATAACCTAAAGGCTTAAACTGGGAATTTACTATATATGAACGTTTTAATTCATGACTCAGATAACACGGTTTCATTATAATTAATAAACTAATCGCTCGAATTGAGATGGTTAAAATATATAAAAAAAACGAGAATACAAAAATATAAGATTATAAGAAATTTACATATTACTTGAATACATTTCAAAAGTTAAAAGAAGAATATTTTCTATTGTTATTTAACATGAAATGGTTTAAGAGTACGATCACAGAATCATCTAAGAGAAAAATAATGCAGGCGTGGGTGGTAGAAAATGCTAGAGAGCCGTTGTATGTAACTACAGGGTTTCCCCGGTATATTAGTTTTGGAGTGGTTGGAAAATTTCTAAGCGTGCTCGCGCTCGAGAAAGTTATCGCTTGCAGATGTTGGGTCTTAGATTAGGTCTTGGGAAAGCGAAAAAGACCTTTCTTTTTTATCGCGGCATACTCGAAAATTTCGAATCTGGCCGGTGTTTACTGAGACTATCTTAAAAGAAAGGAACCGAGGAAAAACTTTACGACATGCGGCGAAGAAGGAAGCGTTGTACCCTTACTTCGAAATGTTTGCGTTTGAGATTTTCGTGTGACCGAAAATTTTGAACCTGGGTTTCAAGAACTCAAAATTATTTTCTGCCTTGCATTTATTTGATATTTTAATTTGTAAAGATTTAAAAATTTTTAAAACTAAACCATATCTTAAATTCGATTAGACTTGTTGTTTTTATTTATTTTTTGTAATAATTAAGATTAAAAAAGACCGGATATAACAACACGGAGAAGTTACAGAAATTTTTGTCTGAGCAACCTTTTATTTAATCTTGCCCGAGTAAGCTGGATAGAACTTTACGAGTCTGATGACATTGATTTTAAGGTGAAGTTTTTTGCGGATGCGATGTTAAAAGCGTATGATGGTTATGCGCCGTACCGATCGTTTACTCCTAGGCGTCCCTCCTCTCCTTGGTTGACAAAGGAAATTAAAAACTTAATTTCTGCGAGGAACAATGCCTGGAGAGCATACAAACACAGGCGGGGAGCGACCGCGCTCGCCCGTTACAAATACCTTCGTAACTCTGTCAAAACCACCGTTAAGATTGCAAAGCATAACTTCATAAAGGATAAACTTCGTCGCTGCTCGAATACCTCAGAGATGTGGAAAATAGTCGGCCAGATTGGCCTGGCTAAAAGTAAGCCAAAGTTGCAATTCCCCGCCGAGCCCAACGTCTTCAACGCTCAATTCGTGGGCGACGACCTACGTCCAGCATTCGCGCAAATTCCGCAACTAGACAGCGATAACATCTGCAATTTTGAGTTTAAACGGATCGAGGCTGCTGACGTTCTCCATGCCCTGAAATCATGCCGCTTCAACGCACTGGGACCCGATCTAATCTCTCTCCGCCATCTCAGGAAGTGCACCCCTGTTCATCTTCAGCCGCTAGTTGATATTTTCTAGTCTTCATTAAGTTCTGGCTATTTTCCGAAAGATTGGAAGCTAGCTACGGTTCGGCCCCTGCCCAAGAACAACTTAGCATACTCAATACCACGTCCAACATTCTCGAATTCGTTGCACTTCGCCAAATATCCGAATTAGTCAGTGACTCAAACTTACTCGATGATCTACAATCGGATTTCCGCAAAGGGTAAAGCACTCATACCGCTGTTGTTAAAATCGTAGACTACTTTAGATTAGCAATTGATAAGGAGTGCATAACTCTTGCTGTCGGTCACTGGGATTTTCAGAAGGCGTTTGCAACTGGACAAAGTCTTACCTCACCGATCGTCAGCAAATCGTTGTTTTCCCGGAAGCAGGCGTCCCACAGGGTAGCTTACCCGGCCCGCTGTTTTTCTCTCTTCACATCAACGATCTGACGCGGACGCTACGTCATTGTAAATATCATCTCTACGCCGACGATTTTATAATCTACTTTAGCTGTAAACTCTCTAATGCTAGTGATGCCATTAATCCCTTAACTGGCAATGGATCATATATGTACAAAAAAAAAGTCGTGCCAAATCTGGCAATGGATCATATATGTACATATTTCAATAACTTTTGCAATTCTCAACGGATTTAGACAAAACTTGTTATACAACTGCTTTTGAGGTCGCTGAATCTGACATCAGAATTATTATTTACGACTACCAGTTTTGATACGAAAAGTTGTAAAAGTCGCACCAGTAAAGGGGTTAATAAGATAAACGAAGATCTCTCACACATTGCACAATGGGTGGCTGCGAACGTCCTGATAATAAACTCGCACAAAATGCAGGCACTGTGGATTGGATCTCGTGGATTTTTACGTCAACTAGATACATCCAATCTACCATCGATCTCTCTTGAGGGCACATCGATCGTCTCTGGTGGGTCACTAAAGCTTCTCAGTATCACGATCGACCCAACCCTGTCGTGGAAGGGTCACTGCAATAACTTGGCACAGAAGTGTAACTCTTCGCTGGCGTGACTCAAGAAGTGCCATGGATATCTGACAGCAGAAACCAAACTCCTTTTAGTCAAGTCACTTGTGTTCCCACATCTGGAGTACTACGTAGGCACCTTCATAGACCTCTCCGACGAACTTACTCTGAAGCTGGGCCGCTGTAAGAACGCCGCTCTCCGTTTTGTGACTGGTCTGAAAATCTTCGATCACATAAAAACGGCGTATCGAGAATTGGAAATTCTCCCGTTTAAAATTCGATGCAAGTTTCTTGTTTTATGTCTTCTTGCGAAAATATTATATTACGTGAAGATAGCCCTCCATATCTCCGTAAAGAGATAAACTTCATGCCAGCAGACAAACTTGGTAGCAAAAGACGTTCGCCGCTCGTACTTGACATACAGAGTTTTCGCCTCGAACACCTGCGAAACTCGTTCCGTATTGGCTCATCTTACGCGTGGAATAGTCTACCGAATGATGTCAAAAATGTAGTCTCTAGATCAGTCTTCAAAACGAAGCTCCACCAACACCTGCTTACAACGATATAGCTATGGGTGTGGGATGCGCAAGATATTATTATGCCGAATGTTTTGTTATTGTTACTATTATTCTTTTGTTTATTCTTTTTATTATGTACAGTTTTCTTTTTTATTGGTTTTATTTTTATTGTTATTGTCATTGTTATTGTTATTAATTTATACCTTCGCTTTTTTGTGAGGGGACCAATACCCCACCGCTACTGACTCACCGTATCCATGAACTATGTATTTAAATTTTGGCACTGGCTATTAAGGATCATGTGCCCTTAGTCAGTAATAAAGTACTATTCTATTCTATTCTCTCTGTCTCCACTGTCAAGTATGTTTAGGTGCGTGATGGTAAACTTTTTGTTCGTAAAGATGATAGTTCAGACAGAATTCAACTTGTTATTGAGTCTGATCTTAGCAAAATAGTATGACTATCCGACCGCTGCCCACCTAACCCTATCCATAGTGAAACTCTTGATCGTTTGTTTATTCGTGTTGCGCATCTAAATGCAAATTCAATCCAATCCCATCTATTACAAATTGAAGATTTTCTCATAGAAAATAGTATCGATGTCCTGTCAATATCTGAAACATGGTTTACTCCTAACCATAGTGACTCAGCCTTCTCTATACCTAATTATTCATTGGTTAGAAATGATCGTGGTTTGCTCTCTGTGATGGGTAAACGAGAATACGTCTAAACAGGTGGAGTGGCTTATTATTTCGTAGTGGCTTGTCTTACAAAATTCTTGACCAATCCAAAATACAAAATATGAATGAGACCGAATATATTTTATTGGAGATTGGCTTGCGTAATGAGCCTCGCATTTTGTTCGGTTCCATCTACCCAAGGGCAGAGGGAGGTGTTTTAACTAATTTTTTCACCTTCCAGAAATATGTTCGTTCATAAAGGAAATGCATACTTGCTGGAGACTTCAACTGTGATCTTATTGGTACGGATTACTACTGTAATCATTTTCGAAAGCTCATTCTAGAAAATTCACTGTACGTCGTTCCTCATGGCACCACGGATCACAAAATGGAATCTGACACTCGGATAAAATTGTTTCATCCCGTAAATCTGAGGTTCTATTCATAAACTGCGACGATTATCTCATTTTAGATTATAAGTTTCGATGTCAAATCGTACAGCATACTACGGTAACATCTCGTGATTTTCGTAATTTCTCTGCAACTTTATTTTCAGCTGAATTACAGTCTGAGTTAGACAAACATGCAGTTTCCGAAAATGTAAATGTCGAGCTGGAGAAATGTATTAAGAGCGCCACGGTAGTCTTGGATTAACATGCTTCGTATGTTACGGGTAAAATTCATAATCGTTCATCTCCGTGGTTCACTGCACAACTAAAAGGAAAATGCAAGCTCCGTGATGCCATGTATAGAGGCAAAATAACAGAATTATTATTTCTACTTTGAATTAGTTTAGACAAATGTATAAATAAAATATTTTCAAGAAAAAAATGTTAATGCTTTCTTTTTGGAGAAAACATTTTTCAACGATTCTGTAGATCTTTCAAAATAAAGTTTGTTAGTATATTATTCTTCTACAGAACGTCCTTGTTGGCTGTTTAAAAAAAATATTAAGACTCTTCTCAAAGTTTTTCGTGGATAGAATATACACAAAAAAACTTACATCCTTGCTTTATTTTATATTTTCGTTGAAAGTTTTATTTACAATATTATTTGTACAGTCATGAACAAAATTATTACCATTTATAGAGAGTGCTTATTGAATAGATGAGATTAGAAAAAATAAAGGACATATTACCAATCTATACTATAATATGGCTTATCTGACGTTAAGTCTCATTCGTTACAGAGTTTATCGGAATAATTTAAAAAGAGAGATTCGTGAGACGCGTGATCGGTATTGCCTTCACAAGCAGTCAGAATTAACCTACAAGGCAAACAAACACTTTTAAACAAACTGGGATTAGTGAGAGACAATAAAGTATCTCTGCTTGACATTTTCACTCAAAACGAGCTCATGAGTCACTATTCTGCTAACTCGTGTCTGTATCCTAATTGCTCACTTGAAAATCTTCAGAGCATTATTTCAACTCCGACTTATTCAGTTCTTCCAGAGTTTTCATTCAATAGTGTTGCCAATATCGAAGTCTATCAAGCAATGCTTGCATGTTTACCGAAAGCACGAGGACAGAGTAGCGACGGGCTCGTCCTATCATACTTTAAAAATGCTTTATCCAGTACAGTACCTTTCTTTACACATCTTTTCAATCTATCTATCACCTCTTATAAATATCCTGATCTCTGGAAAAAATCTCTCATAATTCCGATCAGCAAAGTTCCAACTCCGTCTTCTCCATCGGAAATCCGGCCAGTTGCGAATTTTCCACATTTCGCTAAACTTTTTGATTCTCTCTTAACGTATCAACTCACTGAACACCTGGAAAAGTACAATATATTATCGACATTTCAATCTGCCTACCGCCGGAACTACAGTACTCAGTCAGCTTTGTTAAAAATCACCGAGAACATCCACGCTGGGGTAGATGCTGGACTCATAAAATTTTTACTTTTGTTCGACTTCAAATCTGCCTTTGACTCAATTAATCATGAGCTGTTTTTAAGCGTCTTGCACAAATTAAATTTTTCAAAGGAAGCAATAAGGCTTTTACATTCCTATTTGAGCGATAGTTGGCAAGCGGTCATTGGTAAGAATGGTTCGGATTTCTCCGAATTCATGGAGAATTCTTCTGGCGTTCTCCAGGGCTCAACCCCTGAGCCAATAACTTTTCTGATCTTCAGCAATTCTATTTTGTCCTGTCTATGACACTGCAAGTATATGCTATTCGCTGATGATCTTCAGATTTATATTCAGTGCAGGCCATCTGAAATTGAATCCACTATAACCAAGCTAAATGAGGATGCTGCTGCTATCGTAGACTGGGCCAGGTCAAATGGTCTTATTTTGAACGTGAAGAAGACGAAAGTTATACTCATAGCATCAGTGCAGCTCCATATGCGAATAGACGAAAACCTGATCCCTCCGATCATTGTTGATGGCACTATCATCCCTCTTGAGTCGTCTGTAAAGAACCTGGGTGTTACTTTTACCAATGATCTCACGTGGAATAAAAACACATCTCCACATAACTTCTCGTGTACACGGTGTACTCCATAAACTAAGATTCCGTGGAAATTTTTTGGGCAGTGATGTGAAGTGCCTCATTTTGATTATGCCTACCTTGTAAGTTACAACATGACAGATTATCTTGCGATTAGGCTCCAAAGACTATTTAATGTGGCTCTGTGGTTTATTTATAATTTGCGACGCGATCAGCTTTATGGCCATATTATACTAAATTAGGAAGTTTATTGCCAGGTATACGTCGAAAATATTTCTTAGGTGTCTTAACATATAAAATCTTGACTATGAGGAAGCCTGACTCTCTTAATGCGCTATTCTGTATCGATAAAAGTCTCAGACGGTGCGAGCAGCATAATTCGACCAAATTTGTCAAACCTCTAGCCACGACTGAGACCTACAACACCTTTTCCATAACGACGATGAAATTTTGGGACAGTTTGCCAATTAGTATTAGGCTAAAAGAGACGTTAGTTGCGTTTAAGGAGGCACTGTTTAGACACTTGGTTGAGGTGCAGAATGCGAGCGTGTGGTGAATTGTAATCATACTTGTAACTATTATATTTATAGTTACATTTATAATTTTTATTTTCATAGCTTAGTTAAGTTTACTTGATTTAATTGGAAATCTCATTTTGTAATATACTGCGCAGATAATTTTATCTTTATTGTCTTCTACATATTGTACTATTTTTATATACGCTGCTTGTATTATGTTTTGCCATTCGGTCCTGATGGACCTTGGTATAATAAATTTGTCAATCAATCTCTCTCTCTCTCTCTCTCTCTCTCCCACTCTCTCTCTCTCTCCCCCTCTCTCTCTCTCACCACTTCGCGCGGTGACATGCGAAAACCCTCTCTGCACGCGTACGCCGAACGCGAAGAAAACCCTCACTGCGTGGCGACACTACTTCCGCGAATTAAGCGCGGTCGCGCACGTACACATTCACTTCCTGGCCGTCGCTCGCCCACCTTCTTATCGATGAAAGCTCCCGATGACCTCCTTGACTCGTTGCCCTGCCGATCGTCGTCGCCTTCCTCTCTCTGGTCCGCTCTTTCTTCCACTTTCTCCACTCTGCTCGATACATCCTTCCTCTCGTCCCAGCTGTCACTCATCACACTCTCCTCGGACCGCTGCTCCTCGTCGTCTCCTAGCCCACCCCGCACAACACAATAAAAAATTCAGACACTCGCGCTTGTGCTCTCTCTCTCCGCTCTCTGTCCGAACTGCCGATTCTTCCGCGCGCCGGCAACTCACAGCCCCTCTCATGTGACCGCATCGACGGTTGCCTACCTGCTCGGTGCTGCCGTACCTCCGCTCCGCCGCCGCTCGCAAGGTGCTACCACCTCACTCGACTCGGTGGCCGCTCGCGAACGGGCGAGTTTTAAAGGCACAGCTACCTCTCTCTCTCTCTCTCTCTCACTCTCTCTCACACTCTCTCTCTGCCTCCACTCTACCTACATACTTATCCACGGCCAGCCAATGGCGGCCGCATCAGCATCAATATCCTACCGAACCCTCGCAACTCATACGCCGATTGGCACAGCACATATAAAAACAAAAAAATAAATGAAAAAGGCCCTATTAGTAATTCGGCTAAGCAGGGCCGGATTTATATCTGTGGGGGCTTATGGGCTACAAATATGTGGGGGCCCAATGTAAGGGCGCTGAATTGAATGATTATTATGATTTTGCATAGAATTTTTTTAAATAATTTTTAGAAGATAAAAGAATGCAAAACTTAATTGGTTTCATAAATACACATTTATTAAATAAAACATTTTCTTGCCTTTTTTTCTGCAAATTCTCTGATTATTTGTTTTATATCTAATGATTGCGTTACATCACGCTCAGAACTTATTATTGTTAAATAATTTAATTTATTTTGGAGCATAGAGGTTCGTAATGAATTCTTAATAAGTTTTAATTTAGAAAACGAACGTTCACCTGTACAATTTATTATCAACAAAGTTAAATATATCCTCAGAACCATTTCAACATTAGGAAAAGATTCCTTTACATTTTTTGCCATTATTAATGTATACATTGCTTGTTCTCGACTAATATTTTTTACGTCAAAATCTAATCTCAGCACAAAATTTTTGGAACTGCAATAGTTCCATTTCTAAATTGTTATCAAGATCATCTTTGTAAATATTGACTAATCTATTAGAATTTATAGAAATTTCTGCCGGAGTTAATTCATTAAATTTAGATAATAAGCCAAATCGCAATTCAGATTCTTCATAAGCAGATATGCGCTGATCTAAAGCAGTTATGAAAGTGTCTATAACTGGAATATATTCATGTACACGAAAGGATTCCGTAGGGCTCAAGTTTACTTCTGAAGCATGACTGTAATCGAGTGGATTTAATCTAACATTTCTCCGTTTTACACGTCCAGTTTTATATTCGGCGATTCCCGGAAGCTCTACACCTAAACGCTCATAATGATAAAACTTATCTCTTTTATCTGCTATGAAAGCTTTTAAAGATTTAAGTAACGATATAACAGCATTTAATTGCAATTGTGGATTTTGTAAGGTATTGCTAGTTCTATTTAGATTTTCTAAAATATCATTCCAAAATACTGCCATAATTCCAGTTTCCAATAGACACATTTTGTTATATAGTCCTAAAGCTTCACATAGTGTTTTCGATTCAAAATCTTTATCTTCAAAAATCTTTAAGATCTTATATGTCTAATAATTATTTATTGTTAATTATTGTTACTAAAAGAACAATAAAAGCCCATAAATGTAAAGACTCTCCACGCAGTTGCGAAACTTGAAATTTGAATTGCGCGCCAAGCGCGCCGCGCCGCTTCGCTGAGAGCCTAGTACCGCGCCGCCCGCTACGCGTCGCGCGCGGCGCTCTCCCCACTATCAAGCCGGCGCCCTCCGGCTATAAGTCAGGCTGCGTTCGGACGACCCGACAGCCTTTTTTTCACCCGGACATCTCGTCTCGTGGATGGTCTCGGCATCTCGCTAAGCTTATCGGGTGACAATAAAAGACTCTTTCCCGATAAATAGCCAATTTAGTTATTTATTGGACCTACGAGATTTTATCTTGTTTTTTGAGGAGCCACTCCGGGCTCCATTATCCCTCCGCCTTCCTTTCCCTAATCCTTTCTCTCTCTCCCTCTCTCTCCCTCTCCTGCTCATGACTGAGCCCAAGTACGAGCTCTCCGAGGCGGACTGGTGCGCTCTTGCGGAGGCGAAGGGGTACGCCGCCCGGGTGACAGCGGAGCACCGGCGGAATCAGCGACGACACCGCACCACGCAGACGGAGAAGGAGCAGCCCACCATCCACCCAGCAGCAGAGTCGACGGAGGCGGAGAGTCAGACCGACATTCAGTGTGCCGGCGAGTGGGAGGCTGCCACCAGAGTCGCCAAGCGGAACGCCGAGTTAAGCCGCAAAGCTGCCGCGGCGGCCAAGCGGTTCAACAGCGAGGAGGAGAATCCGCCCTGCACCCGGAAGCCGACCGCTCCGGCCAAGCCGGGGAAGACCGTGAGGATCCTCGGCGGTCTTCAACCTAAGCCGAAAGGCATATAAACCTCCGGGTTATTTTTTAGGCCGATCTTTTCAATAAGATCGGCCGCGCAAAGAAACTCAAACACAAATAGCGAGCTGGTCTCGCTCGTGCCCGAGTTCGGTGTGGAGGTTAGTGCTGTGTCCTCTCCACACCCAACGTAGAAGCCAGGAGCACCGCGACCATCACTCATCGTTGGGTTGTCCCTCTCCTCCAGTCGAACGAGATTGGCTGACATCAAAGAGTGTATCTTTTATTGGTAGGTAACCTTTTACGAATGCCTTATTAGCATCTCTGCGACTTGACCAGCGCGTGCAATCTACCCTTTCCGGAACAAGAATTCTGTCACTGCTTTTTTTCGCGGAAGTTAGAGCTTCAACTAGTAAACTCCAGCACCTATCAGACGCTGAGAAAAATACGTACAAATTTTGTAGAAACATAAAATAATGTGTTAAAGAAATTGATGAATCCGATGCTTTTTCTCCAGTAAGGTTTAAAGAATGACCAAAGCACGGCACCCATATTGCTAAATTATTGTCTCGTGTAACTAGTGATTGCAGTCCATTAAATTTGCCACTCATCGATGACGCGTTGTCATATGATTGACCACGGCAATCCTTAATATTCAATTCATTTTTGTTTAAAAAGTTTGTTAAAGCAACATACATATCTTGCGATTTATGCCCTTGATTTGGTAAAAATTCTAGAAATCTTTCTACCGGAACATCATTTTCAACATATCTAAATATTAAGGTTAGCTGATCAACATGACCTTCATCGGCTGTACCGTCTAAAGAAATAGAATAAATTTTTGATATTTTCATTCGTTTTAATATTTCGTAAAATACCTTTTTACCAATTATTTCAATAAGTTCTTCATATGTAGTAGAAGATAAATAATTCACTTTTCCACTTCCGCAATTACCGTACTTTTTTAAATGCTCTTGTAAAAAAGGATCATATTTTGCTAATAATTCTATCAAACCTAAAAAATTACCGTTATCTAGAGATCCAAGTTTTTCACTACTTCCTCTAAAGGATAAAGCGCGCATTCCTAAATATAATGTCACATCTATAACACGTGTTAAAACTTTGCACCAATATTGGGTAGAAGATTCAACTTGTTTCTCGAGTTCATTATCTATGGGTCCACATTCTTTTGAAAAATTATTAAAATTTATCAAAGCTTTTAAATGCACTGTAGACGTTTCATACGATATTAGCCGCTCGTTCGCATGTTTTCAATCACAAAAACCATCTTGCGTAAATTGACTGTCTCAAGATTCTTCATATAATTTGCAATAAAAACAATACAAACGGCCAGTACTTGGAGAAAAACATAGCCAAGAACGTTTTATAACATCACCAGCTGAAGTCTTACGATAAAACATGTTTGTAGTACATTTTCTGTTCTGTTTTCCATCATTTTGAACAAATGATTTTTCCTTTAAGCTTTCACTGTCACAACATTGAATGTTTACATTATTCTTTACCCAATATTTAATGTATTGTTTCATTTGTTCTGGCCACAAATCAATATCGTTGGATAAACCTTGATTATCTTCAACTCGATCCTATTAAACAACACATTTTTAGTACGTAAAATTATTAAAAATACGAAAGTACAAAAATTATTATTAATAAATTAAAAAAAGGGAATCTAAAATTAAGTCTAAGGAAGTTAAGGGCCAATTCATTGTCAGCGGCTTTTTTAATTATAATACAATCATACCGACAAAAAATTAAAAAAAGCGAACTTTTATATAAAGTGTACTGTAATTTACGGTTTAAACAAATATTAAAAAATTAAAGTTTAAGTACTTCAGCACAAATAAAATTTGTATATTATTTTTACTAATTAGTCCAAGCAATACTAATTTTAAATAAAAAATAATATATAAAATTAAAATATTTAATCTTACATTTAATTATTAACTATTGTTTTATATTTTGTTAACTTTTATGAAATCAGTGCCTAAATAAGTAAAAGTATATAAAGAATAAAGATATAATTTAAAACTTACTTGTACTCTTTTTGTTACAACACTTGCAACTTCTTTACTTTGGTTTTGCTCTAAAATCGAAGCATCAATGTCTTCTGTTACTTTTTTATTATCTGCACTTACACTGACAGTATTTTCTTCCACTAACTTTTCACTTTCACCACAAACATTATCGAACCTCTTGATTCATTTTTTGAAGATAAAAAATCAGATATTCGAGGCGTTTTTGCTAAAAGTTTTTCTTCTTTATGATGTTTTTCTTGAGAAGCCTGACGTTTTAAGTTCCCACTTTTATAAATACGTTTACCACGGTGTCGATCACTCATATTGTGATATTGTAGCAGTAATTGGCACTATTACTTATTTATAAAACTGAACTCTGTGTGTGTGTCCGCACGTGAAAGCTTTACGAATATTATTGCATACAGTGAATTCGTGACTCGCGGTCGGCGCGGGTGCTGCTAGTGCTCCTGTCAAAACACGCACAACAAAACAGTCACGAACCGCGATCATAATTTATAAGGAGTGGGGGCAACGTAAACAACCTAGATACTGACTGCAGTGGAGGCTCCGCTTTTTGATATTCGTGGAAATCAACATAAACCATATATAAACATAAACCATATAACAATATATTTATATATACAGTAACATATTTATAATCGAAATTAGTAAATTTTCTTTCCTATTCGTAAGCTAACATTTAAATTTTTATAAAGACGTTTCCTACAGTATTCAGTATGTAGGAATAATTATATGTACAGTAATATTTATGTACATGAGTAGTCTATACAGTAGTATAGACTACGTATGCACGTAATTATTTTAATTTATTTAAGAAAAGCAATTATCATTATTAATATTTAGATTTACATAAATATTTATATACATAAATATTATTATAAATATTGATAAATAGTAGCTGGTATTTAAATTTACGAAGAGTTATTAAGAGTGCTCCACCCTGGAGGCGGAAGTGAACAATAACCAATTAGAGGCCGCAATTTGTTGAGAGTTGTGGGGAGATGTGGGGGCCCCAGTTGTGTGGAGGCCCCTGGGCTAAAGCCCCATAAGCCCTTATGTAAATGCGGCCCTGCGGCTAAGGTATTGTTTTATGCCCAGCTGACACGAGTCGAGAGAGAACAGGGGCGAGGAGACAAAATACAACGTTACAAATCTTTCAAAGGCATATAATAATGCAAAGTTTAAAATAATGTTTCAAAAACCAATGAAAATCGACTAAAAATCTCAGGGAAATATTTATCAAACTCTTCATGAAAAAAAGTTAAAAATATATTTGGTGTGTATAACGGAGTTTATCGTATAATATTAGACCTTGGATTCAATAGATTAGTTTTATTCAAAATAGAAATATTTGACTTCAAAGTTGCAGCATTAACATATGATCCCTGTCTAAGAACGTTCGTAAAATACGATCAATCAAGAGGAATAATATGGTACTAGCAAGGTTTACCTCGCTCGCAGACGCTCTCTCGGTTAATATTTATTGCTTCCTCTTAGAGGAAGCTTTGTGATAGTAATTTTTTGAGTTATTATAAAAATATGTTATAATTGTTTTTCGAGGTGTTAGGAATCAAAATACATGATTTTGGAAAAATGTCTGTATGGATGTGTGTGTGTGTGTGTGTGTGTGTGTGTGTGTGTGTGTGTGTGTGTGTGTGTGTGTGTGTGTGTGTGTGTGTGCGTGTGTGGGTGGGTGGGTGGGTGCGTGCGTGCGTGTGTGTATACCCTTGGATCTCAGCTTCTACTCGATCGATTTTCACCGGACAGGTCTCATTTTTTTTGTTTTTTTTTGGGTGATAGCGGGTCAAAAATTCGTTTTTTGATTCGCCGATGCGTTTTTGTTTTATTTCGAATTTTTGATTTTCTCAAAATTGACTTTTGTTGTTTTTTAATGATAATATCGAGATATTTGAATCGAATAGATAGCATTCGAAAGAGCATTAAAACACCTATATTTAAAAAAAAAAATTCTCTAGCTATCACGGTTCTTTTGTTATTAACAAAAACGTGTTTTTTTTTAAAGCCTAGAACTCCTAAACTAAACGGTCAATTTTCTTGAGAAAAATCATCGTAATGCAGAATATAAATAGCTGTAATCTCTAAAAATTTTAATTCATTTTGTTGACTAGTTTTTGAGAAAAAAATTGAAATGTGAACAAAATGAGGTTTTTATGTCCAACGATTACAGGAAATTGACTTAATCGTTTTGAAATTCCTTGTAGAGGTAGATTTTTGATAGCTCTCGGTCGAGTTCTTTGCGCAAAATGATTAGCCCAGAAATTTCAGAAATATTTGAGGTTCAAATTTTTTTAACCTTTTTTTCAAATCGTGATTTCTCCTCGAGAACGGCTCCATGTATGAGCTCCAAATTTATAGACAAATTTGAATGTGTTATAGATAATATGTGTGCAAATTTTCATTAAGATCGTACGATTACTTTTTGAGATATTTGATTTTGAAAATTTTCTTATGTTACAAAGTTATTTTCCTTGTCGCATGATAACTAGAGAAAACAAAAATTCGTTTAATCAGGTTGAAATTTTGTGGAGATGTAGAGTATATATATTATCGTATGGGTTCCTTAGGTAAAAGAATTGCCTCATGATTTTTAGAAATATTTAAGGTTAAAATTCTTTTATGGTTTTTTTCAAAATCGTAACAGCTTTTATTTCGATAGATTCATGTTATATTATGTAATTACTGCTTCCTGATAGAGATAGCTAATTTTCATACTAAACCAATGCTTATATTTTTTAATTTTTATTTGAATGAATTGATTAAAATTAACTTTCTAAAGATAAAAGTAAAAAGAACATAAATTTATCTATGTGTTATATGTTGTGATATATACTGTAATGTTGATGTTTTTGAAAACTTCATATCTCGGTAACTTAACATTGAAAGTTTTATAGAAAAACTCGTTTATAAGCAGTAATAAAAAATATTAACATAAAAATTCTTCAGGTGATTTCCTAAATTTTATTATGTGTAAAAAAAATTGAAAAAAGCGTTTTTTTTATTATTGACTATAACTGGGGTAAAAAAAACTTCAATCTACTTAAAATTGTAGTATTGTAATAGATCTTATATATATATTTTAAATTAGTTCTTTGTACGTCAATATTGTCTAAAAATATTGAGGTTGAATATCTTTTTTAATTTAGCTATTGTTACAAATTAAACAAAAGAAAAGTAAATATCGAAATAAATGTATGTCAAAGTTGTTGAATAAATTGAGCCGTGGTTGTAAAAAGGAATAGTTTATTTAAGATGAATAAGAATATACAATGTAACTATGTAACGAGCCTCATGCTCCCGGCGCGAGGTGCTTGTCGCTTGGAGTCCAACGGTCGAGAGAGAGTTTTGCGCGAGTCAGCCGCTGCTGCTCGCGCACCGATCGCGTGATGCGCACTGGAGGGGAGCACACGTACACTTACTTGTGTGAGTGCGCATGTACAATTCATACGAAATCTTTTCTCTTATATTACGCAATATAGAATGTACAATATTTAACACGCCTCCTTACATTTATATTGCGTACTTATTTTACATTTAACAACATTCTGAATTTTACAAACTTTTCTTTACATAGCGCTTTCGTTAAAATATCTGCAATATTTTCATTGGTATCGATTTTAATCACTTCAATTTCCTTTTCTTTTACGCTTTCATGAACAAAGTGATAGTGTATTTCAATATGTTTTGAATTCTTTGTAAAATTTCCACAATTTGCTATGTTAATCGCACCTGTATTATCCTCGTAAACTTTAATTGGTTTATTTACTTTTACATCGAAAATATTTACTAACTCTCTTATAAATTTAATTTCACTCACAGCTTCTGATAAAGCTACATATTCAGCATACGTTAATGCTTTTGCAACACATTTTTGTTTTTGTGATTTCCAGTCGACTACATTTCCAAAAACTCTAATTATATAGCCTGATGTAGATTTCCTATCAGTACTATCACCTGCCCAATCTGCGTCTACATAGTAGCCAATTAAATCACAATTTTCATTTCGTTTAAATTTTAAAATTAATTCTTTTGTCGTATATAAATATTTTAATATTCGCAATGCATATTTCCAATGTGTTTCAGTATAACAATTTTGAAACCTACTTAAGTAATTTACACTATAGCTAATATCTGGTCGCGTACCAGAACTTATGTACAATAATGCGCCAATTAAATTTCTATACTTTAAATTTGGTTCATATTTATCGGATTTTTCAATTTTCAAACTAGTTTCTATAGGAGTACTATATAATCTACTATCTTTTATTTGATATTTATCGGCTAATGAATCAATATAATTTTCTTGACTAAGCGTCATTTTACAATCTTTATAATTATAATCAACATTAATTCCTAAATATTCCTTTATTTTACCTAAGTCTTTCATTTTAAATTTATCGGATAACAATTTCTTAATTTTGTGAATATTCTTTTGATTTCTTCCACATATTAATAAGTCATCTACGTATATTAGAAGATATATAATATTTTCTCCTTCTCCGTAAATATACAAACATACATCTACATTACTTTTTATGAAGCCTATTTTTGTTAAGTATTTATCCAAACACTCATACCAGTCTCTAGGACTTTCTCTCAATCCATACAAAGCTTTATATAATTTTAACACTCTTTTCGTGCGATCTTCATAACCTTTAGGCTGATTAACATATACCTCTGTAGTCACTTTGCCATTTAAAAATGCAGTTTCAACATCCATTTGCTCTCTTATTAAACTATTTTGACAACAGTATGAAAGAAGTATTTTTAATGTTTGACTCTTAGCTACTGGAGCGTATATGTCATCAATTACATCAGTTTGCTGAAAGCCTCTTACAACTACTCTAGCATTATATCTATTATCTGATTTCTTAGTGTAAACCCATTTCACATCTAGTACTTTTTTCCTTTCTTTTTTGTCAACTAACGACCAAGTTTTATTTTTATTAATACAGTCAATTTCTTTATCCATGGCTTCTTGCCAATTTTTACTATCTTTGCTATTCATCGCCTCCTCCAATGTACAAGGAGTATCTACTCTACTATAATTTACAAAGATATTATACGTTTCTGGTTCCGGATATCTTATAGTACTTTTTCTTTCACGTTCGGATCTACGTAGAATTCTCAAACCCTGATCTTTATTATGTCCATCTTTTATTTTATCATTTGGTTTTTCAGACTCATCTGCGCTTTCAAAGACATTATCATCCGGATTATCGTCATTATCATTATTTTTCATTCTACTTTCCCCGAAGGTAGGAGTAGAAGGAAGAGTATAATAAGTCTCGTTTTCGTCGAGATCTAGACCGATACATTTTACATCGTCTTCAACTATATCTACATGTCTCGCAACTACTATTTTTCTATCTAAAAGAACTCTATATCCTACTTCACTATATCCAAGTAAAATTCCCATATTGGATTTTTTATCCCATTTCGAAGATCTTTTTTGTTCCGGATTTCTTACAAAAACTTTACTTCCATATAATCTCAAATTTTTAACATTTGGTCTTTTATTAAAGAATATTTTATACGGTGTTTTCTTTTCAATTGTATTTGCCAAAGTTCTATTTTTTAGATATGCAGCCGCGCAAACTATTTCTGGCCAATAACATTTATGTACTTTTGCTTCGACTAATAAACAACGCGCCATATCCATTATTGATCTATTAAACCGTTCGGCTGTTCCGTTTAATTCATGAACATATGCTGGACAATTGTTTATAGCAATACCTTTTCCTTTAACGTATTTATAAAACTGATTGTTTAAATATTCTTTACCGTTATCACATCTCAAGAATTTAATTCGCTTTCCCGTTAAATTTTCACTTTCATTAACGAAATTAATAAAACAATCAAGAACTTCATCTTTAGATTTTATGCAGTAAATTCTAGCTATTTTGCTATAATCGTCGATAAAAGAAACAAAATATTTTTCCCCATTAAATCCTGTAGTTTTAAATGGACCGCAAACATCCGTATGAACTATTTCTAAAATCTCCTTTGCTTTATTTCTATTATTTTCGAATGGTAAGTTATGCATTTTGTTCTCAATACAAATTTTACATTTCATAAATTCGGTTTCAAGTTCACTTGGAATACCGTTAAGCAACTGTTGTTTACATATCGTATTCAAATAACCAAAGTTTACGTGCCCTAGCATTCTGTGCCACCTTTCCTTCTGACTCGTATTATTATTCCGCTCGGCACTATTTACGAAATTTATATTCCTTGCCAATTTACTTTTCATCTTATATGTATCATTAAATTTAAATGCTATTGCAGTTAATTTATTATCACTATCTATAACTTTTGCAACTTTTCCTTTCAAAATTACCATATTCTTATTATTTGTTAATTTTCCAACACTTATTAAATTAGCATTCATTTCCTTAGCAAAATAAACATTATTAATATTAACTTTATTTTGCTTCCCGAAGGTGACAAAATAAAGAGATACAGTTCCTATCTTTGTTGCTTTTATGACTCTATTATCGCCGAGATAAATATTTATCGGTTCTTTTAAACTAATTAACCACATTATTAATAATGAAACATTTTTCAAAAAATGCTTCATTATTAATAATGTGGTCTGAACACCCACTGTCGAGAAGCCACTCTACTATATAATTATCATTACATAATTAGTAGTGAAATGATAACACAGCAAATGTGGGAGGACAACCCAAGGCTTAAATAAAAACTCCTTTAGTTAATTTTTTTCATAAATACCGGCAACGTTTCGTCCCTGGTATGGGACCTCTTCAGGCCTTTATTAAAAAAATAATAAAAATTATAATTGTATAGTAATGTTTTCACAAAAATATGGATATTATAAACTTTGTTATTGTATAAAAGTCAAAAAATTAATAGTCATACCATAATACTTAAATAACTAATATCACATCAGAGACGAATACGTCTCTATCGTCGTACGCGTTTTCAGTCTATGGCAGTCATATAATAGATGTAAGTGTGTAACAGAGTTAACGCAGGCGGAGATACCCGAAGGTACCCGAACTTACTTATTCACGTATCCATAGAAAGCCATAATAGAACACCTTCACACAAAGAGAAATTTCAAACAGAGAATAGTTATACTTAGGAATCTGATTTATTTAAATATCTATTTAATTTATTATATTGTTTACTAATAGTGTTAAAGTCTTCTTGTTTATTAATGTTATTATTATTGATATTAATAAAAATATTTTCCGCAATTAATCTTTTAAAATTATTTGGTTCTTTATCTAAAATTTTAACATTATCATAATCAAAACTATGTGAAAAATTATTTACATGAGTCGGAATTGGTAATATTTTGTCTAACAGGGTTTTTTTGTGCTCATATATTCTCTTTTTTAAACATCTCTTTGTTTGGCCAACATAAGTGGCATTACAATCCTTACACGCAATCTCGTATACCACATTGGTCTCACACCATTTTTCCAGCTTATCTTTACCTAACTTAATAATGCTATTTAATTTGTTTCACATACAAGGAACTATAGTAAAACCATACTTTTTGAAGGAAGACTTACATGTAAAAAATAATTTATCATGAAACGGAATCGATATAACATTTTTGATTGTAGACATATTATTATTAAGTTTTGAATTGCCATAAGTGTGATATCTCACGCGATAACGAATACAACTATCAATAAAATTATCAGGGTAGCTATTTTTGGCGACTATTTTTTTAACCATAATCAAATTTTCATTATGAAATTGTTGGTGCGAAAGAAGAAGAGCTCTATCTACTAGATTGTAAATGATATTGCGTTTTAATTGAATTGCGTGGTTTGAATTAAAATTTAAAACTCTATTAGTGTTTGTGGGTTTTTGATACCAATTAGTAATAATACTATTATTAATTATTGTTAAAGTGACATCAAGAAATGGAATCATGTTATTGTTATGTAACTCGTGTGTAAATTGTAAATATTTATTATAACTATTAAATTTATTTAAAATTAGGTCTAGCTCTTCTTCTTTCACACACAAAATTGTATCGTCAACATATCTAAAATAGAACAATGGTGAGATATTATGATTATTTTTTAATTCACTGAGAACTGTGATTTCTAAGTCTTCCATAACAATATCTGCAAATAACGGTGAAATCGGAGAGCCGATGGGTGTACCAAAGATTTGTTTATAAATTATATTGTTAAACAGAATGTAAGTATTGTTAAAAAGAAATTTAACTATGTATATTATGTCATCAAACGGAATTTTTGAGTGACATTGAATCTTATGAAACCGTTTATCTAAACTACACAAAACTAATTCTACCGGTATGTTAGTAAACAAAGAAATGACATCTAGAGAAACTAAAATATATCCATGGGGAATATATATATTCGTCACTTTTTCTTTTAAAGCAAAACTATTGTTAATATGTGAAGCAGTTTTATTAAAACAAAGTCTAAGGGTATAGACTGAAAACGCGTACGACGATAGAGACGTATTCGTCTCTGATGTGATATTAGTTATTTAAGTATTATGGTATGACCCTTAATTTTTTGACTTTTATACAATAACAAAGTTTATAATATCCATATTTATTGTGAAAACATTACTATACAATTATAATTTTTATTATTTTTTTAATAAAGGCCTGAAGAGGTCCCATACCAGGGACGAAACGTTGCCGGTATTTATGAAAAAAATTAACTAAAGGAGTTTTTATTTAAGCCTTGGGTTGTCCTCCCACATTTGCTGTGTTATCATTTCACTACTTGTTAATATGGAGAGGAATATCAATACTTATCATTACATAACCTGTTTGTTTCGTCTCGCTGCGCCGCGTGTGCCGTCGTAGCTACCCATGCGTTGGCTCCTTCGCTGCTTTGTCGACTCGTGCTGGCTTTTTGGCTGCGCTGACCTCTACCGCCTCTGCGTCCTCTGCCGTAGCTGCCTTGGCCGCTTCCTCCGCGTCCTCTGCCTCGTGTTGACCCTTGCCATGATTCGCCGCTGCGTCCCACTTGGCTTTCATTCCTGCATTCTCTTGCAAAATGTCCGGGCTTACCGCATTTGTAACATCCTTCTTTATTTGCGGCAAATGCGTTTGAATTTCTTTCTTCTCTGTCCTTTTTGTTTTTAATTTCCGCCAATCTTATCTTATTTCTGACGTAATCTGCTGTTTGCTCTTCTTCCTTTAGAGTGTCTATTAAATCACCTATGTAACTCAATGACTCCGGTAATGTATTTAGCATGTAATTCAATTTCTCTTTTTCACCAACTTTTGCACCTGCGCTTTTCAAATCATTAACTAGCTTTTCAAACTCGTTGAAGAATGATTCTGTATCACTATACTTTTCAAGTCTTATTCTATCTAATTTGTTTCTGCAAACAATTTGTAATGCCGTAGACTCCTTCAAATACATCTGATCAAACTTCCTTATTATTGCGTATGCTGAGCTTTCTTGACACACATACTCCAATTGTTTATCTGATATAGAGCTGTATATATAATTTATTGCTTTTAGATCTTGTTCGTCCCAATCTTCCTTATCATTTGTAGTTTTTTCCCTCTTTATCACTACATCAGATTTTTTAAATTTCAAAAACATTTAGATTCTCTTTTTCCACATACTATAATTTCTGCCATCGAATACTGGTATCGTTATATCTTTTCTTTCCGCCATTTCTTCGTTATTCTCGAACGTTCCTTCGTGTTCGGAATTTCCTTCTTGCTTGACCTTCGATGTTGTGGCTTGTTCCTTCGACTCGAGCGTTCCTTCGTGCTCGGAGTCTTTTTCTTCCTTGGTGTCCGCCGTATTAACTTTATTTTGCTTCCCGAAGGTGACAAAATAAAGAGATCTTTAACCACGGATCTCTGCTACCATGTTGAATAAATTGAGCCGTGGTTGTAAAAAGGAATAGTTTATTTAAGATGAATAAGAATATACAATGTAACTATGTAACGAGCCTCATGCTCGCGGCACGAGGTGCTTGTCGCTTGGAGTCCAACGGTCGAGAGAGAGTTTTGCGCGAGTCAGCCGCTGCTGCTCGCGCACCGATCACGTGATGCGCACTGGAGGGGAGCACACGTACACTTACTTGTGTGAGTGCGCATATACAATTCATACGAAACCTTTTCTCTTATATTACGCAATATAGAATGTACAATATTTAACAAAAGTAAAAGCGAGAAAGTGGTCAACAGAGAGAGAGCATGTAAGCGATTCCTCTCTTCATGGCGTCAGAGTTATACGATGGGCAATTGAATTGGGCCTATTGGAACAATACAAAATGTACAGGTGTGAATGTGTATGTGCTCCGATCCGTGCGGTACAAGCCGCGACGATGCGCTCTCCCACTCTGTCTCCAACGGCTCGTCCGGCAACATCACCAACTCGCAAAACCGACGTGCCAGACGGTAATCGTTGTACATGAAGGCGAATAAAGTTATCCAGCCATAATTCCAAAGCGTGTCTTTAATTTCTTCTCCGAGCCGATTATCCACTACACCTGAATTCAGCCCCTCTTCCATTCAATCAACAACATTTTTGGTCCTTCGAGCCGGATTGACCCGAAATGCATTGCTGCAAATAAGACCCGATGGTACGTTGAAAAAAGAAAGACAACATGCTGGATGCTCCATCAAATTCTCGGCGCCATTAAAACGGCGAGAATTCGACACATTTTGTACTGGGCGGCAATTTTTATGAATTTTGATTTGCTTTTAATACTCAATGTATGCAAGTATTCTCAATATACTTTGCAGTGGCACAAATTTTATTATATTCAAAGCTTGAAGTAAAAGTATCTAGATTAAAAATTTCAATTTTTCTTACGTACATATTCTTGCCTTGGATTAAATTTAGTATTCTAGCGCTTATTGATAACAGAATTGTATCTAGTGTAGTAGAAATGATATGTAAGAAGTCTAGTCTGTTGCTCGTTCAATCATTAGAGGCGTACCTTACAAATTTTGCACATTTCAGTCGCTGCACATAATCTGCCTGCACGTCGCTACTTGCATGACTCACGACTACCAACAGAGCAGGCCCCAGGTACACAACCCTGCTATCTGCATTCACACTACTACAGCTTAACCTGCTAGAACACTCAACCTGCTGCTGCACTCGCACCCTTGGTACTCACTTCAAGCCACATGTCTTCCAAGCAGTCTTGAGCTCAGCTCGACTGCAACCACATCAAAATCAACCAGTCGACTCAAGGTATTCTATGAAGATGCTAAATGCATATAAGGATAAAGTATGAGAATGGGTTGGATTATGCTTAGTGAAAGTGTGTCAGATGTGTTGTGTGAATACGCCATGCTATAACTGGTTTTGAAGGCGACCAATACTTTGTGTTAGGAGCATAAGTGAAGTGTATGTACACTTAATAGTATACCTAACCCTAAGAAGGTTAGCAGCTAGTGTAGGCAGTGGAGGCACTTTTTCCACTTTTTCCAAGTGTGCCACGCATGCTCAAGTCTGGGGATGTAAAAAACTGTCGAAAAAAGTCCACTTTTTCCAAAAGAGGACTTTTTTCGACAGTTTTTTACATCCCCAGACTTGAGCAAGCGTGGCACACTAATATGGATTACCGGACTGGTTTTCTACGTAAAAATTGAAGATTTTACATCTTGTCTCATTTATTTGATTCGCACGCTCAACTAATAGCAGCAATACATTACTTTAAGAAAAAAGTATCAAAATAGTTAAAGGTTCCGTGGATTTACTCATATATTCGGCTTCCGTCGTACTCAACGCAAAGGAGCGCTGCCTCTGCTAGGGATGGGCGATAGACCCCGAATGTATCGATACAAGGCATCGATATGTATCAGTGGTGTTAGTATCGATATACCTAAAATATCGAAACAAAAATATCGATATTGTGTGTATCGATACATTTAAAATGTAGAATATATGAAAACAAACCAAACTGTACATAAACAAAAACAATTTTTAATATTTACTTTTATAATTAAATATATTTAGACATGCAACAATAAGCAAGACTATTATTTAAATAATATTTAAACCCAAGTAGCCGGGGGACGTGGGTTCCACGCATACCCATATGGAAAAAAAAAAGTGTAGTAAATCGTAATACACTATACGAAACTGTAGAAAACCATACGAAACTGTAAAAAACTGTACAAAAGTGTTGGTTTTCGGACAGTTTGCATGGTTAATTTATATGATTTAATACGTTTTCGTACGTTTTCGTACGGTTTCGTACAGTTTTGTACAGTTTTCTACATTTACTATTTCGACAGGAAAAATTTGTTATAGACGCAAAAATTTTACGAATTGTAATAAAATGTATAAAAGTATATAAACTCCTACGAATCCGTAAATAAATGTACAAAACTATACGAAACTGCAAGATTCATTAAATCTTACGAAAATGTACATTTTCGTACGATTTCTTACATTTTCTTACGTTTTCGTACACTTTCTTGCGTTTTCGTACAATTTCTTACGTTTTCATACATTTAAGTTTTTACAGGCAAATTTGAGAAAATTTATAAATCGTATGAAAACGTATAAATACGTACAAAAATGTACAAAATTGTACAAAATCGTACTAATTTTGTCCGAAAACCAACAGTTTTCTACACTTACCTACAATTTCGTACAATTTCGTACGGTTTTCTATGATTTCCTACATTTATTATTTCCATACGGGTACTAGGGAATTACGTAGACATAAGCAAGACAATTATTTAAACAATTTTCAAACCCAAGTAGGCGCGGCATATGAGGTCCACGCATATTAGGGAATTACGTAGATGTGCAACAATAAGCAAGACAATTATTTAAAAAATTTTTAAACCCAAGTAGGCGGGGGATATGAGGTTCACGCATATAAGACAGTCATGTAGACATCATAAAATAACCAAAACGATTATTGAAATAATTTTTAAACCCAGGTAGGTGGGGGATATTAGGTCCACGCATATAATTAGGGAATTCCGTAGATGTGCAACAATAAGCAAGACAATTATTTAAATAATTTTTAAACCCAAGTAGGCTATGGATATGAGGTCTACGTATATAAATAAGCAAAACGATTATTTACATAACTTTTAAACCCAAGTAGACGGGGGATATGAGGTTCACGCCAATATGAGAGTCATGTAGACATGAAAAAATAGGCAAAACGATTATTTAAATAATTTTCTAAACCCAAGTAGCCGGGGGATATGAGGTCCACGCATATAATTAGGGAATTCCGTAGATGTGCAACAATAAGCAAGACAATTATTTAAACAATTTTTAAACTCAAGTAGCCGGAGGACGCGAGGTTTACGCGTACAAGGGAATTACGTAGACGTGCAACAATAACCAAGACAACTATTTAAATAATTTTTAAATCCAAGTAGGCTGTGGATATGAGATCTACGCATATAAATAAGCAAAACGACTATTTACATAACTTTTAAACCCAAGTAGGCGGGGGATATGAGGTTCACGCCAATATGAGAGTCATGTAGACATGAAAAAATAGGCAAAACGATTATTTAAATAATTTTCTAAACCCAAGTAGCGGGGGATATGAGGTCCACGCATATAATTAGGGAATTCCGTAGATGTGCAACAATAAGCAAGACAATTATTTAAACAATTTTTAAACTCAAGTAGCCGGAGGACGCGAGGTTTACGCGTACAAGGGAATTACGTAGACGTGCAACAATAACCAAGACAACTATTTAAATAATTTTTAAATCCAAGTAGGCTGTGGATATGAGATCTACGCATATAAATAAGCAAAACGACTATTTACATAACTTTTAAACCCAAGTAGGCGGGGGATATGAGGTTCACACCAATATGAGAGTCATGTAGACATGAAAAAATAGGCAAAACGATTATTTAAATAATTTTCTAAACCCAAGTAGCCGGGGGATATGAGGTCCACGCATATAATTAGGGAATTCCGTAGATGTGCAACAATAAGCAAGACAATTATTTAAACAATTTTTAAACTCAAGTAGCCGGAGGACGCGAGGTTTACGCGTACAAGGGAAATACGTAGACGTGCAACAATAACCAAGACAACTATTTAAATAATTTTTAAATCCAAGTAGGCTGTGGATATGAGATCTACGCATATAAATAAGCAAAACGATTATTTACATAACTTTTAAACCAGAGTCATGTAGACAAGAAAAAATAGGCAAAACGATTATTTAAATAATTTTCTAAACCCAAGTAGCCGGGGGATATGAGGTCCACGCATATAATTAGGGAATTCCGTAGATCTGCAACAATAAGCAAGACAATTATTTAAACAATTTTTAAACTCAAGTAGCCGGAGGACGCGAGGTTTACGCGTACAAGGGAATTACGTAGACGTGCAACAATAACCAAGACAACTATTTAAATAATTTTTAAATCCAAGTAGGCTGTGGATATGAGATCTACGCATATAAATAAGCAAAACGATTATTTACATAACTTTTAAACCCAAGTAGGCGGGGGATATGAGGTTCACGCCAATATGAGAGTCATGTAGACATGATAAAATAGGCAAAACGATTATTTAAATAATTTTCTAAACTCAAGTAGCCGGGGGATATGAGGTCCACGCATATAATTAGGGAATTCCGTAGATCTGCAACAATAAGCAAGACAATTATTTAAACAATTTTTAAACCCAAGTAGGCGGGGGATATGAGGTTCACGCATATAAGACAGTCATGTAGACATCATAAAATAAGCAAAACGATTATTGAAATAATTTTTAAACCCAGGTAGGTGGGGGATATTAGGTCCACGCATATAATTAGGGAATTACGTAGACGTACAACAATAACCCAGACAATTATTTAAATAATTTTTAAACCCAAGTAGGCTGTGGATATGAGATCTACGCATATAAATAAGCAAAACGATTATTTACATAACTTTTAAACCCAAGTAGGCGGGGGATATGAGGTCCACGCAAATATGAGAGTCATGTAGACATGAAAAAATAGGCAAAACGATTATTTAAATAATTTTCTGAACCCAAGTAGCCGGGGGATATGAGGTCCACGCATATAATTAGGGAATTCCGTAGATCTGCAACAATAAGCAAGACAATTATTTAAACAATTTTTAAACTCAAGTAGCTGGGGGACGCCAGGTTTACGCATACAATGGAATTACGTAGACGTGCAACAATAACCAAGACAATTATTTAAATAATTTTTAAACCCAAGTAGGCTGTGGATATGAGATCTACGCATATAAATAAGCAAAACGATTATTTACATAACTTTTAAACCCAAGTAGGCGGGGGATATGAGGTCCACGCAAATAAGAGTGTCATGTAGACATGAATCAATAAGCAAAACGATTATTTGAATAATTTTTAAACACAAGTAGGGTAAAAGTGGGTATTACCGCGGTTTTTCAGCACGGGCGTCTTATAGTACACGAATTAAAAGCTTTGCCTCGATGATTTAAGTTGAATTCTTTTTTCAACTCTTCTTTAACTTACCAGAAATGCAAAAATGACTCTTATCATATGATAAAAAATATATAGTTAATTAATAAATGCAATCTAAAAAATAGACTCAAGGCTGATATTACTCCGGGTATGATTGAATTACCGCGAGGGTTTTACCGTATGTATGATGGATCACCGCGGGGGTATTTCTGCGGAATTTTACCTTGAGCTTGTTTTATTATTTATAATTTTACAACCGAAAAAATGAACATATCTGTATATTTTTACATCATATTTCATTTAGAACATAGCAGTTGACAAATGTTCTCATATATATTGTAGACTTCTTGATTTCACTGTTCTGAGGTTATGTTGGACCAATGCCGCAGTAATATCAGCAATCGTATTTGTATACAAATGACGGTATTACCGCGGATGGCCAGACAATAATGTAGTATATTCATATAAATCATGCTTTATTCTCTTTTTAAGACGAGTTCTTATATTACTTAATATTTTGTATGATCGAATAAATATTAAATGCCGAATTATACTATGAAAAATGAAATTGCAGAGCGTTTTTCGTCGATCCGCGGTAATTGCAGCGTCCACGGTAATACCCACATTTACCCTAGCTGGGGGATATGAAGTCCGCGCATATAAGGGAGTAATGTAGACATGAAACAATAAGCAAAACGATTATTTAAATAATTTTTAAACCCATGTAGGCGGGACATATGAGGTCCACGCATATAACGAAGTTACGTAGACGTCCGACGTAAGCAAGTTTTATTTCAAAAATTTTTAATCTCTAACTCAACTTCCTTATATGCGTGGACCTCATATCCCGCTCCTACTTGGGTTTAAAATTGTTTAAATAATTGTCTTGCTTATTGTTGCACATCTACGTTATTCCCTTATATGCGTGGACCATCGTATCCCCCGACTACTTGGATTTAAAAATTATTTAAACAATCGTTTTGCTTATTTGTTCATGTCTACATGAGTCCCTTATATGCATGGACCTCATATCCCCCGCCTACTTGGGTATAAAATTATTTAAATAACCATTTTGCTTATTTTTTCATGTCTACATGACTCCCTTATACGTGTGGACCTCATATCCCCCACCTACTTGGGTTTAAAAATTGTTTAAACAATTGTCTTGCTTATTTTTACACGTCTACGTAATTCCCTAGTATGCGTGGACCTCGCGTCCCCCGGCTACTGGGATTAAAAATTATTTAAATAATCGTTTTGCTTATTTTTTCATGACTTCCTTATATGCGTGGACCTCATATCTATCGCCTACTTGAGTTTAAAAATGATTTAAATTATCGTGTTGCAGTTCTGCCTAACTGTTTTGCATTCGAGAACCTCACGTCCCCCGCCAACTTGGGTTTAGAAATAATTTTAACCCTTTCGTACAGTATGGATCCTGTAGGACATATTTTGTTTAACATGCTGTAGAAATCTGAAATTAAATAATTTCTTAAATCTACTTATTTAGTCGTATTCTCTTATTCAAGGGGAAGCCCCTCTGGCAATTAAAATTAAATTTTTTTGTTTTTTCCGTTTCGTTTAGTACATTAAAAAAGGGCTCGGCGATGAAAATTGGGATTTGACGAAAATTCGGATCTTGAATGGTTTATTTTAGAATAAAAAAATGGTTAATGGTTTTTTTTTTATTCTGAGTGGTGAATCTTGTTAATGAGATAACGTACTAAGAATTTATCAATATCCGAGTTCAATAAAATAATTCTATTGGCGGGTATGGGTTGTATGGTTTGATTGATCTTAGTTGAAGCCTCCACAATTATAGTATATAAAAAAGTCACTTTTTCTCCGGGAAAGGGGTCTCGGTACGAAAGGGTTAATAATTGTCTCGCTTAGTTTCGCACGTCTACGTAACTCCGTTGTATAATGTTCGTTCCTCGCGTCATCCGCCTACTTGTGCGCTCGCTGTTTGAACGCGCGCGCTATATACTCATGCCGCTAGAGCCGCTCGAGCGCCCAATCGGCGAAGGCCTCTAGTGTGCAGGCGCCAGACTACAGTAAAGTATCGACGCACTGACGCCACTGACTTGCGACGCAACGCGCAAGTAACTAAAAATATCGGTTTCGATACTAGCAGGCTGCATATCGATACACACGATATTAGCAACGGCTGATATCGATACAAAATATCGATATTTTTCCATTAAAGTATCGATACACAAGTGTATCGATACCGTATCGCCCATCCCTAGCCTCTACGATGACCATGTTACCGAGGCCCCTAACAACAGAAAAATGCAACCTGAACTAGATTGCCTTGTCTCGACATCTCCTGCAAAGTCCGCGTCGCAAAAGCATTTTAAGTCTGGAAAGCTCCCGCTGTCTTCGTACGACAGTCCTAAATTTACAGTGCCCCTTAAGTATCGTAGAATGTGCTTGGCCGCCTTCCAATGACTCTCATTGAAATTACAAAGGTGGCGGCTTAAGACGTTTACAGAGTAGGCTCGGTTGGGTCGCGTTACATTTATGAGATGTCTAAGGGCCTTTGCACGCTAAAAGCATATCGCAAAGGAATAAGGAATAAGAGGGCATAAGGTGGACATAAGATACTTATGCTCCGCTTATTCCTCTTATGCCCGTGTTGTGTACGCAACGGATCGTGCATAACCCCTAAATTACTTGTTTTGGAGTAAGTCTTTTAATAATAAATTGCAAGTAAACATTTACCTCTTCATCCATTGTTAACAAATGTCTACACTATAAATTATTATAAAAATAATCACTAAATGATTAAGAAGAAAACTTTCCTCACTTCTGCACGTTGAAATGATAAAAAACAAAAGCCCCTCAAGTTTTATTATTTTGTCAAATTTTACACTGTAACCAATTAGAGTCAATTAATAATTACAGTAAGCTATTTCATTTCGAAAACTTTACTCCAAAAAAATCAAGAGGTTATGCACGTTTCGTTGCGTACACAACACGGGCATAAGAGGAATAAGCGGAGCATAAGTACCTTATGTCCACCTTATGCCCTCTTATTCCTTATTCCTTCGCGTTATGCTTTTAGCGTGCAAAGGCCCTAAGCGAGCCTATTACTTCGCGAAACGGCATACTTTCATCCTGTGCACTCTCACTCTTATTCTTTTTATCAAACAGGCCCGGGCAAGCCGGGATACAAACAGAACTGGACTCAGTCATATTATACTTGACTAGGATGCGACGAGCATACAAGATCTGACTTACAAGGAAAGGGCCCCAGGTGTACTTCACCGATTTTCTTCAAATTTTGATATGTTGTAGTACATCCAAAAATATTTGACTCGTGTTTTTTTTACGTGCCCATACGCTCATTTAAGGGGTGAAAACCACCCTTAAAGTTCACCCCCAAAAACAGTTTTTCTTTTATATCTCCGGAACGAATTGGAATTTTTGGATGAAGCAAACTGGATATGATTCGCAATTGAAAAACGAATATTTCTGCAAAATTTCTACCTAGAAGGGTAGCATCCCTTATTTTTTATAAAAGAAAACCCTAAAATTTTTACAATTTTTTCGCTCAAAAAATTACAAAATTGATTGAATCCTAAAAAAAAAATTGTATTATAAACAAATTAAAAAAATAAAGATGACGTGCCCTCGTGTTTTACGGAAAATGATTTTTACACGGGGTAAACTATCCCTAAAACGGATATTAAGTTATTTCAATATTAAATATGTATATATAAATAAATTTTTTTCTTTTTTATACTGGGTACACAAAACTAATCAAAATTTAATAAATTAAGTCGCTTAAAAAATTTACCCCCTTCAGGGGGTAAACAACCCCTTATTACAATAATTGATTTTCGATCAACTAAAAAATAGTTTTTTCGTGCAACTGTGATAATTAATACTAAAATTTATTTTTTGGCAAATTAAATATATAAATAGGTATATTGGTCCCTTGTACAAGGGTAAACTCCCCTTATTTAAAATTCAAAAATTTATATCTGAAAAAAAACTAAAAGGGAATAAATATTTTACTTTACTATAATATTTAAATGTACTGATGTATCCTGAATACAACTCGAAAAGTAAAATGTTTTTATATAAACAAATTTTTTATTTATTCCAGCTTCTTTTAGAACTGAAAAACATTAAACGATAACAAAAATTCTGATATTCGTAAAGGTAGTGCACGCATATAAGTATTCTATTCATGTACTATGAATAAAAAAAATCTTTTCAGAGTAATTTAAGTAGAGGAACTAAGGGGGTTCTGGCGCAGTTACCATCGGAGCTGGCGCTCGATCGGTAAGATAGAGCGCTACCTTGCCGGTGGATGGTAATTGCAGGGAGTTCAATAACCCAACTCTACCTAGCTCGGTCGGTAAGGTAGAGTGCTACATTGCCGGTGGGTGGTAATTGCAGGGAGGCCAATAAACCAACTCTACCTAGCTCGGTTGGTAAGGTAGAGCACTACCTTGCCGGAGGGTGGTAATTGCTGGGACGCCAATAACCCAGCTCTATCTAGCTCGGTTGGTAAGGTAGAGCGCTACCTTGCCGGTGTGAGTTCAATAACCCAACTCGGTCGGTACGGTAGAGTGGTAAATTGCCGGTGGATGGTAATTTCAGGGAGTTCAATAACCCAACTCTACCTAGCTCGGTCGGTAAGATAGAACGCTACATTTCGGGTGGGTGGTAATTGCAGGGAGGCCAATAACCAACTCTACCTAGCCGGTTGGTAAGGTAGAGCGCTACCTTGCCGGTGGGTGGTAATTGCAGTGAGGCCAATAATCCAGCTCTACCTAGCTCGGTCGGTAAGGTAGAGATCTACCTTGCCGGCGGGAGGGCAATAACCCATCTCGGTAGGTAAGATAGAGTGCTACATTGCCGGGCGTTGGTAATTGCTGGGACGCCAATAACCCAGCTCTATCTAGCTCGGTTGGTAAGGTAGAGCGCTACCTTGCCGGTGTGAGTTCAATAACCCAACTCGGTCGGTACGGTAGAGTGGTAAATTGCCGGTGGATGGTAATTTCAGGGAGTTCAATAACCCAACTCTACCTAGCTCGGTCGGTAAGATAGAACGCTACATTTCAGGTGGGTGGTAATTGCAGGGAGGCCAATAACGCAACTCTACTTGGCACAGTCGGTAAGGTAGAGCGCTACCTTGCCGGTGGGTGGCAATTGTAGGGAGGCATATAACCCAACTCTACATATCTCAGTCGGTAAGGTAGAGCGCTACCTTTCCGGTGGGTGGTAATTGCTGGAAGGCCAGTAACCCAACTCTACCTTACAAACAGAGCAAAATACTATATAGGCTGTTAACCCGATTTAAAAAAATTGGATTTTTACCTCATGGTGTGACGGCAGGTGGTATTTTGTTAAATAATTAATTTATTAATTATTATCAATTATTATTGTTAATTATTATTTTATTATTTTTTTTTTATTTTTCCGTTTTTTCATTTTTTCATTTTTTTCATTTGTTTTCATTCTTTTTCACTTTTTTCATTTTTTTCATTCTTTTTCATTTTTTTCATTTTTTTCATTCTTTTTCATTTTTTTCATTTTTTTCATTTTTTCCTAATAAAGTCATACCATAACTCATAAAATTTTGTCCGTTCCGCCGTTCGATTTTTCCCTTTACAGTAGCATGACTTCTGAAAATTGGTGTACTTTTGAGGTTATGTTGTCATTTTGAGGTTATGTTTCCATCGATACCCTTCGTAGCGCCGTCTGTTGGTGGATCACGCAACTCTTCCTTTCCGACAGAGCAGTATGCAATACCCAACTCTGCTTTGTAAACATTTTGAGGTTATGTTTGAGGTTATGTTGTCGTTTTGAGGTTATGTTTCCATTGATACCCACTCTTTCGTAGCGCCATCTGTAGATGGAACTCGCATCTCTACCTTTCCGACAGAGCAGTATGCAATACCCAACTCTACCTTGTAAACATTTTGAGGTTATGTTTCCATCGATACCCTTCGTAGCGCCACCTGCAGATGAATCAGCCATCTCTACCTTACCGACAGAGCAGTATGCAACATCAGATAGGCTATCCAACTCTACAAACAGAGCCGTATGAGATAGCTCCAAACTCATCAATAATTCTGATACTTGTTAGATGACATACATGATATGCACTATGTATACTGCGCGCTCCACTAGCCGGCGTCGTTGCGCTGTCAACTGCTGAGTAAGCGCACTGCCGGCTATAAGTCAAGTTGTGCAAACCACTACCTACACTCACATATCGTGTGAGGGTGAGTGGTGGTTTGCTAAATAATTGATGAATTAATTTATTTCATTTTTTATTTTTTCTCCTCTTTTTTCTCCTGTTCAACAAGAGGAGCATAAGCGCTCGAGTTTTGATTCATATGATGTTAGGGACACCAGCATATACTCCCAATCCATATATAGATAACACACGAAGCATGCATACTATATCCCACCAACGCCAATGGGGTTCGCATCTTCAAACCTTCACAGAAGTCTTGGAAAAACGGTTTCAACAGGTTGAGACCTGCACGGAGCTCTCTGATTGGCTGACGCAATTACAAACATCCAATAGAATTCTTGGAAAAATGGTATGGAGCTCTCTAATTGGTCGAGCACCACGATCCGAAATATAAAAGGGGAGGTACGAAATTTAGACAAGTTTCTTCACGTCTCAGCTCACTATATTACATACGAGCCCTACGGTATTTCTACCTTACTGACAGAGCTGATTGTCTCCATCGGTAACTGTAAGAATCGTAACTTTTACATACAATGAATGCATTATATACTATATGAACTACATAAACTATGTATGCTGTATATACTATATATACTATATATGGGAGCGTCCAGCAGAAACGGGCCACCGCTGTGTTTAACTCGTTCATAATCGTATGCTGCGTCTTTGAAAAAAAAACCAAGGACCTATATCGATAGATTTTTTTCTGCTCTTTCCAATTGCGCCATTGTTTTTATTGCGAAACGCGTTCTTCCGGACGAAAACTCGAGTTGAATATTGAAAGCCATTTTTCCCAAAGTATATCATGTTTTTTTTCAAAATAAACTACACCATTGGAAAGTACAACTCTTAAGCTTCAAAACCCTATCTTGGAGAAGTTGGAGAAATAAAGGGTTTAAAAGTAACAACATGAAAAAGACAGCGCCGAGGGTCCGCGCGAGCCGCTCGCGCCCGTGCGTACGGCACGTTTAAGTGCACGCTCTATTCAATTCGCTAATAATTGTGTACCAAGTCTCTGAAAAAAGAACTAAGGACATATATCGATAGATTTTTTCCTGCTCTTTCCAATGGTGCTATTATTTAAATCAACAGGCAACCAGCACCTTTTAACACACTCGCTTTCGGAATCAATACTTATGATAATGCAAAACTTTAGTGCCAAACCTTTCACATTTGGAGAAAAGGTGTCACTCCCATGACACATTCTATGAAAAAGTGTCACACCTGTGACACATTCTATGAAAAATTGCTACACTTAGAATGAAAAAGCGTAACACCCCCTATAAAAAGGTGTCACTCCTATGACATATTCTATGGAAAAATGTCACTCCTCATATGGCAAAGTCTCACTCCTATCACATTCAACGAAAAAGTGTCACTCCTATGAAAAAGTGTTACTCCTCCTATGAAATAGCGCTACTCCCCCTATGCAAAGGTGTTACTACTATGACACATTCTATGAAAAGGTGTCACTCCTCATACGGAAAAGTCTCATTCCTATGACACATTCTACGAAAAAGTGTCACTCCTATGAAAAAGTGTTACTCCTCCGATGGAAAAGCGCTATGAAAAGGCGTTACTCTTATGACACATTCTATGTAAAAGTGTTACTCCAGCTATGAAAAAGTTTCACTCCTCTTATGGGAAAGTGTCACTCCCATGACACATTCTACGAAAAAGTGTCACTCCTATGACAGGTTTTAGGAAAATGTGTTACTCCTCCGATGAAAAGATATTACTCTATGACACATTTTAGGAAAAAGTGTTTCTCCTTCTATGAAAAAGTGTCACTCTTCCAATGGAAAAGTGTCACTCCTGTGACACATTCTACGAAAAAGTGTCACTCCTATGACACATTTTAGGAAAAAGTGTTACTCCACTATGATGTATTCTACGTAAAAGTGTCACTCCTATGAAAAAGTGTTACTCCAGCTATGAAAAAGTGTCACTCCTATGGAAAATTGTCACTCCTATGACACATTCTACGAAAAAGTATCACTCCTATGACACGTTTTAGGAAAAAGTGTTACTTCCCTATGAGAAGGTGTTACTCCTATGATACATTCTATGAAACGGTGTTACTCCAGCTATGAAAAAGTGTCACTCGTCCTATGGAAAAGTGTCACTCCTATGACACGTTTTAGGAACAAGTGTTACCCTCCGATGAAAAGGTGTTACTCCTATGACACATTTTAGGAAAAAGTGTCACTTCTATGAAAAAGTGTCACTTCTATGAAAAAGTGTCACTTCTATGAAAAAGTGTCACTCCTCCTATGGAAAAGTGTCACTCCTGTAACACATTCTACGATAAAGTGTCACTCCTATGACACATTTTGGGATAAAGTGTTACTCCTCCTTTGAAAAGATGTCACTCCTCCTATGAAGAAGTGTCACTCCGGTGAAACATTTTGCGAGAAGCGCTACTCCTCCTCCCGAGGAGACGACGTAAAGCGGCGGTCGAATGCGAACGCTCGGCCCCACTTCGGCTGCCGAGTGGGGGCCGAATATCCGAAAAAAGTAGGCGAAGAAAAACCTGGGCATTCGGTCAGAAGGTGGCACAAGGAAAATGCCGAAACAGCTGTGTATAGAGTACACATTCATAACCTCCAAATATTTCCTAACAATTTTTTCATTAAAAGCAACACTGGTTATTGTATAATAAACAAATTAGTACTTCTAAAAAATTATCGCAGTATAAATATATATTATATATATAGTTATTACTCATTTTCAACAAATAGTGTCACGTAATTGATTAAATATTATATTCTTTTGGTTAGATAAAATAAATCTTGTTCGATCAAATTTGAAAGGTAATTTAAAAAAAATTAATTTATTTATTTTATCAACATTGATTAAAAATTAATTAAAAATAGTAACAATTCACGAATAATTTCTAATTTACATAAAATGCGTGCTGCAAAAATGAAAAGAAGATCATTTTTAGAGAATTTAAATAAAAAAGTACATGACTCTAACAAGATCACTGAAAAGAAATTTGCTGAAGAAAAGCTTCAAGATATCGAAGTTGAAGAGACTGAGAAAAACCTGAGTAGTTCACATGAATCTACAGATATTGAACTTGCTTCATCTTCTTTCGATAAAAATATCAATAATGACGAAGAACGTGAAAAATTGTATGGTATTGATGAAGAAAAAAGTAATGTGCAACACAGAGTAAATAGTGACAATGAAAGTGAGGATTTTAACATTTATACTGATTCAGAATCAAGCTGTGATGAGATTTGTGATTAGAAAGCAACCAATAAAATTGAACATAATACAGAAAAACATTTGTGTTTATCTCTAAGAGAAAAGTTGAAACTATGGGCCATTAACTTTTGTGTTGTGCAAACAATAGTTACTACTCTTTTAACAATTTTAAAAGAAATTTTTCCTTGCCTTCCTTTACATGCAAAAAATTTAATCAAAACACAAAATAAGTTTACAGTTGAAAAGTTTTTTCTGAAAATTCTTTAGATAATTCAGAATTTGTTTGAATTGGTCTTGCTGAGCAGCTGAAAAGAATAATAAACGTCATAAATCACTCTGAAAAAATTTTAAAATTACAATTTTATGTGGATGGTTTGCCGTTGTTTAAATCAGGAGGTTTAGAGTTTTGGCCTATTTTAGGCAAAATTAATTTTCAGCCATATATTTATGAACCATTTATAATAGCTGCTTATAATGGTAAAGGAAAACCTTCACTTTTAAGCAGATAATTGACAAAATTTGTTAATGATGTTAATGATTTGCTCGATAGTGGAATAATTATTGATAACGTATCATTTACAATAGAAATCATGTGTTTTATATGTGATCGACCTGCTAGATAATTCGTTAAAAACATCACTGGTCATACAGGCTCCTTTTGCTCATAGGTCATATTTGCCCCTTTCAACTTTGCTAATAAACAATAATATAATTTATAATTATCTAGTACATTTATAACGTATGTGAGGCTAATGATAAATATTTACCAAACGAGTTCAGGATAATACAAGGATATTTAATCCAATCCTAGCTCAGGTGCTGTTGGTGGTACAGGTTTTTTTACCAAAAAAGAGTGAATCATACATTTGTCATCCTCAGTGTGAGGAAATTTTGGATAAGCTACCAAGTAATCGTTCACAAATGTAGCTGGTGAAATAAAAAAACTTATCTTCACTATTAGAAAGATCATGCGTAAAATATCCAATTAAATAATTTTCATTACTTTTACATGGCACTGTGAACAAAATATTGAAATAAATTAAAAAAATTTAAAAATTGTATATACTATTTTTCGCCTTTGCTAAACGACCGTCAGATCTGACGGCCAAATAACCTATAACACATTTAAAAACACGTAAAATCCGGTGTTTTGAGAGTCTGACCTGGAAAGGACTATTATTTCTTTAGTCAAATCTCAATCCTTGTCTATTTTTTTCTTTATTCAAGCGTCAATTCTTCAACTACAGAAAATTAAAGGTTAGATTTACCAATATATAGGTATATGCACTCTCGTGAAATCTGACGGTCGTTTAGGAAGAGCCATTATTTTTAGGTTATATTAGATTAACTTACTTTTTACTGCAAAATTATTTCACAAACGCAACTTTTTTATTATTTCACTGTTTCGATTTACAAATATTGCTTTAATAATTTTTTTAATGACAGTTTTTACAATACTTAACTATTATAGTACATGTAAACATAAAATCTAAGAATACCGAGATTTTATTTTTCTAATTGTATTAGCTGGCAGATTCGGCCAGAGCGCGCTGCCTGCTTCCTAGCCACTGCGGCGCCACTTCGGCTAGAGTGTGGCAGACTGTGAGGTGCCGCTTTGGTGAGTGCGGCACAATTCGCGAACCGTATCCGCACCGAACTAGAAAGTCTCTTCGGGCTATGAAAAAGTGTGACTCCTATGACGCATTCTATGAAAAAGTGTCACTCCTATGACACATTCTATGAAAAAGTGTCTCTCCTATGACACATTCTATGAAAAAGTGTTACTCCTTCTATGAAAAGGTGTTACTCATCCTAAGAAAAAGTGTCACCCCTATGACACATTTTGCGACAAGCGTTACTTCTTCTATGAAAAAGATGTTACTCCTATGATGCGTTCTACGAAAAAGTGTCACTCCTATGACACATTCTATGAAAAAGTGTTACTCTTCCTATAAAAAAGCGCTACTCCCCCTGTACAAAGGTGTTACTCCTATAACACATTCTATGAAAAGGTGTCACTCCTCATATGGAAAAGTCTCACTCCTATGACAAATTCTACGAAAAAGTGTCACTCCTATGAAAAAGTGATAGTCGTCCTATGAAAAAACGCAACTCCTCCAATGAAAAGGTGTTACTCCTATGACACATTTTAGGACAAAGTGTTACTCCTTCTATGAAAAAGTGTCACTCCTCCTATGGGAAAGTGTCACTCCTATGAAACATTCTACGAAAAAGTGTCACTTCTATAACATATTTTGAGAAAAAGTGTTACTCCTATTATGCATTCTACGTAAAAGTGTCACTCCAATGAAAAAGTGTTACTCCTTCTATGAAAAAGCGCTACTCACCTATGAAAAGGCGTTACGCCTGTGACACATTCTATGAAAAAGTGTTACTCCTTCTATGAAAAAGTGTCACTCCTCCTATGGAAAAGTGTCACTCCTGTCACACATTCTACGAAAAAGTGTCACACCTATGACACATTTTGGGAAAAAGTGTTACTCCTATGATGCATTCTACGAAAAACTGATACTCCTCCTATGAAAATGTGTCACTCCTATGACACATTCTCCGAAAAGCGCTACTCCTATGAAAAAGTGTCACTCCTATGACACATTCTAGGAAAAAGTGTCACTCCTATGACACATTCTATGAAAAAGTGTCACTCCTCCTATGAAAAGGTGTCACTCCTATGAAAACGCGCTACTCCCCGTATGAAAATGTGTCACTCCTATGACACATTCTATGGAAACGTGTTACTCCTCCTATGGGAAAGTGTCACTCCTATGAAACATTCTACGAAAAAGTGTCACTTCTATAACATATTTTGAGAAAAAGTGTTACTCCTATTATGCATTCTACGTAAAAGTGTCACTCCAATGAAAAAGTGTTACTCCTTCTATGAAAAAGCGCTACTCACCTATGAAAAGGCGTTACGCCTGTGACACATTCTATGAAAAAGTGTTACTCCTTCTATGAAAAAGTGTCACTCCTCCTATGGAAAAGTGTCACTCCTGTCACACATTCTACGAAAAAGTGTCACACCTATGACACATTTTGGGAAAAAGTGTTACTCCTATGATGCATTCTACGAAAAACTGATACTCCTCCTATGAAAATGTGTCACTCCTATGACACATTCTCCGAAAAGCGCTACTCCTATGAAAAAGTGTCACTCCTATGACACATTCTACGAAAAAGTGTCACTCCTATGACACATTCTATGAAAAATTGTCACTCCTCCTATGAAAAGGTGTCACTCCTATGAAAACGCGCTACTCCCCGTATGAAAATGTGTCACTCCTATGACACATTCTATGGAAACGTGTTACTCCTCCTATGAAAAAGTGTCACTCCTTCTATGGAAAAGTGTCACTCCTATGACACATTCTACGAAAAAGTGTCACTCCTATGAAACATTTTAGGAAAAAGTGTTACTCCTCCTTTGAAAAGATGTCACTCCTCCTATGAAGAAGTGTCACCCCTGTGACACATTTTGCGAAAAGCGCTACTCCTCCTATAAAAAAGTGTCACTCATATGACGGATTCTACAAAAAAGTGTCACTCCTATGACACATTCTATGAAAAAGTGTTACTCTTCCTATGAAAAAGTGTCACTCCTCCTATGAAAAGTGTTACCCCTATAACACATTTTAGGAAAAAAGTGTCACTACTCCTATGAAAAAGTGTCATTTCTCCTATGAAAATGTGTTACTCCTATGACACATTCTATGAAAAAGTGTCACTCCTATGACACATTTTGGGTAAAAATGTCACTCCTATGACCCATTCTACGAAAATGTTTCACTTCCATGACACATTCTATGAAAAGCGGTTACCCCTGCTATGAAAAATTGTAACCCTTCATATGGAAAAGTGTCACTCCTATGACACATTTTGCGAAACAGTGTCACTCCTATGACATATTTTGGTAAAATGAGACACACCTATGACGTACTCTACGAAACAGTGTCACTCCTATGACACATTTTGGGAAAGTAAGGTAGACTTGAGTTATCGACTTTTGACAAGGTAGACTGCTCTGCCGGCTGGGTTACTGACTGTTAGACCACCCTGCCGTCAGCGCTCTACCGGTTGGGTTAATGGCCTATACAGTATTCCGCTCTGTTCATAAGCTCATCAACAAAATCAAATGTGTCACCCCTGTGACACATTTTGCGAAAAGCGCTACTCCTCCTATGAAAAAGTGTCATTCCTATGAAGCATTCTACGGAATAGTGTCACTCCTATGGCACATTCTATGAAAAAGTGTTACTCCTCCTACGAAAAAGTGTCACTCCTCCTATGAAAAGTGTTACTCCTATGAAACATTTTAGGAAAAACTGTCACTACTCCTATGAAAAAGTGTCATTCCTCCTATGAAAATGTGTTACTCCTATGACTCATTCTATGAAAAAGTGTCACTCCTATGACACATTTTGGGTAAAAATGTCACTCCCATGACCCATTCTACGAAAAGTTTCACTTCCATGACACATTCTATGAAAAGCTGTTACCCCTCATATGAAAAAGTGTAACCTTTCATATGGAAAAGTAGCACTCCTATGACACATTTTGCGAAACAGTGTCACTCCTACGACACATTTTGCGAAAGTAAGGTAGACATGAGTTATCGACTTTTGATAAGGTAGACTGCTCGCCCGGCTGGGTTATTGATTGTTGGACCACCCTGCCGACAGCGCTCCATCGGTTGTGTTAATGGCCTACACAGTATTCCGCTCTGTTCATAAGCTTATCAACACAGCGGAATACTGTGTAGGCCATTAACCCAACCGATAGAGCGCTGTCGGCAGGGTGGGCCAACAGTCAATAACCCAACCGGCAGAGCAGTCTACCTTGTCAAAAGTCGATAACTCAAGTCTACCTTACTTTCCCAATATGTGTCATAGGAGTGACACTGTTTCGTAGAGTACGTCATAGGTGTGACTCATTTTTCCAAAATATGTCATAGGAGTGATACTTTTCCATATTAAGGGTGACACTTTTTCATAGGAAGGGTAACAGTTTTTCATAGAATGTGTCATGGGAGTGAAACTTTTTCGTAGAATGTGTCATAGGAGTGACATTTTTATCCAAAATGTGTCATAGGAGTGACACTTCTTCATAGGAGGAGTGACATCTTTTCAAAGAATAAGTAACACTTTTTCTAGAATGTGTCATAGGAGTGACCCTTTTTCGTAGAATGTGTCATAGAAGTGACACTTTTCCATACAAGGAGTGACACTTTTTCATAGGACGAGTAACACGTTTTCATAAAATGTGTCATAGGAGTGACACCTTTTCATAGGGGGAGTAGCGAGTTTTCATAGGAGTGACACCTTTTCATAGGAGGAGTGACACTTTTTCATAGAATGTGGCATAGGAGTGACACTTTTTCGTAGGCGTAGCGCTTTTCGCAGAATGTGTCATAGGAATGACAACTTTTCATAGGAGGAGTGACAGTTTCTCGTAGATTGTGTCTCAGGAGTGACACTTTTTCATAGGAGTAACACTTTTTCCTAGAATGTGTCATTGGAGTAACACCTCTTCATCGGAGGAGTAACACTTTTTCCTAAAACGTGTAATAGGAATGACACTTTCGTAGAATGTGTCATAGGAGTGACACTTTTCCATAGGAGGAGTGACACTTTTTCATAGCAGGAGTAACACTTTTTCATAGAATGTGTCATAGGCGTAACGCCTTTTCATAGGGGAGTAGCGCTTTTTCATAGGAGGTGTAACACTTTTCCATAGGAGTGACACTTTTACATAGAATGCATCATAGGAGTAACACTTTTTCCTAAAATGTGTCATAGGAGTGACACTTTTTCGTAGAATGTGTCAAAGGAGTGACACTTTTCCATAGGAGGAGTGACACTTTTTCATAGAAGGAGTAACACTTTTTCCTAAAATGTGTCCTAGGAGTAACACCTTTTCATCGGAGGAGTAGCGCTTTTTCATAGGAGTAACACTTTTTCATTGGAGTGACACTTTTTCGTATAATGTGTCATAGGAGTGAAACTTTTCCATATGAGGAGTGACACCTTTTCATAGAATGCGTCATCGGAGTAACACCTTTGCACAGGGGGAGTAGCGCTTTTTCATAGGAGGAGTAACACTTTTTCATAGGAGTGACACATATATATATATATATATATATAAATGTTTTTAAGCGTTATATATATATAAATGTGTATATATATATATATATATATATATATATATATATATATATATATATATATATATATATATATGTATATTTCTGTTCACCGCTTTGTTTCAGAAGTTTTCATTGGTTTACCGCTATGTTTCAGGACACTTGCAAGTTTTCAGAACTGTACTGAATTAGGAATATGTTTACCGCTACCTTTCAGGACATTTTTGTATTATTCAGGACATTTAGGGTTTCTTTCACAACGTTTTTTTTCGTAAAATTTTTTCGAAATCAACGTAAAATACTGCGGAACTGAAAGGGGGAGCCGCAGGCGTCGTGGTGTTAGTCAACAACCTGAGGGATATTATTTCTTTAGTCACTTATATACTGTTTAACGTTTTATACCTACTTCTATTGCAGAAAACCTGTAGGTGTCCTGGAAGGTAGCGGTGTACTAAGTTATATATATATATATATATATAGTAAAACAAATGAAAGTATTATTAGTCGGAGTTCAACTGAAGTGTTGATACATAAACACCTCAGGTTTTGTGATATGTGTGCTGCGAATGGATTAGACTATAAGTAACAGCTGCAGCTTTAATATATGTTTAGTTCGGACTGAACTCTGAAAGCATAAACATGACATATCCTCAACGAGTAGCGGATAGTCTTCGTATATTCAAAGATGCTATCAAGCAAAAATCTATATCTTTGAAGAACAGCATCGACAATTCTCTCGATAATGTAAGAAATGATGTATCTTATTTAAAGATGATGGCAGATTTAGATAGTATTGATAGTGTTCCATATACCAGTGCTGTTGACGCTGATAAGAAAATGGTTTCAATTGTCAAGAAATATTTATCCAAGCTCAAACGTAATTCAAAGAGGTATCTTGATAATGTATACGATGTTTACAAAAAAGCAAATATTCTTATGATTGGTAATTCACCAATAGAGTTTGAAGGTAACATCGTGAAAGTATGCGGTGCAACTTTCCAACTGACTGAGGGCTTATTATAGTTGCTGTTTAGAAAAAATCCTGATGGAAATCGCATTAATTCAGCTGATTTGGAAAATTATAGAATGATCAGAGTAAATTCATGTGCTCGTAAAAAGCTGCACTGCGCAAATGAATCGATTCGGAAACTAAAAAGTAACAAATTTTATAATTTTATTTCACCAATGTCTGAACAATCGTCAAGAGTATTTCCAGGATTGAAAGATGCCCTTTCTGAAGATAAAAATGCTAGTAATGTAATGGGAGAGAAATATAAGACTGCCGAGCGAAAAGAATCTGCAGTGGTAGCCAAATTGAAGGTCAATCTTCTAAATCTCAGAACTGTGAATGAAGAAAATTCTCAAATTGACTCTTATTCTCTAGAGGAAACTGCCAATAACCTGGATAATTATTACAAAGCTTATCATTCTAATAACGACGTAGCTGATTTCTCAACCAATAAAAATTCATCGCGAAAACTTTGGAAAGAAAAACATGAAAAATGTAAAATAAAAAATAAGTACTTGATTAATTGGAGATGTAAATGGAAAAAAGACTGTGGCCTAGTGATGAGGAGGAGAAAGAAGTTGTTTCGTCTTTGCAAGGCAATATTGCAACTGCATATGAACTCAGTGTCTGGGATGACCCTAACAAATTAGTTGACCGCCTTCGAGTACTCATTGTTGAGCAAAATATGGTAAATAACTCTGCAGAAATCTATTTTATTATTAATGAACTTCGTAAGGCAAGACTCATATATTAAATTGTAAAGGAATGTTGATTGATTGCGAGGTAATTGTATGTGGTTGTACCTCACAGGTGGGAGCGATTCTTGTGGCTCTCACCATTTAAAAAATACAAATTTTTTTTTTAGATTAGCATACATAGATGTCTAGGAAAGCCAGCGTAGTAGTTGCTCAGCTGACCACTAGGTTGCTTTAATATGAAAGTACTCTCGCAAGCGGTTAGGTGAGGCTTCTGTTATATCAGCCTGCTGAGGTTTTCATCACATAATAATGGATTAAACTTTCCAATTATCAATCATCAGTTCACAACCTGCGGAAAGCCTTCTGATTGGTTGAAGTAGCATACAGCGCGATCATTCAGAATGGAGTACGTCGTAGACAGGCAGGGCTTCAAGCAAACAGTGAACGATTTCATTCTTAAGGAACTCACCATACTTCCTCTAGACGACAAATCAGAACCTCTGGCGCTCATGTTTCGAGAGCTGTATCTGTGGCGTCGACTCCCGGATAAGTACCGACGCTAGAATACATGGTCGGAGCATTGCTATCACGGTCTTGCCTGGAAATCTGGAGACATTCTCTATACTGACGTAGAGAAAATCATTCGAGATAGTCTGTATGATGCAACGAAGGTATTTGTCCATGGTGAAGTCGGGAGAGAGTGGTTAGGACGCGTCAAAGTCCACGCTATTGACGTCATGGAGTATGGCTATCCAGGCTTTGACGAGCCTAACAAGGCGGTGACTGTTTGCACCAATCACAATGAATGGAGCATACAAAGCTGCGTGTGCACTTCACTACGTCAAGCTGACGAAAAATTTTTACTTCAAATACAGATATACGGATTATGAATAAACTCTATTAATAAATGATGGAGAGGTAATGTACCTCACAGGTGATGGTTGGGGCTCTCATCATTAAAAAAAAAATTACCGTTCGATGCTCCACGAATTCCCGCCGGAACGGTGAAAGTTTTGTCCAGCTTCTTAAATTTTCCGCCCTTTCAAATTACCCGCCATTTCTAAATTTCCCGACATTTTGAATTTTCCACTCTGTCGCTAAAGTAGATTTCTACCTTATCAATCGTTGGTAATGATAGCATGGTGGAGAGAGCGCTCGCGCACGGTGGTGGACGGTGGCGGTGTAGTGCTAGCATGTATAGTATATGTAATACACATAGTATATGCAGTATATATAGTATATGTAGTATACATAGATATACAGCATACATAGTATATGTAGTTCACATAGTATATAATGCATTCATTGTATGTAAAAGTTACGATTCTTAGTTACCGATGGAGATAATCAGCTCTGTCAGTAAGGTAGAAATACCGTAGGGCTCGTATGTAATATAGTGAGCTAAGACGTGAAGAAACTTGTCTAAATTTCGTACCTCCCCTTTTATATTTCGGATCGTGGTGCTCGACCAATCAGAGAGCTCCATGCCATTTTTCCAAGAATTCTATTGGATGTTTGAAATTGCGTCAGCCAATCAGAGAGCTCCGTGCAGGTCTCAACCTGTTGAAACCGTTTTTCCAAGAATTCTGTGAAGGTTTGAAGATGCGAACCTCATTGAGCGTTGGTGGGATATAGTATGCATGCTTCGTGTGTTATCTATATATGGATTGGGAGTATCAATCAAAACTCGAGCGCATATGCTCCTCTTCTTGAACAGGAGAAAAAAGAGGAGAAAAAATAAAAAATGAAATAAATTAATTCATCAATTATTTAACAAACCACCACCCATCCTCACATGATGTGTGAGTGTAGGTAGTGGTTTGCACAACTTGACTTATAGCCGGCAGTGCGCCTACTCAGCAGTGGATAGCGCGACGACGCCGGCTAGTGGATCGCGCAGTATACATAGTGCATATCATGTATGTCATCTAACAAGTATCAGCATTATTGATGAGTTTGGAGCTATCTCATACGGCTCTGTTTGTAGAGTTGGATAGCCTATCTGATGTTGCATACCGCTCTGTCGGTAAGGTAGAGATGGCTGATTCATCTGCAGGTGGCGCTACGAAGGGTATCGATGGAAACATAACCTCAAAATGTTTACAAGGTAGAGTTGGGTGTTGCATACTGCTCTGTCGGAAAGGTAGAGATGCGTGATCCATCTACAGATGGCGCTACGAAGGGTATCGATGGAAACATAACCTCAAAATGACAACATAACCTCAAAAGTACACCAATTTTCGGAAGTCATGCTATTGTAAAGGGAAAAATCGAACGGCGGAATGGACAAAATTTTATGAGTTATGGTATGACTTTATTAGAGAAAAATGAAAAAATAAAAAAATGAAAAAAAGGGAAAAATAAAAAAAATAAAAAAATAATAATTACTAATAATAATTAATAATAATTAATCAATTAATTATTTAACAAAATACCACCTGCCCTCACACGATGTGGTAAAATCCAAATTTTTTAAATCGGGTTAACAGCTTATATAGTATTCTGCTCTGTTGGTAAGGTAGAGTTGGGTTACTGGCCTTCCTGCAATTACGACCCACCGGCAAGGTAGCGCTCTACCTTACCGACTGAGCTATGTAGAGTTGGGTTATTGGCCTCCCTGCAATTACCACCCACCGGCAAGGTAGCGCTCTATCTTATCGACCGAGCTAGGTAGAGTTGGGTTATTGGCCTCCCTGCAATTATCACCCACCGGCAATGTAACACTCTATCTTACCTACCGAGATGGGTTATTGCCCTCCCGTCGGCAAGGTAGTGCTCTACCTTACCGACCGAGCTAGGTAGAGCTGGGTTATTGGCCTCCCTGGAATTACCACCCATCGGTAATGTAACGCTCTACCTTACCGACTGAGCTGGGTGGAGTTGGATTATTGGCCTCCCTGCAATTACCATCCACCGGCAAAGTAGCGCTCTACCTTATCGACCGAGCGCCAGCTCCGATGGTAACAGTGCCAGAACCCCCCTTGCTCCTCTACTAATTTATTCCAATTTTTCAATAAATGATCTGTAATAATATAAATAATTTGTAATAATACAAAAGAACACAAGTGCTTGTATATAGTTTCTAGATCGTGAATGATGCCTTAATATTACTGAAAATGTGATTTTTATGATCTATACTTATTTTCATCATTCATCGGCCTTCGACCGAAGATAAATTTGTATTTTTAACTCGTTCGTTTTATTTTTATTCGTTTATTTCGCTTCTGTTTTATAATCAACAGTCAGTTGTGTTCAATAGTTATAAAACGTAAGACGTTCATTGTTTTAAAAGTTGTTTTTATTACTATTATATATATATATATATATATATATATATATATATATATATATATATATATATATATATAAACTTGTATAACGTTAGTTCCCAGGACCCCATGTTACTGCATAGCTATACGTGACTAAAGAAATAATGTCTCTTATGGGGGCCGATGTCCTCAAAACTGACGTTAAACATATGTAGATTCAGGGACTGTCCCCAAAACTAACAAATGTCCCCGAAACCAACGTTAAACATCTGGAATGTCCTGGAAACTAACATAAAACATAAATATATATATATATATATATAAATATATATATATATATATATATATATATATATATATATATATATATATATATATACAGGCTAGTAAGTTTGAGGAGCTCAACCCCGGTCGGTCAGAGTGGCTAAAGAAATAATAACCCTCAGGTTACCGACTCTAGACAAATAGACTCTAGAAAACCCCTCAAACTTCCGCTCGGATGCTGAATATATAGATTGGAAGTTTGAGGAGGCTCCTCAAACTTCCCATAACCCCTCAAACTTCCAAGCGGGTGCTGAATATAATCCTCAAACTTCCAGAATTTCATATTTATAAATATATATATAAATATATATATATAAATATATATATATATATATATATATATATAAATATATGAAACGCTAGTTATGCAGACACTTTCCGAAATTTAAATAGACTTATGCAGACAGAGACCGACTTATGCAGACGTCAGCATAAGTAGAGAGATTATTTCTTTAGTCACGCTAGACTTGTGCAGACACTTGTATAAACGGTACTACACTTATGCAGACAGGTCACGTGGTCTTATACATTGGTGTCAGCATAAGTCCATGTTTATATGATTATATATATATATATATATATATATATATATATATATATATATATATATATATATATATATATATATATCATTATACGGTATTTTGAGGATTTCATAAAGAATTTGTACAATAGTGGTGACACAAATATAAACATTGTTATAAACAACCAATAAACAAGCGCGTGACTAAAGAAATAATGACCCTAAGATTATTGACTAACACCACGACGCCTGCGGCGCCCGCTTTTACGGAAAAATATCACGGAATTTCCGAAATCGATGTATTAACACACTATTGTGAAAACCGCTGAAAAATCCTCAAAATGCCTCTCGAGTGCTTTGGACTTTTGAGGACACTCCTCAAAATGCCTACAAAATCCTCAAAATTCGGTATATATGACTTATATAATCCTCAAAATGCGTCCCAGATGTGAATATATATATATAATTATATATATATATAAGAGGGTCATTTGATAAGTACCTAGCCTACAAATGAAAACACCAAAATTTTACAAAAAATAAAATTTATTTTTCAATGTAGTCTCCTTTTAGTTGAATACACTTGGTCCAGCGGTGTTCCAATTTTTTTAACCCCGTTGAAAAAAATGTTTTCTCTTGGTTTGCAAAATAGGCCTCCGTGGCGGCGATTATTTCCTTATTGGAGTGGAATCTCTTCCCGGCGAGCGAATTTTTTAGGTTCGGAAACAAAAAAAAGTCGCACGGAGCCAAATCTGGAGAATACGGTGGATGGGACAGCAGTTCGTAGCGTAATTCGACCAATTTAGCCGTGGCGAGTGCAGAAGTGTGAGCCGGTGCATTATCGTGGTGGAAAAGCACTTTCTTTTTAGACAAATGGGGCCGTTTTTCTTCTAACACGGCGTCAAATCGGCTCAATAGTTCGGCGTAGTACTGTCCTGTGACCGTTTTGCCCTTCTCCAGATAGTCAATAAAAATCACACCTTGAGAATCCCAGAAAACAGTGGCCATCACCTTTCCGGCCGACGGGACCGTCTTCGCCTTCTTCGGAGCAGGTTCACCGGGTAAGGTCCACTGTTTTGACTGCTTCTTGGTCTCTGGAGTGTAGTAGTGAATCCATGTTTCGTCGACGGTCACGTAACGACGCAAAAATTCTTTTGGATTGCGATTAAACAGCTCCAAACACTGCTCTGAACTGGTCACACGGATGCACTTGTTGTCTACAGTCAGCAAACGCGGCACCCACCTTGCTGACAGCTTCTTCATGCCTAAAATCTCATGTAGGATATGCCACACGCGTTCTTCTGAGATGCCTACTATCGCAGCTATCTCGTGCACCTTTAATCGGCGGTCTGACAAAACGATATCGTGTATTTTTGTCACGTTCTCCTCCGTAGTGGCTGTTTTCGGAGCACCTGGGCGTGGATCATCAAAAACCGACGTACGACCACGTTGAAACTCGTTATACCAAAATTTAACGGTCACCATCGAAGGAGAAGCATCCCCATACACTGCATCCAAGCGTTCTTTAATTTCACTGCGCGATTTCCCTTCCAAAAACAAGAATCGAATCACCGACCGATATTGTTCTTCCTCCATTTTTTCAAAAATCAACGGACACATTTGCTTTCACACGCTCTCAAAAATAAACTACAACTCCGATCCGGCTGAAATTTCGTCTGTAACCGTTTACAGGAAGATACTGCACTGTAGTGTATTTCTGTTGCGATAGTGGCACCATCTGGCGGTGAGGCTAGGTACTTGTCAAATGACCCTCGTATATATATATATATACTATATAGTCGTAAGCGTTATTTGTGTCATGCAGACCCCCCTCGCCCCCCTCAGCCCCCCTCAAAATAATGTAAAATTGTGATTTTTTGTACGTTATTTTGAGTATGGTAGAGCCCCCCCCCGGAACTCCCTCAGACACCCCTCGTGACCCCCCTCAGACCCCCCTCATTTAAATCGTCACTTAAAAGTTTATTTTTTTCATGTATTTTTCATATGTTTTATTAATAAGGTAGTATATCGACGGCTGAGAGGAAGAAGAACGTATCTCAGCGCGCGGATGAAGAACGACGTATCTCGGCGCACGGATGAAGAACGACGTATCTCGGCGCGCGGATGAAGAACGACGTATCTCGGCGCGAGGATGAAGAACGACGTATCTCGACGCTCGGTTGAAGAACGACGTATCTCGCCGCTATACTGGCCGTGCATTGGCCGTAAGAGATCATCCGCGCGCCGTGATACGTTGTTCTTCAACCGAGCGCCGAGATACGTCGTTCTTCATTTTCGCGGCGAGATACGTCGTTCTTCATCCGCGCGCCGAGATACGTCGTTCTTCACCCGAGCGCTGAGATACGTCGTTCTTCATCCGCGCGTCGAGATAAGTTCTTCTTCCTCTCAGCCGTCGATATACAGATGTAACGTTTAAGAGTCATTTTGAATTCTTAATTTCTGAAATAAAAGAGTAAATTATTGAGAAAATTACATTAATTATATATAAAAATATATTTTATGTATATTTCATATATTATATAAAATTAATAATTTATATTTTTCATATGTTTTATTAATAGGGTAATATTTATAGATTTAACGCTTCAGAGTAGTTTTGAATTCTTAATTTCTGAAACAAATGAGTAAATTATTAAGAAAATTACATTAATTATATATTAAGATATATTTTATTCTATTTTTTCCACATCACCTTGGAGGTAAATAGAAAGATGCGTTTTATTTTTAAGTGGTATCCCCAGTAGGCCTAATCCATAATGAATTGTATCCAAGATTTAAATCTTTAAGAATGTCGATGAAAATTGTTACTCAGAGGTTTTCGGGGTCATAAAAAGGATGCATCCACAGATATGTGAAGCTTACGAAGAAGTTGACGATCTCAAACATAATAAGATGATAGGTATTTGAGTCCCATGGAAGCAGCATGAAGATTACAAGAATTTCCTTTATGTGGTAGAAGTCACACCGTAATACGTTTAGCAATTCACACCGAAAATAAACAAAATATAATTTTCGAAGGAAATAAAGAGGAAAAAGCTTTAGATAACTGGAAAACTACATTAACTTCGTGGTTTGAATTAAATAAAAAAGATAAAAATGCAAAAAATATTAAATACGTTAATATACCAAAATATTATATTTTTAAGAATAAAACTTGGATATAACGTCAACGAGAACTAAAACATGTTGCTATAGGACGGTTAAATGTAGTATCTCCAAGAGATATTGAAAGATTTCATTTAAAATTAATTTTAAATCGTGTTAAAGGCGCAACATCTTCTGAAGAAGTACGTACATTTGAAAATAAAACATATAATACTTACAAAGAAACAGCAATACAAATGGGTTTAATCGAAGATGATTTACAGATTGACAACATTTTTGAAGAAGCTTGTAATATAATGTTACCTATTCAATTGCGTAAATTTTTTACTTGGTTTTTAATAACAGATAACATTAATGGTAATACTATTTGGACAAAATTTAATAAATATTTTACAGAAGATTTTGACAATAATAAAAATAACCGCGCTCTTCATCATATAAACGAAATTTTAAAAGTTGAAGAAATATCTTGTAAAGATTTTGGATTACCTGAACCTGATAAAATTTTCGATACAAATAATGAAAATAATAAAGAAAATATTTTATTCTGTAAACAAATGTTTAATAATTACTATAGTCAATTAAACACAGATCAAAAAACAATTTTTACACAAATATTAAATAATGAACATAAAATTAACTTTATTGATGGTCCTGGAGGTTCAGGTAAAACGTTTTTATATAAAACTTTAATTTATTGTTTTTTGTCAGTAGAACAAAAAATTATATCAATGGCTTGGACTGGTATAGCATCTATACTATTACCAAAAGGTATGACCAGTCATAAAACTTTTAGATTACCTTTAGATTTAAACAATATTGAAAGTGCATTTTTAAAATTTGAATTAGATAAAAAAAAATTTCCTGAAGTTTTTGCGATTATTTGGGATGAAGCGTCAATGATTCCACGTAAAGCTTTAGAAATTATTGATAAAACTTTACAAGATGTTTGTAATAATAATCTACTATTTGGAGGAAAATTATTAATTTTAGGAGGTGATTTTAGACAAATTCTCCCTGTTGTTAAAAATGTTTGTAGAAGCACAATAATTCAAAAAACAATAAAATATTCAAATCTTTGGTCATTATTTAATATAATGTATTTGAAAGCAAATATCCGTTCAAAAGATATCATGTTTGCTTCATTTTTATTAGATATTGGAGAAGGTAAATTTAATTCATTTGTTATACCTGATAGTTTTAAAACAAACGATGTTTGTTTTAAAATATATGAAAATATAAATTGTAGTATATCAATAAATAGAGTTATATTAACATCACATAATGAAGATGCAAATATTATAAATAATAAAATTTTATAACTATTAAATACTGAAGAAAATACGTATTATAGTTTAGATTATGCTACTCATAAAGATGTAAATTTATCTCATGATAACATCCATATTAATTACCCGATTGAAACTTTAAACAATATACGTGAAGGACTACCACCACATAAATTAAAACTTAAAATAAATACTATTGTAATGTTAATAAGAAATTTAAGTATTAACGATGGATTATGTAATGAAACACGATTAAAAATTACTAAATTATTTAAATACAACTGTGACGGGCACCGATACAAGGTAAGGGAATCGCGTATACTGCGTCGCGAGATTCGAATCTCGCGCGCTTACACGTACCGCGATCGGCAGAGCACCACGCGGATCAAGCGATAAGCAGATGAAGAAGGTGACGAAGCCGCCACGCCGTTACGAGCGGGAACGCGCGGCCATGTTGTCGACCCCTGTGACACGCAACAAGTCCCGTTTTTGGTGAGCCCCGCGTCTCCAGTTTTTTGTGTGTGTGTGCCGCGCCTCCACCACTGCAGCGAATCACGAGACGGCCACCACCCATAGGCGGAGTGAGAGCGACAGAGAGAGAGTACGCGAGCGCGAGGACGAGCACGAGAAGGAGAGAGAGAGGCAGCTTTCCATAGATTGCGTGCGATGGCTGGCCAGCCACGAGTAAGTAGGCTCTACACTGGTATTAGCATTTCTTGGTGACGGGAGCGCGAGATAATTCCCCCCCGTCACCGACGAATAAGCGGCTCCGCCGTAACCGAGAGCGTGCGTGCGGTAGTGAAAGTCTCGGCCTGTCGCGTTCGGTGTTGATTCATTGTCCGGGTTTCGCGCCCCTTAGCGCGTTTATCTTTCTTGGAATAAACCTCTTTGTCTTGTTTTATATTAAATAGTCGAGTCACGAGTACTTATTGAGTGCGCCTTAACCTATGCATAATTTCCCGAATACCGCCCCCTACCCTTTTCAGCAGCTGCAGCTAGTCGCAGGCATTGCCTCCTAGAGGAACATCGGTAGCGGGAGTACGTATCTCAATAGCGGCTCGAGAGGTTAGACCGAGCGGTGTTGTACGCGGGAAAGACCGACTGCGCTGGTAACGCTAGGTCATAGCAGCGCCGGTTCTAGTGGGAAGCGGCCTAGGCTTTCTACAATAGAAGCCGGGCTCGCATGTTCGGAACCTGTGCCGAGGCGCTTCTGCCGGACTACAGGTAATTCTACAACGGTGAGTTGATCGGGCGTAGAATACCCCCGTATATTACCCCGTGAACCCCTGAGAGGGATTAATACCCTCTCCCTAACTGAACCCCGTTACAACTGGCGCCCTTACGTGCTGGAAAGCATATGTTAAGGAATAATTCGATTATTTAAACAGATCGAGACTCGCGTTGCGAATAATTAATTATCGACAGGGATAATTAATTAAGACAAAAGCGTATAGTGTGTGCAAGGGTAACCAACTGGTGCTTTATAACCTTGCTTGGAGGGAATAACCCGGCCTGCACGTACTTAGCGAGGACATTTCTTGTGAAGGCCAAGCATTGTTGAAGTACTTAGTGAGGGCAACAAAGAGATTAATTAACAATTATTTATTTATTATCCATTACACTATTAATTAATTCTTTTTTATCAATAATAAGTTTTTAGCGTTCGATCTCTTTGTTGGGCAACTCACATGCACGCCGGGGCGTAAAGCCGAAATTTTGATTTAGCACGCGGAATCGTTTGCGCATGCGCTGGAGGACATTTTGTATATAGTGACTTGAGTTCCGCGCATGCGCAGTACGCGGAAAACGCAAATTTCAACTTTTCGGCGCAGAATCGTTTGCTCGCGTGCCGAATAGATTTGCGCAGATAGTAGAAGTTAAAAAGTCAATTAGTTTACTTGCAATTTGCAATTAAAGGCATAAAACCCCGCGAAATCGCTTACGCATCCGCGAGATCGCGAGTGCACCGATTTTGACGTGTGCGCACACGCGGAAGCGTCTGCGCACGCGATAAAAACGTCTGCACACTGCGCAAACAAGCGAATTACGTTTGCGCAATAACCATAAAGCGACATAACCTCCAAGCAAGCAGGGTAAAAAGCGAATTACCCTGGTCTAGCGATTAGAGATCGAACCACCAGTTGAGAAAATTCGTATTTTCTTTAGCCAGTGGTAATCCAATAGGTACCTTGTGAAAGATATCACTGGCAGTGCGAAAGCACTTTCAAGTTCCGCGTTATTGAACTGAAAATCCCCTTGCGCACACAAAAACTGCGAACGGCTCTGTTGACCAAGTGGGTGTTGGGGACATATTGACCGGAGGAGTTTGAAGAACCAGTGGGGCCGGGAGATACGATCGCCCGGCGGAAAGCACTGAGGACAAGCCTTCTGGGTTAATTCCTCAGGGAAGATGAAGGCACCTTCAGGCAAACCTCCAGCTGGGAAGTACACCCACTGGAGGTAGTGCTGAAGAGTGAGCCAATAATGAAAATAGTGAGGGAAACGACGTAAGAAGCAGCGTCGCGAGCCCAACACCCACACCCCCATGAACCCACGGCGCGCGACCAGATCGCCAGCGTTGAAGAAATCGTGCAAGTACACATGGAAAACGCAGTAGAAGAAGATGATCCGCAACGAGGCGACCTACACGACGATGAAGAAACCTCGCTAGAGGAAGAACCACTGCCACATCGAGAAGACATGTTGCGTCTCCAGGCAAGCGACGGGACAGAGTTCCAGGTGCCTAAGGACGTCAGCCTGCTATTAGTGGACCTAATAACGAGAGTAAAGTCGCTGGAGGAGAGGTTAACAGCAGACCACCAGCGACAAGCAGCGTACAATATCCACATAGCGAGGCTGGAGACAAAAGTAAGGTCGCTGGAGAACAAACTAGACCATCAGCGACAAACAGCGTCTAGCACCCATATAGCGGACACCAGGCCAGGACTGAACGTGCGGTTTGAAGACACGTTCACGATCCCAGAGCAGAACGAAGCCTGGGATCGTAGGCAGCCTTCGCCACCGCCAGCTCGCCCTAGTGACCAGGCTGACTTAACTACTCCGCGCCAGGAAGGTCGGGATTATTCCACTCGAGAGATATCAGCCAAATAGTGCGGAAGTGGCAGATACGCTTCTCTGGCGCGAAGAGCCAGAGCATAGACGTATTCCTGGCGAGGCTCGAGGATTGCAGAGTCCTAGCCAACCTCACGGAAAAAGAGGTGCTGTCGTCGCTATCGGAGCTCTTCACAGACACAGCGGCCACGTGGTACCGCAATGAGAAGGAGAAGTGGGCTACGTGGCAAGACTTCGTATCAGCGGCGAGGCGCTGGTACGGAACGACAAAAGGATTCCAGCAGCGGCTAATAGCGGAGACTAATAACCGCGCCCAGGGGGAAGAGGAGGCCGTGAGGGACTACGTCACGTGCCTCATAGCGATCAATCGCAAGATATCGCCTCCCCCCAGCTGGAGAAACAGCTCGATCAACTCCACCGGAACCTCCGACCACAGCTGCAAGCCATGGTTCGGAGGACAGACTTCCAGACAGTAGAGGGTTTGTTAGAGCTGGCGGTGGAGGCGGAGCAGACTCTGGAAAATTCCAGAACTTATAGGCCCCCTCCACAGCCAGCGACGACGCTACTGCCGGAGATGGCTTATAAGCCGCCCCCTAAAGCCGACCCGCAGAGGAAGCCCAAGGCAGACGCCAAGGAGAGCAAAGTAGCTGCTGCGGTCGGCGTGACTGAGCCCAAATCGGAGGCTTTGGAGGACATGCTTCGGCGGGTGCTAAAGCAGAGCCTTGTCGAGCTAGCAAGCCCTCGAGCAGAGCACCCATCGAGGCATGCGCCTGGTGGCCAGCGTAGAGGGCGTGGCCATCAGCCGCCTGGGCGAACGGGAGCACAAAGGCCCCCGGCGCCAACTCCGGTGGGCAAGGACGCGAGTTCGGGAGGGGATTCCGCGCCGCCTGCCAAACTTGTTACTCATGCGGCGAGATCGGCCACATGGCCAGGTATTGCCCCAATTGTCCGGGAAACGGGAAGGGGGGTGATTAGAGAAAATCGCCCCCGCCCAAGTGCCCGGGGAGCTCGAGCAGTGGTAGTAGACCCACTCGAGCCAACCCCGGCGGCACTCCGAGTGCCGAGCCCGAAGACGACTCCAGTGTGCGAGGACACTGCGGCCACGTGCGACCTTCGCCCGGCCTCCGAGGAGTCAGATGCTCACCCGCCTCCAGACCGAGGAGAAGCTTCCGTCGGCCGACTAACCAATGCAGGGACGCGCTGGTGGGTTCGAATTGAGGTGGGTGAGTTCAACCTCCGAGCGCTGTTGGATCCGGGGGCATCCACCACGGTGATGGGCACCGTCGGGCTCCAACTAGCCACAGCACTCGGGAAAGATTTCGTGGCGTCCGAGAAATAAGGCGTGAGGCTTGCGGATGGTAGCCGCAGCCCCTTGTTAGGCCACGTGTTTCTCCCACTCACCGTGGGGGGGCTTACTCGCGAAATTAGAGTGGCCATTATGCCCCAGCTCGATGCAGACTGCTACTTAGGGGTCAACTTCGTACGTGCGTTCAGGGCTGTACTTGACCCGGATACGGATAGGCTCTTTTGTAAGGACTCAGACGCCTACGTCGAGCTGGAAGTAGCCAGCTTGACGGCCGATCCAAGCGCAGTGTCTGCTATCGGGCTCGAGGATGCTACGAACGTTCAGCGGGCGGAGCTGAAGGAAATGGTAGACGCGATCCTGAGCAAGCTTCCGCCAGGTTTAGAATGCGTAACGGGCGTGGAGCATGAGATCACTCTGCGGGATACTCGACCAATCAAGCAGAAGCACTATCCAGTCTTGGATAAAGTCCAAGAGGAGATGCACCGCCAAGTAAAGGAGATGCTCGAAAAGGGCGTGATCGAGTCCTCCCGAAGCGGTTGGTCGAGCCCCATCGTGATGACCCGGAAGAGTGACGGAACACGGCGGTTCTGTGAAGACCTGCGCAAGGTGAACGCAGTCACGGAACCAGATGCCTACCCCTACCGAATATGCAGGATATTCTACGGAAGTTGAGGAAGGCGAAGTTCATCTCCACGCTCGACCTTAAGAGTGCGTACCACCAGATCCCTCTGGCGGCGGAAGCGCGACCCATAACAGCCTCTACGTCCCCGGGATGGAGCTATACCAATTCCGGCGGATGCCGTATGGGCTTACGAACGCGCCCGCCACCTTCCAGCGGCTCATAGACCAGGTGCTCGGACCCAAACTAGAGCCGTACGTCTATGCCTACCTCGACGACTTTATAATTGTCGCCGAGACATTCGAGAAGCATAAGGAGTGCCTCCGAATGGGCGCCCTCGGAAAGCCCCCTGACCGTGCCGATTTCCTACGTCGCGGCCGGTGGGAAACCACAGCGAGCCTGCGACGCCCAAAACCCCATACCACGACCTCACCAAATTTCCTCTTTCTCTGTTTCAGATACTCGAAATCCCAGAGGAGACCTTCGGGGAGGTCCTCGCCGGCCTGATGCGGATGGACCTGGGGAGCGTGGCCCATGGTATGGTCGAGGCCGCCCTGCACGTCGTGCGTGAGCGGCAGCTCGAGCAGGAGCGGGAGCGCGAACAGGAGGCGAGCTGGGAGCGCCCCGTGATGGATGAGTGGGACGACGGGTAAGCGGAAGCTGGTCGCGCAAGCCCGGGGGTCCCAACATCCTCCATCCGAGATGAGCTCAGTCCCCCTCCCGCGGATCCAATTCCGCTCGGCTGGCCGCGAGTCTCCACCTCCGAGCGCGCCACCCAAACGGAGGAGGACGACGGCCGTCCCCCAGCCACCTGGGAAGAAGTGCAGGCGGTCTTGGAGCGGGCCCGCGACCTCGACGGAGCCGTCCAGCGAGCTCGCGACGCCGCTTTCGCCGCGTTCGAGGAGTGGCGCAGAGCCAACCCGGCTCTGTCGGAGTAGGCCACCAGGTGGCGGCGTATGGTCAAGGATAAGAGGGAAGTGCTGGAGCACACCGCCACCTGGCGGGCGGACCGCCGACAGGCTCGGAGCCGGCGAGCAACGGTGGAGTTGCAGGCGGCCCAAGCCCAGCTGAGGGCCGAGGAACAGTCGTTCGCGGAGGCCCGACGCCGGAAGGAGCAGCTGGCCGGAGCCACGGGTGGTTCTGGCGACCAGCCACCCCAGCCATCTCCCTGGTACTGCCCGATCTGCGGTACAGCCACCCCGAGTGGGGCACGCAGGTGCCCGGGCCGGGCCAACCATCCTCCCAAGAGGAAATAATTGTATATAGGAGGTCCAATAAAGACCCTAACCCCGGAACTAGTCGTCCGCGTTTCATTTTTTACCATCAGCGCCCTATTTCCTTCCTAATTGATATAGCGTCCAGAGTACGCCAAATCTGGGTGGGGGGTGGACGGGCGCCGATACAAGGTAAGGGAATCGCGTATACTGCGTCGCGAGATTCGAATCTCGCGCGCTTACACGTACCGCGATCGGCAGAGCGCCACGCGGATCAAGCGACAAGCAGATGAAGAAGGAGACGAAGCCGCCGCGCCGTTACGAGCGGGAACGCGCGGCTATGTTGTCGACCGCTGTGACACGCAACAAGTCGCGTTTTTGGTGAGCCCCGCGTCCTCAGTTTTTTTGTGTGTGTGTGTGCCGCGCCTCCACCACTGCAGCGAATCGCGAGACGGCCACCACCCATAAGCGGAGTGAGAGCGACAGAGAGAGAGAGAGTACGCGGCGCGAGGACGAGCACGAGAGGGAGAGAGAGGCAGCTTTCTGAAATTTTATAGTGACAAAGACAGTGGATTAGGGTTACTGGGGATACCACATAAAAATAAAACGCATCTTTCTATTTACCTCCAAGGTGATGTGGAAAAAATAGAATAAAATATATAATTTTCAATATATTTTCTTGATATATAATTAATGTAGTTTTCTCAATAATCCATTCTTTCGTTTCAGAAATTAAGAATTAAGAACGACTCTTAAGTGTTATATTTGTATAAACTATCATCCATACAAAATATGAAAAATACCATATTAATACAACATATGAAAAATATCTACGTTGAAAATAAATAAATTATTTACTTGTCAAAATTGGGGGGTTGGCGAGCGGAGCGAGTAGGGGGGTACCCCCCTAGTTTATATATATATATATATATATATATATATATATATATATATATATATATATATATATATATATATATTGTACAGTTTTTTAAATAAGTTTACGAAGAAAAATATTAAAATGTTTTTAAGAGCGTAACTACTTGAGTTAAAGAGGTAAATATCTATTGCAAAATAATGTAATATTAGTTTTATTTTTTCTATTCTTCTAATTATAAATAATACTCATACTCACAATACGCATACTCTCTGAAATCCGAGGTTATTGTAAGGGTAAGAAAAAATACACGTAAGTAAACATAACTTTTAGAGGGGTGTCTATAAGCTGCTCAGAGCCTTCTTTCCAATCTGGGCTATTCGAGTCTAGATTTTATAATCTACCATACTAATTCTGTAGGTCGACCTAATTTATACTATTTTAGTATTGTAATATCAAAATGTGATGTTACAACGTATTGTTATAATTATAAAGTAATATATGAAAGTTCTATGAAGTAATTCTATGACATCACCATTGGTCAGCAATATTTATCTTTTCAAGAAACTCCCTGTATTTTGTATATTATAAATCAAGTATAAATTTAATTATTCCTTTTAAATCATTTTAAAAAACAGCTTTTGAATATCTTATAATATTTTACTAAGATATATGTTATTATATTTTCCATGAATATTTAAGAAATTTTTTCAAGTTCAGAAGTTATTTTTGTAAAAAATAATACTCCGGGAGGTAGATCTCACATGAATTAGAGCGTTGTGAAATTTCTTTAAAATGTTGGTATACATTAAGATTACAAAAATAATTTTTTAATAACAAAATAATATATTATAATACATATACTGTTTGTTGCTTACTTTCTTTACAAATGGTTTGTTGAACACATGCATCTATAACAAAAATTTTCTTATTTGACAATTTTTTGTATAAACAAATCACAAATATTTTCTGAAAATTCTTCTTTTCGTCTTTAATATCTTTTGTAACTATCATTGACAAATATAATAAACCGTATGTATTTAACATTTCTATCTGATATGTTTAGTAGAAGTTTAAACATTTAATTTTTATTTGAATGAACGTGAAAAATACAAACAAATTAATAATAACATAAGTGAAATCCATATTATGATTCCAGTGAAAGATCATAATCTGCGTATCTACTCATAAAATCTTTAAGATTTAATAAAAATTAATTTTTCCGTTTAAAAGAACACTTTAAAATAAATAACTGTAAATTATATAATGTTAATATGAAATAATTATTATTAGATAAACAACTTACGAAATGACTATTAACCCGATCAACGTTATAAATTTACTTTTACTGTCCTTTCAAGTAATGAATATAAAAGAAAGTCCTACTACAACAGAAGAAATTGCATTGAAGGATAGAATAGAAAATTTTTTACTGGATTGTATGAATGACTTTAACGAACCAGAATTCATTCAGCAAGAAACATTGGATTTTCAAGAGGCATTCAAAGATGTTGAGATGCAAATTGTTGAAGATAATGATAGAATATGGGCAGCAGACGTTGATGAAAGTTCACAAACATGTACTATGGATGAAGAAGATCTAATATGGGATTATAAATCTAAAGCTGTGGCGTACTGGAGAAGTGGTGTTACAAAAAATCTCGCTCTGAAAACTGTACAACATAAATTTCGAAAGTTAAGTCAATTACACAATTGAAACGATGGGCCCATACCTTAAATAAAGGAGGCACCTACAAAGAAAAAATTGGAAGAATTTCTAAATTTGTGTTAGATAATTTTCGTTCTACAATCGACGCTGGACATATAGTTCATGACGTAGACTTACGAAAATGGGCTTTGCAGGCTCAAAAAATTATTGGAAACGAAGATATAAGGTTTAAAGCGTCAGATCATTGATTAAAAAATTTTAAAAAGGCCTATAGAATAGTCAGCAGAAAAATTAACAAATTCATAACAAAAAAAACTTTAGAGGGGTCAGAACACTTACAAAAGGCAGCTAATGCTTTTGTTTCTGAAGTAAAAGAAATAATTAATATTAAAGATATAGAATCTATTTTTAATTTGGATCAAAATGGGTTTCAAATTGAAATGTATTCAGGAAGAACATTATCTGTTGAAGGAGAAAGGCAAATCGAATGCCTTGTAGAATCTGTTAATTCTTCAACGCATAGTTAGACTATTCAGCCCTTAATATCGGGTGACGGTAAGCTACTTTCTCCCTTGTTTATTATATTAACGGAAACTAAAGGACAATTTGGACCAAGAGTAGAGTGTACGCTATTTAAACCTTCAAATGTTTATGTAATGGCTTCTAAATCTGGCAAATTAACTTGAGGTATATGAAATTTACTATTACTATAACTTTTTACTTTTATCATATAAACATAAAAATGTATGTAATTATTACAGAACATTTTAAAACGTGTTTAAAAGATGTGTATTTTCCCAACGTTGGTCATTCAAGTGTTTTATTAATTGACTCTTGGAGTGGACATTGTCCTGATGCAGTGAAGGAAGCAACACCTCCAAATAAAAATGTCGATGTTAAAATAATTCCAAAAGGAACAACCAGTAAAATTGAGCCATTAGACATGTTTGGTTTTAGGATTTGGAAAAATTACGTAAGACACTTTTCCGACAGTATAATATTGATGAATGAAGATTTAGAACTGCATTTAAGAAATAACATAATAAAACTTCAATCATTGGTTCATAATCAGTTATCATCCCCTCGATATGTGAACCTATTCAAATATTCGTGGCATAAAAGTGGCTATGTTGATGCAAAGCCGAGTAAATTTGATAATCCAGTGAAATTTGGCTCTGGAAATAACTGTAATGCTCGTTGCGACGTTGCAGAATGTTCTAATCCAGCAATCGTAAGATGCTTTTGGTGCAAAAAATCATTATGTTTAAAGTACTTTTTTGATGATTATCACTATTGTCATGATTATAAAGAATAATATTAACAATAAATCCAAAAAATAGTCAAAAATATTTAATGTTATTAATAGCTATTGTTATTAGTTTATATTTAAATAAGTATAAAACACAAACTGTTTATTTTATTAATATTTTAGAAGTTTAATGTGTAAAAGATTTTTTTTATTCAAAATACGTGAATAGGATCTTGCACTATCATTACAAATATGAGAATTTTTGTTCGCGTTTAACTTTTTTTCAGCTGTAGAAAACTAGAGTGAATAAAAAATGTCGTTATACTGGTAAATACAGGGATACTACTTTCAAATTGAATGAATTAAATCAATGGTATCCGATAATTAGTACATTTCCGTATTTATTCACTTTTAATTTTCTTTCAAGTTCCAATTTTTGAATTTTGAATATGGGTAACTAATAAAGTATATAAGTGGTCAATATTTCTATTTGTATATTTAATTTGCCAAAAAAATAAGTCAAGAATTTTTAGATAGTTTTAGAATTAAGTAATCACAGTTGCACGAAAAAACTATTTTTTAGTTGATCGAAAATCAAATATTGTAATAAGGGGTTGTTTACCCCCTGAAGGGGGTAAATTTTTTTTAAGCGAGTTAATTTATTAAATTATGATTAGTTTTGTGTACCTATTATAAATAAGAAAAAAATGTATTTATATATACATATTTAATATTGAAATAGCATAATATCCGTTTTAGGGGTAGTTTACCCCTTGTAAAAAGCATTTTTCGTAAAACACCGGGACAAGTCAACTTTATTTTTTTAATTTGTTTATAATACAATTATTTTTTTAGGATTCAATCAATTTTGTAATTTTTTGAGCGTCAACATTGTCAAAATTTTAGGGCTTTTTTATAAAAAATAAGGGATGCTACCCTTCTAGGTAGAAATATTGCACAAATATTCGTTTTTCAATTGCGAATCATATCCACTTTGTTTCATCAAAAAATTTCAATTCGTTCCGGAGATATAAAAAAAAATTGTTTTTGGGGGTGAACTTTAAGGGTGGTTTTCACCCCTTAAATGAGCGTATGGGCATGTAAAAGAAACACCTGTCATATATGTTTGGATGTACTACAACATATCAAAATTTGAAGAAAATCGGTGAAGTACACCTGGGGCCCTTTCCTTGTTAGAAAAATGGAGCGCTTGGCTCTGTCCCTTTCTATTTGCACACCAACAAACGTACCCGGGTCTAGAACAGTTATTTTGAACCTAGATTCTAGCGCGTTAATAACAAAGTTTAATACGTCGCTTGTTTTCGCTATAACAAGTGTATCGTCCACGAATAAAACTAAAAACACATTTTCATTATTTACAACACCAATAAATACGGAGGCGTCAGACGCGCAAGCCTTGAATCCGTACCGCGACAAAAATGAACCGAACACTTGATTCCAACACCTGGACGCCTGTTTTAAACCGTATAACGCTCGATTTAACTTACACACTAGTCTTGCACTCTCGTCAGGTACCTGCATGCCATCCGGGATAGACATGTAGATTTCTTCGCTGAGGTCGCCATACAGGAAAGCGGTCTTTCCGTTGAACTGTGCCATCTCGAGATCCTCATACGCCACCATTGTTAGCAGCACTCTCAAAGTGTCATAGCGGACGACTGGAGAAAACGTCTCCTCGTAGTCCACACCGTGTTGTTGGCGGAAACCTCTAGCGCACAGACGCGCCTTGTACCTGTTGATCTGGCCAGACTTAGTGGGCTGAACCTTCAACATCCATTTGGCGTCAATGACATTTCTGTCCGGTGGTCTGGGCACAATAGTCCATGTCCCATTCCAGTTGTGGGCCTGCAGCTCCTCGTTGATCGCAGCTTCCCATTTACTTGAATGTGGACAAGAAATTGCATCAGCGTATGTGTCGGGTTCATACAACCCTGCGAAATTCGCCTGATATCTGGCAGGGAGACGGAGAGCACTTCTGTCTCGCAGGCGTGAATGCGTGGGCTGCTGCATATCTGGTTCTTCCTTTGACGGGTCCTCTTGAACTGCATCCTGGAATTCCTCCTCATCCGGTTCCGATGGTGGACCAGCAATCTATATAGGTTCTGGTGGTGGTGCATCGACTGACACCTCTGGGTCGTGTGGCGTTTTCTCTTTCTCTGGACTCATGATTGGGAACGTTGCTCCTTGATCATCGGGTGGCTTTTGGATGTTACGATGGTTTTTTTCATTAAAAGTAACATGGTGTGACACCTTCACTCTCCTTGATGCTGGCTCATATAGCCTGTAATTTCCAGAGTCACCTTCGTACCCCACCAGGATGACCTTTGCAGCCTTATCGTTCGCCAGCTTCTGGCGGTCAGTGGTAGGTTGTGCACGTACCCATCCGTGCCAAATATTTTCAAATGTGAAATAACAGGTTTTCTACCTGTCCATACTTCATATGGAGTAGTTTCGAGGTTCTTGTAGTTTCGAGTGCGATTTAGAAGATGGACAGCTGTTCCAACAGCCTCGCCCCACAGAAATTTTGGTTGCTTGCTGGAGTTGAGCACGCTCTTCATGATTGTGCAGTTGTCCCTCTCTGCCTTTCCGTTCTGCTGAGGAGTATATGGTGCAGTGGTCTCGTGCCTGATTCCTCGCTCAACCATGTACCTTCTCATTTTGTAGCTGCAAAACTCTAATCGGTTGTCGCTGCGTATTATCTTCATCATCATGCCAAACTGGTTGTGGATTAACCTCTCAAATTCCTTGAAATTTTCAAATACATCAGACTTGTGCTGCATGGTGTAGACGACCCTGTATCCTGATGCGTCATCCTTGAAATTCAAGAAATACCTTGCTCCGCCAAGTGAATTGACCTGAAAGGGACCACAAACGTCACTGTGAAAAATTCTCCCACTTGGCTGACTCTTTCACTTGTGCTTGGCTTATGGAATGGTAGTTGGTGTGATTTTGACAGGCGGCAGCTTTCGCAGAAGAAGTTGATGTCACCATTCAGCTTGGCTCCTTCTATAAGCTTCTTCTTGAAGATGCTGTGTAGTGTCGACTGGTTGACGTGGCCCAATCTCTCGTGCCAAACCTGGCAGAAAATAGTTCTATTTATTTCTGTTTTTTTCTCTTTATTTTTATTTGTTTCGATTTTTTTTTAATTTTTTTTCTGTTTTATTCCATTTTCTTCTGTACGAATAGGAACATTGGGTATAGAAAATAAACAGAAAAAAAAAATAAAAATGAACAAAAAAAACAATAATATATAAAGAAAAACAAAAACAAATAGATAAAGAGAATGATAAAATTACCAAACTCTATTTTATTAAATAATTAAATTAAACAGTAAAAAAACAGAAAAAAACAAGAACATATAAAGAAAAACAAAAATAAATACATAAAGACAATGCGGAAATTTTTTTTAAAATCATATGTTTTAAGATATTAAATAGTGGCATATTTTGAAATTTTTTTCGTTTCTTGTTTTCTTTAAGGAGTGTCTACATAATGTGCCTTGTGCTAAGGCACACGATTCTGAGTTAATCGGAGCAAATTAAGCCTGCAAGCCGGAGATTGGCTCCGATTGGCTCAAAGTTGTTTGCCTTGGCACAAGGCACATTATGTATACACTCCTTTAAGTTTTATACAGAAATAGAAATTAAATATTAGCTTAAAATGATAATTATTTTTTTCAAAAAAGAACTAATTCTGAAGTGGACTGTATGTTTAGAATTGTTTTATTTTTAAGAAATAATTTAAGGTGGTTAATAATTTAACCACTGTGATATCAGAAGCTTATTTATACAAAGTGTTATTCTTAGTGTCCATTTTTTGCATTGATAAACGGATTTTTGAATAAACATTTAGTGTATAAGATGTAAAGGTATATTAGAAAAGTTATTAAAAGTATAATGCAAGTGTTCAGTGACAGTTTAATTCAAGTTTTAGAAATAACTTTTTAGTACTCGAACTTTTATTGGAAACTTTATACTTAAAATAACAGGGATCAATACTAAAGAAAAAATAAATCCATACTGACTTTTAGAAAAAAAATTTAGTGTACAGATTGAAATCAATTTTGAAAGGAAGTGAAAGATATGCTATTGTGTACAAAAAAAATTTCAGAACCTTCGCTTCTGCCAGAAAGCTACCATCATCAACCATCGTCTGAATCTCAATATAATATAATTAACATTTTATTTACTGAAGTGAAAACTGTTATTCATTGCAATAAATATATATTAGTCGTATTCTCTTTATTAAGTAATAATGTTATATGTGAAAAAGAATAACCAAGAAAAAGTAAAAAGGTTCACCCTACCAGGTATTAAAAGAAGATCAATACAGGAGTGTTGCTGCTATAAACATTTTTTTAAGCATTTGGCTAAGGCGATACTGGCTTCATAACATGCATTAAAGATTTGGAAATAAATGATCGGACGCTTACGAAGCAAATTAGTTTTTGTAACGTTTAATTTTGCCGACGTTTCGGGAGTTTCGTATTACTCCCCTCTTCAGGGCTACGATGAAATTTTACAGATAGTAAGTTTTTATACATAAGAATTTTTAAAAAAATATAAATAATAGAATACCATTTCGTGTCAGTTACATCACTTTAAAGTTCGTCAAGAAGTTTTGGTTTAAGTATATACAGAAAATTGCAAAAGGATGGACAAGGACAATCTGTGAAAAAAATGTACGGATGCTGAATTTAGTTAACAATAATATGAAAATATAGGAGAGATTATTTAATGTGCGAATTTTAAACTTACGCCAGATTCTGTCCCTTCCACTCATTATTGCTCCGCAACTCATGTTGTAGTTTATTGGCGTGCGGAACAATACTGGGTGAAAATCGCAAAAGTCTGACGGAATTATGGAGCTACTGACTTTGATAAAGGAAGGGGGAGAGATGAAAGAGGTGGGAGGTGCTACTTCATCGAAGGTATGATAGCCTGTTAAGAACGGGAGAGATGGGTAGAGTTTGAGGAAAGTGTGGAAGCGAATCTCATCAAAATAGAAAGTGGAATTAATAAATAATTTGGAAAATTAGAAGCATCTAGGTATCCTGTACAAAATTGTTTTATAAGATCTATTGTTTTTTTGTATGAATTTTTTAGGAAATTTAAATCTTGAATGCAATTGAGGGTATTGTCATAGAAGTAAATATTTAACATTTCTGAAAACGAGCGTTTATAAAAATTCTTTTCTGTGTCTAAAATGTTAACATTCTCAAAGTCGATTTTGTGTCCTGTTTTTTCTACGTGTGTTGCTAGAGCAGAATTTTTTGAGCATTGTTTAACAGCTCTAATGTGCTCGGTAGTCCGAGTCTTTAGTTTACGTTTGCTCATGCCTATGTATGTGGAAGTGCAATCATGGCATTTGATCTGATAAACAATGCCGCTCGTGTGCATCTTGTCTGGACGGTCTTTACCTAAAGTTATTAAGTTATTGAATTTGTTTACGGATTGAAATATGGGAATCATATTGTGTTTATGTAGTATGTGATTGATTTTTGGAGAGAGATGTTTGATAAAGGGAAAGACTATTTTATTTTTTAGAAGTACAGAACGGGGAGTTTTTTCCTTATCTAGTGTATTACTGGCAATGACTTTGAGACGTTTGTAGATGTCTTTATTAATGATGTTAGGCGGGTAGTTATTACAGGAAAGATAATGCTTTACAATTTTTAAGTTGTCTTTGTGGAACTGCGAGTGTGAAAGCTTTATAGCTTTATCTACCAAGCTGTATATTATGGCTATTTTTTGTGTTTCTGGGTGGTGAGATAGATCGTTTATGTAACGCCCTGAAGCTGTACTTTTTCTATACCAATTTGTAATAATTTTATTGTTTGTTCTTATGATTTGCATGTCTAAGAAATTTATACTATTATTGGTTTCTCGTTCTATTGTGAATTCTAAGTTATTATTGTAATTGTTAAAGGAGGATAATATTTCTTCTATTTTGTCTTTCTTAACTATTAATAAACAGTCATCTACATATCTTTTAAATAACAAAACATCTTTACTGTAATTTTTAAGGCATGAGGTTTCTAATAATTCTAAAGCTATGTCAGCAAACCAGGGACTGGTACAAAAGCCCATGGGTGCAACCATAATCTGTTTGTAGTATTTTTTATTAAATTGGAGGAAAGTTGAATCTAAGAGCAATTTGATACCATCTAAGAATTCAATTTTGGAGAGATTAATTTTGTTATTTAAGTATTTCCATCGGTTTTCTATTGCATGTAGGATTAGGTCGGTAGGAATGTTGGTAAACAAAGAGACTACGTCGAAAGAAACTAACACAAAGCCATCGGGAACTATTATTTTATCGACTATTTCTTCTAATTCAATGCTATTTTTATGGTGGATTTTGGATGGGGGAAGTGTTTATTAAAGAGGATAGACAGACTTTTATCGAAACTGTATGTTGGACTGCCAATTGCCGATACAATGATCCGAATAGGGTTATTTTCTTTATGTATCTTAACCAATGCATAAGCACGAGCAAGGTTGGTATTATCTATCTCCGTGCGCGACACACCTGAAAAACAAGTATCAGAGTCTAAGACTCCTTTCTGCTCCCAATCTTTTATGAGACTTTTAATTTTATTTTGTAGAATGCGTAATGGGGACTTTTTTATGACTGTATAATATTTTTTATCTGATAAGGCTGTTTCTACTTTTTCTATGTATTCTGTGTTGTACATAATGACCGTGACATTGCCCTTGTCTGCTTTTGTGATGAAGATATCCGGATTATCTTTTTTGAATTTTTTAGTTAGTGTTAAGTTATTGTTAATCATTCTATCGTCTCTAGTTATGTGTTGTGTTTTGTTTTTTCTGATGTAATTATTCACTGTTGTTAGTAAGTCATCTTTTATAATTGCATTATTATTTTCTATGTTTCTAGTACCTATTTCTATGTTCTTTAAGCATTGGAACATTGTCCGTTTGTCTGGATTGATTAAAAAATTGAATTTTTCGCCTAAAGTAAGAGTGTCTTTTATAGAAGGAGGAATTTGTGTGCTAGTCAAGTTAATCAACCACTTATCTTTGGTTTTACTTATATCCAACTCGTCTTTGTTGTTATTAGGAGTGTCAATGTCTATGTGAGTCTGTAGGACTTTGATGTTATAGTGCTGTAAAAGGTCGTTGAACTTTTTGGTGTGTATAGTCGACTGTTTCTGTTTAAAGTACGTTAGAGTCTTATCGTAATATTTTCGAAATTCTTCTATTGTTTTCTCTATGGTAGATGCTTTTAACTTTGTAAGTTGACTATTGATACTATTGTTTAGAAATTTGATGTGTATGTGTAAATCTTGAATTTCTGAATTTAGTATTTTCCTTTTTGTGTAATCAATTAAATGCCTGACTTTTCTATTTATGAGATTGCTATGGAAGGATAAATTGTTAATAGACTTACATAGGTTTAAGATGTGGCGAGGAAAGATGTCAAAGCTCCTGCACTTCAATAAGAATTTCAATTCACTTTCAGAAACCGTCAACATTTTCATCATCTTCATCAAAATGTTAAAGTTCGAAATAATATTTTTTCTAAAATGGTATTCTATTTTTTTAAGGATTTTATGTAATTTATTGTCTTCTTGTGTGAAAATTGAATCGCTATTTGTCGAAATTGTCAAAGTTAATTGCTGGAACTGGTGAGTTGTTCCGTTGTACGTGGAGTTGTAGCGCTGGTTGTTTTTTGGCATATTGTGTCCTAATGCCATGTTGATTATATAAAAATATTCGTTCGTGGAATTTCTATTTGGAAATAAATGATCGGACGCTTGCGAACCAAATTAGTTTTTGTAACGTTTAATTTTGCCAACGTTTCGGGAGTTTCGTATTACTCCCCTCTTCAGGGCTACAATGAAATTTTACAGCTAGTAAGTTTTTATACATAAGAATTTTTAAAAAAATATAAATAATAGAATACCATTTCGTGTCAGTTACATCACTTTAAAGTTCGTCAAGAAGTTTTGGTTTAAGTATATACAGAAAATTGCAAAAGTATGGACAAGGACAATCTGTGAAAAAAATGTACGGATGCTGAATTTAGTTAACAATAATATGAAAATATAGGAGAGATTATTTAATGTGCGAATTTTAAACTTACGCCAGATTTTGTCCCTTCCACTCATTATTGCTCCGCAACTCATGTTGTAGTTTATTGGCGTGCGGAACAATACTGGGTGAAAATCGCAAAAGTCTGACGGAATTATGGAGCTATTGACTTTGATAAAGGAAGGGGGAGAGAGGAGAGAGGTGGGAGGTGCTACTTTAACAATTACAATAATAACTTACAATTCTGATGCATCATAAACTGAGGTATCAGAATAATTGTTCCAAATATAAAAGATTTTAAGCTAAAAACAATACTTTTTTATTTTAAGGAGTTAAAAACGGACTCGAGACGAACCAATTTTGTTTGATGAATTTATTTCGCCAACGTTTCGAAAGTGTTTTTTAACTTTCTTCATCAGGGCTGCGAAAGCATAGTTATAAAACATGTAGATTTATAAACAAAACAATATTAAACATAATATATAAGAAACATACCATAAAAACAATATTAACACATATTAAGTTCGTCTACGAGGAGTTTAAATTTCTCCTCATGAACGCAGCGTCGCCAATTCACTATTAAATACAATTACAGTTTTTAATAACATTAAGGAATTGAAATACAATACGTGTATGAAAGAATTTTTGTTTAAAAATGAAGTACTGGTAAGAACTTACAAAGTTTATGACGTTCTGCAAACATAACCAATTTTGGAAATGCCCAACTGTATTAGGACAACACCAAAATGGCACTAACGATAAATTAAAATTAAGGAGTAATGAATAACTGTTAGGATAGACAGGAAAGAGGTGATGGGGGTCGGGAAAGGGAAATAGTGAGGGATAGCGGTTGCCTCAGTCACACCGGTGGAACAGGAGCGCAAGCGATGAGGAGTAGTGGACGAGACCCATACGATAAGAATGCGGAGACTCTAGCGTATTAGGTGTGCCACCTCTCTAATCGTATGCTCACCTGATCCTACAGTACGAAACAAGACAGTAAAGTAATGGAGAAAAGAGTTTGTAAACACGTAGAAGGCAATTGTAAATATTATGAATTTAGATATGTTGCTTCTTGATAGTATCTATTGTCTTTTTATATGCGTTTTTTAAGAAATGGGTATCTTCTATATGGTTGAGTGTATTATTGTAGAAGTGTATGTGCATCATCTCAGAAAAAGTGCGTTTAAAATAGTTCGATTCTTTGTCTAGTATTCTGATCTTATCAAAATTTATGGAATGTCCTGTGTCCTGTGTATGGCCAGCGAGTGCAGAATTTTCAGAGCCTAATTTGACTGTTCTTTTATGTTCGTACACACGTTTCGTTAATTTTCGTTTACTCATACCGATGTATGTGGCAGAGCAGTTATTGCAGTTGATCTTGTAAACGATCCCATTCGTGTTTAATAAATCGAGACGGTCCTTTCCTAGTCTTATCAAATGATTAAACTTCTTAATGGTTTTATATATAGGAATTATATTGTGTGTACGGAGGATACGGTCAATTCAAAATCTGGTCGAGTCTAATGCCAATATATTTTTTAATAATATCTGGAGGGTAATTGTTACATTGACTTGATTGTTAGACTCGACCAGATCCGTAAAAATAATAGTAACGTCGCCACTTACAACACAGCCAATAATACTAAATCAATAGTCTCTAAAACAAAAATGATACTGCCATACATAAAGAATTTAACTCCAAAAATTGACCGTATCCTCCGTACACACAATATAATTCCTATATATAAAACCATTAACAAGTTTAATCATTTGATAAGACTAGGAAAGGACCGTCTTGATTTATTAAACACGAATGGGATCGTTTACAAGATCAACTGCAATAACTGCTCTGCCACATACATCGGTATGAGTAAACGAAAATTAACGAAACGTGTGTACGAACATAAAAGAACAGTCAAATTAGGCTCCGAAAATTCTGCACTCGCTGGCCATACACAGGACACAGGACAGTCCATAAATTTTGATAAGATCAGAATACTAGACAAAGAATCGAACTATTTTAAACGCACTTTTTCTGAGATGATGCACATACACTTCTACAATAATACACTCAATCATATAGAAGATACCCATTTCTTAAAAACGCATATAAAAAGACAATAGATACTATCAAGAAGCAACACATCTAAATTCATAATATTTACAATTGCCTTCTACGTGTTTACAACCTCTTTTCTCCATTACTTTACTGTCTTGTTTCGTACTGTAGGATTAGGTGAGCATGCGATTAGAGAGGTGGCACACCTAATACGCTAGAGTCTCCGCATTCTTATCGTATGGGTCTCGTCCACTACTCCTCATCGCTTGCGCTCCTGTTCCACCGGTGTGACCGAGGCAACCGCTATCCCTCACTATTTCCCTTTCCCGACCCCCACCACCTCTTTCCTGTCTATCCTAACAGTTATTCATTACTCCTTAATTTTAATTTATCGTTAGTGCCATTTTGGAGTTGTCCTAATACAGTTGGGCATTTCCAAAATTGACTATGTTTGCAGAACGTCATAAACTTTGTAAGTTCTTACCAGTACTTTATTTTTAAACAAATATTCTTTCATACACGTATTGTATTTCAATTCCTTAATGTTATTAAAAACTGTAATTGTATTTAATAGAGAATTGGCGACGTTGCGTTCATGAGGAGAAATTTAAACTCCTCGTAGACGAACTTAATATGTGTTGATATTGTTCTTATGTTATGTTTCTTATATATTATGTTTGTTTTGTGTTGAATGTGATTGGATCGTGGATTGTAGAGGTTCAAAAATAGTAGGCGTTTCGTGTGGAGACAAGAGACTTTATTAATGCGTGTCCGTTGTGCCTCGTAGCGTACATTGATGTTGCTGCTCTCTCTCTCGGCCGTCGCGCGTGATACTGTCTGAATGAGCCGGCCGGCGCGGCGAGGCACCGTCGGCAGGCGTCTTGGTAGATGGAGGGGCGGTAAAGAGAGACACGTGGAGAGCGCCGAGTGGCGCGACTCTCTCGCGTGTGTGTCTGTGGCCGGAATAGGGGGGCGCTCTCGCTGAGTCGTGAACATCCGCCCACCTTCGCCAGATTGGCGAACGGTCCCTAATCCGAAGGTTGGAGACGTATGACTTTGGCGATGGGGCGACGTAGCGTTGTGGTGGCCGTGCGGAGATCAACCACACGGACGTGGCCATCGCTCCCTGGGTGGATGGCTGTGATTTGTGCGATGGGCCACTTTGCTGGTGGCGTGAGCTCATTGCGAATGAGCACTAAATCCCCAATTGCGACGGAGGACTGAGGATGTTTCCACTTCTGACGGGATTGCAGGGACGTCAGGTAGTCCGTTGACCATCTCTTCCAGAAGTGCTGGGCCAGCTGACTGATCAAGAGCCAGCGCTTTCCTGCTGGAATGTTGTCGTTGGTGACATCTCCTTCAGGAACTATAAATGAAGATCTTTGTATGAGAAAGTGTGACGGTGATAGGAAGTCAAGGTCAGAAGGATCGTCAGTGAGAGCGGTTAAAGGTCTGGAGTTAAGGCATGCTTCAATGCGACACATAAGAGTAGCAAGTTCAGAGAACGTGAGAACTTGATCCCCAATGACTCGGCGCATGTGATGTTTAGCCGATTTAACGGCTGCTTCCCAAATGCCTCCAAAATGGGGAGCACTGGGAGGATTGAAAATCCAGGAGGTTCCTTCTTTTGTAAGAGACCGAACAACTCGAGAAGAGAATTCTGACGAAGCATCTACCATCTGTCTTAGTTGAACATCTGCCCCGACGAAGTTAGTACCTTGGTCAGAGTATAACTCCTTGCAATGACCTCGACGAGCCGTGAAACGATGAAAAGCGACGATAAACGCCTCACTTGAATAATCCTCAACTACCTCAATATGAACGGCTCTGGTGGCCATACAAATGAAGATGGCAATATAACCTTTCATCGTGCCTTTACCTCTAGATTTAGTGAGACGCAGATGAATAGGCCCGGCGTAATCGACGCCAGAGCGTTCGAAAGGTGACGACTGACAAACACGAGCTTTGGGTAATTCGCCCATTAATTGGGAGGGTACTCGCGCAGCATAGCGAGAGCAAGTTGTACATGCTCTGATGACTCTTTTAACTTCAGCTCGTCCCTTAACAATCCAGTATCGTCGTCTGAGTGTAGCAAGGGTTAACTGAACACCACCATGAAGCGTACGTTGGTGAGCGTCCCTGATTAATAAAGTAGTAAAGTGACACTTAGCAGGTAAAATAAGAGGATGCTTAGCATCTTCTTCGAGAAGAGAGTGAGAGAGTCGACCGCCCACCCTGAGCAAATGATTTTTTATCATGGGGTTTAGCGGTGACAGAGGGCTTTTAGCCGAAAGTTTACCTGTCCTTGCTAACTGATAAATATCAAACTTAAAATAGGCTTTCTGAATTAGGTAGATCAAACAAAGTTTGCTGTTCTCAATCTCACTAGCGCTGACCTCTTTTGAACTCGAAGAGCTTGGCATAGTAGGGATTGAAGAACAGAGATAAAGCTAACACCTAAATTTGAAGATGTCGCACGCTCCATTTTCGAGCAGACTCGATTAATGAAACGAAAGCAATACGAAGCCATCCGTAACAATTTATCTAACGAAGAGTAATTATTAATAAGGCTCCAAATTTCTAGAGTGGTCTCAACAGAATTTGGAGTGCTCTTACTTGCGACTAGAGTGTAATTAGGTTGAAAATTAAAACTATTTACGGTAAAGTTGAGCTCGTCATGAGAGCTCGACCAAGGTTCATGATTATCAGAGAGCCAGGAGGGGCCTTGCCACCATAAGCGATGTGAAGCTAGTTTTGAAGGCTCAATACCTCGTGATATAACGTCAGCGGGGTTATCGGCTGATCGCACATGGTGCCAATAGGCTTCAGGTAATAGAGTGTGAATTTCCGAACACCTGTTAGCTACAAAAACACCCCATCTAGATGGGTGATCCTTTAACCAAAAGAGGACATCTGCCGAGTCTGACCATAGATGAATACTTGCGATCTTAATAGGGAATGATTCGATGAAAGTTTGCACCAAACGAGCAAGTAGCAACGCAGCGCACAGTTCTAAGCGAGGTATGCTTAGAGTTTTAAGCGGGGCTACTCGCGTTTTAGCCACTTGAAGGGTGACAAGTACCTTTTGGTCTTGAATTAAGCACAGGTAGACTACTGCACCATACGCAAATTTGGATGCGTCTGCGAATCCGTGTATTTCGAGAAGTTCACACTGAGGTGTGTATCCACTCCAGCGAGGGATTTTGATCTCTGAGATCGAAGGAAGATCTTGTAACCAGTTTTGCCAACGATTAGAAGTTTCCGAAGGAAGATCCTCATCCCAACTAACCTTTAGAATCCATAGCGATTGCATAATAATTTTTGCAGTGATCACTACAGGCGCTAACCATCCCAAAGGATCAAAGATCCGAGCAATTCTCGAAAGAACTGAACGTTTAGTAAATGGTAGTTCCAAGGGGGAATTCTCGATGTGAAAACTAAAATAGTCTGTGTTAGGTTGCCAATCTATACCTAGAATAGGTACAGATGTTTCTGAAGCAAATAAAGAGATCGTATCTGCAGCTAACATATTCGAGGGTAGGAAGGAAAGCACTTCAGAGTTATTCGAAGCCCACTTTCGTAGATTAAGATCACCCTGCTTAAAGAGTTGAACCAGCTCATCTTGTTTCTGCAGTGCTTCTTCAAGAGAGTGTGCTCCAGACAACACATTATCAGAATACATTTCTGAACGAACAGCTTCAGCTGCGATCGGGTGATTTTTGCCATAATCTTCGGCTAATTTCAGTAGCGTGCGTATGGCTAGAAACGGCGAACATGCCAAGCCATACGTCACTGTTGTCAATCGATAAGTTTGAATGGGTTCACTCTTGTCAAAACGCCATAAAATCGACTGAAAGGGTTGATCACATTGCTCGACACCAATCTGCCTGAACATTTTCTCCACGTCAGCTGATAGAGCGATCTTATACCTACGCCAGGCACAGATCAAAGCGACGGGATTTTGAAGTAGATTTGGTCCAACGTGTAGAAGATCGTTGACCGAGACACCTGACTTGGTTTTACTCGAGCCATTATGTGGTACGACAAACACCATGATGTGGTAAGAAGGCTTGAGTTGTTCGAAAATGAATCAGAATTTGAAGAGAGAGACATGTGACCTAAGTCATGCTCTGATTTGCGAGGTTTTGAATTAGAGGTTTGAGTTTTGGGGTTAGTATTAGAAGACGATCTAGTACCTGCTTCGATGGCCTCTAAGGTGAGGGTTTGACTTCGAAGAAAGGCTTGAAGTTGTTCTATTGTGGGTGGATCGACGCTATCCCCTAAGTGTCTTTCCCATTCCTTTCTTGTATTTAAATCAAGCCGATTCAACGTAAAATGAACAATTAAATCATTACCTAACGAAGCCGCTCTATTTAGAGAGGTCAGACTAGCGATGGGATTGAAAATTTCCCTATAAATCCGTTTGATTTCTGATTTGACTGCGAAGATTTCCGAGATATGAGAGTTAACAATACGACGTTGATTTTCGTAATACTCGGTTAGAGTTGTCCATGCACGTTCATAATTGTCACCAGAAATGGGAAGAGATTTGATTTTCTCAAGTGCCTCACCTGTAAGGTGAGTGCGAAGATAATGCAATTTTAGAACAGGCGTTAAGTCTTCGCGACGATGTATGACTGAACGAAAGACGTCTCTGAAATTTTCCCAATCCGAGAATTTCCCCGAAAACTTAGGTAAATCTACCTTCGGTAAAGATTGAAACGAAACGTTAGTTACATGAGCAGGACTAGTAGCAACTGGGGCATCATTAGAATTGGAGGAGCCTTGATTGGTATCTCTAGTTCTAATAGCCTTTAAGTAATCAAGAAATTCTCCTCGACGGACATAAAAACTATCCTTAACCAAATCACAGATATTAGAAGTAAAATAGACATGATCTTTATCAAGAACCTCAAGCTTTAGAATGGACTCATTATGTAACTGAAGTCGCATAATTCGCTTCAAGGCCGGCGAGACATGATTCCGCGTAACCTTCCGTCATGTTATCTTTACCCTTAGATTTGAAATTTTTAAAGGAGTTTGTAATTTTAGCTTGGAGTAACAACTGTCTAGTATGTAGTCCCTCCATTTTGAGATCAAGTTAATTAGACTAGTAACGAATTTGACTATTTGAGCTTAGGTTTAAGTAAACTACTCTTACCCACTCGAGAGTAAAGTAAGAAGTAGTGAGAGTAATTACATCTAAGTCTTAACCTAGATTATAATACTTATGCTACAGTGAACGTTGAGATGCGCTTGACGACGCGACGTTGACTGCGTCTGCTTTCGTTCCCACGATGAATCAGCTGATGATCCGTAACGTTGATGTGAAGAACTTGAAGTGGAGTTACTGCAGACGTTGTGATCGCAGCTAGCTCCGCAACGTAGTCAGCTGTTGAAGATGCGTCCAGGTGCGGGTCAACAGTCGAAGTTGCAGTCCAAATTTGAATCAACAGGCAGCAGTATAACTGCAAGGTGCAAGTAAAATAAGTATTTGCTAGGTCGAAATTGCATTCAATTTCTCAAGACTAGTTAGATATTACAATAAATTTTATAATAAACTCAAACTCAATCAAAATGTATTAATCTCAATTAAATTTAAATTTTCATTAAATGAAAAAAAAGCACTAATTTGACTAGACAATAGTTGAAAAGTATTTTTAAATAAACAAATTGGAACGATACGTGTGTCCAAGTATTAGGACGAAGTATCCAAGCGCAATCGGATCGACGATAGATGCGAAGAAGATGGACTCATCCGAGAACAGCTCTGATCCGTTGATGTGCGCGACCCCTGTGGCGAAGTTGGACTCGTCCTCCTCCTAATCCTCTTGGTGAAGACGTATTCGATGTCCTGGACGTAGCGTGCCCTGTTCTTCGTCTTCTTGTATACGTCTCTCCTTCCCTCGTGGAAAGCTCGCTATATGCACGGCAAGCACCGCGCAGCTTGATGGAGAGGCAGCGAGCAGGCTCCATGTGGGTAGACCCTGGCTTGATGTGTGTAAACCCCGTAGCGTGTACGCTGCACGCGGGTACTACGTGACTTGGCTTATGTGAGCCCCGTAGCGTGTACGCTGCACGCGGGTACTCCGTAGAGAAATGCTGTGGACCCCGAGCGTGTACAATGCACGCTGGTTGTCCGAGTCTTGTGGTCTGCCGGTCACCGTACGAGCGCGGTGACTCGAGAGCTGGCTTTACAGCGCACGCTCTTGGCTACAAGACAATATGGCTGCCGGTCACCGTACGAACGCGGTGACTCGAGAGCTGGCTTTACAGCGCACGCTCTTGGCAATGTCTTGGAGTCGTTAGCGACGCACTCCAAGGCGTTTTTAGAGATGGGGAGAATAGCAATTGAGAATGCTATTTCCCCAAGTAAGCCTTAGTAATAGGCTTACTCGCGCGCGACGGCGTGATAACGAGAGAGAGAGAGAGAGAGACAGCAACATACACGCGAAGTCGGCATGCGGGCACATGCGACTTATTCGGCACTCACGACCACGAACAATTTTGATGCGTACCTGTATGGGAGAAAGGTAGCTTTCCCTATGCCACTCGAGAGTAGACATAGAAGAAAGAAAGACTTTTCCTCCTTGATGTGGCCATTGCTGCAGATTTCCTCCCACGATCCGGCTCGAAGGACCAAATGTTTTGTGTTGAATGTGATTGGATCGTGGATTGTAGAGGTTCAAAAATAGTAGGCGTTTCGTGTGGAGACAAGAGACTTTATTAATGCGTGTCCGTTGTGCCTCGTAGCGTACATTGATGTTGCTGCTCTCTCTCTCGGCCGTCGCGCGTGATACTGTCTGAATGAGCCGGCCGGCGCGGCGAGGCACGGTCGGCAGGCGTCTTGGTAGATGGAGGAGCGGTAGAGAGAGACACGTGGAGAGCGCCGAGTGGCGCGACTCTCTCGCGTGTGTGTCTGTGGCCGGAATAGGGGGGCGCTCTCGCTGAGTCGTGAACAATGTTTAATATTGTTTTTTGTTTATAAATCTACATGTTTTATAACTATGCTTTCGCAGCCCTGATGAAGAAAGTTAAAAAACACTTTCGAAACGTTGGCGAAATAAATTCATCAAACAAAATGGGTTCGTCTCGGGTCCGTTTTTAACTCCTTAAAATAATTAAAACCTACGAACATATTGCAAACACTTCAAAAATACTTTTTTATATTTCAGGGCAGAGCAGGAGTTACAGAAGAAGAGTTACAGAAATACAGTTGTATTTTGGTAATTTTATCTTTAAAGCTGTTTTCTACATAATGTAAAATGGTGGGCTCTGCCGTCGACTCCAGGTCCAGGAACTGCATATATTTTGATGGAACAGGTCCTATAATCTTGGTATTATATGACTATTGACTGATGAGTTGTATGTATCCAAGTTATTTAAGTAAATGATTTTTTATGTATATATATATATTTTTTTCATCTCTCCTACCAGTATTTCAGGGTTTCTACGGAACGCCCCTACCGCCTTGGCGTGGGTGCGTTTGATCCTAACACCCTTCCTATAGGGATATAGTCCCACACTATTCCTGCATTTGCCCAGGGTTCGTGCTTGCACACGCCTCCTGCGGTGTGGGAAAATCTCTATGCCACGAAGGAAAACCCACACCAGGAACAGCGGGCAGGGCAGTCAAACTTGAGTATGTTAGAGAAAACAAGCTCAGGTTATTCTCTCCTGCCTGCCGGCTTGAACACCATTAATGTTCTCTGTCGGTATGGCAGAGCGGTTGCCATCCAAGTTGTAAAAACTGTTTATTTATTACTTGGGTGTTCACTCTGCCATGCGACCAGAGAGTGCGTTAATAGACCGGCTGCAAGCCGCGGCCTTACCGAGGCATATGATCAATTTTTTCATACGAAAAAAGTCAGAGGTGCCCGGCCGGGAATCGAACCCGAGTCTCCCGGACGGAAGGCCGGGCTCTTACCCATGAGCCACGCGGCTCTAATAATTTTTTATATACTTTACATTACTGCACTTGTGATTCTCATTAAATACTTTCTATTTCAGATTCAAGTACAACGCAGACACAACTTGTAGGAGCGATGCACCATATTTTAGATTGTATTAAATTAGATTCAAGTTATTGTACGCTGCGACAAGGTATCATCTTACTGACCTTGTAATCGCATGATTGCATTTAAGAATTCAACTGAGCTTTCTGCGTAAGTAGTTAATCTAAGATGATTCTTCACCTTGAATTTTTTTCTTTTGTTGACATACGTAGGGCAATAGATTAGAATGTATTTTATAGTTCGCAATTTACCTTATAAGTTTCACTTTGGATTTTTCTTTGAGACTTTACTTTCTATATTTGTTTTTCGTTAAAGAATATTGTTAACACGTACTCAGTATTTGGGTTTGTGAAATTTCTACTGAACAGGGACATAATATTGTCTGTCACTTTATGGTTTATTAGTAGTTGCGTCGCATAAGACCGTCTACTCTCTCCATATCTATACAAACTGCTAGAAGAGATTGGTTGGTTTCGAAAGCATCGCATATGTTTGTTTCGAGAGCCAATAAATAATCTTTAGTCGAACAATTTTCTCCAAAACCGCTGCTTATTACGTTGCTTATTTGAAGTGCTCTTTTGGAGCTCGTGCTGCTTTCTTTCTGCCGTGTCTGGACGTTAGCGCTGCGTATCTGCGCGGCCGTGTGGAGTACTAACGCCGTAGCATCAACGGTCGGAGTTGCCGTGCATGCGTGCCGTATACATAAACACATGTGTCGTCTGGCTCCCGGTATTGACTGCGTTGTATGCCCTTCTCGGCGATAACAGCTTCGATTGAAGTAAATACGGTGTTCCGGCAGGTGTATTTCTCCTCGTCGTATCCGTTGGCTAGTGGCGATTCAGTATGGATAGCACGGCAACGGGGTCAACGACGAGAGCAGACCTGGTAAGCCCCTCTGACGTTCCTAACCTCTGATAGGTATGCTGATGGTACTGATGTTTTCTTACAGATAGCTGGGGCAGCGAGAGGAGCGAACAACCACCACAGCTGTCAGCTGTACTCTCCAGTTGATAATGTTGTTAGTGTCGATTATTTAATAGTTATGTGTGGTTTTTAGGTGCTCTACTCTCTCTGCGTGGCTCCCAGATGATTAGCTGCTCTGCGGTTTGGGCTATGTCAACTTCCCTGCTGTAGCTGTCCCAGACAATACATTTCTCCTAGTTGATGTACACGGAAAGAAATTTGGGCGAACAGTTGTCCACCGATGGAAGTCGGACACGCCAAGTTTGATATAAACAAAACAACCAACGATTTGGTGGTTTGCAATTCCAAATTGGGCGATCTGTTCGCTCAATTTTCGGTGTCTGATAGACGAAAGTTTGAGGGCGCTGCTCTCCGTTGTTTTTCATGAGCTGTGCTAGTCGGGTATGGAAGGTGATTATTTAGCTCATGTGACGTTTTTCGCACGAGCGAAGCGAGTGCAAAAAGTCACATGAGGTAAAAATCCTCTTACGCACCAGTTTCGAACCGTATTTTATACCCCGAAAGCCGAATAATCATATTAAAGTTATGATTTTGAGGTTAGGGCTCTCCGCGAGTGAGAAGTTAGAGGAACGAAGAATTGGGTGATCTGATAGCCCAATGGAGGCGGTCTGACGCCTAACGTCGCGAGCGCGCTGTTCGCCGACTAGCTAAACGTCGGTTGGACCAAATTTCTTTCAGTGTAGCTGATCGCTTAAAGGAGGGCTGCTAGCAGATTGATCATCGTAGTGAGCAGGCTGGTGTCCATGAGGTAGAGCCAGCCTGGACCATCCAACCCCACTGGGCTACTTCTGCAGCTTCCTCAATGATCTTCTAGTGTCAGTGCTTTAGAATGTGAGGTGGTAGGTAGAGAAGGCAGGGGAAAACTTAAAAGGTGTAGGGTGTGTGTTTAGAGGTGATGCGGATAGGTAGATTCAACCCGTCGCTTAGTTAGTTTTAGTAATTTCTAGTTTTCACCAGGGTATGGGAACTCGCCTCAGGGAATCTGTTGAATAATAATACATTATTGTGTATTCCGCAGACTTCCCAGCGAGACTTGCCTAGCTAAGGTTTTTCTGCCACGCTGTAAGTCTAACAAAGTCAGCTTGCATTTATTTTCTTTGATTGATTTGATACAAACCTATAGTAATTGGTAACTTCATGAATTTGCAATCGAATGCTGTAGTTGTAAATTTGCTTGATTTTATTTAATACTGTATTTGCATGATTTTATTTAATATTGATAATTACTTTATCAATTTGCTATCGTCGATTGTATTCATAATTTTGCATGACATTATTTAATCTGCAGCAATTCATGAATTCTTTACTGATCTGCAATATAATATTATTTATGTATTATTTATATCGCATTATTTATATAAGTATTTTTGTATTTATCGACTTTCAATCAAATGCAATTATTATAATTTTGCATGGTATTATTTATCACCACAGTAATATGGATTCCTTTATGAATCTGCAATGGAAATAATGTTTTTATGATTTTGCATGTTTTAAAAAGTTGCAGTATATGTATACTGCAGCATTACTATCAGTATGTGTATTGCATTACATTATAGAATGTTTCTATACAGTTTGAAATGTAAAGTTTTGTTCGTTACCAAATTTCCAGTTTTGGGAATTTTAAAAAATATTAATTTTATAAAAAAACAATTATTTTGTATATACTAATTATTCAAAAGAGACTAAGTAGATTTTTCTGCAAGATTCCTGTCTCTGAATAAGTTAGTAATCTCCTAATAAATCTAATTCCGATTCAATGGTCTCCGCTTTTATAACATGATCAATTGCTTACCACTATTACCAAAGCATAATATTAAAGATTAATAGTGTTTGATTTACAAGAAATAAGAAAATTAATAGTACATGATTTATAGGAAATAAGAAAATTAATAGTGAATGATTTATGAGAAATAAGAAAATTCAGAATGCATGATATATTATAAATAAGAAAATTCATAATGCATGTTGTAAAACAGTTGTGTCTAATAATACTAGTGCGTGTATTATTGCCTTATTTAGTACTATTATGTATCAAAGAATTACTATTAGTATGCAATTGCAGTACATGATAGAATGTTTTTATACAGTTTGAAATGTATAATGTTGTTTGTAAACAAATTTCCAGTTTGAAAATGGATTTTAAAAAATATCAAGTTTACAAGAAAAGAATCTTGTAAAAAAGGCTAAATTACAACTTCTTTTATATTATGCATGCCCACTGTGACTATTTTTTAGAACTACTGTTCCATATACAATAGTTGACTCCACCTACATCATCGACTAAACGCAACATGATTTTTGTGGAGTACCACATGGCCTTAAATACCATTTATTAATGTATTTAAACGTATTCAAGTAACTTTAATAGTTCAGAAATAATTTAATAATTTTAAAAAATTACTGTGATTGATTAAATACTACTGATTAATGTATTTAAACATATTAAAGGACTTTGTAAATTTTATTATGAAAACGTTATAAGAATAAAATACTTAGTTTATTTAAAAATTTTTTATTTATTTCTAAAAAATCCTTAAATATAAAAATATAATTTATTTATTCGAAGTAAAATTAACTAACAAAAATTTGTTTCGTAAATTATGTGTTGTATTTTCCTGTTAGTTTCTACCTTTTATTAGGCACGACCGCTACTCGGGAGAGCCTTATATTTTCACCAGAGTGAAAATTGTAACTCCCCGAAAACTAGCAATTTACTGTATAAAAACTATTTTCCGCCCAGAAATAGTTCATTTTAGGCGTTTTCTATGATGTATGTATGTACGTTCGTATGTAATCAAGTTTATGGATTATCTCAGCGAATTTTCGATGGATTTCATCGGGATTGCGGGAAAATACTCCTCTAATTATACCTAAGTGCTGGTCCCTTAACCAGAAAGATCGATGAAAAATTGTTCAAATGCGAGAACAAAGAAATATCTCAAAAAATCGATTTTTAAGCCTAATACCTAGAAAAATTAATTTTAAGTTAATATCTATAGGTCTGTCTGCTAAAACTAATTAAAATACACATTTTTTCTGTTGAAGACTTTTCTCTAAGAGCAATATTTACCAAGATAACTGCGAAAAACGGCAAAAAAGGTAAAAAATGGACGATTTTTGTCTATAACTTGACAGGATTTGATTTTACACGAAAATGTTAAACACAAAAGTTGTAGATTATAATAATACAAAACTTTTTCCCATTTAACATTTTCATATAAAATCAACTCCTGATGAGTTACACTTATAAAAACGATTTTAAACGTGTTTTTGTATGAATGAATGTGGATGGATCGTGGAGTGGGCTGGTTCAATAATTGACAGCGTTTCGTGTGGAGAGAGATCTGGTGGCTTTATTGAAGCTGTCCGTCGTGCCTCGCGGCGTACAATGTTGAGTTGCTGCTGTCTCTCTCGGCCGTCGCGCGTGAACTGACGCCGGCCGGCGCCTTTCGAAGAGTCGGCGGCGTACTTTGGTAGATGGAGGGGCGCAGAGAGAGATGCGTGGAGAGCGCTGATTAGGGCGAGCCTGGTTCCGGGCTCGAGCTCGTGTAGGCGAGCTCGAGCTGGCGCGAGCTGGAGTGCTCGTGCTGGCTCGGTATTATGTTGAATCCGGAACATTCCACCCACCTTCGCCAGACTGGCGAACGGTACCTAATCCTTTGGCAGGAGGCGAACGACCTTGATGATGGGGCGACGAAGAGTTGTGGTAGCGGTGCGTAGATCTACCACGCGGGAGATGCCATCCCTACCTGGATGGATGGCGATGACACGGGCCAGCGGCCACTTGGCTGGCGGAGTGAGCTCATTCCTTATGAGCACGAAATCGCCCACTGCTATAGGAACCTGCTGCTGCCTCCACTTTTGACGGACCTGAAGAGAAGTGAGATATTCCGTTGACCATCGTTGCCAGAAGTGTTGGGCCAGCTGGCTAATTAGGAGCCAGCGCATTCCTGGAGGAACGTTGACGTTGGTGACGTTTTCTTCTGGAACTAAAAATGATGAACGTTGTATAAGAAAGTGGGAAGGTGATAAAAAATCAAGGTCAGTTGGATCGTCGGTGAGTGCAGTTAAAGGTCTGGAGTTAAGGCAAGCTTCAACACGGCACATGAGTGTAGCAAGTTCAGAAAAAGTAAGAACTTGTTCTCCGATGACTCGGCGCAAATGATGTTTCGCCGATTTAACTGCGGCTTCCCAAATGCCTCCAAAATGAGGTGCACTGGGGGGATTAAAAATCCAGGAGGTTCCCTGTTGAGTAAGAGACCGAACAACACGAGCAGAGAATTCTGACGAAGCGTCTACCATCTGCCTTAGTTGAGCATCTGCCCCAACGAAGTTAGTACCTTGGTCAGAGTATAACTCTTTACAATTACCTCTACGAGCAGTAAATCGATGGAAAGCAGCGATGAACGCTTCGCTGGAATAATCCTCGACTATCTCGATATGAACGGCTCTGGTTGCCATGCAAATGAAGATGGCTATGTAACCTTTCATCGTGCCCTTTCCTCTAGATTTAGTGAGACGCAGATGAATAGGCCCGGCGTAATCGACGCCTGAGCGCTCAAATGGCAGAGAAGGACACACTCGAGCCTTTGGCAACTCACCCATTAATTGAGTTGGAACTTGAGCGGCATGGCGTGAGCATGCGAGGCAAGTTCTGATGACTTTCTTGACTTCAGATCGTCCTTTAATTATCCAATACTGACGTCGGAGAGTGGCAAGTGTTAATTGAACACCACCATGAAGAGTACGCTGATGGGCATCTCTTATCAATAAAGTCGTCAGATGACAATCAGCTGGAAGGATAAGGGGATGCTTAGCATCTTCTTCTAAAAGAGAGTGAGACAGACGACCGCCCACCCTGAGTAAATGATTTTGTATCATGGGATTTAGAGATAAAAGTGAGCTTTTAGACGAAAGTTTTCCTGATCTCGAAAGTTGCTGGAGTTCAGTCTTAAAATAAGCCTTCTGAATTAAGTGGATCAAACAAAGTTTGATGTTTCCAATCTCACTAGCACTAACCTCCTCAGAAGTCGGAGGGTGATGGCGTAGTAGGGATTGAAAGACAGAAAAAAGACTAACGCCTAAATTTGACGACGTCGTACGCTCTATTCTCGAGCTGACTCGATTAATGAATCGAAAGCAATACGAAGCCATTCGTAACAGCTTATCTAATGAGGAGTACTCATTAATAAGACTCCAAATTTCTGGAGTAGTCTCAACAGAATTTGGAGCGTTCTTAGTTGCGGCTAGAGTGAATTTAGGTTGAAAACACAAATTATTTACTGCAAAATTGAGCTCGTCATGAGACCTCGACCATGGTTCGACACTATCAGAAAGCCAAACGGGGCCTTGCCACCATAAACAATGAGAAGCTAATTTTGAAGGCTCAATTCCTCGTGAAATGACATCTGCGGGGTTGTCTGAAGAACGCACATGATGCCAATATGCGTCGGGTAATAGAGTGTGAATTTCCGAACACCTATTAGCCACGAAAACACCCCATCTTGAAGGGTGGTCTTTCAGCCAAAAAAGCACATCCGCTGAGTCTGACCAAAGGTGAACACTATCAACCTTTATGGGAAAAGATTCGACAAAAGTTTGCACCAGACGAGCAAGTAGCATCGCCGCGCAAAGTTCTAAGCGAGGTATACTTAGTGTTTTAAGCGGGGCTACTCGCGTCTTGGCCACCTGAAGGGTGACGAGCACTTCTTGTGCTTGTATTAAGCGCAGGTAGACTACGGCACCATAAGCAAACTTGGATGCGTCAGCGAATCTGTGAATCTCAAGAAGTTCACATTGGAGCGTGTATCCACTCCAGCGAGGGATTTTGATCTCAGAGATAGAAGAGAGGTCTTGCAACCAATTTTGCCAGCGATTAGAGATTTCGTATGGAAGATCATCATCCCAGCCTACCTTAAGAATCCACAACGACTGCATAATGATTTTAGCAGTAATCACAACAGGCGCTAACCATCCCATAGGATCAAAGATCCGAGCAATTCTCGAAAGAACTGAACGTTTAGTAAATGGTAGCTCCAAAGGGGTATTCTCAATGCGAAAACTAAAATAGTCTGTGTGGGGTTGCCAATCTATACCTAAAATTGGTACAGATTTGTCTGAGGCGAATAACGAAATAGAATCAGCAGCTAACATATTCGAGGGTAAATAAGAAAGTACTTCAGCATTATTCGAAGTCCACTTTCGAAGGTTAAGATGACCTTGCTTAAAGAGTTGAATTAACTCGTTTTGTTTAAGCAAAGCTTCCTCAAACGAATGTGCATCTGAAAGCACATTATCGGAATACATTTCTGATCGAACAGCCTCAGCTGCGGTTGGGTAAGATTGACTATAGTCATCGGCAAGTTTCAAGAGTGTGCGTAAAGCTAGAAATGGTGAACATGCCAATCCATACGTCACAGTAGTCAGGCGATAAGTTTGAACAGGTTCATCCTTATTGAAACGCCATAAGATCGACTGGTAGGGTTCGTCAACTGGTTCGACGCCAATTTGTCGGAACATTTTCTCCACGTCAGCTGAAAGGGCGACTTTATACCTACGCCAGGCACAGATCAAAGCGACGGGATTCTGAAGAAGATTAGGTCCAATGTGAAGAAGATCATTGACCGAAACACCTGATTTGGCCTTACTCGAGCCATTAAACACTGTACGTAACTTGGTCGTCGTACTTGTTTCTTTCCACACACCATGATGTGGTAAAAAGGCTTGAGGTTTGTTAGAAGATGGATCAAATTTTGTAGAGAGTGACATGTGACCAAGGTCAATGTACTCTTTCATAAAATTACTATAGGCAATTTTGAGTTTCTCGTCTTTAGCGAAGTTTGCTTCGGGACGAGTTAGCGCGCGTAATGCGGCAGAATGAGAGCTCTCGAGATGAGCAGAACTCAACTGGTCTCGACTTTTCCAGGGTAGGCTTACAATATATTGCCCTGTTTCATCTTGACGAGTTGATTTTTGATAAAATTCCTCGCAGACTTGTTCGTCTGGCGAGTAAGATTTTTTGTCATTGACTATCTCCTCCGCCCTCCAAAAATCTTGCACGAGCTCCAATAGTTTGGCTTCATGCTCGCAGGTATTTGAGCAATGAAGGGATATTGATTCTAGCCCTATTTCTGGAGTTGTGGATGCGAGATTACCTGTCAAGAGCCATCCAAGTTTGGAACTAAGTGCTATCGGCTGAAGACTTTGGCCCTTAACAATTTGATTTTCAATGATTTGCGCATAAGCGCTAGCACCGAGTAGAATATCGATACGTGAAGGTTCGAGATACTTGGGGTCTGCTAGTTGCAGCCCTCTTAAGTATTCGAAATTTGTATTACCCCTTACGACGGGAGGCTTATACGACGAGAGTTTTGGCAAAACAATGCCATCAACTTCCAAGGAGAAAGTTGAATCGAAATGCGGTTGTATAGTAAGACGAGCAACTTTAGAAGAAACAGCAGCTGTCTTTTCACCTATACCTTGGATGTGCGTGTGACTGGTTCTAAAATTTAGAGATAGCAAGTTACATATAGCTTGTGTAACAAGTGAGATTTGAGATCCGGGGTCAATCAGCGCACGGAGTTGAATTTTGGTTCCGTTAGGACCAAGGGCGTTAACCCTAGCGGTAGCTAAGAGTACTCCTGTACAATTAGTACTTTCTCCACTATTGAGGGAGACTGCTTGAGAAGCAGGTTTATCATCAACTTTTGTGATGAAAGCTTGAGAAGCAGGTTTGTCATCAACTTTTGTGATGACGAAATTGCCACAGTTTGGGCTAGAGGTGCTGGTCGCTGAGTCAATCTGATCAGTCTGCAACGAACTGATTGCTTGATTGTTGTCAGAGTGCACCATGGTGTGATGCTTAGCTTTACAAAGAAAGCATCGGTAGTTGGAAGTACAATTTTTAACGTTGTGCGTCCCTAAACAATTGTAACAAAGGTTTGAAGATTTAATTAATCCCTTTCGTTCAGGAACCGTTTTATTGAGAAACCGTTCACATCGATTTGTAAAATGTGATTGATTACAAAATGAACATTTCTTTTTGAGGGATTCGTCGGAGAAGTCTGATGAGAATAAACCGACTGAGCATTATCTTGCTCTGATTTACGAGGTTTTGAATTAGATGACTGAGTTTTTGAATTATTTGTTGAGGTTCTAGTACCTGCTTCGATAGCCTCTAGAGTCAGGGTTTGACTTCGAAGAAAGGCTTGAAGTTGTTCCATTGTAGGTGGATCGACACTATCACCTAAGTGTCTTTCCCATTCTTTTCGCGTATTCAAATCAAGACGATTCAGTGTAAAGTGAACGATCAAATCACTACCTAAAGAAGCCGCTCTATTTAGAGAGGTCAGACTAGCGATGGGATTGAAGATTTCCCTATAAATCCGTTTGATTTCCGATGAAATATCTGACTTCATAGATTTGACTGCGAAGATTTCCGAGATATGAGAGTTAACAATACGACGTTGATTTTCGTAATACTCGGTTAGAGTTGTCCATGCACGTTCATAATTGTCACCAGAAATGGGAAGAGATTTGATTTTCTCAAGTGCCTCACCTGTAAGGTGAGTGCGAAGATAATGCAATTTTAGAACAGGCGTTAAGTCTTCGCGACGATGTATGACTGAACGAAAGACTTCTCTAAAATTTTCCCAATCAGAGAATTTTCCTGAAAATTTAGGTAAATCTACCTTCGGTAAAGATTGAAACGAAACGTTAGATACATGAGCAGGACTAGTAGCAACTGGGGCATCATTCGAATTGGAGGAGCCTTGATTGGCATCTCTTGATCTAATAGTTTTTAAAAAATCAAGAAAATCTCCTTTTCGGTCATAAAAGCTATCCTCAACTAGATCACAGAGATTAGAAAAATAGGTATTATCTCTATCGAGATCCTCAACGCGCATGAGTTTCTCGTGATTTTCCTGAAAGCACTTATAATTTGCTTCAAGTCCGGTTAGACGCGCTTCTGCATAACCTTCCGTCATGTTATCTTTACCCTTAGATTTGAAATTTTTAAAGGAGTTTGCAATTTTAACTTGGAGTGACAACTGCTTTTGAAGGTATTCCTCCATTTTGAAATCAAGTTAATTAGGCTAGTAACAAATTTGACTATTTAAGCTAAGTATTGCTAGAACTATGTTTACCAACTCGAAAGTAGAGTAACCATAAGTGAAAATTGTTACAATTAAGTCTTAACCTAAGTTATAATACTTATGCGAGTATAAACGTGACGATGCGCTTAAAGATGCAACGTTGATTGCGTCTGGTAACGTTCCCCGATGAATCTGCTGATGATCCACAATGTTGACTACTTAAAAGATGAAACTGCAACTTTGAATTCAGCAACCCTTGCAGTAGTGAATCCGGGTGTAGATCAGCAATCGAAGTTGAGATCGAGATGTTGTATCAGCAGGCAGCAATAAACTGCAAGGTCCAATAATATAAGTATTTGCTAAGGCGAAAATTGCATTCAATTTTCTCAAGATTTGCTAAATATTGCAATTAAATTTATAACAAACTCATATCAATTAATTTGTACTAATCTCAAATTTTATTTAATCACTTTTAATTAAATTATCTAGATTAAATAGAGATAATTAAATTTTCATTAACTGGACTAAATGTTCAAATTTTAATTTAACCAAATTGGAACGATACGTGTGTCCTAGTATTAGGACGGTCGATGTATCAGTTCGCTTCCTGTGCTAGTCCTTGGATGGACTGGTGTAGACCTCTTATGCGCGCTCCACGTGGGTAGTCCTTGGTTTGAGTTGTGTGAACCCCGTTGCGTAAGCTGCACGAGGGTACTCCGTGTCTTGACTGGCGTGGACCCCGTGCGCGCAGGCGCCACGCGGGTACTACGTGGCTTGAGTGATGTGGACCCCGTGCGTGTACAATGCACGCTGGCTGTCCGTGAGTAGAAATGCTGTGGACCTCGTGCGTGTACAATGCACGCTGGTGGTCCGTGTCTTGATATTAGCCGGTCACCGTACGAACGCGGTGACTCGAGAGTTGGCTTTACAGCGCACGCTCTTGGCTACAAGACAAGATGGCTGCCGGTCACCGTACGAACGCGATGACTCTAGAGCTGGCTTTGCAGCGCACGCTCTTGGCAACGTCTTGGAGTCGTTAGGTACACACTCCAAGGCGCTTTCAGAAATGGGGAAAATAGCAATGGAGTGTGCTATTTCCCTTTGGAAGCCTTAGAAGGTGGCTTCCGAGTGCGCGCGACGGCGTTGAACGAGAGAGAGAGACAGATAGCAACGTACGCGCGAAGTTAGCAAGCGAGCAAGCTAACTTTAATCGGCACTCACGACCACGAACACTTTTGATGCGTACCTGGAGAGAAGAAACTAGTCCTACGCCACTCGAGAGTATGCGTAGGGCGTAGAAAGAGGTGTCTCCATCGCTGTGGCCATACTCGCTCCCACGATCCGGCTCGAAGGACCAAATGTTTTTGTATGAATGAATGTGGATGGATCGTGGAGTGGGCTGGTTCAATAATTGACAGCGTTTCGTGTGGAGAGAGATCTGGTGGCTTTATTGAAGCTGTCCGTCGTGCCTCGCGGCGTACAATGTTGAGTTGCTGCTGTCTCTCTCGGCCGTCGCGCGTGAACTGACGCCGGCCGGCGCCTTTCGAAGAGTCGGCGGCGTACTTTGGTAGATGGAGGGGCGCAGAGAGAGATGCGTGGAGAGCGCTGATTAGGGCGAGCCTGGTTCCGGGCTCGAGCTCGTGTAGGCGAGCTCGAGCTGGCGCGAGCTGGAGTGCTCGTGCTGGCTCGGTATTACGTTGAATCCGGAACAAAACGCATAAATATACATAAAATGGAAGATTTTTGACTATAACTTGACAGGATTTGATTTTACACGAAAATTTTAAGTACAAAAGTTGTAGCTTATAATAGTACAAAACTTTTTCCCATTGAACATTTTCATATAAAATCAACTCCTAATGAGTTACACTATTATAAAAACGATTTTAAACGCCAAAATACACATAAAATGGGCGATTTTTGACTATGACTTGACAGGATTTAATTTTACACAAAAATGTTAAATACAAAAGTTGTAGATTATAATGAAAAAAAACTTCCCATTTAACATTTTCATATAAAATCAACTCCTGATGAGTTACACTTATAAAAACGATTTTAAACGCATAAATATACATAAAATGGAAGATTTTTGACTATAACTTGACAGGATTTGATTTTACACGAAAATTTTAAATACAAAAGTTGTAGCTTATAATAGTACAAAACTTTTTCCCATTTAACATTTTCATATAAAATCAACTCCTAATGAGTTACACTATTATAAAAACGATTTTAAACGCCAAAATACACATAAAATGGGCGATTTTTGACTATGACTTGACAGGATTTAATTTTACACAAAAATGTTAAATACAAAAGTTGTAGATTATAATGAAAAAAAACTTTTTCCCATTTAACATTTTCATATAAAATCAACTCCCGATGAGTTACACTTATAAAAACGATTGTAAGCGCTAAAATACACATAAAATGGACGATTTTCGGCTATAACTTGTCAGGATTTGATTTTTCGCAAAAATATTAAATACAAAAGATGTAGATAATATTGAAACAAAACTTTTTCCTGCTTAACATTTTTTTTAAAATCAACTCCTGACGAGTTAATCTTATAAAAACTATTTCAAACGCCAAAAAATACATATAAAATGGATTTTCGACTGTAACTTGACAGTATTTAATTTTACACAAAAATGTTCAATACATAAGTTATAGATAATAGTTAAACAAAACTTTTCCCCATTTAAGATTTTCATGTAAAATAAATACCTGACGAGTTAAATCTATAGAAACGATTTTAAACGCCAAAATATACATAAAATGGACAATTTTTGCTTATCGTACAAAGAATTAATTTCCAATAAAACTCTTAAATACAAAGGATATCGTTTAAATACCAATAAAAAAACTAAAACAATAACTAACAAAAACTGTTACATAAAAGCTGTCAAATCTTACAATTTCTTGTCATAATCTAGAGAATTTAGTATATAGTAAAATCAAAATTAGAAAAATGTTTAAAAATTGCGTGGTTAAAAATCTATAATTATGTTATCTTTCTGTTTTGATAACAAATAGAAATTTCATATAAAATTACACAGCTTAACCTGTTAATTATGTTCTCAAAACCTAAGCGATTGAACTAAGAGAAACAAAATTGTCTAATGTTATAAAAGTACATGATGTTAAAGTAATATCGCATTATTTAATGAAATTTACAGACACCAGACGAACTTTTGTAACAGTATTTATTTAACAATTGCCAACGTTTCGGAAGTTACTTCTGAAGTGTCCGTAAATTTCATTAAATCATATACTACGAACGTTATCAACTACAAGAAAATAATATCATATTACACAAAAGTGTAATGTAAGTGTTATAGATTTTGTAGTATAGTAAAGTTCAATATGTATAAAAAATTAAAATGAAAACTATTAAATATGCAAGACTCACTTATATATACAATAGATACCTTGAAATGAGTTTTTATACCCTGACTAAACTTACAAATTAACTAGATGAGCTAATATGACCAGCGACAACTGCTTACCGGTATCGCATCTAACCCCACACACACAGAACTTTTATGATATCCCCCAGTTCCTAATTGTCTATCCCCTCACATTCTAAAGCACTAACACTTGAAAATCATTGTAGAGCTGGGGAAGCTGCAAAATGAGGCTGTATGGCCCAGGGTGGGCACTACTGCATGGATGCCAGTGTGCTCAGAATGATCTAATAGCCATCTGAGAGGAAAATACTATAGAGACCAACATGCGTGTCAAAATCTCAAGGACTGCCTCACCGTAGGAATGAACAAAACACATGAATAGATCAGTCACTGATCTAGAAGACGAGCGAGGAGAGTTGAGCATCTAAAAACCACATATGACTAATTAAAAAATGACACAAAAAACATTACCTTATAAAAGAAAATACTGTAGCAATGGTTGTTGTTCACTATTCTCGCTGCACCAGCTACCTCTAGCAATTAGAGGGGAAAGACTGGTGGAACCTTCACTTGTTGTTTCATTGCTGAAAACACCTCCATCCTGAGAGTCGCTGAAGGCACCAGCAGCAGATTAACTGGGCACAGAGCCACTAGTATAAGAGTCAAACACACACATGGAAAGTTGAGTATCTGAAAACCACATATGACTAATAAATAAATGAGCCAAGCAACATCACCACACTCAAGAAAGATTCTGCAGCAGTGCCCACCGTTTAAACTACTCTCGTCGCCAGATACCTGCAATAAGAGAAAGTACCATCAGCTTACCTATCAGAGGTTAGGAACGAGAAAGGGCTTACGAAATTTACTCTCGCCGTCGACACGCTACCTTCCTGTCTCTGACGAATATCATCATTAACCAGTAACACAATGAAAGGGACGAAATTCTCCAGGGCGGCGATTTGTAGTAGCCACCGTCATCACTGGGAACGCCGGGCAGTGTGGCTAGGTAAACAATATATATCGTAATACTACGCATGTAAAAGTGGCGATTTATCGCCACAACCTGGTCACACTGACGCCGGGAGCCGGCGATTGTTGACATCACACACCATGGACATATGCGCGCGCACGCCGCTGTAAGCCCGCAGTCAACACAGACTCACTAGGGTTAGTAGCAGAAAGCGCGCGCGATCCACATATATATATAGATATATAGATATACCATATCTTATATACAGGGAGCGCTCACGGTCACGTGAGCATATATAGCCTCAGCCTATAGCCGAGATGCACGCAGGCAGCACCAAAACAGATTACCATTGCCGAATGCAGTGTTGGGTTTTCTTTTTTTTGTTTTTCTCCTATTCGCGGTATTAGTGTATGTGTGCATGTGCCCCGAGTATTTTTTCGTAATTGAGATTGTATGCGGTATATGTATAAGTTATACGAATACCAGTGAGCGATTAGTCTACAGTTTTCGTTAAAACTGTGTAAAATTTAACTTTATATTTTTGTATTAATTGGGAGTAATGAAACGGTATTTTTTCTTATATTATTCAAAAGCATTCTACTTAACACAAAAATTTCAAGTACAAAAGTTGTGGATAACATTGAAATAAAACTTTTTTTCTATTCAACATTTGCATAAATAAAAATAAAAATTATCATTATAATTCGAATAGAAACTATGAAAACAATGTTTTTAATTTGAAATATAATTGCAATCATAGTACTTATACATTTAATATTCCTATGTGTACTTTAATCATATCAATTAATAATACTTAATTAATTTATATGAATCATAGACTATTTGAAAAGTTATCTTCATATATCTATATGTGTAGAATTAAAAGGCAAATTTTCTACAAAAAATAATAAATATGTAATAGTAAATGCATAATTTCCATTTAAATTTTACTACAAAGATGTATTTATGTGTATTCTAATGATAATAACAATGAAAATAGGTATTACAATTAATGCAATAATAAAATTATAAGGTTCTTCTGAGCATTGCGGTTGTGCCTATTATGTAAAAACGAAGTTTTTACATAGAGAGGGGGCGGGCGACGAGCGAAGCGAGGAGCAGGTGTGTGTAGGGGCGGGGGGGGGCGTGTCGAGCGCAGCGAGACACGCAGGGGGGCTCGGCCCCCCTAGTTATTAATTCTCGTTTATTTCTATATATTAAAATTTTTTTCTATATATTCAAATTTTTTCTGTGTATTTTTATTTTTTTCTGTTTATTTTCGTTTTTTTCTATTCCTATTGTTCCAATTTGTACTAAAAAAAAACAAAAAAACACACAACTTGGAATAAAAATAAATAGAGAAGAACAACGGTAAACAGAAAGAAACAGAAAAAAGCAGAAAAAACAGAAAAGAACAAAAAAAAATTATAGAAAATAGAAAAAAAGAAAGAAAAGCAGAACTATTTTCCGCCAGGGAAGTCCTTGCATCACCAACAGCTAAATTCGCTTCATATCCCTTTTTTACCTTTATGAGCATGCGGCACACGTTGTTATCTTGTTTGACTCTCTCGACGACCATTTTTCCTTGCAGCGAGTATTTAACACGATCAGATGTAAATACTACATCCATACCCTTGTTGGTGCATGCGCCAACGGAGAAGAGATCTTTTTTCATATCTGATATGAACAGCACACTCTCCATCTGTCCAGAAATCCAGTGTCCATCCACCAGACGTTCGATGCGAATCGTGCCGACTCCTTTGAATTTACAAACACCATTGTCGCCGAGGACTACAAACTCGCCGGCGCACGGTGAGCACTCTGTAAACAATTCGCGTCTATAACTCATGTGGCAAGGTCGCTCTGCATTATTACTCTCTCCTCCCTGCAGAGGGCGACGCTGGCATCGGCAACTTGTTGCTCGCGGGAAGTAGCTGTGAGGGCTACTGTGTACGGGCTTCCATGTCTTTTGCCTTGCTCACCTGCCGGTTTGTTTTGGTTCTGCTGACCTTCGCGCTGGCCTTGTTGTCGTTTGCGTCGGCAGTATCGAACGTAATGTTCAGGCCTATTACACTGGAAACACACAACATTTACCTCTCTGCCCATTATCCGTAGCCGCTAACGCGATTATCTCGGTGTCCTTTTCAGTCATACGTTTCTCCTCCTTGAGAAGTCGTTCTTGGAACAGATCCAGTTTCTGTGACTTAATGTCCATGAGGCTCCACGCCGAGACAAATGCGTCGTATTTTGATGGCAGGCCGTACGTAATTTTTGCGATGACGGACAGGTCTGAGATGACTTCTCCAACATCGTTCAGAGCTCGCGCTTTACTTTTGATTCGACCTAGGAACTGCATCATTGACTCACCAGCTTCCATGCGATGCATCATGTGAAAACGCTGGAGCAATGCGAGCTTCTTCGTTTCCGATTTCTCCTCGTGTACACCAGCCAGGTATATCCAAATGTCCTCCACCGAGTCACATGACAAAATGTCTCGTAGTTGACTCTCGACGACTGACGTCGACAATATGTACACGGCCTTCGCATCATCCGAAGTCCATTTTACTCCATCGGCAGATGTAAGATCTGCAGGTTTTGCTCGTGTCCCATTGACGACATCAAAAATGCGATTCGCGGTTAGCACAGCCTTTACCTGATACTTCCAGGCTAGCAGTTAGTGCCGTCGAACTTTGTCATATGATGCGCGTTGAGCTCCGACATCTTCGTGGCACAGGCAACAACACTGAGCCGAAGAAACTTCCACTACCGCGTGGTTGCTCCGAAAAAACTTTCGCGCACACTACTGGAGTAATTCCAGTCTTACCGCACTCTTGGGCTACCGGGGCCCATAACCTGTTGAAAAGTTAAATAAAACGTAGTCAAAATGTACTAAAAGAGTTTACTTTATTGAAGTATACTGTGATCCAGCAAGGAGTAGAATTAGAGTGTACAGTGGTGTGAGAGTTGCGGTGATAAAACGTGGTGTGTGTGCGCGTGCCTGGTTTGGTCGACGGACCGACGTTATCTGCCCGGCATAGCACAGTGTGCGCGAAGGAACGCAGAGATAGACATTCGGTGTCTCTTGTAACGACCCTTCGCGAACATTCTAATTAGGCGCGCAATTTGAATACGATAAATCATAAAACCAACAGGAGGGGTGAGGGGAGAGGGGTTGAGTCGCATGCAAGCCTCTTACAACTATATAATATAGGAAGATACAACTGCTGTTCCTCATATATATAGATATAGTAACCCATGTTATTTCTGTATGCGTTCCCTGTTTTGTTTTGTATTTATCGGCCCTATTTGTGTCTTGTAGCTCTTTGTTCCTTTTGCTGTGTAAACTTCATTATGGGCCGTAGACGAAAAAAGGAACAGATGAATAGAACAAGATATACATGGGTTTCTATATCTATATATACGAGGAACAACGAAATACAGAAGGAACAAGAGGTATATATAGATATACTGACCCATGTTAAATCTTATATCTTTATAACTTATAACTTTTTCTTTTTGCGTGTAAGGTCTATTACACAGGCCTGTGCCTCTTATATGGACTTGCTCTAAGGGGCAATGTACATAAGCGCCATTCTGCTCTGCTCCGCTCTGCTCTGCTCTGCTCCGTTCCGCTCTACTCCGTTCCAGAACTCCAAAACAAGTAAAGGGACAATCGCTTACAAACGGAACTGAACCGAAATTGGACCGAGTTTGAGCAGAATAGAACAGAGCAGAGCACAGCAGAGCAGAACGGCGCTTATGTACATTACCCCTAATGGGGTTTAAGGGGTAATGTACATAAGCGCCGTTCTACTCTGTTCTGCTCTTCTCTGTTCTGCTCAAATCCGGTCCAATTTCAGTTCAGTTCCGTTTGTAAGCAATTTTCCCTTTACTTGTTCCAGTTTTCTGGAACAGAGTAGAGCGGAACGGAGCAGAGCAGAGCAGAGCAGAGCAGAGCGGAGCAGAGCAGAAAGGCGCTTATGTACATTGCCCCTAAGGCTGTGTCTCCAATAGGATGTAAACGCTAGCGTAAACGCGCGCTTTAGTAATTTCTAGTGGAAATCAAGTAATATCTAGTAATATAGGTTCAAAGTTACTAGATATTACTTGATTTTTACTAAAATTACTAAAACGCGCGCATTTACACTAGCGTTTACATCGTATTGTAGACACAGCCTAATGGAGAGGTGCGTGAAGGACATTATTCCTCGCTATTCCTCCATTCATGCAAGGGCCCTAAGGATATACGTGATTGGTTAAAAGAGTTATTTTTTAATTATTCCTCGCTATTCCTCCATTCGTGCAAGGGTCCTAAGAAGATACGTGATTGGTTAAGAGTTATTTTTGAATTTAAGAAATGTTTGAATTTAAAAAATTTGAATTTATAAAATAAAAAAGTAAAATAAGAAAGTATATTAAGAAGATATTTAAACATTTTTGAGTTAAAAAGCACAAAAAAATAATATTTAAAATCCTTAAAGTTTCTAATCTTAATATTCAATATCCTTATATATTGTTTCTTAAATTGATACAATGAAATCAAAATATAAGTTTTTAAAAGATAATTTTCAATAGGTAAATACATCATAATTTCTAAATTAAAAATTTGAAAATATCTAGCAGAAAGGAATAAAGCATGCATGAATCCTGCTAGTATTTATATTAAATCGTCAATATAAGTTCTGCAATAGGGATAGTTCGAAAAATTTTGAATGGATGATCACATGTAATTATGCTTCTTGGTCAAACTGTATTTTTTTATTATTATCAAATATCAGTAAGTTCTATGAACATTCATCTGCATGTCAATGAAAAAAATAAGATAAGTATTAAATATTTAAAATATCTAAAATATTGGTTAAAAAAGAACAATGACTCTGTGTTGATTTTTTTCAGATTATACAAGGATCATAAAATTTTTATTTGTGTCAATAATCATATAATAAGAAAACAGGAACTGCCTATCTATTAAAAAAAGAAAAGGCAGAGGAGAAATATCACGATAGAATTAAGGAGTTATGGAAGGAAGAGAAACTGGGAGAAGAAAATGAAAAGCCAAGATGAAAGATTCAAGAGAGCAAGAAAACAGAATAAGGGGATGAAAAAGAAAAAGGAGAACAAAAAGAAAAAAGGGGAAAAAATAAAAAGAAATAGAGAATGATGAAGGAGAGACATTTACCGAGTCAGAGACAGAGACGGAGGACGAAGAATACTAATTTAGGAAATAACCAAGTAGATCGAAATAAAGAAAGAAGTTAATAATAGATGAAAATCGAAATATCTAAGGTGAAAATATAAATAAAAAACTATGCAGATGCACACATGTATCAAACAAAATAAAATTATTTTTGTTGAATAATAAAAATGTTAAATTTCCATTATAAAAAATATTAAAACGATAATCTTATCATGATCAACTGATTAAACCTAGAAAAACTCCTAGATTCCTACTTGTATAAACCTCAGCTAAGTGAAATAGTAGATTACGCAACGTGGGAGGAAAGTGTAGCGTTCGCTCCCGGCGCGTAGTTGCCGCCCGAGCGCAGCGAGGGCGGCACACTCGCGCCGAGAGCGGTCGCTACATTTACTTCCCGAGTGGCGTATACTATTTTTTCTCGAACCGGGAAGAAAGTACGTCCCATAGCCAAATATTTATGTGAATATACATATATTTTTATCTTCAAATGTACTCGCGAGTCACTTGGAGATAATTCAACATCGAAGGTTCTTAACCCTAAAGGATATAAGTAGTTTTCTCGAACCGGGAAGAAAGTACGTCCCATAGCCAAATATTTATGTGAATATACATATTTTTTATCTACAAGTGTACTCGCAAGTCACTTGGAGATAATTCAACATCGAAGGTTCTTCTTAACCCTGAAGGATATAAGTAGTTTTTTATATTTATTATCACTAATATTAGAGTAAGTATAACAATAACTTTTCTAATATTAATAAACAATTTTAACTATAGAGTACAAAACTCACTCTTATAGTAATATGTGATAATGTAATAGTACTCAGCTGATCATAACCTATAATATTTCCATTGCAGAAAATGGATGTTGATTCATCTGATTCCGATATAGATGAGAAATCAATCATCAGAGATTTTGAGGCAGAAGGAAAACTGATCATTAATAAATTGTTACCTGCAAAATCATGTCTGAAATATGAAAATACTTATAATAGTTTTATAAAATGGAAAATTGACCACAAGGCAAAGTTATTTGATGAAAATGTGCTAATAGTTTACTTTGAAGATTTATCAAAAAAGTTAAAACCATCCACTCTATGGGCGCAGTGGTCAATGTTAAGAACAACCTTAAATCTTCGACATGGTATCAATATTAATAAATATGAAAATTTAAAAACTCTGCTTAAGAATAAAAATAAAGGTTACAAAGCAAAGAAGTCAAGCGTATTAACTTGGGAACAAGTCCAGTTATTTTTGAAAAACAGTGAAGATTTAATATATTTATGTTCAAAGGTATTTCCACATTATTCAATTTGTCTTTTAAGTAGCTAATTTTTATGATAAATGTATAAAGTGTTCATATGTATTGCAGGTTATTCTTATTTTTGGGATATGCGGTGCAATGAGATGTCAAGAAATATGCGATATGAATATGAGTAATATAGAAGACACTGGAAACCAATTTATAGTAACAGTACGAGATACGAAGAATTACTATCCAAGAAATTTTGTTATTGGTATAGAGCTTTATGGCAAAGTCAAGGACTACATCAAACTGAGGCCAAATGGTTTAACTACTGACAGATTTTTCCTGCAATATAGAGATGGAGTATGTACAAGACAGGTAATAGGTAAAAATAAAATTAGTGAAGTTCCCAAGGCTATTGCTGTGTTTTTGAAATTGAAGGACCCAGAAACATACACAGGACATTGTTTACGAAGAACAGCTGCCACTTTACTAGCCAACTCTGGTGCTAATTTAACAACCGTTAAACAGTTAGGTGGTTGGAAGTCAAGTACGGTGGCAGAAGGTTACATAGAACATTCATTAGCTAATAGAAAAAAAATATTTCAAGGTATTATTAATTCAGATAATGCATCTGCTAAAGAAAATATACAAATTAGAACTTCACCAGTTCATAATATAGTTGCAACTAATATGTCAGCGGCTACTTCAGCAGATGCACATACAGATGATACGGATAAATATCCTTATTTTGACATTGATGGCATCGATGATGCTCAACTGACAGATGATTCAAATCTACGAAAAGATTTTGTACAAGAAAATGTAGAAGTCACTAATGATTTTTCATCATATCAAGCTAATAGAACTACAAAAAAAAGAGTTATCTTCCAAGACATTAAGAATGCTAATTTGAATAAAGAAGATAGTGCTAATAATGCTGAATATTTGAATAAAGAAGATAGTGCAATGAAGGAGGTTACTTTGAAATCTTCGTTTGTTCAATTTCATAATTGTGTAATACATCATTTAGTTAATAACAATTATTCAAATTGTGATTTTAAACAATAAATATATATTATATTTATTTATAATAATTATTATCAAGTTAAATATTAATGCCAAAGAAATTGGAATATTTTGTTCATTAGAATGTTAACTACATTAATGTTTTGTATTTCATTAATTTTGTATTTAATGGTTTTCTAAAATATGAATAAACATTACTTATTATTAACAAATAACTCTAACCTCAAAATCACAACTTTGGTATGATTTTTTGGCGTTCGTGGTATTAAATACTGTTCGAAATTAGTGCGTAAGTCGATTAATTAGCTCATGTGACTTTTTTGTACTCACTTCGCTCGTCCAAAAAGTCACATGAGCTAAATAATCGACTCCCATTGACTCCCACACCCGTGTCACAATATACTATATATATGTAAAAATGTCGGCTTGTGCGCATGCGTTTGCAGTTAGACGTCAGTTGGTGTTGTCACGTGACAGGGAGTGAACGACTCACTTTGCTCTCTAATGTTGGGGAGCGGGAGACGTACTTTCTTCCCGGGGGGAGAAAAAAAATATCTATATGTAATAAGTTGAGTGGATGCATTAGTTGGTCTTCGACTAACCTTACTAAATAGTATATTTCACTATTATCAAAAAAAATGTTAGCTGTAGGGTAAGTGTGGCTACTACGGCGGTATTTTTTTCAGTTTAGTTTCAAACGATTATATTTCGTCTCCATGCAAAAAAATTATGCTGATTCTTTTTAATAACGAAACTTAGGTATCATATCTATCGATTAAGGCCACGTGAGCACGAAAAATCTAGAAATAAGCCTCATATGGTAAAACAGATATTAACAAGTCATGTATAATCCCCGATAGATGGCGAGCAGGCAAGAGCACTCTCTGCCGTATTTATATTTTAGTTTCGAAATTGCTCACAGATGGCGTGCATAGTTACACTGTGAACAATATTTTTTTACATCCATTATTTATTAAAAATAAATAAAATACTTATTTTTCTTTAGCTATACATTTCTTAATCATTTTATTATTACTTATTTTCTATTATGAACGAATAATCGAAAATAGAGACCTTTGAATTTTCCTTCTTTTTTTGGAGGTTGGGACAAATCCGGTAAATTGTTTTCGTATAATTTTAACAATTGCAATAAAAAGATACAGCACTACATCTTTACTTCATTCGAGGTTCGAATTGATAACTGATTCACCTTTTTTACTGTAAATTTTAAGATTATGTAAATAATGTAGAAGTTATAATTACATTCTTATTAAAATTTTAAACTATATTCTTTATTTTTTTATAAAGGGCATTTCTGATGAAAATGCAATTTGTATTAACTTACTTATCATAAAAAAATATATTATATATTATATCATGTTTTATAATTATGTATCATATACTGCCGAAAATATGGCGTAGAGTCGATACTTTAAGAATGAAACAAAATATCCATATCAATTTTATTAATCAAGCACTATTTTATTACTAATGTTATTTGTTTATTTGTTACGTAAGAAATATGGTCTTGTTTTATTATTACTTCTAAGAATTGTTCACAATTTTCTAATTTATTATTTTCTTGTTTCGTCATATAATTGTAATACTAAATCATAGGTATTTGAACAGCTTAGAAGTTATTATAAATATAATTACAATACCTAATGGTCAGCATATAACTGACTGTAATATTATTGGTCGAATATTCAAAATTTGTTATCTATTTCCGATATTATTTCATTCCTTATACAATCTATGATTACACTGAGAAATTTAACACTGTGCATTATAAAAGTATAAGCATAATTTTACGTAATGCATTTAGGATATTATAACATTTTTCTAGTGCGTAAAAGTACTAGTAAGTAAAACTAAAAAGTTTACGTACTAAATTAACCACTGGTTTATCACGCATCCAATATGCCCAACTGTAAAAAATGCACTTTTGGATTTCAAGCATATGCTATTCTTTCCAGAATTTATATGATATTTTTTGTTCTATAATTATGTTATTTTTTTACTTAACTTGTTAGTTTTAGAATACGTAATTATATGACGCATGATAAAAGACTAATTTTGAAAAATGCATTTAGCATGTCATCATTCTTTGTATATATAAATAATTAATTCTTATTATAAGTACTAAGTTAAGTAAACTACAATACATGCACTAACTACCTAATTATATACATACTACTGTACAGTATAATTATTAAAGTAGTGCAACATTTACGTTGCAGTATAAGAAAATTACATATAATAATAGGTTTTGTAAATTGCTATTAGATTTTTTTAGAGATTAATCAACATTTACAAGGTCAGACATTTATTTTTATCATGCTAAATTCGATCAGAAAGTGAATCTCATTATGCATAATAAAAATATAAGTATCCTCTAGACAGAGTAATGTATTTTAATACTCCTAAGATATTCCAATAAATGTTTGCACTAAATTAAATGATTAACAACAATGCAGACACTAACTATATAATCACATGTTATTACTTATTATTATTAGTAGTATCATCCATTATAAAAATAGAATATGCTAATTTGTCGAGCGATACTCAGATTGCAACTACTAGTCGAATACTGCACTTGATAATCATATAACATAATGATATGCATTGGAAAATTTACATGCATTTACAATGTTTTTTTTTTTTTTTTTTTTTGTTAAATTCCTGTTCTTTCACGCTGAGGTGATTTTCAATAATCAACAGTCCTATAATATAATGTTACTATATGTTTCTTTTCCATTTTCATTTTCTTTTCTTTTTAATTTTCATTTTCTTTTTCCTTTCTTTTTCATTTTCTGTTCCTTTTTAATTTTCGTTTTCTTTTTCATTTTTATTATTTTTTTTCAATACTTTTCTAGTACTTTCAAGTACTGAATGATATTAAGGACAACACAAGTTCTAACTACGTAATTACATATACCATTACTATACACATATAATCCTAAACATTCACCACCACTATATACATCATGCATTAAACCTTATTTTTTTTCTTTAATTATTCTTCCAATGTGTTCATCCCATTGAATATTGTAACCAAATGTAACTTTGTATTTTATTATTATGTTTTTGTAATTATATTATCTGTGGAATGTTATATCGATTTTTCCGATCTTATTTATAGCTGTTGTAGCAAATATTTCTGTGTCAAATCGAATTCTGTTAAATAATAAGCCAAACTTCACTATACGAGGGGTATTTAGGCACTAAAAATCGTGTTTATACCTTTAGATGATCTAGAAATGATTGTACATAAAAATGTTAATTGGGAATGAGTATTGTTTAAACGTTATGTTATATGCTTTTTAGTTAACAGTTTTATTGAAAGTTAAATCCTTGTATGATAGCGAAAATTGTATCATATGAAAAATGTTAAACGGGAAAAAGTTTTATTTCAATATTATCTACAACTTTTGTATTTAATATTTTTGTGTAAAATCAAATTATCTCAAGTTACAGCTCAAAATCGTCCATTTTTTTACTTTTTATTGGCCGTTTTTCGTAGTTATCTTGGCAAATATGGCTCGTAGAAAAAAGTGTCCAAGAGAACAAAGGTGTATTTTAATTAGTTTTAGCAGATAGGTCTGTAGCTAATAGCTTAAAATTAATTTTTCTACTCATAACGTTTAAAAATCGTCTTTTGTAAATGTTTCTTTGCGTTCGCATTTTAAAAGTGTTTCATTGATTTTTCTCAATGGAGAACCAGCACTTAGATGTAATTAGAGGAGTATTTTCTCGGAATCTCCAAGGAATCGGTAGAAAAATCATTAAGATAATCGAGCAACTTGCGTACGTACGGGAGTACATACATACACCACAGAAAACGCTTAAAACTAACTCATTTTTGATGGAAAACACTTTTTATATATTGAATTTTTAGTTTTTGAATTCAGACAATTTTTACTATAATGAAATTATAAGGCTCTCCCAAGAAGCGGTTATGACTAACGAGAAGCGTACTTGAATTTTCGGGCGTGCAATGGTTCAGTGGCCGAACTGTATTTCGCGACCTAGCATTACCAAAATGACTAGTACATTTGAAGAGAGTAAAATCTCTGAGGCTTGCGACCAAGCATTTGTACCTACGTAAAACACTGGCGATACCACGTGAGAAGCGAACGATAAAGATCTTCCCTATTGGATTTTACAACGGGGCTATCACCTGTGTCGATTAAACGTGAGTGACTAGCAAGGCAAGGTGAAGGCAACGGCACTGAGACACATGCGAGAATTCAGCCCCAACATCGCCAAGCGACGACCTCCTGTGGCAGCTATCAGCACCATTGTCCTACTCGTATCCTGGAGAATTGATAAGTTTTAACGGGGAATGGGAAAAGTCGTGAAGTAAGTGAAGAACAGATTGTGACGCGAGCGAAAGAGGTCGTTCAAATTAAAATAAATTGACACGTGCGCGACGTTGCACGCAGCGCATAATTTATCGGGGCATTGCGCCTATTTTATTAGATTTAGAGACAAGCGAAATGCGATTATAATCCAATATTTCTTAATCTGGTCGCGTATGAAAAGGTGTATTTTTATCGACATATATATAACTATAATAAATATCACCTAATTCAGCTGTCATAATCGTGTTTAAATTCAAATAATTTTATTGAACCCCGACAAATCCGACTGGATAATTAATAAGGTCTTTTCAATTGGCGCTCAACTACGGACACGAATGGTGGAAGTTTGGGTTGATATTCAATTATGGCTATGGCCAACGGTTCAGCGCTGGACGGTTAAATCATCTGCAGCTGAAAGAGACAGCGAGTTGCTCAGGCATCAAATCGAGGCGCAGAATGAATCAAATAAGACTATAGCTAAAAGTGTCGAGGAGTTAAGGTATAGTGTGGATTTAAATGGCTTCAATACTGCTCCAGCGCAAAATGATAATGCTTTAACAAAAAAAATAGTGATGAAATCGTATCCGCTGCGTAAAATAATAGACAAACCGTGGAGACCATGCAGAGCGTTAGTCGTAACAATGATTATAATAATGTCGAATTAGTCAACGAAATTTTGAGTCATTTTGAAAGCCTTCAGGTCTTAATCACAAGTAAAATCAGATAATCGAAAAGTATTTTATGAGAGAACAAAATAGAAACGATCAAAGGTTGCTGGTAATAGAAGACGCGTTAAAGGGCCGCGCGCACCTCTGGTATGAGGCAAAATTCACTTCGTTTATAGATTACAGGCATTGTAGAAACGCAAAGTGTAGGTTAGCCGTACTTCAACTTCCACTGTTTATACCAAAAGGTCAGGTTACCCCTTTGATTTGCAGAAGTAATCCTGAAGAAGAAGGCGATACTGACTCTACTTCTTTACACAAAAACTTACAGAACGAAAGTTGCTGTTGAAGTTCAGCGATAGACCAAGTCTTCTTGTAGTATCAGGTGATGTCATCTGCGGGAACACTTCACCCTAGGCAGAAACACATCGTAACAGTAATAGCTGGGAATTGAACAAAATAGATCGAGCTTCAGTAGAAGAGAAGAAATTTAGGAGTTATGTAACTATGTTAAATATTGCTGCAGAACACGCATCTTTACAGCAAGCTACTCGCCTGAAGATGCGACGACCAGGAGACCGACGCCGCCGACTGTCACGTAGATTTGCAGTCTGTTCCGAAATATAATTGTAACGATGATGTTCCTTCAGCTTCCAGCAAGCAGAATAGCACTATAGGACCAGCTTTTGCCGTCGTGATGTCATCTGCGGGAACACTTCGCCCTAGGCAGAAACACATCGTAAGTAACAGTAATAGCTGGGAATTGAAAAAGCATAGGTCGAGCTTCAGTAGAAGAGAAGAAATTTAGGGGTTATGTAATTATGTTTACTATTGCTGCAGAACACGCGTCCTTGCAGCAAGCTACTCGCCTGAAGATGTGACGGCCTGAGACAACGCCACCAACCTGCTCGTAGGTCTGTAACGACGACATTCCATTGGTGGACAGTTGCAGGTGAAGCCGTCGCCGCGGTCCTAGCATATGTCACCGTGGCGACAGGTACCGGGCTTGCAGTGTCCGCCGCGCAGCGCGCTCGTCTTGCCCTTCCAGCCGTTGCAACAGATTTTACCTATAAAAAGTATTTAACAATAAATATGATACAGAAATGTGATAATGAAACAAATTCTAAAAAATTTTCTATATTACTTTTTTTAATAACCTTACTGAAAAAAAAAATAAAAAAAATTTTTGAAGTTAGAATGATTATGATAAAATCAGCAAACTTAATTTCCTTTCTAAAGTAAAAGATTTTTGTAAATTACTTTTCTCCTTTTTTGGTTTTAGCTGAAGCCTGTTGTGCTCTTATAACCTTAATTACCATTGGAAGAAAGAATTGAAGTGGTTTTATTTTGTTAATTACATTTAATTTTGTTTTATTTTTTAAGACGTCGATTTATATTTTTCATATTATTTTTGTCTTTTTGTTGCTATTATTCACCAACGAAAGATATTGATATATTTATTATTAGAATTATTATTATTATTTTTACATACTAGTCATACATGTAAGTTAAAACATTTTTTAATTACAAATTACCTAATTGGATAGGCAATCAATAAAGAAATATTTAACATATACTAGAATCATGAAAAACTGGGAAATCGAATAATAAGTTTTCCCTATATCGAGTTAGCTCAATAGGGCCCGAAGCTCTTCCACCTCTCAGGTCTTGCCTGGCGGTGTCAGTGATAGCAAGAGCTCACTTCTTCAGCCACTATAGGCACCCGTCTTTCTAAAATGCTTCTTTTTCTTTCCTCTTTATCACGTGATTCCTTCTTTTTTATTAATATAGATTTTTTAGCTTTCTTTTCTTTTCACTTTTTTCTTTCGTTTAATTTATTTTTTATTTTTTTTAGAATCTAAGAAAGAATCTAAATAATTTGAAGAAATAAAATCTAAACGAATCCTTGGCAAAAGTTATTTTATGTATTTAGATTAATTTTTATCTTATGACACCTGAAAATAATTGCTGCCGGTAATAAACTTCTTATCTTTTTTCTTTTTGACTGACAAGATCGACAATGACCACAACTATACCCACAGGAAGAGAGACTAGACATAGAAATAATTAACAACAAAAAGCAATCTATATTATTAGAAACTAAAAAATTATTTATCTTCCATAGCATACAAAATGGCTATATTATAAAAAAGGCCTGTTAACTAACTAAGAAGTTTGTTTCTGTTATGTAAAAATTTAATTTCATTGAAAATAAAATATTGTTAAAAAGTTATTCAAGAAAATTGATGATTAAATACCACCACATCTAAACAATTCATTTTTATCAACAAACTTCTCGATCATTCCTCATGAAGACTTTCCTGCTCTAGTTCTCATGAGGCTGTCATCTCAAAAGTATTTTAAGAAACTGATTTAATATGTGATGCTTCACTATTTAGTTCAAAATTGATTCTTTTTTGAACATGGAAGTAGAAAACCTTATTTGGTTTAATAGAGGAGCAATAGCATTGATACAGATTTAGAAGTTTATCGACAAGAATGCATTGTTTGGATTTTATGATTATTCAATCACCAATCTCTTGATTTTTCTTCGAGATTTTATTTTATTTTCAATATAAAATAAAATTATGAAAGGAAGCAAGGAAGAAGCTCTGGTACTTGATTCAAGATTGGCGGTGTAATACAGTATAATGCAAATATGACAACAAATTTAATACATCCACATAACAGTATTGTTTTAATAAATTATTTGACTTGACAACAATATGAGTCATTGGATCTATTTTTATTGCAGCGCAGACAAAGGAAAAATACATTTAATATTGTTTAAATTGTTGCTTTTTGGGAAAATAAAATGGCTCTAACTTCTTTTACTCGGAAGACGTTTAAACAAACAACTATATCTTACCTACCCACAGCTGAATTAATATAATACAAACAAAAATACCACCGTAATCACTGATGAAGCACCACCATAATCACTACTAAAGCAGTACCACAAAGTTGCAGCAAGTAGTCAGGGGCATGGTCAGGAGTGCATATTGAGATCCCAACGAAGGTTTCAGTTGAGGCTGTTGTCACTAACACTTCTATAATAAAGACTAACTCCTTATCCCCAACATCTTTAGTTTTCCTAGTATTCGGCTACATCTTCGGAAAGTAGTAGTAGCTGCATCAACTGCCGGATGCCGTTAAGGATTACAAAATGATATGAAGGCGTGTTGTCGTCTGCAGGAGCTCTTCGCCCTAGGCAGAAAAAATATATTAATAAGATGTCAAACATTGAGAATGAAGAGAGCAGTATGAAACTGACAGGAAAATGGGAGCAGACAGTCGAGGATTTGGAGGTTATGTTCGGCTTACACTATAATCTAGAGTCTCAGTCCCAAGGGAACTACTTACTCGAGTCGGTCGCTGCAGCGTGGACGTTATCTTGTTGCACTATCTCTATTATCAGCTCCTTCTCTCCGCCGTCGCCTCCACTGTGAAAAAGCAGCAGAGCAGCCTATTCCGTGCCGCGATGCCACTGCGCGTATACTTAGGTATATGCGCGTGGCGCCAACCCGTGTGTGCATATGATGGCTGCATGGCTCCGTAGTCCGCGCCACGCTGCTGCTAGTAGTCCCAGTCCCAGCTGTTTTATAAGTAGGTAGCTATAGGTATAGCTAAACCTATAACTATAGCTCGGAAGAGGACGTGGCCTGGAGCCGATACCTCTATAAGGAAAAAAAAAAAAACTATAGCTCGGAGCAGACTCCTCTGACATGCTGACTTTATTTTCCTGCAAGAATATAATATCATACCATTTTTTTAATCATAACAATTATTGAAATTAATAAAATTAATTTTTTCTATAGTGTGTATTTTCCAGTACGGTAAAACTGACAAAATTTAATATATTATAATTTAATAAATAAAAATTTGACCCCATTTCTTTTACCAATCATACCTACTTACTTGCATAAAAATTAAGTCAGTTTAATAATACATTAAATAGCAGAGGAGTGCTTTTCTTTATGTCTTTATGCTCCTGTAGATTAAACTATATCACCTAAAATATATATATGTAGATTAAACTATATAATCTCCAAAGATTAAACTATATCACCTAAAAGTAAGTATATTTTATCTGCAATCTTTTTGTATTCTAGGAATTTTCTATTAATTTTGTATTAAAGAGATAAGCACACGATAGTGAGTGGTAAGGAGTAACCCCAGTTACAAATACTAATCTGTTGTAATATCTTTTCAGAAGAAACAGCAGGAGCAATAACAGCACTAAAACGAGCTAAGATAGACTCATCAAGTGCATGATCATTGCAGATGCTTACACGACAAAAAGCTTTCCCTGACAATGTGCATCCGTGGTTTAAGTATGCTTGCTGTCTGGTAGTTGATTGTTTATAAAATATTATAAATATATTTATTATTTATTTTATTATTTATTATTATTTATATTTATTATTTATTTTATTCAATTTTTTGAAGCTGATGACTACAATGGTATGTCTATTAATAGTTTAATTAATTTTTTTAATTCGACTATTAATTTTTTAATTTTTAATTTTAGTCATTTTTCTTCTATTTTAATAGTTTAGCCATGTAAGACATCTTAGAGGAAGAGCATTTTAAATTAAAAATTAAATTAATAGTTGACTAAAAAATTTATTAAAGTATTAATAGACATAACATTAGACTCATTATCCTGAAGATAAAATAAATTTGTGAACAATCAACCCACATGGGGCAAGTATACTTACACCATGGGCACATATTCTTAGAGAAAGCTGTTTGTATTGTATCTGCAATTATCATGCACTTGATCAACCCACCTTAGTTCGCGTTGGTGCTTTTATTGCTCCTGCTGTTTCTTCTGAAAAGAAATTACAACAGATTAGCATAAGTAACTGGGGTCACTCCTTACCAACCCCTATGGTGTACTTACCACTTCAATAGAAAATTCATAGAAAATTTCTAGAAAACAACAGCCAGCTGCCAGATTCAGCAGATATAACTTACTTTGAGGTGAAATAATTTAATATCAAATCTACAAGAGTATAAGAAATAAAAAAAGCCATTCCTCTAACACATCTCCAACATTTTACATATTATTAAACCAGCTTTATTTTCCTGCAAGAATGTATGATGCTAGAAAATACACCATTTATTAATTACAAAAATTATCAATATCATAAATTAATAAAACTAATTTTTCTTATAGGCGATATTTTTCAGTCTTTATGCTCTTGTAAATTCAATATTATATAATAACACCTGAAAGTAAGTTCTAGGAATTTTCTATTAATTTTCTATTTAAGTAAGAACATACTAGGGGATGATATGGAGTAACCCGAGTTACTAATCTGTCATGATTTCTTGTCAAAAAAAGCAGCAAGAGCAATAGCAGCACCAATTTGAGCTCAAGTAGATCGATCAAGTGTCTGGTTATGGCAGATGTATAACCATAACAGACTGCTTTCCTTGAGAATATGTGCGCATGATGTAAGTATACTTGCTTTCTGTTGGTTGATTTATACATTTATTGTTTGTTGAGAATGATGTACAATGGTATGTCTATTAATAATTTAATAAATTTTTTAATTTAATTATTAATTTAATTTTTAATTTAAAATGCTCTTTCTCTAAGATGTCTTACCTGACTAAACTATTAAAAATGAAAAAATTTATTAAAATTTAAATTTAAATTAAATTAATAGTTGAATTAAAAAAATTCAACTATTAATAGACATACCATTGTAGTCATCATCTTCAACAAAAAATAAATGTGTAAACAATCAACTAACAGAGAGCAAGTGTACTAACATCATGGACACTTATTCCCAGGAAAGCTGTTTGTAATGCAAGCTTCTGTAATGACTACGCAGTTGATTAGCCCACCTTAGCTCGTGCTGGTCTGTTATTGCTCCTGTTGCTTTTTCTGAAAATAAATCACAACAGATTTACATTAGTAACTGGGGTCACTCATTGTTACTCACTAGCGTGTGCTTATCACTTTAATAGAAAATTCATAGAAAATCCTAGAATGTAAAAGCCACCTGCCAGATTCAATAGGGATATAGGCTATGCGCATTGCACATATGACTTACTTGCTTTGAGGTGATTTAGACACGCTTGACAGTTTTCTTCCTGTGAGTCTAGTGACCTTTGGCTTTTGAGTGTCTTCCATTCATTCTAGGGATAACTGGTTATAGTAGACGACCTTATAAGACTTACGTTTGAAATGGCGCCGATGGGCTTGCTGTTACCAACATCTACAACAGGTTCCTCCTTCTGAATAATTTCCTCAACGTATTCTGCCTCAATCCTCTCTTTAGGAGACTCGGGAGAACTTATTATTTCAGATGTGGCAGGTACACATTGAAGATCCAGTGAACAGGATTTGCTTTTTGCTTCAGGAGTTTTAGACGATTCTCTTTCATTTTCGAAAGAACTATCTGTAATTGACTGTGGAGTGGATGCCGATCGAGGCAAATAACTTTTGTCAGAGGGTTGGTCATTGGATATTGGACCAGTAATGACGCCACCATTGTGATACAGCTCTTGATTATTTTGTTCAATCAGTTCAGTGGTGGTCTTCCTTGTCTGAATAATTTTCCTGGGAGAAGTACTGATTTTGGTATTGACATTTAGCCATTTACAAATGGCTTTGGTTGCAGTGAGGGCTTTGGAATGATTTTCTTTTGGTTTTGAGCCTCAAACGTATCATTGATGGTCTTAAAGGTAGCAACTTTCACAGCAACCTCACCCTTAGGCTTGAGCTTCTTGATGGACGAACACTCAAAGATGCGTATTGTAGTTTTGACTAGATCTGCTGGTGGTCTCTCTGTCTCCACCAGTATAGGCTTTATTCTCTTGGGCTTGTTAATGGGGAGCTTCATCAGTCTGTCCTTGTCCATGAGACAATTCTCAATCTTCACACTGGTCCTGTCCACCAAAATAATGTGATCATTCTCCTGCTTCAAAATATTGGAGGCAAAGCGACTGACTGGACTCTGCGCGGTAGAGTCCTTTGGTACTCAATCGAAACCTCATAACTCTTCACGCTCCTGGCTCTCTTCATGGATTCGTTGTCCCTGGCAGCTCTTCTGTACCTCTCCACTTTGGGGGCAGCTTTGGTGACGTTCTTGTTGGTGTGCCTCCTCGTCTTCTCAGGCGACTCCTCGTGATCGAGGAGATCCTCAAGCCTGGTGGATCGCCTGAAGCACTGCAGGCTCGGCCTGTTCTTGTTCATCTCCCTGAGCGTCATGTTGAGATACTTACTGCGTAGCTTGTGCACCGGGCCGTACTGGAGCTCCTCGGAGCTGTCACTCTCGCAGTCCTGCTTGCCAACGCCATTGTTGCTGCTGCCGGTGGTCGTGGTGCTGCTGGTGTTGCGCATCTTGGCGAGCTCGACGAGATCGAGGACCTCCTTGGACGACGATCTTATGCACTTGGCCCTGTTGTCGGTGGGCTCAGCGCCAGCGACGACGATGACGTTCCAATTCCACCGTTCTTGAGTACCAAGGACGAGGTGGTGGCACTGGCACTTTACATTTTGTAAAGTGTTTTAAAGAAAAAAAATCAGAATTAATTCGACAACCAAAACCTATCCTACTATCCATTACTACACTTCTTTCCTTTTTCGTGGCGCTGGTGTCACTGCACTGAACGAAGTCTATTCCTCACGGGCCATTGTTACGATCCCAGTGGCCATAAACTAATGTCCTTAATATAGAGCGGCAAGAGAATGTAATATTTGACAAATGAAATTCTAGAATGGCCCCAGGGGTTTATATAGGTAGTGGGATCGTCGTCCAATTAGGTACAAAAGTACAAATAGCACAAGAAATAAATTTATTACACTTTCTCAAATTATAAATTAAGTGACATAAATTGTTATTTTATGGTTTGAATTTTGATTTAAAGTCTACGCTATCGTCTTATGCACAAATATAAATTTAAATAAAATTAATCAAAGATATAATTGATGTTACATTCGTGGATGGTATTAGTTATTACATAAAATTATTAATTATTAACTGGTTAACTTAAAAATCTTACCTATCTTTTACTAGATGCTATGTAAAAAGTACAAAAATTAATATAAAAGTTAATTGAATGAATTGAATTTGTTATTGCGATTCAAAATCCTTAATTAAAATTAATAAAGAGAATTTATTACGTATTTGTATTAAGTAACCTTACTAATCTTATATCTTAAATTCTTAAAGACTTATCTACCTTATTATGCTTTTAAAATACAGAATTAATTATAAACAGTTAATTGATTTATACTTTAAATCGTAAATTATTTATCCTTGAATTTAGTTATTATGATTTGAAATATTTAAAAATAAAGTCTAATTTATATTAAATGATCTTAATTATCTTAATAATCTTAACTTCTTAAAATCTTATCTAATTCGTTATTCTTTAAAACACAGAGTTAAATATAAAGAGTGTATTAAGTTGTAAATTATCTATCCTTAAATTGGCTATTATGACTCGAATCTCTTAATCGACTTTAAAGACGAAACGATTTGCAAATATATATGTATATGTTATCTGATTTATCCGTCGGATTCGGTGTTGATTGGGGCTCTTCCTTCGATATGGACGGCCGTGAACCCAACTTCAATCACCCGTTGTCCTGGTATTCACCCTGAAGTCCCAACGAAAACCACAGCCTCAAAAACCTTGGGCAGGACAGCTCTCCCTCCTCTGATTGGTGAGGTTGTTGATCCTTTCGTTGTTGTTAACTTGTTGTTGTTGAATGCAGTTGACTCGTCGAAAGATCATCGAAGTAATTGAAACTGGTTGATGACTCGTTGAAACTTCTCGAAACTCGTCCAAACTCGTTGAAACTGGTTAAAGCTCGGTCAAACTTGTCGAAACTCATTGAAGATTGTTGAAACTTGTTAATACTTGTTAACAGTTAACACTTGATGAAAACCGTTGAAACTTGATATAAAATCGTTGAAAATGCGTTGATCTTGATATAACTATATATATATATTCAGCGTAATTCTTGAAGATACGTGGGTGCTGATAGGTACAAGATTGGATTATTTCTCTAAGGAGACTCCCGTCGGTGTGCTGGGCTCCCTTTTATATGGTGAGCACGGACCTGAAAGCCGTTGAGGATAATCCCTCTCCCTCTGGTGGCGAAAACTTGAAATACATCTATCGCCTGTGGAAGTGCTGTAGGACCTCAAAGTCTGAAAGGAGGCTCCGCCCCCTTCTTCTATGGTAGGAGATACTGCTTCTCTCATTGGTTCCCCTGTTGGCCGGTTACCTATTACGTAATTTCATGGAATTGTTTACTACCTAGGGGTTCTTGGAATAAAATGTCCGTTAGAATACTCTGCAACAGATTGTCATGTATGTTAGATTACGTTTAATGACGTATTATTAATAATAATATTAATCAACATATTATGCAACTTGTATCACCGGTAATTTATTGTTACTTTATTTATTTATCCGGTCTCTTCCTTATTAATCATAATGATCTCAATTTATTAATGAAAAGTGCTTAAAACAATAAATTGTTAACCAACTGATAAACTATCGCTAATAACTTTATTAATTACTCAGTTTAATTGTTTTAATTAATCTTTATTAACCTCTCAAGTTAGGTTTATATGTTATCATTATTAACTATACGTTGCATAACGTTGTTGCATATTGTCTTAATTGTCTATCAAATTGCAATTATTTTTAGTATTATTTATCAGTACCATTAACATTATTAATCAATAAGCCAATAGTTATGATATTATTAATTAATTGTATGTTCAAATTACGTTTTATTACACAACTCCTAATTTTCTAGTAAATACCGTTGATAATTGTATAATAATGGCTTTATTTATTTATTGCAATTGATATTAATCATTCTCGGATTGGTCGTAGTTCGTTAACTTTATAACGTTGCATGATATTATTAACCTTCAATTTGCGTTGAGCAACGTTTGGTTACTATTGTCCCGGAAAACTACTTAATTATAAACAATTGTTGTTATTACACGTCAGTACCTCCAAGAATAGCCAATTATCCGGATAACTCGAGATTGTTCTTAAATTTGTTGTTAATTATCTATAATTGGGTTTTATTGTTCATCTTTAGCCCTTGTGATAAATTATTGTTGCTAATATTATTAATATCCTTAGTCGGTTATGATGATTGTTGCTAATCAACTCCTTAACTATTTTTAGCTATTATGTTTGTTTAAATAAACATGTTTAAACAAACGCAACGTTGCACAACGTTATTATCCTCCGATTATACGTCGCGCAACGTTTGCTATACAATACCGCGCATTCTTAAATAATTATAAGCTTTATATTTTAACAGTTAATTATCAGCGACGGTGATGCTCATGATTTGTTAATTATTATTATACGGTTGCTTCTTAACCTGAAATTATGACAGCGTTGCTTGTGTTATTTAAATGATTATCAGAACATCAATTATTCTCAAGATTTTAATAGCATTTGTAGTATTATTAATAATAATCTCCGTATTTGTTATAATTTTTAACCTATTATTATTATTTCCAATCATTTCCACGAATCATAAGGTTTATTCTCATGTTAGCAATACGCATGAATGAGTAGTGTAAAAGGGTTCGATCGATTGCACTCATTGTAAAAGGGGCCTAGAATTTGGGTCTATGTCGGTTATGTAGTCCAAGGAACGTCAGTTCCTTACACCATCAACTTGCGCTGCGCATGCGCGCGAGGTGGCGGGAAGTTTGAAATGCTGGAATCAGCAAGTAGAAGTGCGAGGGCGCCGCGGCTCTCTCCCTTTGCAGGGAGAGAGCCACGGCACCCTCAGCGCTTGTTCACCCTCAAGGGGAGGGCTGGGATGAAGAAGTGTGCGCACTGTCCGGAGATGGATGCGAAGATTTCAAGCCGACGAAGGTGTCATTAAAACGATAGATTTAAGAGGAGGTAAATTTTATTGAGGACAAACTATAAATTTATAAATTATAAATTATACCACAGCATAAATTAATATTAATTTTGTACATAACGTATAGTAATAACATGTAAGACAATTAACGTCCAAGCCACTGCAATGGTAGGAACTGCGGGACCATTTGCGGGACCATTGGTTGGGGCACTTGGGGCGCTCCTGGTAGCGGATGCAAACATTCGACCACGGCTTGGCGAATGTTTCTTCGCGTGTCTTCTTCGTTCTTGAGTTTTTTATAGTGGGCAAGATCCTGAAAAATATAAGAAAAAATAAAGTAATTATATAATTCATACCAATCTAACCTAAAAATCACAACTTCGACATGATTTTTAAGCTGTTGTGGTATATAAATTCATTATTCTTTATACTCACTCTTGCCATCTCCTCGTTTTTTCTCTTCAGCTCTGGATTTTCTTTCACAACATCAGCATAGGGAACATAATTAGATGATCCTCTACCTCTTTCCCCACGTCCTCGCCAATTGTAACGCTGAAAAAAAATTTGATTGTAAATTTTGTTTATTTTATTTTAATATTGTAAAGATTACAAATATTTTAATGTGTTTTAAAAGAATGATGACGGAAATATTTACTTAAACGAATATTTCAACTATAATATTTAAACTAAAAATATAAGTCATAAATAGTATTAATAACTTGAAATTTGGTTTTATATAACAAAAAAGTATTCAAGTTTTATCTGTAGTTAACAGTAAAGGACTATGAATATTGTTCTGATGACCTACAGTTCAATTTCTAAACTCCAAATTTTTTTATTACAAGACTAATCTAAAATAAATATAATCTCCAAGTTTCAAGAAAAAATATTCCATAAATTTGTGAATATTAAAAGGTAAAATTAATTTTCAATTCCTAATATTGGAATTGATTAACTGCATTAATTGTGAAGGTAGAGGAAGTGCGCTTGAACATGCTAGTACTTACATTATTATAAGTGCCATTGTTGTAGCCACTGTTGTAACCACCGTAGTATCCACCATAGTTATTATATCCATCATTGTTGTATCCATCGTTGTATCGACTATTGTATCCACCATTGTACCCACCATTGTACCCACCATTGTAGCCATCGTTGTTGTATGCATTATATTGATAATAATGCTCATCCTCGTCATATTCCTGGAAATCAAATTTTAGTTAAGACTGGTTGTAAAAGAGCTGGAAGAGGAAATTAGTAAACTAAAGAAAAGAAGTGAGAATGTATCAAAGAGGAAAAATAAGAGAAAACGAAGTGAGAAGAAAAGGGAGGCCAAATAAAAGAGAAGGAGACGCTATAATTGTAGAAGTAAAGGTGATCAGAGAACACAAATAAAATAAAAATGCAAAGCATGCAAAAAAATAAAGTAAGAAAAGAGAAGAAAAATGGAGTTACTCCAAAAGAAAATAGATGAGAAAGGAACAGAACAGAGCAAAGAAATGGAGAAATTAAAGGATGAAAAAAAAGACCAAGATAGAAAAATAAAACACAAGGAGATACGACATAAAGCATAAATCAACGACGAACACCCTATAAGTCACTATATATATTCTATACAAGTTTTCTGTATTTACCAATTCATGGGGCTGTCTCTGTGCCAGGGGTACGCGATCTGGTTGTTCCTGTTGGTTATGCCCATTGCCATTTCTTGGGATAGGGGGAGGTAGAGGTAATGGTTGCTGGTCGTTACCTGGACCTTCATCTCTCTGAGGTGGTGGTTGCTGGTCGTTACCTGGACCTTCGTTTCTCTGAGGTAGTGGTGGCGGCTGCTGCTGATCTCTCGGGACTGCTGGTGGCGGCTGCTGGTCTCTCAGGGCTGGTGGTTGATTGTTACCTCCCCGCGGTGAGTTGTTGCGGACCATCGCCGCATATCCTGCTCTACCACGCTGCAGGGGAGGGAAAGGATCACGAGCATGGCTGTTGCCCCCTCTTTCTGCACTTCGTCTTCCACGCCTTCCTATATAAATGCAAAAAGAAGTTACAATTATCATAAAATTACCCATTTTGCGATATAATTGTACATTACCTGCCATTATACGAAGATGTTTGAGGATTCTTGAATCTTCCTAGTTCTTAAACGAACCTTCTCCACGCGTGGTCAGATCAAGAGAGAACGGGAAGAGAAGAGAAGCAGGAACGAACACGTCCCGTGCACCGAAAATATCGACGAACAGTGTTGCCAATACTTACATCGGTACACTTGGTGTTTCATTAAAATCGGAACGGACAAATGGAAATGAGCCTATATGCTACGCAGTAAAGCTGCCTCTACACGGCGTGCCGCGAGCCGCGTTCCCTAGACAAAGACAGATATACGAAATCCTGTAAGAGAGAAAGAGAAGGCAATAGCTGCTCGCGACTCGCGGCACGCCGTGTAGAGGCAGCTTTAAGCCGTAAAGGTTGTCGTTGATAATTGATTGGCCATTAGATACGCGCGCGCACTTGAACAGCGAGATATCGATAAAGCCTAAGAGAGCTGCTTATAACTTACTTATTTAATAAACGATAAGAGATATTAAAAACAGTATCAATTACATTTCATAAAAGACAACTTGAAAAAAGCCCGCAGAAGTTACGAGATATGTTAAAAAATGAAATTTTTTAAAAAATTTTTTATAACCATGGCAACGTTGCATTCTATACTAAACCAATATGAGTGCGTCCGGATGTTGCGTTTTCAAATATTTTCAAACACGCACATTGTCTCAGTATATTTTCATTGTATATAATAATTGTGACAGTGTGCCAAAAAGACTTTAAATTGAAATACATAAGCAGGAAATTAAAAGAGTTTCAAATTATAAGTATATTGGAATAATTTGTTATTACAACATGAAATGGGATCAATGTATTCATATATATCATGAACAAAACTAAATACCTAATTTTTATTTTTTCCAAAGTAAAAAATTACATGGACATTAAATCACTAATATAGATATAAGTGAGTCTTGCCTATTTAATAGTTTTTATTTTAATTCTTTATACAGTGAACTTTACTATATTACAAAATCTATAACACATACATTACACTTAGAGTTTTTTTGTGTAATATGGTATTATTTTAACATGTACTTTTATAATATTAGACAATTTTGATTCTCTTAGTTCAATCGCTTAGGTTCTGTGAACATAATTAACAGGTTAAGCTGTGTAATTTTATATGAAATTTCTATTTGTTATCAAAACAGTAAGATAACATAATTATAGATTTTTAACAACGCAATTTTTCAACCTTTTTCTAATTTTGATTTTACTATATACTAAGTTCTCTAGATCATGACAAGAAATTGTAAGTTTTGACAGCTTTTATGTAACAGTTTTTGTTAGTTATTGTTTTACTTTTTTTTTTTTATTGGTATTTCAACGATATCTATATCCTTTGTATTTAAGAGTTCTATTGGAAATCAATTCTTTGTACGATAAGCAAAAATTGTCTAATTTTATGTATATTTTGGCGTTTAAAATCGTTTTTATAGATTTAACTCGTCAGGTATTTATTGGCATGTTCTTGTTTGTGCACATAAGGATTATGCACATATTTATTGTGCACAGATAGCATTGGTATAGATCTATATATATAGATATATACCAATGTTAAAGTGTGCACAATTAATATGTGCACAATCAGTATGTGCATGAACAAGAACACGTCTATTTATATTACATGAAAATTTTAAATGGGAAAAAGTTTTGTTTAACTATTATCTATAACTTATGTATGGAATATTTTTGTGTAAAATTAAATACTATCAAGCTATAGCCGAAAATAATTCATTTTTGACCATTTTTTGCCATTTTTCGCAGTTATCTTGGCAAATATTGCTCGACAAAAAAGTGTTCAAGAGAAAAAAAGTGTATTTTCATTCAAAATCATTCAATTTCATAAGTTGATAACTTTGGAAGGAGTCAACATTTTTTAATCCTTAAAAAAGCAAATGAAAGCTCGTGTTCTCTAGTTTTTTTTTTCTTTGCTTAAAATGATATTTAAGACTTTCTAAAGTTAAGTAGTTGCCGTTTTAAGAAGAGTTTTTTTTCAATACTTCCTTCAAAATAAAGTTAAAAGTACCCACAACTTCATTTTTTTTTAGCGTTAGGGTCTAATATTGCAGCTTTCTACATATTTATAAATCCAAAAACATATCCCACTTTTTCAGCCGAATCCGAGATCCGGATCCCTGACACTCTCCTAGTTAGTGCATTACGTATTACAAACTTTATCTTGAATTTAATAAAAACTTAAAGTACGCCTGTTTTGATATTTTGACACTCCAAATGCATCAACGAATGCAGCTCCTGTACCAGGGCCAATTATTGTTGATAAATCAGTCATTTAACAATTGATTTTCAAGACCACTAACACGAGATGGATCAACGCCTGCTTTTTTTGTTGCTGAATTCTTCTCCACTCTGATCGTAGATCTATTACTCTAAAATTAAAACAATTTAATTATCACATTCATTACTTTTAAAAAACGATAAAAAATGGTCAATAATTTTTAAGATAAGATCAATCATCTTCACTATTGAGAATGTAGATCCCAATCGTAATACCAAACAACATTTTTATCATAATAAAACTATTTAGAGGCAAACAACTTAATTCATAAACAAATCTAAGTGTTCGTTTTTACAATCTGATATAATTGAAAAAAAAAAAAAAAAAAACTATTTTAAAATAGGAAAAACAGCATTCTGTTGTTATGAACTGCGTTCTCATGAACGAGTAACAGAATATTTAGGATCGGTCTACAATGATAATTTCGAATGTAAAAAATTGATTTCAAAATAATATCAAATAAATCAACCAATTAAATACCAAACGTATTGAAACGTATTCCCATAAAATAAAAACCTATGGAAGATTTTAACAATAGAATAATTAATTTGTTTAATTTTAATTAGATATCAACCGTTCCGTAAATAAATAGTAAATAAACAATAAACGAATTTACGATAACGCAAATAGAAATAAATGACTGACGATAAATACATAAATAATAGCCGGGCGATCGGCGATTAATAATTGATAACAAAATAACCATGATAATTGAATTAACAATTGAATAAAGGAAGCTCGCTCATGGTAAAAAGCTCTTCCAAGAATTATCTACTGCTCTGAGATTCTAGGAAATCAGAAGGTCACCCGACAATTCCAAGAAGGTTACAGCTGCGGAACGTAAACAACAACAATTCCAGGAATCCATTTGCGCTGAGGGTCACCTCACGATTCCGGGAAGGTCACAACTGCGGAACGTAAACAACAACAATTCCAGGAATCCATTTGCGCTGAGCGTCACCTCACGATTCCGGGAAGGTCACAACTGCGTAACGTAAACAACAACAATTCCAGGAATCCATTTGCGCTGAGGGTCACCTCACGATTCCGGGAAGGTCACGACCGCGGAACGTAAACAACAGCAATTCCAGGAATCGAAAAGACAAAAACACTTCTCGGAAATCGTTAGGGCGAGGAACTGGTTTAGCTTAAGCCACTTCACCCCCACCACCGACTGCCTCAGCTCACTTACGTCATCGGGCCATCAACCAATCACGCACTCGCAATGAAGAGAGGGGATAAGGCTTCGGCCCTCCTAGGCTCCTACTCGGCTGGAAACTGAGGAAGAGTCACGTGACGCGAAAGAGAGGGAAAGCCGTCAACCAATAGCGTTCCGCCGTCAACAATCCAAAGTCCTCGCCGAGAATATAAAAGGAGAGCCCCGGGTCGCCAGAGTCAGTCGCTACCGAGCACATGAGAAGCTCCGTAGTTCAGTTGCACTAGTGCAAGCGCCCTGATCACATCCTAGTGTCAGTCGCCATTTATAATTATACTCTACGTTATCTTAAATTGTATAGAGTCACGGTTGCAAATTTATCTTATTTGTCAAAGTTTCAAAGTATTTATTTAAATTGAATAAACTCCAGAGTTAAAGTTTATATCTTCGAGTTCGAGTTTCATTTCAAAGTTCCTGCAAGTCCTTGCGCTTTAGCGCTTTATCGAACAACGAACCCACAATCTTACTGGTCAACGCGGCGACCATTGCAGAAGCGCCTTTTTGCTCTCAGACCCCGACTCGGGTTGTAACAATTTTGGTGACAGCGGTGGGATTGTTCGAAGGATTGCAAGGAAAAGGATCCAAAGAGAAGAGGAAGAAGTTCAGTGTTGTGTTCCGTCCAGGGTTTTTTGAGCTGTGGTTTCCCCTGGGACGCGGGCGAATGCCGGAGCATTTGATTGGAAAGTTGGGTCCACAGCAGCAATAAAGAGATAAATCCCCAACCAATCAAGGATCAAGGACTTCATGAACGAAAATAATAGAACTCCGCCGAATTCGAGAGAAAACAACCCCGATCCAGGATACGAGAGTGGGACGGACAACGTAACCCCAAGGCCAAATCAAGGACAGCGAGCCTTCCTCAGGACATATCCTTATCAGCTTCGTTCCCGACGCCACCTACGATCAGGGCATTGCCTATCTTCACCACCCAATTGCAAGCATTGTCAAGGATAAGACGATTCAGAGGCCCTACCCGGACCACCAGGAGCATCTGCAAGCCATCAAATATCCTAAGCTAAGTACCTGAGCGAGCGAACAATTATTGTAGGGAAAATGTCGATAGATAGCGAGCAAGCGTCCGGCTCATGGTCAATTTCGGAAAATTCCGGTCTAACAGAGAAAAGTAGTCTACCTGAGGGTATTGTAGCGCTAGATTTAACGGTAAATAATCGTGATGAATCAAATATACCATCAAATAGGCCATCGCTTAATCCTGCGCCGGATTTCCGGAACATGAGGGACGCGTGCTGATTCTGATAGTAGTTTTAAATCCGTTAAATCAGTTCCTTTGCCAGGATTTAAAAAAATAAATGAAATAGTAAGAATACTCCCCGAATTTAACGGAAAGAATATCTCTGTAAATCGGTTCATAAGAGAATTCAAGGAAGCCGAGAGTTTTGTAAGTCCGAGTGATCAAAGTTTCTTTTTAAAATTGGTAAAATCACGTGTCACCGGCGACGCTAACGATTATTTACAGTTTAAAGATTTTAGTGATTTAGATCAGCTTCTATCAGAACTAAAAAGGGTATTCGCGCCCACTCAAAATTTGCCTCAAATTCAAACCGACTTAGCACGAGTAAGGCAGAAATCCCAAGAAAAGGTTTCTGAATACGGATTAAGGGTCACTCAGATTCTGCAAAAGGCTCGGGAGTTGATAGACGAAAATTTTAATCCTGTCGTGGCTCATGGTATGATCGAAGGAACAACGAACACGGCCATCGAATGTTTTACTTTAGGTCTAGAGTCAGATATAGCGACGCGAATGATAGGGAAATAATTTTCCACCCTCGAAGCAGCGATTAGTACCGCTATTACTTGCGAAAGATATGTGCAGCAGCGAAGGGAACTGCATGGGGAAAGGGCAGAGGAAGATCGGAAGCGTAAATATTGTCATGTCGCGGAGCCTCAAAGGGAGGAAGAACCGGAAAGAAAGAGGCGTGGCTGTTATCGATGCGGGGAAATGGGACATATCGCGCGGAATTGTCGTAAATTTGAAAACGCAAGTCCTTATTACAACTACTGTAGGATGTGGGGGCACACCCTTGAAGCATGTAGGCGACGATCGCGAGATACTTCCTCCAATAATAGCCAACATCTCGCGATAGAGCCTCCGTCGCGATCCTTCCCAAATAATAATGCGCGTTCTTTAAACTCGGACCGGGTTCAGCATACGGGCGCAATGTTGAACCAACCTCGTCGCGACAACCAAGCATCCATACCCGCGCTGTTATCCTTGCCCATGAGACCTCCCAAAAATTAAAATCCCCTATCGTAATTCTAAAAAGTAAAGACTTAATCAAAAACATGCCGCGGTTCCTTATTGATACAGGTTCCGAACTTAATATAGTTAAACAAAGTCTGATTAAACCTAATGTATTCATTGACAAAAATACCGTGTACAGATTGGCTGGGATAAGTGAGGGATTGGTTCTGACTCAGGGATGTGTAAGAATAAATCTAGATGAAGGTTATTGCCGAATGAATGTAGTACCCGATAGCTTTCCTATAGAAGTCGACGGAATTTTGGGCGTAGAATTTCTAAAAGAACAGGACGCAACCTTGTCTTTCCGGAATGGTGCTCTTCTATGGGGAAACCCAAGAGAAACCGTTCCTTTCGTTAGCCATGATGTTCTTTATCTTCCCGCTAGGACAAAAACATTGGTTAAAATCACTATTAATAAACCCAATCATTTTTCCGGTTACCTACCCAAGATAAATGCGGGTCCGGGAATATTTATCGGAGAGTGCCTTGTCACAAGCGATAATGGTAAGGCTTCTTTATTCGCGATAAATTCCACATCAGAAGACATAAGTCTTATTCTGCCCCCGCTCGAATTAGAATCTTACGACAGTACGATTAAACCTATACGCGTCATTAAAACTACAAATGAACCTGAGGTTAAGGCTCATCTTCAAACCAGAATAAATAAAATACTTGAGCTGCTTGATTTAGAGGATCTTGATTCAATAGAAAGAGATAGTATAGAGAGATTAATTTTGGAGTTCCCTTGCCAATTCCATTTGCCGAACGATAAGCTTAGCAAAACTTCTAAAATCATGCACAAAATTCCGACTACCAATGACATTCCCATTAACGTAAAGCAGTACCGCTATCCACCTCATTTAAGGGATATAGTACAAAACCAGGTTAAGGAATTAATTGATAATGATATTGTAGAAGAATCAGAATCACCTTATAACTCTCCCTTATGGATAGTCCCAAAAAACCGGATTCACAAGGAAATAAGAGATGGCGATTAGTAATTGATTTTCGCGCGTTAAATGAAAAAACGGTTGCCTCCGCGTATCCTCTCCCTAACATAACGGAAATCCTTGACCAATTAGGTAGGAGCAAGTATTTTTCTACACTCGATTTAGCCTCAGGGTTTCACCAAGTTCCTATAGACCCCGCGGACGCCCCTAAAACTGCCTTCTCCACTCCGTTTAATCATTTACAATATAAGAGAATGCCTATGGGACTAAAAGGCACCCCCTCTACATTCCAATCCCTTATGGATAAGGTTCTCACCGGGTTGCAGGGTATCGAGCTGTTCGTTTATATGGATGATATAGTGGTATATGCTGAATCTCTTGAAGATCATACTCGTAAATTAAAAAAGCTTTTTGGAAGATTAAAAACAGCTGGCCTCACCTTGCAGCCTGATAAGTGTCTTTTTTTGAGAAAGGAAGTTGTTTATCTCGGTCACATAATCTCGGAACAAGGCGTAAGACCCGACCCTCGGAAAACTCAAGCCGTATCGGATTTCCCGCGCCCCATTAACGCTAAAAACATAAAACAATTTTTAGGGTTAGCTGGATACTATCGTCGGTTTATCCCCGATTTTGCTAAGATCGCTAAACCGCTCCATTACCTTTTGCAAAAAGAAGTTAAATTTTCATGGGGGAGGCACAGGAGAACGCGTTTCTCACTCTTAAACAAAAACTTTGCTCTCAACCCTTACTGCAATACCCGGATTTTAACTTACCTTTCGTGGTGACCACGGACGCGTCAGATTTCGCTTTAGGTGGCGCGTTAAGTCAGGGACCCATTGGGAAAGACCTTCCAATCGCGTACACATCTAGAGCTTTAGTTAGTGCCGAATTAAATTACACAACCACCGAAAAAGAGCTTTTAGCAATAATTCACGCGGTAAAGCAATTTAGGCCCTATTTGTACGGTAGAAAATTCACGTTAGTGACCAACCATCGACCCCTATTATATTTGCATAGACTAAAAGATCCCGTCCAAAGAATAGCAAGATGGAAGATACTGTTAAGAGAGTATGATTACGATATAGTGCACAAACCAGGCAAAATCAACATGAACGCAGACGCACTGTCCAGAAACCCCATGACCACCTCATCCATACCTCCAAATCCAGATAATCCCGGCTCGGAGGAACCTTCTTCTGAATTAGACATAGAAATTGTCTTTCTTGCTAGCAAAGTAGAGTCAACCTCTGAAAGTCAAGGTTCCGAAGGCGCCGGAGATCCTGAAAGTTCCAATAATTTGACTGAAACAGACGACGGACGTACGGATATAGACAAATTTAGCTCTGCCTCTTTCATTAGGAGAGGTCAGCGGTTGCACGTACATCGTGGCCGAGGTAGCTTTAGATACGAGCCGGTCACGGAGTCACGGCTGATACCCTCTAGATGTGAGGAGAGTAGCATTAGGGAATCCCCCCTTGCAGGGGCTAATTGTGGGGTTGCTCGCAATGCTGCAGTTGCTTCCTGTAAGGGTCCGGTTGCACGTATATCGTGGCCGTTGCCCTCTATAGAGGATGTAGCTATAGGAGGAGATCCGTTCGTCAAGGGCACGACTGTTGCCTTCGCGCATGCTGGGGGCCGGGGACCTACAGGAAAATTCCTATCAAGAAATCCCGACGGGCGTAGTACTCTGGCATGTGTCGAAGAGGATGCCGGGGGCCTACAGGAAAATTCCTATCAAGAAACCCTGACGGGCGGTTTTGTTCTGGCTGTGACCACGGAGGCCGAAGTTCCTGCGTGTGTCGGGGGGCTCGGGGAGTGTAAGGCTCTGGAGCGTAGTACTTCCACACATGGCGGGAAAGATAGGGCTGGGGACCAACAGGAAAATTCCTATCAAGAAATCCCGTCAGGCAAAAGTAGGGATGAAATAACACAGGCACAATTTAAAGAATTAAAATCAATGACAATTAACCAATTTTCCCTTGACGGAGCGTCTGACGATTCAGAAGATGAAATAGAGATTGAAATTATAAGAGTAAAAATTTATATGCCTCCCGAACCAAGGTCCTATGTGGACAACACAACACAGTCCTGTGTGGGCAAAATTACACGATCCTTTGTGGACAAAAGTCATGAAACACAGTCCTATGTGGACAACACAACACAGTCCTGTGTGGGCAAAATTGCACGATCCTTTGTGGACAAAAGTCATGAAACACAGTCCTGTGTGGGCGACACAACACGGTCTTGTATGGACAGTACGACACTGCCTCTTGCGAACAAAATTACCCAACCCCTTGTTGATACCCTACTCATAACCTCAGTCGAATACTCCCGGGACCAACTTCTAATGAGAAAAGATAATATCGCTTATTTTATGTCAGTAGATTGCGAAATAAGCACCCCTATTTGCCAACAATTAGTAGATTTAGAAATGATAAATATTGAAAAACTAAAAACAGAACCCATCGGCATAGGCGCGGTAGTGCAGAAAAATTTATCGAACGGAAAAATTATATATTCATTATTTGTTAAGGAAAAATCGGATGAAGTAGCAACCGCAGCCGTAATAGTTCAATGCTTAGAGTCCCTCCGGGCCGCGATGATCGAGGAAGAAATAAAGTCTGTTAGTATCTCTAAAATCGGAGACGGTTTAGAAAAGAACCATTGGCTACCAATAGAAATAACGTTGCGAGCGCATTGGAAAACCGAAACTCCCAAATTAACTATATGCACGGGTGAGATAATTATTCCACCTTCGAATGATAGGTTAGGAATTATTAATGAAGCCCATGATTCAGCGATTGGTGGTCACAAGGGTGTTGCTAAAACACCACCGCGTCCGCGAGCGATATTTCTGACCCGGAATCAAAGAAGATATTTCCGAATATGTTAGGACCTGCGCGGAATGCCAGAGAAAGAAATTAGTACGGGTAAAAACAAAGCAGCCGATGAGAATCACGACTACCCCCAGTAAAGCGTTCGAAGTTTTGGAAATGGATATAGTAGGCCCCCTACCCGTAACCGTATCCGGAAATAAGTATGTCCTGACTTTGCAATGTAACCTAACTAAATATTCTGACGCCCTTCGTATTCCTGATATGACCGCCGAAATGGTGGCCACCGCGCTAGTACACGATTTCATAACTAGATTCGGTTGCCCCGAGGCAATTAAGACTGATCAAGGAAGTAATTTTCAAAGTAGTCTAATGCAAAAAGTAGCTAAGATATTTAAAATAAAACAATTGCGATCTACTTCCTTCCATCCTCAAACCATGAGCTCGTTAGAGAGAAGCCACCACTCGTTAGTTGAATATCTTAAAATGTATACGGACAAAACTGATTGGGACACTTGGATTAAAATGGCTAGGTTTTCTTATAACACGTCAGTTCATTCAGCGCACGGTTTCACTCCCCATGAATTAATTTTCGGACAAAAAGAGCGGTTGCCCTCGGAATTCGAGTCACGAACTGTTGAGAAAACGTATGAGATGTATTTAGATGAATTAATATTTAAATTGAATGATACTCAAAAAATGGCGAAGGCGCGATTACTAGAAGCGAAAGAACGATCAAAGCGATATTACGATCAGAAATTAAACGCGAAAGATTTCAAGGTCGGAGAAGAGGTATATTTATTAAAAGAACCACAAATAGGGAAATTCGACGAACAATATGCGGGTCGATATAAAATAATTGAATTAATAGGCGATAGAAACGCAAAAATAGATTTAGGAAATAATAAAACCAAAATAGTCCATGTAGATAAATTAAAACACGCGTGTTTACGACCTAACTAAATTTATTCATTGTTACTTCTTTATACGATATTTAATATGTTACCTTATTGCGATATTTATATTTTTATATTCCACGTGCGACCTAATTGTAATTTCATGTATCCTATTTGTAATTAAATTAATAAATAATAAAATAATAAGGGTTATAGGAGAGATGGCCAGCACTCGCCTTAAAGTTAAAATCCAGAATGTTTTAAGATAATCTCTTGTTTTATGCCCTGGAGATGGGAAACCGGAAGTACTCCTCATACATTGTATGAGGATGGGTTCCGGCGAGCCACAGGTAGCATCTCACAGAGGGGAGCGATGGCAGGGGCTCCCTTCACCCTAAAAATTAAAATTATTTATTGAAAATTTGCATTTAAAATTTAAAATCGCCTATTGAAACTTCGCCTTAAAATTTAGAATTATTAATTCGAAAATTCACCCTTAAAATTTCAAAATTATTTAAATTATTACCCGCGTTTCATTGTAGATTCACCCTAAAAAAAAAAAAAAAAAAAAATTTTAATTATTGAAATTATTACCCGCGTTTCATTGTAGATTCACCCTTAAAAAATTAAATTATTTAAAGTACACCCCCGTTTCATTGTAGAATCACCCTTAGAGATAAGAATTATTGAAACTTCACCCTTAAAATTTCAAATTATTAATTGGAGAATTCACCCTTAAAATTTTATATTATTTAAAACTAAAAACGCGAAATATTAGGATTTAACCTTTACCTAAATTTATTCACCTCGCGCCTCATAATAAACTTCGCCCTTAAAAACAAAAATATTAAATCCTCACCTGAAAAAAAAAAAAAAAAAAAAAAGGGGGGGGGGCAGAATTCACCCTTGGAAAGCGAAATTATTTAAAAGGAAAACCACCTCCGTACGAGTAACGCTTTTATGGAATTTCTAGCGGTAGGTAAAATTACAGATATCATTTACTCACGACGCGTCATAATACCCCATGCGACACGATGTATAATACGTGCCGTTCGGATTTTCCTTTTTTAGTCTTCGTTCTTATTCCTCAGTACAGCGAACAACCTATTAACGGAATAACCTATTACTCTCGTATAATGAAGTTAAACCCTCTGAATAGCTCCCTTATGTGAAAACGCCTTAAGTATTCCCCTTCGCGCCGTCGTGATGAAGATTGCGTCATTTGACTTCCGGCATTTGAATACACAAGATACCCAGCGTACCAGAGTATTTCAGAGTGTTCCAGAGTATTCTCACTGCACCTCGGCTTTGGCAATCATCATTCATGGTAAATTATGAGCTTCTTTATAGCTTTCTCTACTCTCCTTTCTCTTCCAAATTATCCATTATCCAACTAACATAATCCTCCTCATAGATGGAAGGCTCCTCAACCTCCATGACCTTGAAAGTTGCCTATCAAGGTATAATTAAGACTGAGGATGAGGACCCCCAGGAGAATCATAGCTTAAACTACGTTCCACCCTGGCCTCCTGCAATGATCCAGAATTCGCCTCCTGTTTATTATTCCTGCATGGAGGCTGCTGCATTACCATTCATGTCACCAACCTTCACTCACATGCCTCCTGTAATGTATGGACCAGTAGATTTTACAACCCTATCTGTACCTCGGGTAGCACCAGCTATAGCCCCATGCAGAGTAGTCGGAGTGGCTGAAGTCATCATCAAACCACAAGGGAGAAAACCTCACAACCTGCCTTCACCACCTGCGAATTCAGACCAGGCTGAGCGACTACTCAAGACCGTGCAGCAAGGAAGCCCTTGTCGTAAGAATTCTGTGATGGAGCAAAGCTCCCATTATGCCATAGCTTACTTCGAAAAGCCAGATGGCACCGATTGGAGGTGCGTTAGATGCTACGAAGACATGGACATTGACTGGGTATTTCGCTACTCCCACCTGGTTGGTCTGATCACTTCTATACAGACCCCAGCCTGTGCAGGACCATGTGAATCGAACCCCTTCCAGCTTTTTGGGGTAAGCAGATGCAAGGACTGTGCCTTCATTGTAGTATTTCACCAGAAAGAAATAAGAAGAGGGGAAATATTCATGTCCTTCCGTATCCACTGAAGAGACAAGGTCACTAAGCCATGGAGCCCCTCTTATCAGAAGAAAGTACACGGAACTGGAATCGACTAACCTCTGGTATAAGGCGAATCTCCATCTGCCAAGAACCTATCTCTAAAAGATTTTTTGTTACCTATATTTGTAATTTAGATTATATCAGTTGTATATCTAAAGTATTATTTATTTTTAATAAAGATAAATTTCCTAATACTGGTTTAGCTCCTGTAAAAGCTCGATCCCCCTATAAGGCAAATAATTGTCCTTTCCTTTCTTCTCCAGCAGCGACAGTCATCTCATGATTTGCACCCCCATCTAACATCATGCTTCCCATTTATTGCCACGGACCATAAATTATTGATGAGGTTAGGAAATAATAACAGTATATTTGGATTGCCCGGTTTGGGGGGGGGGGTCTGATAGAGCCAGATAAAAGGGTGCAAAAGCCTAATAACCTCTGTGGTTTTTGCACCAGAATCTACAAATTTGTATTGGTTTGGGTCGGGTCATCTTAGCCGGGTGCATTATTAACCAATTGGGGGGCATATTGGCGCACTGATTCTAATTTATGCTACCTCTTATGGAGCATCTGGTTCAGCCTGCACTGTTGAGGGTTGCTTGGGGATTCAGCAGCGGAAGGTGACTGAGAGTTCGATTACAGGTTGCTGAAAGCTAAATTCAATAGCATTAGATTGAATTTTTATTCTCACCGTCTGTTTAAGCTTGTTCAACTACATGTAATTGAAAAAAAACTTATGAAATTCGTTACAATATTAAGTATCGTATTTAATAAGCTTAATAAAGTTTAATATAGCGATACCTTTTTAATAGAATTTAATAATTTCATTTATGGAAAGAAGTAGGTTTTAGATTCATAAAATATAGTAAGAATAATTTTGAATACTCTTAAAATTATAAACGGGAAGAAGACTTTAATTTTTCAAATAAAGTACTTAGATTTTCAATAACAATTAATGAATTCTAAGTAGAAATGTGATTGAACTTTCAATTGCGTAATTTCAATTACATTTGGTTCAAGTTTTGTATCAATTATCATTAACCTAAAACGGGGGAAGATGAACAAGTGGTGAGCCTGCTCCTGTTACTTGAGAGGATCAATCTCTCCTATACAGTTACACCTGGATGGTGTCATTGCTGTTGGTGTGCCTTTACCTCATTTCTTTTTGGTCTATGCAAATATCCACTTCATTGCAATAGCCATGGCGTAAAGGAAACCTAGAAAACCCCTCATGTCCAGTCCTCTTGATGTATTACTGGAAATGCAATTAAGTCAAAACGGTTGAGTGCAGTTGATGAGTCTCCGCTAACAGCTGAATCCTGTAAAAGTAGCCTCTTTAAACTCATTGCAAGCTCAATTTGAGCAATTTCAATTTAAGTAATTGTAGCAATTAAAATCAATTCAGCATCTTTGTATTTTGGTGTATTCCATTAGCGTCTCCAAGCACCTTGGGTTCCTCAAGAACAACAAACGTTCTTATTACTCCTCCCTTAAGGACGACTAAGTATTATAATTCTTCTTAAAATAACTAGTTGCCATGGATGAATCAGGCACCGTGGATGCCTTTTATCTACTCCACACTGGAAAAGGGGAAACAAAATTACAAAGTAATCAAAGTTTTATTTCACAAGCAAGTCAAGTAACTTATCTGATATTCTCTGGACCACCCTAATCATGATAATCGCACCCCGGCTCCTGAAAATAAACGTGGAATATCTAACAAACTGATGAGAGAAACATTAACACTTAGCAGACTTGCTACTTGCTAGCAGACATTAGAAATACTAGCCGAAGTACCAACCCTGCCAGGTCGTGGCGCCATCAGACGGTTTCAGATTGAACTTACGCGTAGACAGGCGAGTTCCCCGAGAGCGCGAAATTCAAATTAATAAAAGCCCGAACCATGGGTTCGTGTTTTAAAAGAAGGGGGGGACTGTTATGAACTGTGTTCTCATGAACGAGTAACAGAATATTTAGGATCGGTCTACAATGATAATTTCGAATGTAAAAAATTGATTTCAAAATAATATCAAATAAATCAACCAATTAAATACCAAACGTATTGAAACGTATTCCCATAAAATAAAAACCTATGGAAGATTTTAACAATAGAATAATTAATTTGTTTAATTTTAATTAGATATCAACCGTTCCGTAAATAAATAGTAAATAAACAATAAACGAATTTACGATAACGCAAATAGAAATAAATGATTGACGATAAATACATAAATAATAGCCGGGCGATCGACGATTAATAATTGATAACAAAATAAACATGATAATTGAATTAACAATTGAATAAAGGAAGCTCGCTCAGGGTAAAAAGCTCTTCCAAGAATTATCTACTGCTCTGAGATTCTAGGAAATCAGAAGGTCACCCGACAATTCCAAGAAGGTTACAGCTGCGGAACGTAAACAACAACAATTCCAGGAATCCATTTGCGCTGAGGGTCACCTCACGATTCCGGGAAGGTCACAACTGCGGAACGTAAACAACAACAATTCCAGGAATCCATTTGCGCTGAGCATCACCTCACGATTCCGGGAAGTTCACAACTGCGGAACGTAAACAACAACAATTCCAGGAATCCATTTGCGCTGAGGGTCACCTCACGATTCCGGGAAGGTCACGACCGCGGAACGTAAACAACAGCAATTCCAGGAATCGAAAAGACAAAAACACTTCTCGGAAATCGTTAGGGCGAGGAACTGGTTTAGCTTAAGCCACTTCACCCCCACCACCGACTGCCTCAGCTCACTTACGTCATCGGGCCATCAACCAATCACGCACTCGCAATGAAGAGAGGGGATAAGGCTTCGGCCCTCCTAGGCTCCTACTCGGCTGGAAACTGAGGAAGAGTCACGTGACGCGAAAGAGAGGGAAAGCCGTCAACCAATAGCGTTCCACCGTCAACAGCCCAAGGTCCTCGCCGAGAATATAAAAGGAGAGCCCCGGGTCGCCAGAGTCAGTCGCTACCGAGCACATGAGAAGCTCCGTAGTTCAGTTGCACTAGTGCAAGCGCTCTGATCACATCCTAGTGTCAGTCGCCATTTATAATTATACTCTACGTTATCTTAAATTGTATAGAGTCACGGTTGCAAATTTATCTTATTTGTCAAAGTTTCAAAGTATTTATTTAAATTGAATAAACTCCAGAGTTAAAGTTTATATCTTCGAGTTCGAGTCTCATTTCAAAGTTCCTGCAATTCCTTGCGCTTTAGCGCTTTATCGAACAACGAACCCACAATCTTATTGGTCAACCCGGCGACCATTGCAGAAGCGCCTTTTTGCTCTCAGACCCCGACTCGGGTCGTAACACTGTAACACAACTGTAGTGTAGTGTTTTTACTAGGGCTGCCAACTGGATTCGGATTTTCGGGTGTTTTAGGGATTTGGTTCCTGATATCCGGATAGATCCGAATCTCAGATTATTTATTTTATTTTCTCAGTATTTATTTTAATTAATTTATGATTTAATTAAAATGATCAACATTTTTCTTTTGCGCACTAAAATAAAATATTTTTCATAGAATTACAGCATAAAAAATGTTTTATTTTAATATAATCCCTTCCAAAATAACCAATTACATTTTGTCTTGTGTATGGTTCTGGGATCCATTGGATCCGGATCTTACATTCCTGGCATCCGGATCTTGTGTTCATAGAATCCGAATAAAAGATCCGTTGGATCCGAATACTCCAAATCTGAGATTCGAATCTATTCGGATCTCGGGTATCCGGATATTACAATATCCGGATAGTTGGCAGCCCTAGTTTTTACATTTGTGGTAGCTAGTCAATGGGAGTGGCAAACTTAAAGTCTTCTGGGAAGAGATTTGCTTCATGTGGAAACATTAGTTTATATGATTGTCTTATAGTTACATGTACCACACCAGCAATATCTCCAATTTCAACTAACCAATATCTCCAATTCAACCCACTTTTTGTGATCTCTTATCTTCAGAAGCCTGCAATAATGTTATTAATAAAATGTAATAAAATATGTAATTAATTTGCGAAAATATTGATATCTAATATTTTTCAATGTAATAAACTTTACCTGAGAAGCCATGTAAATAGTTGTAGTAGTAACTGAAATAGGGGATCTGCCAGGTGCATCATCTAACAGCCTTTTTGGCAATGTGTGTCACCGCTCTTTGTCATCTTAGCATGAAATCTACAATAGTAATGAGATCAACACTAGTTTCAAGAGCTAAATAAGTGAAATGAAAATTCATGCGTCATGGCTATCTTCTGATGATCAGATTATAACTTTGCTTTTGACATGTTGACAATATCCTCTGTGCTTCCAGACGAAGGCTCAGGATTCCAAATCCCCATACATATACATCCTCTTTACCTGGTAAACACGAAAAATAAATTTGAAAGGACAGTTTACTAATTTAATAAATAAATAAATAAATAAATAAATATAATAATATGAAATAGTAGAAACTTACTGTTTAATATCATTCAGAAATTGCCACCAGATGCAATATCTACAATTTTACCAAAGATTTCCACACATCTTTAGTTCAGTAGCTATGTTAATTTGTTGGCAGTCTGCAACTGCTGGTATTTGGTCATATTCTGCGTTTCCCCAACTGAATACTTTACCTTTGTCTGTAAGCAATAAATATAATTAGAAAAAAATGCAAAATAGTTTTTTAACACTTATACAAAGAACAAGAACAAAACTATATTTTATACTATTCACACCAATTTCTTGTCATAGAGTTTTTGGGCTCATGACAGACGTATATAAAACTGTATATTCTAATATAACATGATAACTAGCTGGAGCTGCAAATCAATAAGTAGTTAAACATGTAGGATTGTTATTGTCATTATTCTCTATGTCAAATGGTAGATGTATCCTTCTTGAGTTGTTCAAATTAAACATGCTATACCACTGTTACACAATATTTATACTTTTCAGACCCGAGTATTGACTTTTTTTAATCTATTATTATTATTGTTAATTTTCATGAAGTGTCTTCAAACAGTACATATGTTACCATCTGCTCGTCGGAAATCATTTCATGAACCAATTTTAAGACAAACTATTTTTCACTGCATAATTTTCAGACCAGCCGTTACCAGGAGAAGTTGTTTTGATAAATACTTCTGTATCAGCAAAATTCAGTACAAAAGGATTTAACATATGACCCGCTGGTCCAGCTCTTTCCACAGGAATGGAAGGTAAATTCACAGAAAAGGGTTGAGAATTTTCATCAACAATAGCTTCATTTATCAAAGATACTCAACTTTAAACTCGTGGAAAATAAAGAAATTACCAGCAGCTACCAGCAAGTTCCTTGTGTTCTGACAGCAGACTACTTCCATGGGCTTGATAAGGATGTTCAGCGGCAACTGTATCATCTCCAAACTGTTCTGGGGCCTGTTTGACCTCGGCATAACTCTGCTATTCTAGCTCTCATTGACTGTCGCTCCTAGGTATCCCAGTTGACATATACCCTGATAAAACTGCTGCTGGTCTCCAGGGTGGCGATATAATTGCCCTTGGCACAGTGGAATATCTGGCCGATGAGATCGACCATAGGGAAGGCAGTGAGGAACTTGAGTTTGGACACATCGAGGTCGCGCACTTCCACGCAGTGGCTGGGCAGAGCGAGCAACAGGAGCTTATTGTTGCTGGTGCAGCAGCTCGCCGTTGGTCCCCCGATCTGCGCGACATTCTGCTCCAAGAAGTTCTGCACCGGTATCACGCGCACCATCTTGCACTCTGTCAATGTATTTCCTGCAACAGAAAAAAAACAAACACAATCACAAAGTATCAAATTTTTTTATAAGAAGAATTCTTGTAATATAAGTAATGAGGTTATACGTATCTAATGTAAGCATAATGATGAAAGTCCTTGTTGGTCCTGTCGATGGTGCAGTGTATGGGTATATTGCGAAATGAAAAATTTTAAGAAATTTTTTTCAATCGTGGCATGGTTGCATATTACCCAGCCAATGGGTGGTTTGAAAACATATGAAAGCACAACAATCCAATGCACCCATTGGGTTAGTAGAATGCAACGTTGTCAAGAATGAAAAATTTTTTTTGAAACTTTTCATTTTGCAGCATACTTACCTTAAGCATACTTAATTAAATTCTAAAATTTAATAATTGAACGGGAAATTCATGCTACACTTAGAACATAAAAGCCATCAGTTAGATTTAATAGACAAGTTCACACTATGTTTTCAGATCAATTCTTAATTTTTTGTCACATGAAGTGAAATTATGCAGTTTCTAAATGTTATCGTTATGCAAAAATGGGCAGGCTATATCTGATCTGTACAGACTCAAATAAATATTTCTTTCACGTGAAGCTAACTATCTAACATAAAAGAAACACACTGTCAATTTCATATGGGTATAGTATAACAATAAACATTCTTATTATTTTGGCTTTCTGATAAAAATTAGATGCTATATAAAGAGTAAAAGTACTTTTTACTAAAAGCAAAAATAATAAGGAATTTTATTATTATACTTCACCACTATAAAATTGTCAGTGTCTTTATAAGTAATTTCATTTCTTTTATTTGAAATGGTTAGCGTCACATAAAAGAAATTTTTATACGTGCCTGTCCATTTTTTCATAACAATAACATACGAGGGTCATTTGACAAGTACCTAGCCTCACCGCCAGATGGTGCCACTATCGCACCAGAAATACACTACAGTGCAGTATCTTCCTGTAAATGGTTACAGACGAAATTTCAGCCGGATCGGAGTTGTAGTTTATTTTTGAGAGCGTGTGAAAGCAAATGTGTCCGTTGATTTTTTAAAAAATGGAGAAAGAACAATATCGGTCGGTGATTCGATTCTTGTTTTTGGAAGGGAAATCGCGCAATGAAATTAAAGAACGCTTGGATGCAGTGTATGGGGATGCTTCTCCTTCGATGGCGACCGTTAAATTTTGGTATAACGAGTTTCAACGTGGTCGTACGTCGGTTTTTGATGATCCACGCCCAGGTGCTCCGAAAACAGCCACTACGGAGCAGAACGTGACAAAAATACACGATATCGTTTTGTCAGACCGCCGATTAAAGGTGCACGAGATAGCTGCGATAGTAGGCATCTCAGAAGAACGCATGTGGCATATCCTACATGAGATTTTAGGCATGAGGAAGCTGTCAGCAAGGTGGGTGCCGCGTTTGCTGACTGCAGACAACAAGCGCATCCGTGTGACCAGTTCAGAGCAGTGTTTGGAGCTGTTTAATCGCAATCCAAAAGAGTTTTTGCGTCGTTACGTGACCGTCAACGAAACATGGATTCACTACTACACTCCAGAGACCAAGGAGCAGTCAAAACAGTGGACCTTACCCGGTGAACCTGCTCCGAAGAAGGCGAAGACGGTCCCGTCGGCCGGAAAGGTGATGGCCACTGTTTTCTGGGATTCTCAAGGTGTGATTTTTATTGACTATCTGGAGAAGGGCAAAACGGTCACAGGACAGTACTACGCCGAACTATTGAGCCGATTTGACGCCGTGTTAGAAGAAAAACGGCCCCATTTGTCTAAAAAGAAAGTGCTTTTCCACCACGATAATGTACCGGCTCACACTTCTGCACTCGCCATGGCTAAATTGGTCGAATTACGCTACGAACTGCTGCCCCATCCACCGTATTCTCCAGATTTGGCTCCGTGCGACTTTTTTTTGTTTCCGAACCTAAAAAATTCGCTCGCCGGGAAGAGATTCCACTCCAATAACGAAATAATCGCCGCCACGGAGGCCTATTGTGCAAACCAAGAGAAAACATTTTTTTCAACGGGGTTAAAAAAATTGGAACACCGCTGGACCAAGTGTATTCAACTAAAAGGAGACTACATTGAAAAATAAATTTTACAAAAAATAAAATTTATTTTTCAATGTAGTCTCCTTTTAGTTGAATACACTTGGTCCAGCGGTGTTCCAATTTTTTTAACCCCGTTGAAAAAAATGTTTTCTCTTGGTTTGCAAAATAGGCCTCCGTGGACTTTAAAGGAAGAGGATACTGATAAGACAAATGATATAAATTGATATGATATACGAGGGTCATTTGATAAGTAGGTAGTTATATCGCCGCCACGGAGGCCTATTTTGCAAACCAAAAGAAAACATTTTTTTCAACGGGGTTAAAAAAATTGGAACACCGCTGGACCAAGTGTATTCAACTAAAAGGAGACTACATTGAAAAATAAATTTTATTTTTTTGTAAAATTTATTAATATCGCCGCCACGGAGGCCTATTTTGCAAACCAAGAGAAAACATTTTTTTCAACGGGGTTAAAAAAATTGGAACACCGCTGGACCAAGTGTATTCAACTAAAAGGAGACTACATTGAAAAATAAATTTTATTTTTTGTAAAATTTATTTTTCAATGTAGTCTCCTTTTAGTTGAATACACTTGGTCCAGCGGTGTTCCAATTTTTTTAACCCCGTTGAAAAAAATGTTTTCTCTTGGTTTGCACAATAGGCCTCCGTGGCGGCGATATTAATAAATTTTACAAAAAAATAAAATTTATTTTTCAATGTAGTCTCCTTTTAGTTGAATACACTTGGTCCAGCGGTGTTCCAATTTTTTTAACCCCGTTGAAAAAAATGTTTTCTCTTGGTTTGCAAAATAGGCCTCCGTGGCGGCGATATAAGTACCTACTTATCAAATGACCCTCGTATATCATATCAATTTATATCATTTGTCTTATCAGTATCCTCTTCCTTTAAAGTACCTACCCATTCTTCGGAAATTTTTAGATTTTAGTCTCCAGTACTGATTAAGTCCAATTATAAAAGTACTGGGACAAAATCAGGTTGCCCCGCAGTAGCTGCTAGTGTATTGAGCTCATAATTTAGGTTATGGTGTACTTACATTTGTAACAGTTGTCGTATCAGCAACAGCCATCACAGTATCAGCTAGTAACAACAGTATACTCCCAGTGAAAAAATAGCAGCATGAAATAGCAGCAACAGAACAGCAACAGCATCTCCGGTGGCACACCACTGAGAGGTGAACATCTGCAAAGAGCTAGTAAATTAATAGGCTCAGGTTGCCTTATCAGCACAGAAGCAGACATGGACGACGTCTCACGCTCATGACGCACGGCGCACGTGCGCCAGCGTCCACCGCGAACTGTTGGTTATCCATTTCGTAGTAATCGGCATCGTTGACACAGACGTGACTCGTCAACTTGACTGCCGCGCACACATGGTCAAGAGCGAGAGAGAGAGAGAGAGAGAGAGAGAGAGAGAGAGAGAGAGAGAGAGAGAGAGAGAGAGAGAGAGAGAGAGAGAGAGAGCAATCAGCAAGTGAGGCACTGCAATGCCGATTCATTCCAGCGGCGCGGGAGCTGCGGAGAGAGAGAGACAGCTGCCGCATAAGCGCAGAGAATGCAGACGACGGGCCACAGCCCACAGCTACAGGCTACAGCTACAGCGTTGCGTTGTGTTGCAACGTAGTCAGCTGACCCGCCGGGCATCCGTACGGTATCGTGCCGTCGCGTGCGCCGGCATGCCGGCTGCGTTAACCAAGGCTGCGTAGCGACTTAGCGAGCCACCGAAGCGAATTTTGATTTATACTAGCAAAATGCATGTGCGCTGCACGCACTTCATGTACTTTTTTTTATTAAATTAAACATGTTATTTCAGCTCTGGCCATCCTATTAACGAACAATTATAACATGTTATTTATTTTTTTAAGCTACAACCAAGATTAATTTAATCATTTATTTAATACTTTACACTTTTAAAAACTTGAATTTTCTATCATTAAGTACTGCTGTATTCCTTTCCTTGTCAATTACGTGAAATGATGAGAAGTCTCTTCTAAGTTTAGGCATATTATACCTCTGTACAAAGTTTCAAATCAAAATATTCATTAGTTTTTGTATAAACTTTGAACAAAATTTCAAGGTGATGCCGAGCGCAAATCTCATATTTCGTTCAAAGTTTTTGCAAAAACTAATGCATATTTTGACTCCAAACTTTACCACAATGAAAGAATATAGAAACACCCAGAAGAGACTTCTCATTATTTTGCATAATTCGATCTATTTTTATTGTTATTAAGTGAAAACCAAACAATCGACTCGGTCGGTAACTGTTAAGTTCTCTCCTCGCCCCGCGGCATCTTCTAATTAACATCGATGAAATTTTTTTTTCTTCCAATTTCAAATTCCAATTCTAAAAGAAAAGAAAAACTACTATACAGATTATAAACAATACTATACGGTAGTCTGTAGACGATTTCCTTGCACAGTATAATAATTTTTACTGGGCTTTTTCTAGTTTTTCTAAAACTTATTTCTCCGTAAATATATGAATACAATGAAAAATTTTTTAGATAATGAATTTTTCTTGAAAAAAAGTAACTTTTTCAGTATTTGTTTATTAATATTAACAAATTACATAACTAAAAATTTATGAAAAAATATATCTAAAAAATGAAAAAGGCTACCATGATACTCCCAACGTGCTTGGAAGGGTTTAAAGTCTTCCTTTAGAAAAAAATAAATACTGTTATTCGTGTATTACAATACTTAATTCAGTCTTACAACTACTATGTTTACATGCAGTTAGAAAAACTACGCTACAAATATGACGTAATTGGTATATTACAATAGGGTAGTGGCACTAGAGGTCGGACACATAAGAATACCTTTTGTCTTTCACGTAGAATCTAAATCAATAAATTAAATATTTTTAAAAAATAACTGAGCCATTCTCTTGAAAAATTATTTATCCATCTACTCACTTTGTTTACAATATCTTTATAATATTAAAATAATTATTAGACTGTAAATAATAAAAAAACACCAATTTCATTAGTAGTCGGACACTTTTGCTAATAGTTGGACTATGATTTTACATAGGAAAAATACATCCTTATTAATGCAAAAAAATACAAGTTGATTAACTCGTTTAAAAATTTGTTATATATATGACATCTTTCTTAAAATATAAAATGTACTAAATATCGCCATTTAAATAGATTATTCGAAACAAAATACTCAAATAATTACGAATTACAAATTACGTACTTGTTTTACAATGTGATTTATAAAAAATAATGATAATTGTATCTAATTAGAAAAACATTGTTAAGTTGACATTATAAGAGTCTTTATACGTTTAAAAATTATTATAATCATGTACAACTACTTTGACCGACTTCAAAATTTTTGTCAAAATTTATGAGTTAGTAGTCGTACACGTTTAAATAGATAATAAAAATTAAAAAATGATAATTTTGCCATAGTAGTTAATTTATTTGATCTATTCTATATTCAGTAAAACTATTTCTAAATATACAAAGTCGATTTTTTTTTTTTTTTGAAAATTCAAGATTCTTGCACAAAGTGATTTTAATAATTATGCTAAGGAAACGACAATTTTCATTCTCGACTCGTACTAGCAAAAAAGCTCCCAAAAAAAAAAAAATCATAATATTCAGTGTTTCATTTATATTTACATGACTATTATATTATAATTACTATTCTCCATACCTCTAATTTTTACATCGACCTTTTATTGACTATTCTTGACTGTAAAATTTATTTATATTCATCTGAAATTAAAAGTGTCCGACTTCTAGTGGGTGACTGACCACTAGTGCCGCTACCCTACATGCATAAGATACTTGATATTATATTTCAGTCTTACAACTACCATGCTTCTAGTACGTAATTTTTGATGATTGATATTTCCATTGTGCCACTACGATGCTTTCTTTACTTCTCGTATAATATCATGCAGTTATATAGTTATTTTAAATAACATCCCTAGTTGATAAAAATAATGCTGATAACACAATTGATATCTGCAGCTATCAGAAGAAAACCGAAGAAAACAAAAGAATACAGAAATTAACTGCATAAAAATGTCGGAATTGAGACAAAGACAACAGTTCCCTTTTAGGTTTCTTGGAAAAGTACGTCTTTTTTACCAAGAAGCGGCAAAATCATTTCACTGCAACACTAATCAGCGTAGTTTGACAGCATTGGTCCTTTATTATAGAGAATTAAATTTTAAAACTTAAAAAAGCATGATACTTTTTTGAGACAATTTATCTCGTGCTGCCGTAGCAGTTTATCTAAAAAATTATAATCAATTACCCCAATAAAAAACTCTCTTGATTTCGCTAAAAAAGGTATTTGTTTCACTGATGGAACTGGGCAATACTATAAAAACAAATACGACTTCCATAATCTTTTTCATCATTTTGAAGATTTTTCTGTTGAAGCAGAGCAGCGCTTTCACGCAACCGCGTACGGAAAAATGCATGAGAATTAATTGTGCCGCTTCTTGATCAATAGGGACAAACTTTTCCAAGAAACCCAGAGAAGTTAAAAATTTTCTTTTGGATAAAAACACCCTCAAGTTCTGTGAATATAAAGATCACTTTTGAAAATAAAAGAATTAGTTTTAAGTTTATATAAAAGAGAAAAATGATGTATATGATCAAATATGAAACGAAGGTTAAAATCAGCAAAAAAAGTTCCTGTAACTCTATCATTTCATTTTATTAACCTTTAGACTGCCGACCTGACACATATATGAGCCAGCTGTGACCTTGAAAACTCGTTTCAACATAGTAGATATTTATATAAATAAATTTTACCTTTTAAAAATTAATATTCATTTTTAACGTAAAAATGCCGGCAGTCTAAAGGTTAAACTTGCGGCTCTGGGAATTTTTTTTCGTGTTTAAGACACAGTATATCGCCTTGGGGGGGCTTTTCCGGAAAAGCTATTTCGTTCATAATTTTTTTGTAAGCATGTAGGGACTTGGTCTACAAGAAACCGTCAAAAGATTTTTCCGAACGACGTAATTGCGGCTCTGGGAATTTTTTTTCAAGTTTAAGACACAGTATTTCGCCCTGTGGGGGCTTTTCCGGAAAAGCTATTTCGTTCATAATTTTTTTCTAAGCATTTGGGAACGTTATCTACAAGAAACCGTCGAAACATTTTTCCGAACGACGTAATTGCTGCTCTGGGAATTTCTTTTCCGTTTTCAACACTGTATATCGCCCTGGGGGGCTTTTCGGAAAAGCTATTTCGTTCATGATTTTTTTCTAAGCATGTGGGGACTTGGTCTACAGGAAACCGTCAAAACATTTTTCCGAACGACGCAATTGCGGCTCTCGGAATTTTTTTTCATGTTTAAGATACAGTATTTCGCCCTGTGGGGGCTTTTCCGGAAAAGCTATTTCGTTCATAATTTTTTTCTAAGCATTTGGAAACGTTATCTACAAGAAACCGTCGAAACCTTTTTCCGAACGATGTAATTGCGGCTCTGGGAATTTTTTTCCCGTTTTCGACACTGTATATCGTCGTGAATGGGTTTTCCGGAAAAGTGATTTCCTTCATAATTTTTTTTAGGTCGTGTGGGACCTTTCCTTCAAATACCAGTCGCAAAATTTTTCCTAGCGAAGTTATTGCGACTCTGGGAATTTTAGTTTTTGTGTGTGTCGCTGTGGGAAAATTGACTCGTCTGTGATTTTGGAGGTGGTTTATGGGGGGGGCGAAGTGCTAAATTAGTTTTTTTTTTGTTCACGGTTTTTGGTCCATTCCTACCCTGTTTTATGGTTTTAAACCGGTTATAATGTAAATCGCAAATTTTAGTTTTTTCGGTCAACTTTGAACGTTCGGAATTTCAAACACATTATTTCATTGTGATAATTGTAGTTTTGAAGACTGGGTATAGGAGTGGAAAATTTGATTCCTTAGTTTGTGTTGGGGTACTTATAGGAGTTAAAACGAAAAAAATATTACACGTTGAAATAAGAAATAAGTTTTGTTTGATATGTTATATGAGTTCAAAATTACAAAAAAACCAGCAATACACAAATCCTATAAAAATTGGAATTATAATAAAAGTTCTAGTAGCATGGAAACAGATGCTATTTTAAAGGGGTTTCAAAAAAGTGTTGAAATTCATGGATTACTTTACAAAACGTATATTGTTGATGGTGATAGCAGTACATATAATAGTCTCTTGGAAAATGACGTTTACGGAGCGTATGGTGTAAGAGTTGGCAGATTATACTGTTACAATCATCTATTCAGAAATATGTGTAACAAAATCGTTGAAGCTTCAAGAGGGAAAATTGCTAGAACAGCTGTAATAGGTAATATTGCGCAATTTCGGCTTTTTATTAAAAAATCAGCTTTTAAAATTCGTCAAGCAATAACTGTTCATATTAAGCAAAGAAACGAAGAAAATTGTACTGATGAACAACGAATAAAAGAACTTCAACGTGACATTTTAAATGTTGTTGATCATGTTTTTGGACAGCACAAGAATTGCCAAAGTCGCAGCTTAAATTGTAAAACAACAAAGACAAAGAAAAATTGGGTACCCATTTTAAAAGCATGTAAAATATACGAACCTATACAATTAGCTGTAAAAAAAGTGAGCTGTTTTACAAAAAGTTTATTAAGGAAAGTGGCAACAAATGCTTCAGAAAATTTCAACTCCATAGTAGGTAAATTTATTGGAGGAAAACGTTGCAATTATGCCTTTTTGGATTCATATCATTCAAGATGCTTATGTGCAGCCATACAATATAATACGGGATGCGTATTAACCATACTGAGTAAATATATAGATGAAGATTTAAGTATTGCAGAAGTAGTAGAAGCAAAAAATCAAGCCAAAATTTTAAGGAATCGCTTGATATGCGAAAAGCAAGGTGTAAAAAAAAAAGTTTTTTTACACGAGGATGATAAATATTACGGCGATAGTCACATGGAGCCCGATCTTGCCAAAGAAACATATGATGAATTAGTTCGTCATCATTTTGAACAGCTACAAGAAGATGTACGTAATCGAGATGAAATAGAAGCCACTACGAGACAACAAAGTAATTGTGACGAGTGGCACGAAAAACAACGTAAATTGCTTACTGCATCTAAGTTTGGTCCTATTTGCAAAGCAAGAGCTGACACGTCATGTGTATCGAAAGTGAAAGAGATATTATATCCTCAAGCGTTAGATTTATTTCAATTTCAATATGGTCTAGAAATGGAAGCGGAAGCCATAAAATTAATACAAAATAAATTACAAATCAAAGTTGAGCCTGTAGGGCTAATAATTGACAGAAATCATTCTTACTTAGCTGCTTCTCCAGATGGAATAATAGGTTCAGATGGAATTATTGAAATAAAATCGCCAAGCTCTGTTGCTGATTTAACTCCAACACAGACTCTTGATAAAAATAAACGAATCAGAAGTATTTTTAGCCGACACAACATTAATAAAATGAATACAAATCATTATTATTACTACCAAGTTCAAGGCCAGTTACACATTTCTGATAGAAAATACTGTATATTTATCCTTTACACACAAAAAGGCATTAAATACGTAAGAGAAGAGTACGATGAACTGTTTTGGAAAAAAATGGAACCAAAGTTAACTACTTTTTATATGAACTGTTTGTTACCTGAAATTATTGATAGTCGTATTCGCAGAAATATGCCAATAAGAGAGCCTGAGTGTATTCTACAACACGATGCAAAAAAGAAAAGCAAGTAAAGAATAACGGAAAACGGAAAAATTTAAAAGAACAAGTGAGCAATAATAAACGACAAAAAAGATGTCAAATTGATGTGTCGAGCGCGGCAGATGAAATTGCGCAAGATCGATTAAACGCAAATATTACTATTTATAAGTTATAAGATCAACAATCGTTTATTCGAAAAATGAAGAATGAATGTCTACAAAAGTACGAAAAAAAGAACGCTACGATTCAAGAGAATATTGGTGGCTCTATTGAAGATGTTACAGGAATATTGGATGTAGACAATTATGATAATAGTTGTAACACAAAAACAAATCAAATTTCTAGCACAATGAATAATAATGAATATCAAGCTGTGCTTGACGTATGTAATTTAGATATTAATGTTGATAAAGTACTATCAAACGTCCTTTCTTCAAATTACTTATTAGAAGATGATGACATTGAGTTTTTTATGCAAATTGTTAAAGAATATTTACCAGATATCGAAATTCATAATGTACAACACTTCGTTTATCTTCATTTACTTAAAGAAACAAATAAATCAAAGCGCATTCAAATACTAGGTGGAAATAAATTTGGGCACTGGATCTGTGCATATTTTGATGGGTCAAATTTGTTAGTATACGATAGCTTGAATCGTCTAGAACTTCAATTTTTTCATTCACAAGAAAAAAAATATTTTAAAAAACGTTATCCAAATATACTTGAGCTGCTTTCGTTACAGACATAGCTTTAGGTAATGATCCAGGACTAATATCTTAGAGCACAAATGGTATAATAATGAGACAACACTTTGTAAACATAATAAGAACTCGTAACCTTATTTCTTTCCCATCTAAATAAATTATATTAATATTACATATTCGTATTACTGCTAATAAGGTAAATGCATGGTTTATAGAATTAGGATGTTTGTATATCAACTATTTCAAAAAAATACTTGCTAAACTGACACTAAGAACGTTCTAATATTTGATTACTCGCAATAAGTATAAAACTGATCATTAAGCATGACCGTTATCAGTTAAAAATACACTAACACTATTTTTCATTAAATATATATATTATAATAAATTATTCAGAAGCCCGTTTGAGTAAGCCAAGGCCGAAGAACGGGGGTGGAGGAGGGTCTTCTGTACATCCCTAGTGAAAAAAAAAGTAAAGACAATTTCATAAAACTGAAGAAAACAATTGAATTGACACAATGATAACAGTTATCTACTGTTTTTTAAGTTATTTTCAATTATTGATTATTATGTTCAAAGTCCCATAGCAAAAAAACTTCTAAATTTCAATTTTTTCCATTTTTATTGACTTTTCTTCAAAATTGTTGTCACTTCTAAACGTTTCAAACGGTTTTGTTTGTTTCTTAATAGTTATATTATCAGTTTTCTTCAGTTATCAATTGTTATGTTCAATTATCGACATAAATTGCATATAAGTAGTTTCTTTTTACTGATTTCTTCACTTCTTAAAGTCGTTTGTTTTCAACAAAACTAAATATAACTGATGGTAACTGAAGAAATCTGTGTATAATTACATATAACTGAAGATAACTATAGAAAACTGATACAAACTCAAGGAAACTTATAAAAACTGTAAAACTGTAAAAAATATATCACATGAGAAATTACCTGAGACCTCATGTATCAAATTTTAAAAATTGAAAAATTGTGTAAAATGCTTTTAAACATGTATTTTTGAGCTCATCTGGGGGGTAAAACATCCTAAAAGGCGATTCCCAATACTGAAGAAGCTGATTTTTAATTAACGTAAGTTTTCTGCAGCATCTGGAGCAGAATCTCAGGTGAGATTTTGGCGTGAGATTTTACATGAGATCTCACCTGAGAAATCACCTGAGATTTCACCTGAGATTTTTCAGTAGGGTAATCTTCAGTTTTTATCAGTTTTTATAAGTTTTCTTGAGTTTGTATCAGTTTTCTATAGTTATCTTCAGTTATATGTAATTATACACAGATTTCTTCAGTTACCATCAGTTATATTTAGTTTTGTTGAAAACAAGCGACTTTAAGAAATGAAGAAATCAGTAAAAAGAAACTACTTATATGCAATTTATGTCGATAATTGAACATAACAATTAATAACTGAAGAAAACTGATAATATAACTATTAATAAACAAACAAAACCGTTTTAAACGTTTAGAAGTGACAACAATTTTGAAGAAAAGTCAATAGAAATGGAAAAAATTGAAATTTGGAAGTTTTTTTGCCATGGGAATTTGAACATAATAATCAATAATTGAAAATAACTTAAAAAACAGTAGATAACTGTTATCATTGTGTCAATTCAATTGTTTTCTTCAGTTTTATGAAATTGTCTTTACTTTTTTTTTCACTAGGGATGTACAGAAGACCCTCCTCCACCCCCGTTCTTCGGCCTTGGCTTACTCAAACGGGCTTCTGAATAATTTATTATAATATATATATTTAATGAAAAATAGTGTTAGTGTATTTTTAACTGATAACGGTCATGCTTAATGATCAGTTTTATACTTATTGCGAGTAATCAAATATTAGAACGTTCTTAGTGTCAGTTTAGCAAGTATTTTTTTGAAATAGTTGATATACAAACATCCTAATTCTATAAACCATGCATTTACCTTATTAGCAGTAATACGAATATGTAATATTGATATAATTTATTTAGATGGGAAAGAAATAAGGTTACGAGTTCTTATTATGTTTGCAAAGTGTTGTCTCATTATTATACCATTTGTGCTCTAAGATATTAGTCCTGGATCATTACCTAAAGCTATGTCTGTAACGAAAGCAGCTCAAGTATATTTGGATAACGTTTTTTAAAATATTTTTTTTCTTGTGAATGAAAAAATTGAAGTTCTAGACGATTCAAGCTATCGTATACTGACAAATTTGACCCATCAAAATATGGACAGATCCAGTGCCCAAATTTATTTCCACCTAGTATTTGAATGCGCTTTGATTTATTGGTTTCTTTAAGTAAATGAAGATAAACAAAGTGTTGTACATTATGAATTTCGATATCTGGTAAATATTCTTTAACAATTTGCATAAAAAATTCAATGTCATCATCTTCTAATAAGTAATTTGAAGAAAGGACGTTTGATAGTACTTTATCAACATTAATATCTAAATTACATACGTCAAGCACAGCTTGATATTCATTATTATTCATTGTGCTAGAAATTTGATTTGTTTTTGTGTTACAACTATTATCATAATTGTCTACATCCAATATTCCTGAAACATCTTCAATAGAGCTACCAATATTCTCTTGAATCGTAGCGTTCTTTTTTTCGTACTTTTGTAGACATTCATTCTTCATTTTTCGAATAAACGATTGTTGATCTTGTAACTTATAAATAGTAATATTTGCCTTTAATCGATCTTGCGCAATTTCATCTGCCGCGCTCGACACATCAATTTGACATCTTTTTTGTCGTTTATTATTGCTGACTTGTTCTTTTAAATTTTTCCGTTTTCCGTTATTCTTTACTTGCTTTTCTTTTTTGCATCGTGCTTGTAGAATATACTCAGGCTCTCTTATTGGCATATTTCTGCGAATACGACTATCAATAATTTCAGGTAACAAACAGTTCATATAAAAAGTAGTTAACTTTGGTTCCATTTTTTTCCAAAACAGTTCATCGTACTCTTCTCTTACGTATTTAATGCCTTTTTGTGTGTAAAGGATAAATATACAGTATTTTCTATCAGAAATGTGTAACTGGCCTTGAACTTAGTAGTAATAATCATGATTTGTATTCATTTTATTAATGTTGTGACGGCTAAAAATACTTCTGATTCGTTTATTTTTATCAAGAGCCTGCATTGGAGTTAAATCAGCAACAGAGCTTGGCGATTTTATTTCAATAATTCCATCTGAACCTATTATTCCATCTGGAGAAGCAGCTAAGTAAGAATGATTTCTGTCAATTATTAGCCCTACAGGCTCAACTTTGATTTGTAATTTATTTTGTATTAATTTTATGGCTTCCGCTTCCATTTCTAGACCATATTGAAATTGAGATAAATCTAACGCTTGAGGATATAATATCTCTTTCATTTTCGATACACATGACGTGTCAGCTCTTGCTTTGCAAATAGGACCAAACTTAGATGCAGTAAGCAATTTACGTCGTTTTTCGTGCCACTCGTCACAATTACTTTGTTGTCTCGTAGTGGCTTCTATTTCATCTCGATTACGTACATCTTCTTGTAGCTGTTCAAAATGATGATAAACTAATTCATCATATGTTTCTTTGGCAAGATCGGGCTCCATGTGACTATCGCCGTAATATTTATCATCCTCGTGTAAAAAAACTTTTTTTTTTACACCTTGCTTTTCGCATATCAAGCGATTCCTTAAAATTTTGGCTTGATTTTTTGCTTCTACTACTTCTGCAATACTTAAATCTTCATCTATATATTTACTCAGTATGGTTAATACGCATCCCGTATTATATTGTATGGCTCCACTTAAGCATCTTGAATGATATGAATCCAAAAAGGCATAATTGCAACGTTTTCCTCCAATAAATTTAGCTACTATGGAGTTGAAATTTTCTGAAGCATTTGTTGCCACTTTCCTTAATAAACTTTTTGTAAAACAGCTCACTTTTTTTACAGCTAATTGTATAGGTTCGTATATTTTACATGCTTTTAAAATGGGTACCCAATTTTTCTTTGTCTTTGTTGTTTTACAATTTAAGCGGCGACTTTGGCAATTCTTGTGCTGTCCAAAAACATGATCAACAACATTTATGATGTCACGTTGAAGTTCTTTTATTCGTTGTTCATCAGTACAATTTTCTTCGTTTCTTTGCTTAATATGAACAGTTATTGCTTGACGAATTTTAAAAGCTGATTTTTTAATAAAAAGTCGAAATTGCGCAATATTACCTATTATAGCTGTTCTAGCAATTTTCCCTCTTGAAGCTTCAACGATTTTGTTACACATATTTCTGAATAGATGATTGTAACAGTATAATCTGCCAACTCTTACACCATACGCTCCGTAAACGTCATTTTCCAAGCGACTATTATATGTACTGCTATCACCATCAACAATATACGTTTTGTAAAGTAATCCATGAATTTCAACACTTTTTTGAAACCCCTTTAAAATAGCATCTGTTTCCATGCTACTAGAACTTTTATTATAATTCCAATTTTTATAGCATTTGTGTATTGGTGGTTTTTTTTGTAATTTTGAACTCTTATAACATATCAAACAAAACTTATTTCTTATTTCAACGTGTAATATTTTTTTCGTTTTAACTCCTATAAGTACCCCAACACAAACTAAGGAATCAAAATTTCCACTCCTATATATGACCTTTTACCGTAGCCACCGTCTCCTTCAACTTCTATGTAAGGGATACCGTTTATAATGTGACCCTTCTTTATTGCTTCTTCTTTTTCGATTTTTGCCGCTTCTTTCATAACATCTTCAGCAGCTTTCTCTATAACTGGTGTTAAACTTTGACGATACCTTACATATGTAGTATGTGCCATACAAGGAATATTCATCCCTGCACAAATTTGATTGAGACCCTCATAACCTGTACCCGTAACAATTGTTGAAAGTACGGCTAATTTATTAATAGACATAATTCTTTTTTGTTTTGGTTCCGAATGAACCCAGTCTTCAAAACTACAATTATCAGAATGAAATAATGTGTTTGAAATTCCGAACGTTCAAAGTTGACCGAAAAAACTAAAATTTGCGATTTACATTATAACCGGTTTAAAACCATAAAACAGGGTAGGAATGGACCAAAAACCGTGAACAAAAAAAAAACTAATTTAGCACTTCGCCCCCCCCCATAAACCACCTGCAAAATCACCCTTACAGACGAGTCAATTTTCCCACAGCGACACACACAAAAACTAAAATTCCCAGAGTCGCAATAACTTCGCTAGGAAAAATTTTGCGACTGGTATTTGAAGGAAAGATCCCACACGACCTAAAAAAAATTATGAAGGAAATCACTTTTCCGGAAAACCCATTCACGACGATATACAGTGTCGAAAACGGGAAAAAAATTCCCAGAGCCGCAATTACATCGTTCGGAAAAAAGTTTCGACGGTTTCTTGTAGATAACGTTTCCAAATGCTTAGAAAAAAATTATGAACGAAATAGCTTTTCCGGAAAAGCCCCCACAGGGCGAAATACTGTATCTTAAACATGAAAAAAAATTCCCAGAGCCGCAATTACGTCGTTCGGAAAAATGTTTTGACGGTTTCCTGTAGACCAAGTCCCCACATGCTTAGAAAAAAATCATGAACGAAATAGCTTTTCCGGAAAAGCCCCCCAGGGCGATATACAGTGTTGAAAACGGAAAAGAAATTCCCAGAGCAGCAATTACGTCGTTCGGAAAAATGTTTCGACGGTTTCTTGTAGATAACGTTCCCAAATGCTTAGAAAAAAATTATGAACGAAATAGCTTTTCCGGAAAAGCCCCCCAGGGCGATATACTGTGTCTTAAACACGAAAAAAAAATTCCCAGAGCCGCAATTACGTCGTTCGGAAAAATGTTTCGACGGTTTCTTGTAGACCAAGTCCCCACATGCTTAGAAAAAAATCATGAACGAAATAGCTTTTCCGGAAAAGCCCCCCCAGGGCGATATACAATTCCCCTACTCCGCGCCGACCAGTACACTCATAGCGCGTATTCGGGCGCAGACGACTCGCGAGCTGCGTGGCACTTCGTGCTGATCGGTACACTTATAGTGCATATCGAAGCGTCCGCCAGAAACCAGCCAGCGGGCGCGAGCCGAGCCTTTTTCGCGTAAAATGCGCTCGGTTCAACTCGCTCGCAATCATATGATAAGTATCTCGGAAAAAACAGTGAACATATATTGATACAGTTTTCCTCCTCTTTCCATTAATGCTATTGTTTATTTTCCGTAATGCTTTTTTTAGGTCAAAAACTTGAGTTGAAAGGTCGGACTGATTTTTCTAAAAGAATAACATGTTTTTTTTTTTTAACTTTTTTCATTCGAAAGTACAAGTCTTCAGTTCCAAAACCCCAAAATTTCAAGTTGGAGAAATGAAGGGTTCATAAATAATTAAATTAAAAAGACGGCGGCGCGTTGCAACAGTTTAACCTTTAGACTGCCGGCATTTTTACGTTAAAAATGAATATTAATTTTTAAAAGGTAAAATTTATTTATATAAATATCTAATATGTTGAAACGAGTTTTCAAGGTCACAGCTGGCTCATATATGAGTCAGGTCGGCAGTCTAAAGGTTATTAAAATGAAATGATAGAGTTACAGGAACTTTTTTTGCTGATTTTAACCTTCGTTTCATATTTGATCATATACATCATTTTTCTCTTTTATATAAACTTAAAACTAATTCTTTTATTTTCAAAAGTGATCTTTATATTCACAAAACTTGTGGGAGTTTTTATCCAAAAGAAAATTTTTAACTTCTCTGGGTTTCTTGGAAAAGTTTGTCCCTATTGATCAAGAAGCGGCACAATTAATTCTCATGCATTTTTCCGTACGCGGTTGCGTGAAAGCGCTGCTCTGCTTCAACAGAAAAATCTTCAAAATGATGAAAAAGATTATGGAAGTCGTATTTGTTTTTATAGTATTACCCAGTTCCATCAGTGAAACAAATACCTTTTTTGGCGAAATCAAGAGAGTTTTTTATTGGGGTAATTGATTATAATTTTTTAGATAAACTGCTACAGCAGCACGAGATAAATTGTCTCAAAAAAGTATCATGCTTTTTTAAGTTTTAAAATTTAATTCTCTATAATAAAGGACCAATGCTGCCAAACTACGCTGATTAGTGTTGCAGTGAAATGATTTTGCCGCTTCTTGGTAAAAAAGACGTACTTTTCCAAGAAACCTAAAAGAGAATTTAAAAATTCTTCTCTGGATGAATACTCCCTCAAGGTTTATAAATATGAACTTCACTGTTAGAAAATAAAAGTATAAGTTTTAAGTTTATATAAAAGAGAAAAAAGATGTCTTGAAATGATGAATTAGAAACGATGAATTAAAATTAAAACAAAGGTTAAAATCAGCAAAAAGAGTTCCTGTAACTCTATTATTTAATTCTATTAAACTGTTAGCACACGTTAAGAGGCTTGAACTATAATAATTCTCAGGGTCGGAAACTTTAGAAGTATACTCACCTATCTAAGAAGTAAAGAAATCTAAATTTGAGACAAGACCTATTCAATTAAATTCAGATACAAGATATTAGTAAATTAACAAAAAATTGCAAAAGATGGAACACAAAGTATTGACTTATAATAAAAAAAGATTAAAAAATTTATTTTAATATTATTATATGTTATTTATTAAGTACGAAACAACGAAATAGTGAAATACGTCGGCAACAGCGCGCTCCGGCGCAGCGCACAAAGCACGCGCGGCGACTCGCCGCTGTCTTTTAAATGTTATTACTTATGAACCCTTCATTTCTCCAACTTGAAATTTTTGGGTTTCAAAGATGAAAACTTGTACTTTCGAATGAAAAAATTTATTTAAAAAAAAAATAGTATTCTTTTAGAAAAATCGGCCAGAACTTTCAACTCAAGTTTTTGACCGTATAAAAGCATTTCAGAGAATAAACAATAGCACCACTGGAAAGAGGGGGAAAACCTATCGATATATGTTCTTTGTTTTTTTTCCACGAGACTCAACATATGATTATGAGAGAGTTGAAAAAAGCGCAAAGAGTAGTTGTTCCGATTAGCGTTTAAGGAAGCTTCCCGGTTTGTCGCGATTTGTTGAATTCATTTAACAATGCACGAATGTGAAATTAATAAATATTGATAGTTTAATTTTAATCTAAATACGGAAATATTTTTTTCTACAAAATATCAACTCTATCGAAAGTTATATTAAAAGTAAAAAAAATCATTTTTGCTTACATTTGTGTGTCCCAAGAGACGGCGATGAATGCAATTGTATCAAACCTATAAATATACAAATTATGATAATATATTAGCGTTTCACATATTTATTACAAAAATATATTAATTTACCGGTACTACGATTTGGAAGTTCATTGATATATTTTGCATCGGCTTCTTATGCAATTTTCTTCTTTTTGACGTTAATTTTGAATTCACTTCCAAAATATATTGCCAGTAAAAGTATAATGTAATAAAAAGAAGGTTATAACACTCTTTTCTATAACGTGATAAAATATTTCAACACGAAAAAACGTAGTTTGTACAATCACTTTTGAGCCACGTATAACCTAACAAACATTATGTTTACGCTCTATCGGCACGCACAAATGCTGATTGCGTGCGGTATTACTAGACAAAGTCATTTAAAATACGAGAAATATCTTGAAATTTGTTATAAATGGTTATTGTGTAAGTGTGAAAGTAGTTTTATAACATGTAACCACTTTTTACTTTTTATACTTCAAATTACTATTATACATTATCTTTTCTTATAAAAATATTGTTGTTTCTTAGCAACTTCGAATAAGAAAAAGTAATGAATCTTTCCAAATCACATGTTGTACTTTTTAAAGCATTATTGCAATCTTAGTACTGACTAAAAAAATTTGACACTTAAATCTTATAAAAGCTAAATAGATTAATTTTTGAAAGAAAATTATTTCAATGCTGTCTTCGTATCAGCTTATTTCTATGACGCGTACTCGGACGCGTTTAAATAACAGAGCACACAAATAGGGACAGGTACACAAATCGGGGCTCGCTGGCTGGTTTCTAGAGGAACTCGTATATTGGGGCCCAGCCGAATCTCGCAAGCTGTGCTGACCGAGCCACTTTGTACCTACTCCAGCTGGTAGGGACTTTGAGATTAAAAAACGATATGCAGTCATTTTCTTTCTTGCGATATCTCATTGGGACAGTTCATCTCAACGTTCTCTATAAAATACATATTATTCAGAGATTCAAAAGTGGGTTTAAGACACAGTACATCACCCTGGGGGAGATTTTCCGGAAACGCGATTTCATACATAATTTTTTTCTAAGCATTTGGGGACTGTATCTACAAGAAACCGTAGAAACATTTTTCCAAGCGACGTCACTGCAGCTCTGGGAATTTTTTTTCGTGTTTAAGACACAGTATATCGTCTTGGGGGCGCTTTTTCGGAAAAGCTATTTCATTCATGATTTTTTTCTAAGCATGTGGGGACTTGGTCTACAAGAAACCGTCGAAACATTTTTCCAAACGACGTAATTGCGGCTCTGGGAATTTATTTTCCAGTTTTCGACACTGTATATCGCCCTGGGGGGGCTTTCCCGGAAGGCATGGTGTGGTTTGTGCACATAAGAATTATGCACATATTTATTGTGCACACTTTAGCATTGATGTATATCTATATCTATGTGTATACTCCAATGCTAAAGTATGCACGATAAATATGTGCATAATTCTTATGTGCACAAACCACACCATGCCTCCCGGAAAAGCTATTTCGTTCATAATTTTTTTCTAAGCATTTGGGAACGTTGTCTACAAGAAACCGTCGAAACTTTTTTCCGAGCGACCTAATTGCGGCTCTGGGAATTTTTTATCCCGTTTTCAACACTGTATATCGGACTGGGGGGACTTTTCCGGGAAAGCTATTTCGTTCATGATTTTTTTCTAACCATTTGGAAACGTTATCTACAAGAAACCGTCGACACATTTTTCCGAACGACGTAATTGCGGCTCTGGAAATTTTTTTTTCCAGTTTTCGACACTGTATATCGCCCTGGCGGGGCTTTTCCGGAAAAGCTATTTCATTCATGATATTTTTCTAAGCATTTGGAAACGTTATCTACAAGAAACCGTCGAAATATTTTTCCGAACGACGTAATTGCGGCTCGGGGAATTTTTTTTCCCGTTTTCGACACTGTATATCGCCCTGGGGGGGCTTTTCCGGAAAAGCTATTTCGTACATGATTTTTTTCTAAGCATGTGGGGACTTGGTCTACAAGAATCCGTCAAAACATTTTTCTGAACGACGTAATTGCGGCTCTGGGAATTATTTTTCATGTTTAAGACACAGTATATCGCCCTGGGGGGGCTTTTCCGGAAAAGCTATTTCGTTCATAATTTTTTTCTAAGCATTTGGAAACGTTATCTACAAGAAACCGTCGAAACATTTTTCCGAACAACGTAATTGCGGCTCTGGGAATTTTTTTTCCTGTATTCGACACTGTATATCGCCCTGGGGGGGCTTTTCCGGAAAAGCTATTTCGTTCATGATTTTTTTCTAAGCATTTGGAAAGGTTATCTACAAGAAACCGTCGAAACATTTTTCCGAACGACGTAATTGCGGCTCTGGAAATTTTTTTTCCTGTTTTCGACACTGTATATCGCCCTGTGGGGGCTTTTCCGAAAAAGCTGTTTCGTTCATGATTTTTTTCTAAGCATGTGGGGACTTGGTCTACAAGAAACCGTCAAAACATTTTTCCGAACGACGTAATTGCGGCTCTGGGAATTTTTTTTCCCGTTTTCGACACTGTATATCGCCCTGGGGGGGCTTTTCCGGAAAAGCTATTTCGTTCATAATTTTTTTTTTAGGTCGTGTAGGACCTTTGCTTCAAGTACCAGTCGCAAAATTTTTCCTAGCGAAGTTATTGCGACTCTGGGAATTTTAGTTTTCGTGTGTGTCGTTATTGGAAAATTGACTTATCTGTACGGGTGGTTTTGGGGGTGGTTTGTGGGGGTGGCGAAGTGCAAAATTAGTTTTTACACGGTTTTTGGTCCATTCCTACCCTGTTTTATGGTTTTAAACCGGTTATGATGTAAATCGGAAATTTTAGTTTTTTCGTTCACTGTGAACGTTCGGAATTTCAAACACATATGAAATAATAATTGAGTCCCTAAACCTTCATTAACATACTTTCTGCAATTTAATCTCAAATCATTGCAGAAATTGGAATTGTGTTTCTCAATTAAATTATTAAACGATTTTAAAAAATATTTAATATCGACTATCCGACGACCTACAATGTGTAATTCATCCAAAAAGTTTTTATTTATTTGAGAATGATTAAAATCATTACCTATTCTGTTAACAGTATTTTCATTATAGTTCAAGATTCGGCTATTGAATGCTATGCAAGCACTGTCATCATTTGGATCATCAGAGCCAAAATTAACTCTATCACGAGATGCATTGCTCGTTATAAAAGATTCATCTTGTATAATCAAAGTTTCGTGATTATGTGACGCATTATCATTACTGTTCAATTGATTTTGCAGATTAGTTTCAATATTTTCATGATTTATTTTTTGAATATTGCATACATCTAAATTATTATTAATACCATGCAAATTTTCTTCTACCTTATTATTAATACCATGCAAATTTTCTTCTACCTTGTTATTAATACCATGCAAATTTTCTTCTACCTTGTTATTAATACCATGTAAATTTTCTTTTACCTTGTCGCCAGAAACATGCCTTTGTCCACTTGTCCGTCTAAAATAAGAGATAAAAAAATTTTTTTTGTAACAAAATTGTTAAAAAATAAACCAGTAATTCCAGTTAATAAAAAGTATTTGGTTGGAACATTTATTGTAAATTATGCATCTAAAAATAGGTGCTGGAGAAACTTTTGCTATCTTAGTGTTCAATATTGAGTATTGTCCCAGGTTATTTATTTTGTCTGCAGATAATATAATAATTATTAACTATTCATAAAAAACTATAACTCTTAGAAAAAAATAATAAAAAATAATAAGAGTTATAAATCATAGTCAAAAAAATGGCGGCGAGTGGGCTGCCTCCGGAGGCAGTCCATTCCGACATAAACTATCGTTGTCACCCTACAAAAGTGAATAGTACTGTAGTCTGTATAATATGTGGTAACGTCTACCATAAAAGTGACTTTAACAGAAAAAAAAGTGATAAAGTAAGGTACGTGGACAATGCATTAGTGATTTTTGATGAACATGGCTTGGACTTAACCTCAAATGAAGATGCTACACGTGTTGCGTTGCAAAAACTAAAAGAAGATCTGCAAGCCAAAACAGAAGCGATTGAGAACATTAGCAGAAACTACAAAATAATGGAAAAAGAATACAGCAATCTCAAAGCCAGCTACGAATACCTACATCAAGATAAAATGCAAATTGATGACTCACAGTTAAATGAAACCATATATGAAGACTCCCCTATAGCATCCAATATTGGAGCAATATTGCTCCAATATTGCTTTGGCATATTCCCAATATTCGCCAATATGGTAGTATACATGGATGCAACCATGGAGCTATATTGCTGCAATCCGTGATTTCCGTTTCCCCATTGCTTTTTTAAAATGATGAGTCAGGCTCTCTGTCATAGCAATATTGCAGCAATATTGAGCCAATATTTCTCAACACGAAAGGAATATTATTTTTAAAATTATATTTTTATGCTGGTTTTTCTGATGACTTCGCAATATTGCAAGAATATTTGTACAATATATATGAACACTGGAAGAATGTTCCCGTTTGGCCACTGATTGTTGGAGCAATATTGCCTCAATTTACAAAATACATTGTCGCAAATATGTCAAAGCAACATTGAGGCAATATTGCTCCAACAATCAGTGGAAAAACGGGAACATTCTTCCAGTGTTTATATATATTGTATAAATATTCTTGCAATTTTGCAAAGTCATCAGAAAAACCAGCATAAAAATATAATTTTAAAAATAATATTCCTTTCGTGTTGAGAAATATTGCTCCAATATTGGGTGCTATAGGGGCAAGGACCATGTTGTAAGTGCATTAAAAAATGAAAACCAACTGCTAAGGGAGCTAAACATGGAATTAAAACATAAAAATCTGTTATTAAAATAAATTAAAACTGACATAAACCAAAGAAATTTTTCAAATCTAGACAAAAAAGGTAAAATTTTATCCGTAGTCAGCAATGACAAAAGCAATAAACTAACGGTCATCATGGAAGTAACGGCTGAAATACATAAACATATCAAAGTAAATAAAGACAGGTTATTCGTTGGTTATCAGAATTGCAAAGTCTACGATGTAATAAATATAAGGCCTTTTTATAAATGTGACAGATTGAGGCATAATGGCAAAAAGTGTAGAAATAATCCAATCTGTTTAAAATGTGCGGGGACGCATTTAACCGAAAAATGCACAACAGTTGAAAAATGCTGCGTGAACTGCAGTTTCTCGAATAACACATATGGCAACAACTATTATACTAATCATGTTGCCACTGATAGACAAGAATGTAAAATTTGGAATGCTAAAGTAAAGAAGGTATATGGATATACAAGCGTAAGATAGACGACAACCGGAAGTGTCGTAAGAGCTGCAAACCAGACGTCGGAATAAGGAGAAGAAAAGTACGGAAAGGAAATCGCACATAAAAAAATTCAGCTCTCTATATCTTCTGAACGAGATAATCTTTTTAAATAAAATCTTTTGATTTGAGTAGAGCAATGAAATGGCTTTCGATTAAGTGGGATATGTTATATAGTAAAAACTAACGCAATATACGTAAAAGCACATTGAATTTTTCTTAACACCCATTTCAATGTATATGTAGCACGGGTCGCTCCATTTAGGCTTCTTCTATACTTGCCTTCGGAGCGCTCCCGCGCTCCTTGATGCTGTTTAATAAATAAATAAATAAAAATAAATGTCCATATTTGGGACTGTCATAAATTTTTATTTTTATTTATTTACTGTTTTCAATTATTAGTATTAGTTATTATTTTTTATAATTTTTTTCATACATGAAACCATTTTGGAAAGTAGGTGTTAGTAATAGTTATTATAAGGGAAAAAATGAAAAACAAATAATAAAAAATAATATAAAGACATAATATATAATAATAATGTATAACACTTATTATTTTTTACTCTTTTTTTGAAGATCAATATATTTTCTTTGTATGGCGATGACTGACAAAAATAAAAAAAACTAATAAAAAATAATAACTTTTGATAAAAAAAAAAATAAAGTCCAGATTTGGGAATATGTATAAAACTTTGTAACAGTTATTATTTGTTATTATTTTTTCTTATTATTTACAAGCTAAGATGATTTTCAGCAATCAATGATTGACAGCAAACAAATTCAGCATTTTGAAACATTGTTTTTTTTTTAATACAATTATTGTGTAGCATATATTATTGTTGTACTAAATGATGAGTTATATTAAACATCGGGAGAAAAGCTCTTCTCATCGATTTAGTATTAAATTTCGCGCCTCTGGATACCGTGACTTCGTTTGGAACTTGAAACACGGAACGTGGAACGATCGAAAATTTGCCGTAACGGCCTGTCTTCATAGGCGAATGATGAATTATGAATGATGAATTATGCCCAATGGAAAAAATTTTGTTGTCCGATATCTACTGAATTTGTAGTCAGTGGTTGAAGAAGAATACACCTTCTCTCTAAGCGGGCCGCTCCTTCAACCACTGACTACAAATTCAGTAGACATCGGACAACAAAATTTTTTCCATCGGGCAAATTCATTATTCATAATTCATCATTCGCCTATGAAGACAGGCCGTTAAAATTAATTAATTACTCTGCAATTTTTGTAAATATCTTAATTTTTCAAATTGCTTCATAACCGACAATTAAATTCCAATCGATTCGGACTGTTTTTATTTTTATAGAACAAAATTAGCCTAAGCAATAAGAATTTTTTCGATTTCTCGCAATAAATATAGTGGTCAGAGTAGTCGTCGCGAAAACGAAAGGTCCGGGGTTCAAGTCCCCGTCGAGTCCCGCCGTTGCCATTTTTTGTATCGAGTAGTCCTCCATTTATTTATTTAGTTGCGAGCTCTCACTCGTAACATAAAAAAGCAAAAATAAAAATCCTATAATCATGCTTTTTCCTAATCAAGATAGTTTTTATTTATATTGTCAAAGTTAATATTTAATGCACAGTATTTTAAACATAGATCGCAAAAGGTCTGTAATCGACTTCCTATAAGTCCGAGAGAATAACTGAATTAGTAGTACTTGGTACAACACGCCGTTTCAAAACGATGGTCAGAAGTGTATAGCTTTCAAAAGCGCTGGGTTCACGAATAATTTGGCGAAAACCAATTTTTTGTTTATATCTCGCGAACAATAAGAGATATCAAAAGAAAGTAATGGAAAGAAGTTGTAGAATCTATAATTTTGATATTACCGTGAAATTTTCGTATTGCAGGAATAAATGAAGAATGCAATATTCAAATATTGATTTTTCGCAGACGTAGAGGACATTTCAATCTTATTAAAATAATTTAAAAAAAAAGTGATAGCGAAAGACCATTGTCACTTGTTCAAATTTTGTTTTTATATAAATAAATGAATTTAAATGAAAATTCTAGTCTTTTGCTTCAATTAAAACCTTGGTGTTTAAATTGCACGAGCCGTACTCTATAAATAAGGATGTTTCATTTTGCCAATTACATTCTCTTGAATAGATTGTGAGATATAAGCAATAGTACTTTTGGGTACTAGGCTGTAAAAATAAATTTCAGGCGCGTGGGCGAGTGCGAATCGCTTGAAATTAAATAAAGTCAGTCCCTGTGCGTGCTTGCACAACAACATATGGCAGCCGATTAATTCCGATAATTCGGCGAATCCCTTTCAACGCTTCCGAGCGCGCCAAGGCTCGCTATTAGGCCACGCCTCTCTTCTCATCTGCGGTCACTCGCCATTTGCTAATTCTGCGTATACTTTTCTGAAGCTAAATTTTATCATACGTAAAAAATGAAATGAGGGATGACGCCGGTAAAAATAAAAGTTACACTTTTGACTATTACTTTTAAACGGTATTTTTCAATAAATATAAAAAATACAGCCACTACTCTGAAAAAGTCAATTTCAGACCGTCTTTTATTGGCCAACTCATGTTAAAATTAGCGCAGCATTTAGAAGATATCGAGGGATGAACGTAAGAGGAATGTACTTAGACGCGAAGATAAAGAATGACGTATCTCGGCGCGAGGATGAAGAACAACGCGTTGCTTCCGAATAGAAACAACGTATCTCAGGATCCGGTTGAAAAACGTCTTATCTCGGAACCCGGTTGAAGAATGTCGTATCTCAGGATCCGATTGAAGAACGTCATATCTCGCCCGCAAATTTTTTTGACCGAAATTTAAGTTGGCAGCATTGCATTGCCAAAATTTTTAATATCCTCGTGATTTGGTTGGTAGGAGCAATAGGTTGCTAGGTTACAAAAACAAAAGTGGCACGAAGGTGCGCTAAAATTACAGCACGCGAAGCGCGTTTAGAGATAATAAGATAATAATAATAATAATAATAATAATATACTAGTTTAATACTATTCTCGTTTTAATTAAAATCCTGACAAATAATAGATGAAAATAAACAATAAATAAAATATATTGTCATTAAAATATTGTAATTAATACAAAATACTGAATAACAATATAATTTGTTTATTAAATTGAATATTACAAATTTTGGCAATGCAATGCTGCCAACTTAAATTCCGGTCAAAAAAATTTACATGCGAGATATGACGTTCTCCAACCGGATCCCGAGATACGACGTTTCCAAGCGGATATCAAGATACGACGTTTCCAACCGGATCCTGAGATACGACGTTCTTCAAGCGGGTTCCGAGATAAGACGTTTTTTAACCGGATCCTGAGATAAGGTAAAATAGCCATTACCGGGACAACGTAAAAAGTACGCCCTATATCGGGACAGTAATAAATAGTATTAATTATCTAATACATATGAACTTAGATCATAAAAGTAAAAATTCTTTAATCATTTTTAAGTTCTAATTTATTCAATTACATGAGTTATTTTGATTCCAAAAAGTTATGAATTTAAAAGAAAAAATAATAAACAGTGCTCTTTCAATACAGTGTATCAATCATGTATGAACTCGCCATTTTGAATAATGAATAAAATAACCTTTACACATACTTTTAGTACTTTTATAAATGAAATAAATATTCATTATAACGATTTTAATTATTATATGTTCCAAAATAAGGTGTCCCATTTTGAGATAAGTTTTTCATGCAGTTTCCTATACTGGGACTTTATTTACATAGTATCTTTTGCCTTGATTTTGACATAAATATTTATAGTGCCGTATTAAACACTTATTTTTTTACTTAATGTATGTGGCCAAGTATTGGTAGACCGTTGAAAACTTACTATAATTGAGTATTACATATTCACTACTATAACCTCAAATAATTCTCCCACTATTGGCAGTTTATCTCACTTTAGGACGAAGTTTGATTTCCCAAAAGAATAACATTTTCCCAGTATTGGCTTTATCTGTCCCACTTTAGGATGCATCTCGAAAAATCGTGTCCCACTAAAGGGTAAATAGACTACGTATTAAATGTGTTTTTTTTTAAACTTTTACAACATTTAACAACATTCTTTTATTCGCGAAATCAATTAAAGGACGTATAAACTATCTGTTGCAATTTTTATTTCCCAAAAAGCAACAGTTCATTATTTTTCAATCATACATATGTATAACAGTTAGGTGGTCGTAAGTGTCTCAGTAATGCTTATTTTACTTTACGTTGTTTCTATTCGGCAGCGACGAACGTATCTCGACGCGTTTTACAGTGAGGCGTGGGATCTGCCATTACAAAATTTGAAGAAAATAATACGCACCAAGATACGCCGTACTTTATACTCGCGCCGAGATACGTTTTTCTTTCGCTCAGCCATCCAAACGTTGTAAACGTCACGAGATCGCGGTCATTAGACCTTATTTTAGCGAACGCTGAAGGAGGATGTTTTCATAATTAACTAACAAAATATTAACATATTTTTTCAAAATTAGAAAACAGTAAAAAATAATTTTCCCAGTAGGCAGACCAAAACAATTAAACTAAAAGTCTACTGAATCTACATGTTGTAAAATAAACAATAGTACATATGTTAATACTAGAGCGTGAAAGTGATTTTATCCTCGTGACGTTCGCGCCCGAGTGATAAAGGTTAAAATTACCATCTAGCTCGCATATGAAAGATCAATGTTATACTTACGCTAGTCTTATTAGTCGTCTTTTGGACCCTGGCTTCTTCTTTTTTCCAGTAGGCATTGCAAATGTTCATTCCAACCGCAAATTATAAAGTTGAAGACCACGTATGATAACCAAAATGTTATCTTTACTAGTGGCCCCTTCCACTTCACAGTTAATAAAAGTATATGGATTAGAGACACTTGCTTATCCGTAGGGAATAATATTTTTTTTTAAATAGTAAATAGTTGTTCAATCAATTGGTAGATAAGTAAATGTCAACAAATACTAGACGCGCGAACTGTTGTGCGAAGTGCGTTAGTCAATGCGCGAAAGTCGAATCGAGGACTCGCGCCTGTGCAATAGCGACCTGCAATGATTAGCATGCGAACGCACTCATAGACCGCTCCGAGGAGAGCGTTCCAGCGTTCCATTCTGTGGCGGCTCCGCAGTCGTTACCGACCGCGCGCGACGAGCGGCGCCACCTCCCAGCCAAGGCGAACAGAGGAAGCGCACGACGAGAGCGCAAGCAAACCTTAATCCTCCGCGCGGACTTTTAAGAAGCCAGACCTTCGCGAAGTCTCTCTGAGACGGGACGTGCCTTGAGTCGTTCTCCGCAGCTGTAGCGAAACGCGAGTCATACTTCATTTATATCATATACGTTGTACTAACTTATCCATATTAATTATTCTTATTGTAAGCTTTACGCAATAAAGTATTTAGTGTTTATTCTAATTGGTGTTGTTGTGAGAACTTCTTTCTGCACCCAGACTTCACCCCAGAATAACCACATTGGTGACCTCCGATCAACAATGACGAATGATGGTACAACAAAGACCGTCGGTGACGACGCGGTTGAAGCTGAACAACTTCGCAAACGTCAAGTCGAGTTGGAAAAAAGACTCACCGACCTAAATGAACGCTTAGGCGAACTGCAAGGCAACAATGATGATCAACGAGGTAATAACGTCTCAACAATAACAAACCTCAAGCTCCCAGCTTTCTGGAAAGATCAGCCCAAGATATGGTTTCACACAATAGAGAGCACTTTTGAAAACTGCAGGATAACTAGCGATAAATCCAAATTCAGGTACGTCGTCTCAAACCTCGATCAAGCAACTGCAGTGTACGTGGCGGACATTATTGAAAACCCACCGGACACACAGAGATACGAAGCGCTCAAAACTCGCATAATCGACACATTCGGAGAAACCGACGAAACGAAATTAAGACGATTGTTACGCGACCAGACGGGTTCAGGCGAAAAACCAACGCGCACGTTGGCTAAAATAAAAAACCTCGCTGGAAAGAATAGCAACGACGCAGTACTGCGGACCCTCTTTTTGGAACACCTTCCAGAAAACGTGCGAACACATCTCGTGATCGGTGAAACAGCGGACCTCACCAAACTTGCGTTGCAGGCAGATAAAATTGTGGACATAGTGAGACCCAGTGCATCCTCCGACATGTGCGCAATAAGCAGTTCGGAGAATGCTACATTAAGCGCCATGAAGGCGGCCATCGAGAAACTCACGCGCGACTTCCAAGAATTTCGACGAGGCAACAACAAAAACAATGACGGACGTAGCCGTTCGCGCGCGCGTTCGACAAGTAAGAATCGCACGAACGAGGAAGACAAATCTGACCTTTGCTTTTATCACACCCGATTCGGGGAAAAGGCGCGCAAATGTCGCCCTCCATGTAGCTACAAAAATAAGCAGGGAAACTAGAACTGCTACCATCGGAAGAGGTGACGGTCGGCAGCACGGCATGCGACACGCAAGAATATCACCTCCACATTATCGATCATAAGAATGGTAAAAAGTTTTTAGTCGACACTGGTTCGGCAGTTTCGGTAATCCCTCATGAGCACACAAACTTGTTACGTCAACAACAAAACTTTTTGTCGCGAACTCCACGATAATAAAAACCTACGGAGAAGAACTAATCACTCTCGATTTAGGCTTACGGCGCCAAATCAAATGGCCTTTTATAATAGCCGACGTCAAAGCTGCAATTATCGGAGCTGACCTAATTTCACATTATGGCTTTCTTGTAGATTTGAAGAAAGGCAAAATCATCGATCCAACAACCAATTTGTCAACATCCGGGGAGGTACAACAGACGGAACAATACGGCATCTTAACGCTCGATGCAAAAATATTTTGCACTCAAGACTACGCGCAGTTGCTCGAAAAATACGTAGAAATTACAAAACCTTCATTCCACCGCCGCCCTCTCCCGGAAACGACCATAGCTTACCACATAGTCACAGAAGGACCGCCCACAGCAGAACGGCCTCGCAAACTTTCTGGTGAAAAATTGAAGGCAGCGAAGACTCTGATCAACACCCTCTTGGAGCAGGGAATCATCAGGCCTTCCAATAGCCCCTGGGCCAGCCCACTCCACATAGCACCAAAAAAGAACGGAGACTGGCGACCTTGCGGTGCAAACAACAAACTCAACGCAGTAACAGTTCATGACCAATATCCAACGAGATATATACAGGACTTATTTCCAATGCTACATGGTAAAAAAGTTTTTTCGACTCTAGATTTGGTACAGGCATACTACCAAATACCAATGGCACAAGAAGACATACCAAAAACGGCAATCATCACACCATTTTGTTTGTATGTTTGTATTTTTGGTCATGCCTTTCGGATTGCGATGCACAACACAAACGTTCCAGAAATTCATGGATATCTTACTTAGAGACTTAGACTTTGCATTTTGTTATGTTGACGATATCATTGTCTTTTCAGACTCACACGAACAGCACATGCAACATTTAAGGATAATCTTTGAAAAACTACGCAAGTACAGCTTATCGATTAATCCCAGTAAATGTTGTTTCGGACAATCAGAGGTTATATTCTTGGGATACCACATCAGCGAAGGCGGCTATAAACCTCCGCCTGAACGCATTGAGGCCATAGTTAAATACCCCAAGCCTGAAACAATCACGCAACTTAGAAGATTTCTGGGTATGGTAAACTTCTACCGCGAACTCATCCCACATGCAGCTGAACTACTCAGACCTCTAAACGCACATCTAACGGACTCACGAAAAAACGATAAAAGAAAAATCAAATGGAATACTCAATCAGAAGAATCATTCGAAAATGTAAAAAAAGTCCTTGCAAACATTGCTTTAACGACATTCCCCGATCCAAATGCGCCAATCATCATACGAGCAGACGTCTCAGACAACTGCATTGGGACATTCCTCGAACAGCACGTCAAGAGACTTTGGACACCGATGTCATTTTACTCTCGAAAATTGTCTGACACTGAAAAAAGGTACAGCACCTACGACCGCGAACTTCTGGCGATCTTTGCAGCGATCAAACATTTCAAATATCAATTGGAAGGAAGACAATTTTCAATCGCAACTGACCATAAGCCACTGGTGTACGCCTTCAAGCAAAAAACAGAAAAATATTCCCCAAGACAGATACGACAGCTAGAGTACATCTCACAATTTTCTACGAAAATTGTTCACGTCAAAGGTTCTGAAAACGTCGTAGCTGACGCACTATCCAGAATCAGTACCATCGACATGCCCACAACACTCAGTTCTCAACAAATCAGTCAAGCACAGAAAGACGATCAAGAATTACGGAACCTCTTAAGGAATCCAAGCTCTTTGAAGCTTCAGCAGCTGACAATTGAAAATCACAAGATTTACTGCGACATCACCAACACTACAGTAAGGCCTTATATACCAAACAAACTACGACGTGCAGCGTTCCACACCGTGCATGGTTTGTCTCATCCAAGTGGGCGTTGTATCACGCGTACGCTGACAAGTAAATATATATGGCCGGAAATAAAAAAAGATTCACTCAAGTGGACCAGAGAATGTCTCGATTGCCAAAGAGCAAAAATACAGCGACATAATCGCGTAAAACCTCAAGGTATCGACGTTCCAGACACACGCTTTAATCATATACACATGGATTTTATACAATTACCTCCAGTCGATGGATTTAAATACTGCCTAACTATAATTGACAGATTTTCTAGATGGCCTGTAGCGGTATCTCTAAAAAACTGCACAAGCGAAACGGCAGCAACAGCGCTCTTCAACAGCTGGATTAGCCCGTACGGTTCACCACTCACGATCACCACCGATCAAGGATCTCAATTTGAAGCAGATCTCTTCAAATCCCTCACAAGATTCCTTGGTAGCCAGAAGACCAGGACATCGCCCTACCATCCAGTTTCCAATGGAATCATAGAACGATGGCACCGGACATTAAAAGCGGCTCTTATGTGCAGATCTGAAGTCCCTTGGATTCACCTACTTCCTTGCGTTATGCTCGGGTTACGTACCGCATACAAGGAAGACCTCAAAGCATCCCCAGCTGAAATGTTATATGGCACAACCCTGCGAGTGCATTAGCATGAGAGAAATACGGCCGACACCAACATCTCATCATAATAAGGTACGCCTTTTCAAACAAAAAAACATTGATACATGTTCTCATGTGTTCATCAGAAATGACCATGTAAAAGCCCCGCTTGAACCGCCCTACAAAGGACCATACAAAGTCATTGAACGAATCACCGACCGACTTTTTAAAATCGAGGTCGATGATCAGGAAAAAAACATTTCGATCGAGCGATTAAAGGCAGCGCATTACACGGAAGAAAACGAACCACAGGATCTTGAAACAGCACCAACTCCGGAAAAACCTCAGAAGGTAGCAGCAGAACAGCATCGAAGAGTCTCATTTGCACCGAATTCTGACCAGAATTCTGGAGGGGGAGTAGATGTGGCGGCTCCGCAGTCGTTACCGACCGCGCGCGACGAGCGGCGCCACCTCCCAGCCAAGGCGAACAGCGGAAGCGCACGACGAGAGCGCAAGCAAACCTTAAGCCCCCGCGCGGACTTTTGAGAAGCCAGACCTTCGCGAAGTCTCTCTGAGACGGGACGTGCCTTAGTCGTTCTCCGCAGCTGTAGCGAAACGCGAGTCATACTTCATTTATATCATATACGTTGTACTAACTTATCCATGTTAATTATTCTTATTGTAAGCTTTACGCAATAAAGTATTTAGTGTTTATTCTAATTGGTGTTGTTGTGAGAACTTCTTTCTGCACCCAGACTTCACCCTAGAATAACCACAGTTCTGTGTTCAATGCTATAAAAGTTTGCGCGCGCGTAGTATGCTTATTTGAAAATGAATAATCGTCTCCGCGGGTGTTGGCCAACTTTAGAGCAGTTATGTTCGGGAGTGCGCCAAAAAGATATTTTTCGGAACAAGCGTGCACAGCCGTTCATTAAATAATTTGTTAACATTAACGATATAGAAATATACATTTAAACATCGACGAATGTAAAATTAGATAAGTATTTCGTTTTATTAAAATTATTTTGTGCATTGTAATAATTGAGAAAAAAGTAACATATTTTCAAAATTCACATATACAAAACATTGAATTACAAATGTAAATTATTAGATAAGACACTTTGTGTAAAAAAACAATGAATTTCTAGTATCATATTTCTAAATAGCTCATTTATTTTTAACTTTAACATTATAAAAATATATTACTAATTTGATATATTAAAATAACGACTGTCAGCGGATGTTAACAAGTTATAAAAGTTAGCAATGTTTTGATTGCAAGAACATGAAGACAAAAAAACTATACAATTATTGACAATTCTAACATTAAGGTCATGTGAAATCGTGAATTTCATATTTTTTAAATGAACATTCAAGCGCTAATTCGAAAAAAAATTTTTGTCAAGCGCTCCGTACTCATAAACACTATATTCAGGAATTTATTTTAGTGATTCTATTATCATTTTCGTTAGCTATGCTCGTTTTCAAAGTAGGTCAATTGCAGATTCCTACTTACCGACAGTACGATTTTTATTTAATTAAATTCTCATCATTTTTTTTGGAAAAACACGTTTGTCAAGCTATGTTAATACTATACTCAGATTTTTTTGGATGATTCTATTGGTATTTGTATGTGATATACTCGTTTGGAAATTATGTCGGTATTTAATATCACCTTAAGGGGATGCCTTATGCCGACAAAGTTCTCTGCGGTACCGACCCCAACGTCTTTAATTAAATATTAATTGTTAAACGATTTTTCTTGAATTTCAAGAGTCGACGCACAAAGGCAAACTTATTACCTAATTTCCGGTCAAATTTCAGATAAATCTATTGAAAAATAAAGACGAAATTTGAAAAATCACAAGATGTCATATTTTGAGGTTAATATAGTAATATGCGACGTTGCGATTTTTCAAATTTCGTCTTTATTTTAGAATATATTTATCTAAAATTTGATCAGGAATTAGATAATAAGTTTGCCTTTGTGCGTCGACTCTCAGAATTCAAGGAAAAGCTTATAACAATTAATATTTAATTAAAAACATTGTGGTCGGTACGGCAGAGAACTCTGCTGGTATAAGCCATACCCTTAAGTGTAATTGTAAAAGAAATAATACATTTATATAAATTATTTGCGCATTTTTTATTAAAAATAAATGATAAAAGAAATAAAAACTGAAGAGTTAATAAAAAATTACTTGATTGGAAAAAAATGTTTTTTTCGCAAACTTTATTTATCAAATACCGTCCTTCAACTGAAATAATGTTTATGCAAAAGGAGTTGTATGAATAGGAATTGCATGATGTGTTTATGGACGATATTTGAGAGAGATGAAGAGAATAAAAATTATACTATAATTTTTTTTTTTATAGTTTGTAATAATAAATCGTATACATTATTTACAATATCTTTGGTCAATCAATACTGTATTTACAATATCTCTGGTGAGATATCTCTAAAAGAGCAATATTTCCATGCACCAGGCTTCAACTTAGTTCTTTTCCTTCCATTGTGAATATCTTTTCGTTTTGTATGTTGCGGAAATCCAGGCACTTGTCTCTGTAAGAATCTTGCCTACCTTTGAATTTTAAAGGAATAAAAATCACAAACGATAATTTACTTAATATATGCTAATATACAAAAACGAACATGGTAGTTTTAATTCTTACATTATTGATAGTAACCATCTCACATGAAAGTATAAAAAATACATTGACACACTCAAGCTTTGAAACCCATATAGCGTACTAATCAGATTCAAAATTACATTGCCTTCGACGAAAAACTAACTTACAGCACATATTAAAGTGTTTATTGTACTTTTATGTGAGATGACTGGCTTTACAGAAGAGAAAGCTTTATTCGTGTTCTTGACTAGCTATATATCATATGCAAGCACACAAATAAACATTTCCTATAAAGTTAACCATCTCACAAAAAAGTATGATAAACACATTGATATTTACTGTAAGTTAGTTTTTCCTCGAAGGCAATGTAATTTTAAATCTGATTTTTATACTACATGGGATTCTGATCCTCAGTGTATCAATTTGTTTTATGTATTTCCATGTAAAATGTTTGACTTCACAGGAAAGAAATCTTTATTCGTGTACTTGACTAAATGTATGTCTTATGCAAGTACACGAATAAAGCTTTCCTGTCTCACATGAAAGTATGAAAAGTACATTGACACACTCAAGTTTTGAAACCCATATAGCGTACTAATCAGATTCAAAATTACATTGCCTTCGACGAAAAACTAACTTACAGGACATATTAAAGTGTTTATTGTACTTTTGTGTGAGATGACTAGTTTTGCAGGAACGAAATCTTTATTCGTGTACTTGACTAGCTATATGTCATATGCAAATACATGAATAAAGATTTCCTGCATAACCAGTCATCTCACATAAGAGTACGATTAAACACTTTAATGTGTTTAATGTTATTTAAATGTGTTTTCTCTTATGAAATTTGAACTTTCATGTAGTGTAAGTCTGTTCGAAAGATCTATAGATCTGTAGACCTGCTTGTAACATGCCATTTAATATTTACTTTGAGCGAGTACGATTGAATAATAAATTTGGAAACGTGTCAGAATTATGAAAAGTTGACCTCTAAAAGTCAATTAATGGTGGTAGTTAATGGATAAACCACGTCATTATTCATTAACTACTACAATCAAACTGAATTTCACAGGTTAAAATAACTTTTTCACAATTTTTACATGTTCTCAGATTTATTGCTCAACCATGCAATCTTAAATTGAACATTGGATGCTTTGAATTTTGTGAACATAGCTGTTAAGCAGGGCTAATTATACATCTATATATCTTTTAGACACACTCACACTATACTACACTACATTATATGGGTCAAAATTAAAAACTTGGAAAAGAAGTTCATCCTGCTCCTATAAAATAAAAGCCACCTGTTAGATTTAGCAGGTGTATTCAATGTAATCGATATTTACTTTGAGATGATGTGTCCGTACTTAATCGAAAAGACTGTAAGAATGATAAAAATCTGCTTCAGTAATGCATCTCCGACATCTCTTGTATTTTTGAGTTGACTTTATGTTTCTGAAAATACATATAATTTAATAAAAAAAGGAAAATATATAATTTTTCAGTTTGACAGTTCTAAGAAATACAAAAGCAGTGCCTCAACTAAATTTGAAAAATTGCATAACTTAATTTTTTTTTCATTAAATTATACCGAGTTACAGAAAGATGAAATCAGCTTAAAAATGCATGAGATGCCTGAAATGCATTATAGAAGCGGATTTCTATAATTCTCATACTTTTTTAAAATAAGTACTAAAACTGAATAATGAGTACACCTGGTAAATCTGACAGGTCGCCTCTATATTGGTGCTTCTTTTTCTGGAAGGAAAATGAAAACCCTGAAACAAAAAAAATAAAGCTGTAGCAAATGTAGAAAGCAATAGATTACTGTAATAATAATTATTCAAAGAGATCACAAAGTGGTCACAGTGTATTAAAATAATTACAGACTAGATCAGGTTCCATGGATAATCTAGAAAATGAAGCTGTCAAAATGCACGTATCAGGAAGCCCTTCACTTAAGGTTGCCCACTGTAATGCCATTGTTGAGTTTGTCAAAGTTGCAGTTCCCAATTTGGTGCTATTTTCTTAAAAGTCTCCTGCCTTATGATGGTCATATTAATAGCCATATTGGGAGTTCATTATAACTTCTAATCGATGTTGAAGAACTGTACTGAGAAAAAAAATTTGGTTTAGTAAATAACAGTTGTTATTTTAGCTTTGAATACCCTGACACGTGTAGAAAAAAGAAGGAAAAATCAGAAAATTTCTATCAACATGGTTTCTTTTGCCGGGAAAAGAAAACAAAAATAAAAAAATTTTGGGTTCAATATGAAAAATAATTACATTAAATAAAAAAAAATAAAGAAATGGATTATCAATAATAATTTTACAAAATTCTGCTTAGAATAAATGATCATACTGTCAGATATGGATTAGAAAATCTAGTACTATTTCTACAAAATATTTAGATGTCAAGATAGGTTGTAAGCTTTTGCCTATAAATAATATGAATATTATAATTTCTTTTTCAGTTTTAAACAATCATCCTATTTACATTACAAAACTGAGTTTCCTCTTTTGATGTAAATGCATATACAATAACTTATAATTATAATTATGTTAATAATAAGTATCTTTAAATAAGAAAAATTATTTATTAAAAATGATACCTTTCAGTTCAATATTTTTTTTAAATATCTTTTGATTCAAGCATAAAAGCATCAAATATGTGCAAACCATAAGTTTTTGCCTGACTTCTTTCTTCTTCTTTTCTCAATTCTATAGTCATTTCACCGTAGACTAATGTATGGTGTGGTAATTCAATTGATGGAGATCTAACTGGTTCCCACCGACCTCTTTCACAATATTTGTATACTTGAGATCACCCCATCCCAAGATAGAATGTTGTTGTCTTATCCTCATTTCCTACAGTAGATAAATCCTCTCCAGAAGAGCAAGGCATGCAAAACCAATCATGTTCATTTACTAAAATTGTGTTAGATATATTTTCTTTTGTCAGTTTTATTGTATCTTTATAAGAACTTTTATCCAGTAAACTTAAATCATGTAATAAAGTTCATGCTTTTTCATTAGCATTCATTCGACACAGCAATGTTCGGGCTTCATCTGGTATTTCCCAAAACTGCAAGCATTGCTCTCGCATTGACTTCTGTCTTGTTTCAAACAAATTTTTATCTACTGTGTTAGCAGCTATTTTTTTTAATCCAATAATTTGTTTTTGACCTAATATTTCATTAGATTCTTTCAAATATTTTCCAAAAACTTTGTATCTAATGTTAATGTTTCTAATGGTACTAATTCATGAATATCATTCATTTTATCATTTTTTAATAGTTTCTTGTTAGCTTTAAATAAGTAATCAGTAATATGATTAATGTTAGTTCTTTTTCCTTAGCATATCAAATACCTCTCAGAATTAGCTGGCCTAGACGTATTAGGTTTAAAAATACTAATCTGATTAAAACAGCGTTACATTATATACACAAGTCCTGCACTAAATGGAGTAAACCGATGAAACAGTTTTGTTACAAAATTCTTGAATATTTTCTTGACCTTCTACTAAAAATCCGTCATCAGCCATCATAAAATAAACTCCTTGATCTCCTGTCTGCGTCATTACTAAATCTCTAAAAGGCTTTTCATATTTAGGATCATACACATCACCATCATCTTTTGGACCATAATAAGGATGAAAAGTTTCACAAAGTCCACCATGAAAATCATGAAGCTTAAAATCATTTTCACTTTTGAATGTGAAACCAAAACCTTTAGCATGCCACTTTTTTCTCCACAAAATGTATTCACTAAATCCTCCAGGTCCTGCACAAACATCTTCAAAATATAATAATTCATCTGGATGCAAATTATATAGTTGAGTAAACATAAAATCACAAGCTATATCCATATTAGCCATTTTAACTGCTGCTCTGTTGAGAAAAATAGCAGCTCCCCGAATTGTTTCAAATGAATTAGATCTTGTTCTTGTTTCACGCATCTCATTTTTTTCAAGTCTATCAAATACAGATTTTAAATTTATAATACTTTTAACAACAACGAGTCAACCAGTCGACGACGACGAGTACGAATGTACGTACGACGGTACGAGAGTCGAGGAGACGAGTAGACGAGCTGCACAGCTCCAGCTGCACTCAGGGTTGGGTGAGAAATTATGCCAACTTGGCATCCTAGGCGTGAAGGCTGCCGCGCGCGTCTCGGCGGCACCGCGACGGCGCACTTCAGACTGACGATGCCAGTTCGAAAAGAAGCGGCACTGACGATTTCCTGCGATTAAACCTTAGATGATTGAGAATTGCATAGATAATATCGAGAAAGTAAAATCCGCTAGATTCTATGTATAATATAATAATTAATACTCTAAAAAATAATCTAGATTTTTTTTATTAATAATTGCTATTATTATTAGTATTGGTTATGTAAATAAATTACAAATGAAATCATTTCAAGTTATGCATGATTTCAAATTAACAGACTAAATTTGTTTCTTGACAAAGATTTTTTTATACATGCATTGAAATAAGGTTGGTAAATATCATAGATAACTCCGATTTTGAAGAAGTAATTATATTGAAAAATCAACATTAATAAGATTTTTATAAATATATTTTTATAGAAAAAATAATTATAATGCCTGTAAAACATTATAATGGTAAATGTATTAGTTAATATATAGTTAATTTGCATACAATTGAATATTTCCCTTACTGAATAGAATTAGAAACCAATAATTAATTAAATATCTTTTTAATTTATTAAGAAATTTCAATTTTAAAAAATATTTATCTTGTAAGTAATTCGTCAATCATAATGAAATTTCTGAATATATGTAACCATGAAATTAATTTATATTTTCATTAAATATTAGTAGTAACTAAATACTGTTAACTCTCAAGGCAAAAAAATAGGAATCTATTTCAAAATGGTGGCAAAAAGTATTCCGTCAGAAAAAAAATCTGTTAATCAATTAATATGATGTTCTCGGTGTATTGATACCTATATATAATTGTATGACTGAGTCATACCCTCGAAAAACACGATTTTTAACAAGAAATATGGGATAGAGATTAAACAAGCTTTACTCGAACTTAAAGAAACGAAGAACATTCGAATTTGCAATACATTCGATGTGCGAGAAAGCTGACTCTCGGATACAAGCTTTGCATGCGTCCTGCTGTTTACATGCGAAATGACGGATTAAACTTCGTACATGTACTTTTCTTGTATAAAACAAAATAACTGCCCATAATAAAAATAGCTAACTGGTACCATGACGCGGGCTCTCGTAGATGAGTTCTGTACGCGTCCTTTCGTTGAAAAATCAAGCATTTATTGAAGTGAGGCGAGATAGAAAGAAAGAGCATCGGAATACAAAGCTTATACGGGCACTTCTGCTTATATGGGCATAATCAAAGTCGAAATTTAGATAGTTTAATAATTTTTCCATCCAAGTAGTCGGGGAAGCAAGATCCATGCATTTCAGGAACTGATGTAACGTAAACGACTAAGCACGATTTTTGATGATTTTTAATCGCAAGTAGCAAAGAGAAGCAATTCCCAGGCAAATAAAGTACTAACGTAGATACGTGACATTTCTATATATAAAAATGCGTATTATGATTATTTTAATGATTTTCAATCGTAAGCAGCCGGTAGATGAGAGGTCCTATCATTTCAGAGATGTATGTAAAGGAGCAGCACTGCTAACAAATATATAAATCAATTTTAAACCTCAGTAGCCGGGGGACACAATGTTCACGCATATAAGGGAGATGAAAGGTCCTATCGGAAATTACGGAAACGTACCAAGTGTGCTTGGTAAATATATAAATGATTTTAAACCCAAGAAGCCGAGGTATGAGAGGACCAGGCATTTAAATACGTTACGTAGACATGCAGCACTGTACATGACAAATGTATATGAGGCGTTTCACGTCAACTCTCCAAGCGTGCCGCAGAATCGTGCTGTTCTCGGCTCATGTTCAACAAATTAATTTTGAAAAACTGATAACATCATCGGAAAGCTGAGAAAAAACCCTATCGAAATCACTTGATCATTATTTTGTTATGTACATTTTAGCCTTTTAAACACGAGCTAAAAATTCCGCGCTTGGAGGATTGACGTGAAACACCTCATATATGAATTTAGTATTTACAGTATTTAGTTACTACTAATATTTAATGAAAATATAAATTAATTTCATGGTTACATATATTCAGAAATTTCATTATGATTGACGAATTACTTACAAGATAAATATTTTTTAAAATTGAAATTTCTTAATAAATTAAAAAGATATTTAATTAATTATTGGTTTCTAATTCTATTCAGTAAGGGAAATATTCAATTGTATGCAAATTAACTATATTAACTAATACATTTACCATTATAATGTTTTACAGGCATTATAATTATTTTTTCTATAAAAATATATTTATAAAAATCTTATTAATGTTGATTTTTCAATATAATTACTTCTTCAAAATCGGAGTTATCTATGATATTTACCAACCTTATTTCAATGCATGTATAAAAAAAATCTTTGTCAAGAAACAAATTTAGTCTGTTAATTTGAAATCATGCATAACTTGAAATGATTTCATTTGTAATTTATTTACATAACCAATACTAATAATAATAGCAATTATTAATAAAAAAATCTAGATTATTTTTTAGAGTATTAATTATTATATTATACATAGAATCTAGCGGATTTTACTTTCTCGATATTGTCTATGCAATTCTCAATCATCTAAGGTTTAATCGCACGAAATCGTCAATGCCGCTTCTTTTCGAACTGGCATCGTCAGTCTGAAGTGCGCCGTCGCGGTGCCGCCGAGACGCGCGCGGCAGCCTTCACGCCTAGGATGCCAAGTTGGCATAATTTCTCACCCAACCCTGGCTGCACTGAAGCGCATGCGCATGCGCACGCACACACAATTACGCTTGTAAACTTGTAATGCTATCAACGAATATAGACGCATATAGAAGCGTACGTCAGATGGGGGGCGAGGACGAAAAAAAATTAGTTCCGCCTTGACCGAGTGATGGCGCTAGCATTGACTTTGTATGCTTCTCTTCTCACTTCTGCGAATCGCGGCTCGGCGGCTCGGGCGCGCGCCGTCCGCGGCCCGCCGGCCCGCGCCGTTCACGATGATCCGGGCGCAAGCGCCGTAAAGCATGACTGCATGATGATTTGCAATTTTACATGTTATAAAATTTTTTTATAAATAACAATTTAATAATGATTAAATAAAATTTAATTTAAAAATAAATTATATTAAATATTATTAAAAGTTAATAAATTCTTAAAATTATTTGATTAAAAAAATAATAATTGAAAGAAATAAAAAAAGATATAAATTGTTATACAAGAAAATAAATAGTAATAATTAGTTATGTAGTCATATATGTACAGTTATTTAACTTGATATATCACTTGACATATCACTTTTCGACTGTATGCAACCATTATATTAATTTTCATATTCACTGTAAAATAATACATTGTGTATCAAGGGTGTACTCAATGTTGGATTTAGCAGACCGAGTATTTATAAGTACAAGTCGAAGGCAAGTTAGCACGAGTCTCTGCAAACTCGCGATATAAAAAAGTCCACCAACCCTTGGGTGCACATGATATTATGTTTTCTGACAGTTTTTAATTTTCGAGTAATTTATTCATCATAATCAATGTATCAATAAAGGTTTAAGAAGAAAGACGCGGAGGTATTATATCAGACAACTAAATTGTCAGATGGGTGATTTTAAAGAAATTTTTGAAATTTATACATATTGTTTTACATTTATATACATTTATATACACTTCCATAAAATTAAGAAAAAAAAGTCTTATATAGCGAAAATTTTAAAAAATATATAAATGTATATAAATGTATATATCTGTAAAAAAACTAAATATATGTATATTTACAAAAATACAAATTTTCAATACAACTATTCAAAATGTAAGAAAAAATATATAAATGTAAATAAGTGAAAATTTTTGAAAAAAAACTTATATAAATGTATATAAACGTATATAAACGTAAAAAATGTTCTAATTACAACTTTTATAAACACTTATTATATAAGTTTGTATACATTTTTTACATTTATATACATTTTCTATTTCCATCGGGGATGTAACGCGTTCTTCGCACGAGCGATGCGAGTGAGAAAAGTCACACGAGCTAAAAATCATATTACGCACCAGTTTCGAACCGTATTTCATACCACGAGAGCCGAATAATTATGTTAAAGTTATGATTTTGAGGTTACAGTGGTATAAAATGTTTAAAGTTTAGTATATAAAAATTTAAAAAAACGTGGCAAGAAGTCCATAATATTCTCATTAAATTATTTTAATATGATATGTGATATCGGTATTTCCAATACCATTTCCACCTAACGATTAAACTATAGAAAATGCGTTGATTAAGGGAATTAAGCCCTACGTCGACACATGATCTAAAAATTTTATGGGAATACATCTTTTACATTTTTCGGGATGTTTTTCCTCTAGTTGAAAGTCTGTAAGTTTATGCAATTTGTTTTTAATTTTTATAGACGAGAATTTTTCTATTATTTATTTTTGAAAAGAATTTTTTTCGTGTTCTGAATAGCTCCCGTTTGTAATTGATAGTATCAGATTTGGAAAATATTTTAAACGACTTTATATTTAAGATATTCCTTGAAGGAAATGGCCACATTATATTTAATAAAATATCTATATAACATTTCACCATTCTGATAAAATACCTCCCCTGTGAATAAAAATATGCTGCAGCAATCTCAAAGTAATGGATCAGGCATAAAAAAAGGTAGTATCGATTTTTAAAATTGAAAAACACAAAAATCGACCCTGCGTTACCAAAATGATTGTTAATTCTACTTAAATTCATGGAATGTTCATTAATATGTTCTGCTCTCAGTTAATACGTGTTTGCATAAATAATTTTAACATATGTTTTACACATTATTTTAGTAATTTAATTTCATTAATTATTTAAAAACAATAGAAATAATATGCAAACTCGATATTATTCGATGGAAACCGAGCGGGAAGGTGGCAGATATTTTCCATCAGGATAGGATAGGAAACACAGGATTATTAGGTTAAGGAAGAAAGGGTGATGAATATTTTTAAATACTCCTAACATGCACTAAAAATTAAAATCTTTTGCCTGTAATCAGATATTTTTTCATTTCAATAATCTACAAAAGAAATGCAAATTAGTTACCATGCGAAACTATTCACCACAATTTATTACAAAAGATAAAACAAAATTATAAATTATATTGCTTTATGCACGTTACTACAAGTAATTGTTATTAATTTCAAGTTTATATCTATTACGTGAATCAATACTGAATTCAAGTACTTTCTGATTATCCGAACAAAGTATTATAATCTGAATCATTTATGAACGTAAATATGGATTATAAACAAAAAGACGATAATTGATATGGCATGACAGCGCTCATACCCTAAGAACTATAGAATAATTTAGTATAAATGCTGTCTTACAATTTAATATAGTATATACGTGCAATATAAAAAAAAAAATCGTAGTGTATAAAAAGTGACATTATATTTTTAATAATTTTACTTCAATAATTTTACAAAATGAATTAATATTGTAACTACGAAATGGAAATTACTATTATCAAATTAGCAATAAAAATGTTTATACAATTAAATACAACTAAACAAACTTTTTTTACATGAAGATCTATGATTTATAAATAAATTATCACACAGCATTGAAAAAAGTGAAAAATTTCTATGAAGAAAAATGAAATTGAAAATTAATAACTAATATTTTACTTATTTGAAGATAATCATAAATATTATAATTAAAAATCATGCTTTATATTAATAAATGGCCATTAAATATCACCTTTTATTGAATCACAAAAATAATTGTCTGTAAGGAAATAAACATATATTCATATTAGCTTAAGACAATACAATAAGCGTAACAACTTGTTGAAATTTCATCATGAAAAAAAAAAATTATTTCCTTTGTGTTAAAAAATACATATTCTAATTTAGTTTCTCATTAAGTAATATAGACGTTAATAAAATCTAATATGTTCTTTTTTTACTCATGACTCAATTTCTGCAACTTAGCATTAGGCTTGTTACCAGCAAAATGTCTTTTTCTTGAACTTTTAGCATCTCGTAAATCATAATTTATCCATTTCACCTTATTAAAAATATGAAGTCTAACAAAAAACACAATTACAGCCTCACGATGCGATTTACAAGGTTCGTCAGTAATCCAAAACTGTGCATGATATTTAAGAATTTCAGCTGTGATTTTATCAATTAAAACTTTACTAACTTCTGTCTTGTAACTTACTTCAGAAAATAGTGTATCAAAAGTTTCAATAGCTGTTATAATGATTCTATAAAAAGCGTCAGAAGAGACGCAAAGATTTCCAAGTTCATTGGTCACATTAAATACTTTATACGCTTTAAAAAAAAAGTAATAGATCATCGTTACTTTCCATGTTACAATTAACTCTAGTGAAAGAAGCTTTACAATCAGAACAATTAAATTTTGAAATACATTTCACAGCTATATACCCAGCAATATACTTTATTGCTCCCCGTAAAGGAGTACATGAATCTTGGCGATTGTGAGAATTTGTCAAAACACTATTCATTTTATCATAAGTTTCGGATGACAAGCTCCTATCTATATTATTCAAATTCTCACTCCCTTCATTTAATGAATTAGATACTTCTTGAAATTCATTATGATCAACATCACCTACAACTGTGTCTGAATCAGACATCTCTTCAACAAAAGTATCTTCATTTTCATCGAAATGAACAGATTCATTTACTCCATCGAATGAAATTTCACTGCAAACGTCTTCAATATCATCGTTAATTAATTCATCATTTTCATTACTTGCATTTACTTCGATGATACTGTTGTCATTTGCAAGAAAATTACTAGTAATACGATCGGTATTATCGTCAATGTCTTTAGTAAACGCGGGCACAGGATTGGTCATATTTTCTAACGATTCTTGTAAATCAAGCTTAGTACTTTTCGTACAAATTGCTAGTAACGCTACTGTTCCGTCAGGTTCGTAGTTTGTTAATTTCGATGAAGACGTTAAATTTGCAGTAATACTATACTGTAAATTATGCCTCACTTGCATCGCAGTTGGATTTTGATTGTGACCAGAACGACTTCTTAAAACAGAAAATAAATTTTCTAACGGATCTTGATTTAAACGCGTCGTTAACAAATATACTCCCTCGTTTGATGCCATATCTTCCCATTGCAAAAGTATACTGTTAATCGTCGAATAAAAACCGTCAAAGCATGGCGAATTACCGTTTTTATCAACGCATTTCCAGGTTTCGATCCAATTCAAAGAATCTTTCAAATACTGTACTACTTGAGGATTTAAGTTTGACAAAGGACGACGCAAAGGATTAACATCTCGAGAACTTCTACTATTTAAACAATCAAAAAGGTCGTTTACTTTTTTAATAAAATTTGCTGTTGCAATGCAATCGGGATGAATGAAAGATTTTTCTGATGCGACCGCGCCTGCTAATAAAGCTGAAGAAACACTGTTACTAAAAATTTGAGCCGCAAGACTAACGTTCATTAACTGAAAAGCATTAGGATCTAGATGTCTGTCTGTTAGTTTAGGGGCAGATTTAGTTGGAAGATCTTTTTCACGATTTCTTAATTCCCGAATCGCATCCCATGACAGGGGTTTCTCATTAATTTCAAATTGACGTTTGCGAAAAGTGTTACGAAGGCATTTAAGTGAATGGGGAGCATCAAAATTGAAGAAAATTTTACGATTGTTTCATTCAAGAAATGGTTTATTTTTGGTTATTCCCAATTCTTTTATAGCCGATTGATTTGGCGATCCTTGATCGCATACCATTAATTTTAATAGAAAACCAGTACCTTCAACGTAATCTATTACATCTAAAATGATTTTGTGCAATAACTTTCCATTTACACTGTTATGGGGAACATAGTAGCAAATAGGCTGTCTCCAATCATTTTGCCTACCTCGTAACATAAAAACTAAAACATGATTACCACGATTTGCATTGCGACCATGCTTTCCTATATCAGTGTAACCTTCAATCAAATCCTTTTTTGGGTTGTAATCTAACCACGTTTTTATGCTCATTTCATCCCACATTAATACGCACTCGCGCTCTTTTACTGTCATTGTGCTTGATTTTATTTTTAACAATTCAAATAACTTAATGTTATTTCCAGGCTCCAAATCAAGTTCATTAATTCAGCGTCTTATCAAACTAATACATGGTAAGGCAAACTTCTTTTGGTCACGCAAATAACAATAAGCTTTTGGAGATTTATAAAATAAAATCACAGCAAATTCTTTTTCATCATTAGACCACTTTCTGAGTTTGACATGATTCATTTGCATTTTAAAAAAGTTTAATACATTTGCATTAAGCTTTAAATACTCGTCATAAAAAGAAACTGCTTCCTTAGATTTTTCAATTTTACGTTCAAGATTTTTAATTTTTTTATCTTTATTACGAATATCTTTAGAAAGTTTAATAGCCTTTTGTTTATACACATCTCTTCGTACACTCATTGTTTTAGTCACATACTGTGCTTGTTTACATTGTTTATCTTTTTTGTTTCACTGCTCTTTTAAACTCGCAATTTCATGTTGCAATTTTTGAACTAAAGTTTCATACTTTTTAGTTTGAACATTTGCATTGAATGATTTTCCGGTAGAGTCACAATCAAAGTTCGACTTGCTTTGCATTCCTGAACAAGATGGCTCTGCTGCATCAAAGTGTTGAGGAATGTTATGACTAGTTTCTATTAAAGAAGATGTTTCTAAATCAATTCCCACAAAGTTTTGTGGCATGTTGTTACTTCTTTCTCTTATAAAGGGTGTTTCTAAATCAATAACTGATCTGTCTTCAGAGGTAGGAGGAAGATCAATTCCAGAGCCATCATATTCTTCAACGTCACCGGAATCATTCGAATCAGTATCTGAAGCCTTTTGAATAGGTATAGCTATATTTTTCAATTTTGTCATACCAGAACCGATCACAAAATCGTCAGCAGTAAAATGGTCATTGCAAAGTCGCTTGGCTTCCAGTTGTTTGCCATCCAATTTAAGAAGATTGTCATTGCCTGAGTGAATGATCCAGTCTAGTTGTCTATGTAAACGAAATATATGATTGATAGAGGGAAAATTTAAGTCTTACAAGGAGTGTATCTCAGATCCGGATCATGGATTTTTCTCGAACTTTAAGATCTGTTTTTAGATGTTAAAATATGAAACGAACCGGAGTTAGACCCTCACGCTTTGATAAACTGAAGTTATGAACATTTTTAACTGCATTTAAGGAAATACTGAAAAAAAAATGCTTGCTTTGTTTCAGCAAAACCCGTGAGCCGGAACCCTGAGCCTCTCCGAGTTAATAAGAGCGGAAAAGGATCCTCTAACAAAACTATCGGAATATATAATCTTTAAAAAGAGCTATATCAAAGCCATCACCTTATAAAATTAATTGCCTAATAATTCTCAAAAATATAGATATAAAAAAACTTTTACTAAAATGAAAAGATAGGTTAATTCATATGTACAAATAAATACATAAATGCTTAATGTGGTTCCGGAGCGATATATATGTATATAAATATAAAAATTTTTACGATGATTACTTCACATATTATAATTTGAGAAACAATATAGAATGAAACAATAATTCTTGAAGAAACAAACAAAAAATTTTCAAAGAAATTTAAATATTATTCAAGAAGATATCGACAATTGAAAAAGAAATCAACAAAACCCATAATTATTTTTCATTTTTCAACCAATTTTAATTTGCAAGGTCTCATTTTATTCTTTGTTCAATTTCAGGGGACGTAGCAATATAAAAAATTCGAAAATTTTCAAAACTTGCAAAGTTATAAGCAATTGTTTGTAGATATGTGACTCACTTTTATAAAGTTTCTAGCATTTTAATACAGTTTTCTATGATTCGCAACGATTTTATACAATTTCAGGGTATTTACTCCTGACTTAAGAAAAAATTCCCGTGTTTTTCCCTCTTTTTCCCGGTCAGTTTTTGTAATTTTCCCGATATGAAACAAGCAATTTTTATTATAATTTTAAAGAGATCTTCACATTTATAAAAAAAAAAAAAATGACGAAGATAAGATAAAAGGTAACAATTTTTAAACACGACCGCCTCTCAAGAGAGCCTTATATTTTCTCCAGAGTGATATTCAAATGCGGCTCTTATACCGTCTTGTTCGAAGGGCGACATCGGTATACAGGAGGTGGTTGGTACTGTGCGACGTTTTTCAATCGGCCTTTATCAACGTTGGCATTATTCTTGTCACCGAATCGTAAAGATTGTAACCCCCCAAAAACTAGCAATTTACTGTATAAAAACTATTTTCCGCCAAGAATTAGTTCATTTGTGAATTTTCTATAATGTATGTATGTATATATGTACGTTCGTATGTACTCAAGTTTATGGATTTTCTCAGAAAATTTTTCATAGATCATACGAATTTTGGCCCAGATACTCGTTTTATTATAAGTAACGGGTAGTCCTATACCGAGCCAGATCCATCGGAAAATAAAAGAATGCCTCAGCAAATAAAAATCTGAAAAATAGATTTTGAACATAATATTAAAAAAAATAACTTTCAGTCAAAAACAACAAATTCATCTGCTAAAATTAATTTAAAAATAGTACATGGTGCAACTAGGGAGGAAAGTTGACTTTTTCTAGCGAGGGTGATAATTGACGAGTGGTTCTTGAGTGATCAAAATTATCATCCGAATTTGAAAAATTCAATTGCTCTAGGGCTTCATCAATACCAAATCAGAGAGTCAAAGTCGGACGGCAGCTTCGAGTCTGCGCAGCAGAGACTGTCGCGGATTGGGCACTCGCGCTGCACACCGTAGCGCGCGCGTTCAAATGACGAGTGAATTTAAGCTAGAGTCGGGTGTTACGTAGACGTGTAATACAAGGCAAAAAAATTATTTCAATAATACAAGGCAAACAAATTATTTCAATAATACAAGGCAAACAAATTATTTAAATAATTCTTAACACCAAGTCGGCGGGGGATGCGAGTTCAACGCGTGTACGGGAGCGCGTCAGACGTGCATACATGGCAAAATAATTATTTAAATAGTTCTTAACCCCAAGTAGGCGGAAGATGCAAGTTCCAATGCGTATACGGAATCGAGTCAGACGTGCATACGAGGCAAAACAATTATTTTGCTATAATACACGTCTGCCTTATTACAGTATAAGCGTGGAACTCGCATCCCTCGCCTATTTGGGGTTAAGAACTATTTAAAAAATTACTTTGCCATGTATGCACGACTGACGCACTCCCGTATACGCGTGGAATTCGCATCCCGCTCCTACTTGGGATTAAGAATTGTTTACATAATTATTTTGCCATATATACATGTCTGCCTTATTCCAGTATACGCGTGGAACTCGCATCCCTCGCCTATTTGGGGTTAAGAACTATTTAAAAAATTACTTTGCCATGTATGCACGTCTGACGCGCTCCCATATATGCGTGGAATTCGCATCCCGCTCCTACTTGGGGTTAAGAATTGTTTACATAATTATTTTGCCATGTATACACGCCTGGCGTGCCTCCGTGTACGCGTGAAACTCGCCTCTTCGCCTACTTGGGGTTAAAAATGATTTAAATAATTATTTTGCCATGTATACACGATTACCTTATTCCAGTATACGCGTGGAACTCGCATCCCCCGCCTACTTGGGGTTAAGAATGATTTAAATAATTATTTTGCCATGTATATCTTATTCCAGTATGCGCGTGGAACTCGCATCCCCCGCCTACTTGGGGTTAAGAACTATTTAAATAATTATTTTGCCTTGTATGCCCGTCTGATACGCTCCCGTATACGCGTGGAACTCATATCCCCCGCCTTCTTAGGTTTAAAAACGGTTTAAATAATTGTCTTGTTGCACGTCTACGTTATTCCCTAATATGCGTGCACCTCGCATACCCCGGCTATTGGGTTTAAAAATTATTTAAATAATCATTTGGCTTAATTTTTCATGTCTACATGATTCCCTTATATGCGTGGACCTCATATCCTCCGCCTACTTGGGTTCTAAAATAATTAAAATATTCGTTTGGGTTATTTTGTCATCGTAACTCCCTCATACCATAAGTAAGTACTCAATCTTTATAATCAATTATATTTTTAAAAGTAAATTCAGCTTGGAACGCGCAGTTTGAACGCGCACCACGATGCGCTCCATGCTGCACCCCGCAGTGTAGATACTCCCTTATCACGTTGGCTGCATCGACAATTACTAAATATCTTACGCATGCATACGCGTGCATACGCGTGCACGTGCTTATGTAACGGGGGCCTTAACAAACAGGCACGCTTTTTCCACCTACATGAGTTTCGTGCGTAGGCGAGCGGATGTTTTATAAATTAAAAACCGCTGCCAATTCATTGGCACGTGGCTTCCTCAAAATTAATTTATTGATTCATTTAATTAATTTTTAAAGGCAAATTTGAAAATTTAACACAATAGAACACGAACTGATCGTGCAAATAAAATGTAAAAAAAGAGAAAACGCGATTAATATCGAAGTGCAGTCAAAAGTATTGTTAAACGTATTTCTCAGCTTCTAATTCGCCAGCATATTTAGCTAATTTCATGTATCGGCGAAGCGCGCTATAAATTAACCTCAATAAAAAACAAAAGTAAGTGAAAAACGCGCTCGCATAGCACGTGTCATTTCCATTTTCTAGTATAGATATACCCGAAAAATTACGATTTGAAAAGAGGGCTAAATCAGTTTTAACCTCGAATATCTCTGAAATTCATAAACGAATTCTTTTACTCTAAAAACACATATAATAAACAATATACACTCTACATCTCCGCCAAATTTTAAAGAAATTAAAACAAGTTTTCTCTTGTTATCAGGCGACAAAGAAAATGACTTTGTAAAATAGGAAAATTTTGAATATCAAAAAGTAATTGTACGATCTTGATGAAAATTCACATACATAATATCTATATCACATACAAAATTGTCTAGAAATCTGGAGCTGATTCATCGAACCGTTCTCGAAAAATTACGATTTAAAACAACATTTTTTTAATTTTTACCTCAAATATCTCTGAAATTTATGGACCAATTATTTTGCCCAAAGAACTCGACAACGAACACCTTTAGTCATATTTCTAGAGCAATTTAAAGAAACTTAAAATTTTAGTATTACAAAGCTTCCTCTAAGAGGAAGCAAAAATTAAAATACACAACAATGTCTGGCACTAATTCAGCGTAATAAAGTCTTAAGAAGCAGATTGAAAGTACAGATTTGTGAAAAAAAACTGCTGACAATTCAGTAACTCGTGGATTCCACAAAATTAATCTACTTATCTCTCTTATTAATTTTTAATGCCCATATTTTAAATAATAGCACCAATTTAACGTCGAACGATAAATCCATTAAACAGCAAATCAGCGTTCAGGTTTCGTATAAAAAACGCGCCATATGATGGTCCAGAAGTCATAGCGACAATAGTTAAGAAAAAAAAAAAAATTATTTTCATATGTCGTTTATATGAGCGTGTATGTAAAGGAATGTTATGTAGATACGTAAAAAACATTATTGAAAAATTGCAAATTAAAATTTTCATCTCGATTGTCTCATAAAATTACAAAAATCATAAAATTTAAAAACGTTAAACCAATTTCCCTCCATTGTTACTGTACAACAAAAACAACAACTTTTAAATATCAAATATGTCAAAAAGTAACACGATCTTGATAAAATTTGCACATCTATTAATTACATCATATATAAAATGAAATAAAAATTTTCAAGGATTCGAAAATTATCGTCATGTTAAATATACAATTCATATATAAAAAGAAAATGTTTGTTAACTGGTGATTGTTCCAATACTGGTATAGTCACCCTATACACACACACTTACAACAAAAATTTGTCAAATTTAAATGGTTTCATTATTACAAAAAATAAAAAGAAAATAAATTTAGTAGCTAAATAATTAAAATTATTTTAAAGTTAATTTATTATTTAATTAATTTATTATTAGCTCAGAAATATAACCTATAATAATAATTTCAATAATTGTTTGCCAGGTCTCGCCCAAAATAACTCTAAAGATTATCAATCAATGTTTGATAATAACAATTTCAATTTATTTAATATAAAACTATTCATTATAAAGAAAAAGTTAATCAAAACAATCTAACCGTTCTTCATCCTTTGGAAAGCGATGAAAAATCAGTGTAGGGTTTTTCGCCTTCGTGTTTGTGCATCCTTCATACGCACAACGTGCTCGAGATGGTGCCATGACTCAAATTTCTCAAAATACTAATATAAAAATACTTTAAAAGAAAGTCAAGACCCTTGAAGTGAAAGACGCCGTCGGAACTGCAACACTCCTGCCTCCGCTGTCAGTAAGACACTCCCGCCTTATTACACGCTTCCCGCGCGATTGCCGAAACAAAAACATTACATTACCCAGTTTCATAGAATAGTTTATATTATTTTAAATGCAGTAAAATCTTTTAAATAAATCAAAACAATAATAATTTGTAAAATAACATTTTATTTTAATTCATTAACAATTATTTTATTAGTCTGATATCTTATATACACGTGTATATCTATATATACTCTTCTTATATAGGCTTATATATCTATATATATTGGGCGGCAGTCAGCACCATCTCGCGGATGGATAACATAACTAATCGGCTTGTTATCCAGTGACTTCGTCCAAAAGTTTCTTAAGCCGTATGCTTCTATATGCGTCTATATTCGTTGATGCTATCTTACGATTACGATGAACATCGCGATACAATAGATACAAAATCTATTATTTTTATTATTTATGACTTTGTGGCGATGCAACCAGCGCGTCGCGGCTCGACAGCAACGAAGATAGACACTAATAGAAGCGCAAAGCCTGCAGAGAGATTGAGGCAACCCGAATGTAGTATGCACCCCGACCACGCGCAGCGCGGCAGTCGATTTCTGAAAGTTTCGTGAACAGCTGACTGAGCTGACGAACGGACGATAACATACCACCCGTAACGACTGCAATGGTAACATAATACACATTATGTATGTAAAACTGATAAACTGGGCATTACAAAAATGTCAGTAATCAACATTAATTACAAGGAAGTAGACTAAACCCCAAAAACATTTAACAAAACAAATTAATGTTAAACTCCAATCTATAAACCAAATGGGGGAACAGTTTATATATTACATCCACGTTACGAACATATGTATGTGGCGTTGGTCCTGTGGATAACGTACCTGAATACTACTCTTTTTATGCGGGTTCAAATCCATCACCCGGAAAATATTTTTTTTTTTTTTTTTTATTTCTTTAATTAATGAGTACTTAAGACTGTATACTTTTATTCAAGGCTACGAAAATATTGTAATATTTTTAATTGCGCATTAATTTAATTTTAATTAAGAACTAAAATTTCAATCGTTAATTGAACCAGCGTTTAATAAAGAATTAAAATTTTAATTGTTAATTAAACCAGCATTTTATTAAGATTTAATATTTCAGTCTTTAATTGAACCCATGTTTAAGTAACGATTGAAATTTAAATTTTTTACTGAACGCGGGTTTAATTGACGCTTGAAATTTTAATTCTTATAATTAAACGCTGATTCAATTAACGATTAAAAATTTAGTTCTTAACTAAACGCGGGTTTAATTAACGATTGATATTTTAATCCTTAATTAAACTGAATAATTAATTAATTAATTTATTTATTTAGACGGGCAAATTGACCTTTACATATATTAAATACTAGGTATATAGACGGTGGTAAGATAACAACAAGTATAAAACGAATTATAAATTAGTAAACGAATTATAATTAATTGAAATTTTAATAAATTATTTGCAACCCTTCTTTTATTTCTGCTGCTTATTTTTTTGCAATTTTGGAACAGTTTTCCGCACTACCTTTGAGGTACTGTTCGAAGTGCGTTGGATATTTTTTTTGTTTTATTTACAAATTATCATATAAAACATTTCAAAATACTTCATTACAATCTCATGACATGTAGAAATTATATTGAAGTATTCAATAATCTTTAAATATAACTATTGTAAATAAAACCGTGGAATTCTTCGCCAGTAGCCCTACACAAACCACGGGAGCAGTCCATCCCATCTCCAGGCTCCTTTGACCTTTTCCACCTCCTCCTTTGTGTGCACTTCATTATAAAAAAACTCTAAAAGCAGCTATTATAATCTTCAACATTTTTATAAATATATAGAAGAATAATATACTTACAAAAATTTATTCAAATACAAAATCTAACTTTTTTGCCTTTTTATAATGAAGCACATAATAAAATAATAATATTAATTTCAATATTGTCTACTAAAAGTAACTGTACCATGTCTTGCAATTACTTAAAATAGTTCAACAAAAATTAATATTATTATTTCTGGTCTTTGTAATGCGGCCTTTGAAAAGTTAACACGAAAAAAAAAGAAATAATACTAAATATAATACTGACAATAATTACAATACAATGAATTTTTAACGCGACTAACAATCAAGTTTAAGCATTTTCTTATTACGTTTAGGTGCATTTACGGAAGCGGATCGCTTGTTAACTTTTCTATCTCTAAAATCTTTTGTCATCCATTTAACATTATTAAAAATGTGCGTCTTTAAAAAAAATTTAATAACATAATCTCGATGTTCTAAACACGCGTCGTTTCCAAAAAAATACTATGATTCACTAGCAATTGCTTTTTTATTAATTGGTACAAATATTCAGCTACATTATGCAAGTGAGACATCTTACAAAATTCACTTTCATAAATACTATACATATCTAAAATAATCGAAAAGAAAATTTGTGTTGGAGCTTTTAAACTCCCATGAGGATAACCTTTTAAGGAGGGAAATGCTTTCCACAGCAACAGTAAATCCGATGATGAATCCAGTTCGTTATCATTGCAAATAAAATCTTTTTTACACTCGTCACAGTTAAATTTTTGTAAATTTTTAAACGCGAGATAACCAGCAACGTATTTTTTAGAACAGTTTTGGAAAATACAAGTAAAACAGTATACAAATTAAAAAAATTTTAGTAAATAAAAACGAACTATAACAACATCATTTTACAAAAAATACTAACATAATAATAATAATATTCTTTAAATTAAATAAGGAAATTAAATAAGGAACAATTCTTTATTTCCTCTATATCATTTATTTTCTTTCTTCCACCGTTATATTTACAATAATTATATAACAATATTATTTAATAGTTCAATATAATGTCTACATGCCAAGAGATTGTAATGAAGTATTTCTAATTTTTTCATACAATCATTTGTAAATAAAAAAAAAATTATATCCAACGCATTGTGAACAGTACTTCCAGGGTAGTATAAAAAACTATTTAAAAACGTCAAAATTCAATACATTATTTTCCAACCAGCAGAAAAGTACAGTCTTACTTATTAATTAAAGAAATAAAAAAAAAAAAATAAATATTCTCCGGGTGATGGATTCGAACCCGCATCAAAAGAGTATTCAGGTACATTAACCACAGGACCAACGCCACATACATATGTTTGTAACGTGGATGTAATATATAAAGTGTTCCCCCATTTGGTTTATAGATTGGAGTTTAACATTAATTTGTTTTGTTAAATGTTTTTGGGGTTTAGTCTACTTCCTTGTAATTAATGTTGATTACTGACATTTTTGTAATGCCCAGTTTATCAGTTTTACATACATAATATGTATTGTGTTACCATTGCAGTCGTTACGGGTGGTATGTTATCGGCCGTTCGTCAGCTCAGTCAGCTGTTCACGAAACTTTCAGAAATCGACTGTCGCGCTGCGCGTGGTCGGGGTACATACTACATTCGGGTTGCCTCAGTCTCCCTATAAGCTTTGCGCTTCTATTAGTGTCTATCTTCGTTGTCGACAGTGCTTAGCGTCATGCATAAACATCACATATACTTATATACATAATTATACACGAACAATCAGAACAATATGACATGACCTGGTGACCATTGCGCAGTAACATGTCCGTAAGAGGCGGTCACTAATGTCTTTTAGACGGTATTAATTTTTCGCTTATTAACTTTACTATTTACCGCATGATAACAAAAACTACTTTTTTTTTCAATATTTTGCAAAATCATGAGTGCATTGCCCTCCGCAATGACATTATTAATAATTCTATTAAAATGCACAAAATAATTTTAATAAAACGAAATACTTATCTAATTTTATATTCGTCGATGTTTAAATGTATTTTTCTATATCGTTAATGTTAACAAATTATTTAATGAACGGCTGTGCACGCGTGTTCCGAAAAATATCTTTTTGGCGCACTCCCGAACATAACTGCTCTATAGTTGAACAACACCCGCGGAGACCATTTTTCATTTTCAAATAAGCATACTACGCGTGCACCAACTTTTATAGCATTGAACACTGAACGGAACACTGGTAGCGCCATCTATTGCATTGAGTAATGACATATTTGACGCTCTGCATAGGTTATGTATACATATATAGGTATAGCCGACTGTATAACAAAATTTACTAAAATATATAATTGAATTTTTTGTACGTTTTCGAAAAAAGGGCTCTGGTACACCGTAAGTTAGTGCAAAACAAACATTCCATTCAATTTTGGGGCAAAACTGTTCATTATCTTGGAAGATTTTCAGTTCCCCAAATTGGGGAACTGAAAATCTCTGACAATAATTAACGGATCTTGTTGTTAATTTATTTAATTATTCCTCATTGACTAACTTACAATGTACCAGAGCCCTTTTTTCGAAATATTTAGGCTTTAATGACTGTTGATATATGATATGTTGAAATATATAATATTACAGCAGGTAGAAAAAGTTGAAGCAACAAATTTGAGCATGAAAGTTTTGACAAGCACGAGAGTCAATTTTACAGATATGCTTTTTATTGCTATTAATTCATTTTCGGTTACCGTGAGCTGTCAACTTAAATGGGAATATTTCTTATTCCTCAATGTGAATATTTTCTTGTAATAACTAGAATGAAAAATACACCACTCACAGATCATGCGAATACAATTACTTGTATATGTATTAACTTTGATAGAACAGCATATGATAGTTATTTGTGTGCTTTTTTTACTTTCTCCTGTTTATAGGGCCCATACGTTTAAAAACAAAGGATTAACAGATAATAAAAAAAATTTTAAGGACTTCCTCAAATTTTTTGAGCACTGCGTCTCTGAGATCTAAACTTTAAAAATTTTTTTAAATATATCGCATTTCTGCGATATACCGGAAAAATATAAGGCGATACATTGCAGTAATGTTACACTAATGTTACAGTAATGTTATAATATTTTCATAATGTTCCTTGCCTGATTAAAAATATATTTTCTAATATTTTAGGATATGTTTATAAAATATTCTGGAAATATTGCAATAAATGATCCGGTGAATGATTAGAAAAATATTACGGAGAAACATGTCATGAAATATTTCTGTAATAGTGTCTTGATATTCCACGTTAGATTGAAGAATTACTTTTTAATCTTGCTATTTCCCCAAATTGGGGAACTGAAAATTTCTGACAATAATTAACGAATCTTGTTGTTAATTTATTTAATTATTCCTCATTGACTAACTTACAATGTACCAGAGCCCTTTTTTCGAAATATTTAGTCTTTAATGACTGAAAAAATTAAAATTATGAAAAATGAGTATGTCGGTAAAGTAGAGTCAATTGGTCGTGCTCACATGGCCTTTTTAGAACAAAAACTGATAAATAAATGTATAAAATGACTTTGAAAACAACATCTCTCTAATGATGTTACTGCGAAGCTGCTGCAACTACTGCGTTGGTATTACGGTGCCATGTTAAAGCATAGGGAGAGCGCTTGCGCATGCGCAGAACCCCAAAAAAAGTACGTCACTGGTATTACTGCGATTTTCCATAAGATTATACAGCAGTAATACATACACAATAATACCCACGTCCGCAGTAGTACCCACACTTACTCTATACCTTAACACAATGTCTCAGTTTCCTCTGCTTTTAAATCAGATTAGAATGATTGGAACATTTCTGATTAGACTTATTCTAAATTCATTTTCACTATATCTGTGAGTCCACTGAATTCGGTTCCGAGTAATGCTTCCAAAATATTGCTCCAAAAATTAAATTAATTTTTCATAGGTATAGAAATAAACAAGCTCTAATTGCTGACATTGCTACCTGCTAAAAATTCATATTGTTATGGTATTTTTAAGAATCGTTTGTTGTAGAATTATTTATTGGTAATATAAGGAGAAATAGTTGTTGAATTCAATTAAATATGTTTATGCAAAAGATTAAATAAAAAATATACGAAATAATTTTATTCAGTTTTGAATAAATTTATGCTTATGGAAGACTTTTGAAAAATGAGTACAAAATTGACCTAATTTGCTTTTATATTCTTATAATAAAATACGTTGATATAACTAAAAATTATTTTCAATTTATCTACTTGTAGAAGAATGACCAAGATATCAAAATTTTAAAATTCATTAAACTCATTTCAGAATATAACCTTAATTATTGAAAGAGTAATAATTTTATCTTTGTATGATCTACCTGACACATTAGTACTTAATATCATTTTCTTTCATAAATATAAAATCAGACAAATTACTAATATTCTAAGAAATAGATTAAAGGTTACCTTTCTAAAATACAATTTTCTTAAATAAATAAGTATACATATATGTATAGATTGTTCAAAGGTGATTTATCCGATAAAATATTTTCCTCTAAATCTTCATTTAATTCATTGCTTCATTAAAAAGTAATAATCATACAATCTTACATAGGTGTGCAAACGATACTTGAATAAGAATCTATTTCGGAACAATTTATTTTATCAAAACAATCTGAAGTTTACTTCATCAAAAAAATTAGAAATAGTTTTTAATGTTCCAAATATATATATATATATACATATATATAACTTAGTACACCGCTACCTTCCAGGACACCTACAGGTTTTCTGCAATAGAAGTAGGTATAAAACGTTAAACAGTATATAAGTGACTAAAGAAATAATATCCCTCAGGGTGTTGACTAACACCACGACGCCTGCGGCACCCCCTTTCAGTTCCGCAGTATTTTACGTTGATTTCGGAAAAATTTTACGGAAAAAAACGTTGTGAAAGAAACCCTAAATGTCCTGAATAATACAAAAATGTCCTGAAAGGTAGCGGTAAACATATTCCTAATTCAGTACAGTCCTGAAAACATGCAAATGTCCTGAAACATAGCGGTAAACCAATGAAAAGTCCTGAAACATAGCGGTGAACAGAAATATATATACATATGTGCCTGTGTTGCTAAGAGACAAGTTTGCAAGATTGCATTGTTTTTTAAATCGCTATTTTTGTCGGATGCAAAAAGACATTTTTTTTCACACTCAAGAAGTGAACAATTAATTGTGCCATAATGTTTGCCTCAATATATGATAAAAAGACGACAAAATTTATAATTGTGGATACTTCAAAAATAGTAGAATTTGATGCTAATGATTATTTGGTTAACGAATCATCAGAGGCTGTAAAAAGAACCTATGAGTATTTCACTGCAGATGGAAAAATATCCAAGTGCCAAGTCCTGCATATTGGAAGTAAGTTATTATAATGATCCGACATAGCATGAAATATTTCTATGAAATATTACTGAAATATTGTTATGTCCGCCTAGAATATGAATTTGAAATATTACTTGAAATATTACTGAAATAATTCAGTAATGTTCTCAGAAATGCTTCATGTAATATTTCTGAAATATTTTTGTAATATTACACACTTTGATTTTGTATGATCCAACAATATTTCATGTAATATTTCTGAAATATTTCTGTAACATTGCACACTTTGATTTTGTATGATCCAGCAATATTACATGAAATATTTCTGAATTATTTCAGAAACGTTTCATGAAATATTTCATGAAATATTTCTGAAATATTTTTATAATATTACACATTCGGATTTCAAATAATCCTGCAATATTTCATGAAATATTTCGGAATTATTTGCAAAACGATTCATGAAATATTTCATGTAATATTTCTGAAATATTTCTATAATATTACCCATTTTTATTTCAAATGATCCTGCAATATTTCATAAAATATTTCAGAATTATTTCCGAAACGTTTAATGAAATATTTCATGTAATATTTCTGAACTATTCCATGAAATATTTCACTGAAATGTTACGGCAATATTACGCAACAATATTCCTTGTAATATTGCAAGAATATTACAGAAATATTTCGTGAAATGTTTAAAAAAATTAGACGAATATTTCAATCAATATTGTTGTAATATTTTTGAAATATTCCATAAAATATTATGAAAAGTATTTGACGTAATATTTCAGGAAATATTACAATAAATATTATATCAATATTTCAGAAATATTTCAAATAAATGTATGTTATATGTTTCATGTAATATTACTTTAATATTTCAAATATATTACATGTAACAATTACTTTGAAATATTACATGTTATATTTCTTTGGAATATTTCATGCTATGTGGGAAGTTAAAGATATAAATATTAGAAATTATCTCTAAGTATTACATTTCTCGCATATTCTTTAGAACTTATTTCTATAATATTAATCGACATTTTACAATCGCACAAAAAATTTTACATCAAATTTTTTTACTTCACCGGGAATCGAACCCACAACCCTTGGGTTACAACGCACGCACGCTATCCGTTACGCTATCGCTCGCTTGAAGGAGTTCGGACATTTTCATCTATATAAGATGCACGTTTCACGATTATTCAATTTTTATTATTTTGATTATTTTTCTTATTTAAAATATTAATGGTTTTCAAAAATTATTTATTTAATTCCATAAATTAAAAAAATATAGTGCCGGTAAGGTAGAAATCAAGTCAGTATACTGAATATATTTTTCTAAATAAAGAAAATATTAACTTGAATTATTACTCTGAATAAACATGTTTTTATAAAAAAAAATAAATAAAAAATTATAATAAGAATAAACATTTGTAAAAATAATAATAATAATAATAAACATTTTTTTATACTTAGTATGTCATTATGTTCATTAAATAATTTATGAAAATACAAATAGAATTGCTTAAAAAAGAATTCTGAGTATAGTATTTAAATATACGGTGGGCCTCATAATTGTGTTTTTCCAAAAAACTGTTTAGAAATTTTTTAATTGAAAAAAAAATTGTAATGTCGATAAGTAGGAATCTGTATTTTTGACATATTGATGTAATTTTTGAACGAGTACATCTCATGATAGTATTTATAAAATCGCTAAAAAAATCTGAGAACAATTTAAATATAGGAAGGACGTCAAAATTGTGTTTTTCCAAATGAATGTTTGAAAGTTAATTTATTGAATAATGAAATTGGGTTGATTTGAGACTCCACTTGGCCTTAAGAAGGTAGAGCTTTCAAATCGAAGACTTAATAAGCTATAACAGAAAAAATATTACTATATATTTTTCATTAAATTCCTTTTCTTAGGTTACCTGGAGTCCAAAATTAAGCCAATTTGATTATTTAATAATTTAACTTTTAAACACTTATTTGGAAAAACACAATTTTCACGTCCTCTCTATATGCAAATACAGTACTCAGAATTCTTTTAGAGATTCTATTAGTACGATTATGAGATAGACTCATTGAAAAATTGCATCGAAATGACAAAACTGCAGATTCCTACTTATCGACACTACAATTTTTTTTTAATAATTATAATTAATAATTTTTTTTAATAATTTTTTAATAATAAAAAATTTCTAAACACCGATTTCGAAAATATTTCAGTAATGTTTACTGTAATCTTTCAAGAAAGATTTTCTTAATGTTTAATGCAATATATCCCGGGAATGATTCACGAAACTGTTTTGTAACCTTCCCTTAAGCTTACTGGAATTTTTCAGTTGCCTTTAATGGAGGGTTCCGGTAATAGTTTCTGGAATATGGCATGTGATACTTATCTACCTGAAAGCTTCGTGTAATGTTTCACGATCACACTTTCAGTGTAATATATCTTACTGTTATGACAGTAAGTTATGGGAAAAATTTGACAACTGACTGTGGTTAACAAGTGAGTTTGTCAGATTAAATAAACCTACAGTTTTCTTATTGTAAAGATATATTCTCAGTATTTTTATTTATAGAATATATGTTGTATAGATTACATGATAGATATGAAATAAAGTGAGTGTAGTTAGAAAAATATTTCTTATGACAGATGTGCCTGTAATTAGTTACATCCAATTTTATTATTCAAATTCATTCAATATTTAAGGACAGTAATTGATATTTTTTTAAATGAATTGTTAGATTCATAATATCAAAAAAAGTTTTTTACTTTTTCTATTTGTTTTAAAGGAAAGTATTTTATGAACCCTATTTGGCACTGCAATATAAATTAAGGAAACTAATTGGTTGTATATTGTTCAGGTTGTGAGGTTATTGACAAATAAATTTAGTTACTATACTTACACAATACAGATATATTTTATATGTTGAAATATATAATATTACAGCAGGTAGAAAAAGTTGAAGCAACAAATTTGAGCATAAAAGTTTTGACAAGCACGAGAGTCAATTTTACAGATATGCTTTTTATTGCTATTAATTCATTTTCTGTTACCGTGAGCTGTCAACTTAAATGGGAATATTTCTTATTCCTCAATGTGAATATTTTCTTGTAATAACTAGAATGAAAAATACACCACTCACAGATCATGCGAATACAATTACTTGTATACGTATTAACTTTGATAGAACAGCATATGATAGTTATTTGTGTGCTTTTTTTACTTTCTCCTGTTTATAGGGCCCATACTTTTAAAAACAAAGGATTAACAGATAATAAAAAAAATTTTAAGGACTTCCTCAAATTTTTTGAGCACTGCGTCTCTCAAATCTAAACTTTAAAAATTTTTAAAAATATATCGCATTTCTGCGATATACCGGAAAAATATAAGGCGATACATTGCAGTGATGTTACACAGAAACATTTCATGAAATATTACTATAATATTTTCATAATGTTCCTTGCCTGATTAAAAATGTATTTTCTAATATTTTAGGATATATTTATAAAATATTCTGGAAATATTGCAATAAATGATCCGGTGAATGATTAGAAAAATATTACGGAGAAACATGTCATGAAATATTTCTGTAATAATGTCTTGATATTCCACGTTAGATTGAAGAATTATTTTTTAATCTTGCTAGAAATGTTTCAGAAATATTCCTGAAATATTCCGACAAAATATAACTCGAAACATTACAGTAATATTTCAGAGAAACATTTCGTGAAATATTTCAGTAATAATGTCTTGGTATTCCACGTTAGATTAAAGAATTATTTTTCAATCTTTCTTCAAATGTTTCTGAACTATTTCAGCAATATTCCGAAAAAATATAACTCGATACATTACAGTAATCTTTCGGAAAAACATTTCGTGAAATATTTCAGTAATAATGTCTTGATATTCCACGTTAGATCGAACTCAAGGGATGGGCGATATTCCATGTAAATATCGATATTGTCATATCGATAATATCGAGATAATAAATATCGATATTAACAATATATCGCATTTAAAATATCGACATTCCAAATATCGACATCAAAATATCAAGATTATCCAAAAATAATAATGAAATTTAAAAAAAATACCCAAACCTCAAATAGGCAGAGTAGTCAATATCCTGATGAAGAAAGATTTTAGTTTCAAAAACCGAATTACACGCGCATGCGCCACCATATATACGTACAGTGGTGGTGGCACATTTTCGCTGGGAACTTGAATGCAGAGCGTCGAAGTCAGACGGCAACTTCGAGCCTGCGCAGTAGAGACTGTCGCCGATTGGCGCTGACGCTGCGCGCCGTAGAGCGCGCCTTCAAATGACGAGTGAATTTAAGCTGGAGTCGGGTGTTACGTACACGTGTAATAAAAGGCAAAATAATTATTTAAATAATTCTTAACCTCAAGTAGGCGGGGGATGCGAGTTCCACACGTATACGGGAGCGCGTCAGACGTGCATACAAGGCAAAATAATTATTTAAATAATTCTTAACTCCAAGTAGGCGTGGGTGTCACGTGACAATCCGTTAGGATCTCACGGGCAAGAATAAAATTTTGGACGCCGACCTCAGGAATATTTTCTTTTCATTCCTGCTAAAAATGAGAACTCTCATTTACCTTTGTCCCCTATATTCTCCCATACGGATATAGCGACGCCTCAATCTAATTAATTTAACTGAGTAAATATATACATTGAAAGGATTATTGGGAATAAAGGTTTATAACAACTAGGCTTAATGATACCTTATTGAAACACGAACGATGAGTAGAGTCACAATAATTTAGTTTATTAGTTATAATATTATTAACAAATATTTGTTTATTTGTTATTAAAAATATATATAGATCATTAACTAATTTAATTTAATTAAATTATCCTGTATTTAAATATAATTTCAACTGATAAGAATTTTTCCATCAGTCTTACAGTCTTACAAATTAAATTAAAATAATTAATATTTATGGCAGTCAGATTGCCCTTGTTTATAATCACCCCCGCAGAATCTGAAATAAAAACTTAATTAAAATCTGGAAAAAACTTTGTTAGCAAAGGACGATCTGATTGCCCACCACCACCACATTGTCCGACGTTTCGAGCCTGCTCCGGCTCCTCCTCAGGGACTCCCTGAGTCCCAGGAGTTCCAGGAGTCCCTGAGGAGGAGCCGGAGCAGGCTCGAAACGTCGGACAATGTGGTGGTGGTGGGCAGTCAGATCGTCCTTTGCTAACAAAGTTTTTTCCAGATTTTAATTAAGTTTTTATTTCAGATTCTGCGGGGGTGATTATAAACAAGGGCAATCTGACTGCCATAAATATTAATTATTTTAATTTAATTTGTAAGACTGTAAGACCGATGGAAAAATTCTTATCAGTTGATATTAAATTGCAGTCGACATAAGTAATATTTTTAAATTTAAATATAATTTTCTTAATTTAATTTTTAATAATCCTTTCTACTATAAATAGATCCGATTAACAAATCCCAGATAGGTTGTTCCTTATTCCACTTTAATAGTTATAAACAATCATACACCTCATGCTCATACAGAACTGGATTTATGCCCTTAAGATTGTCGTAGGAGTAATCGCGAATCTATACTATGTTGAGCGTTGCGTTGTAGAGTGACCTTATCAATACGGCACATATGCATCTGCTTTTCTATATACCCATTGGCGTCCGGTGGAGAGTCAGAGGGTCGCGTCTCGATGTATAAACAGCACCGGGGGAGAGACTGTATACAGTACAGTTCTTTCAAGGATTTATTGATTATCAGATAAGTATCCTCTTCATGCATGTACTTGTATATATTTCCATCTAATTCTAATCACTTGTACATATACATACATACATACATATATATATATATATATATATATATATATATATATATATATATATATATATATATATATATATATATATATATATATATATATATATATATATATATATATATATATATTTATGTTTTATGTTAGTTTCAGGACATTCCAGATGTTTAACGTTGGTTTCGGGGACATTTGTTAGTTTTGCGGACAGTCCCTGAATCTACATATGTTTAACGTCAGTTTTGAGGACATCGGCCCCCATAAGAGACATTATTTCTTTAGTCACGTATAGGTATACAGTAACATGGGGTCCTGGGAACTAACGTTATACAAGTTTTTATATATATATATATATATATATATATATATATATATATATATATATATATATATATATATATATATATATATGTGGAAGGTTGACTTTACTTGTCGACAGGATAAGATACTTTGTGATGATTTCCTCTTTTACAGTGTTTCCAAGCAGTACATGGGCTAAACCAGCAACATGTATTTCTATATGATTCCGCAACCAGGATTCTTCTTCAGATTTGCAGTAAGATGTTTGTCTGCCACGGCTGAGTGATTGTTCATGGGACTAGATTCCAAGTCAGATATGAATGCATATGTACTCTGGTTTAATGTCAATCCGAATCGATAGCTATATAATTATTTATGCTCCTTTAACTATTCGATAGAGGCATATACAGGTGTGTATTCACATGAATGGGCTTTTCAAATGTTTATCACTATTGATATGCGGATATATATATATATATATATATATATATATATATATATATATATATATATATATATATATATATATATATATTCCTTGGTTTATCCCCTTTTTGTCGCTTGAGATGAATTATAACTTTGTTGAGAAAGATGAATTATAACTTTGTCAATCATACAATCAAGTAAAGAATATAATCTAAGATTATGCACGGATTTATCTTGAATTATCGCTACCCTGTATATAAAGATCCAATTTAGATAAATAACTTAAAAATGCATCTTAATGATAACTCAAATAACATAATAGATCTTTTATAATTCATGCGCTTAGCTTAATTAGTATTTAAATTAAATTATATTAATAAATAATTGATGTAAATTAATTATAGCAAGGACCTATGAATCATCTTCGGATCGTACAAACTAGAGTCGCACCAGAGAAAGAGAGAGAAATCAACGTAGATTTAATCAAGCGACACTTCTTAATCATATATGTATCAATGAATAACATCTTTCCATTTAATCTACAATTGTTACAGAGTAAAAAAATATCTAACCTTCTGATACTTTTAAAATTTTAAGTAATAAAATCTATTATTATTATTATCAACATATAATTTAATTATTGTGCTTTTCTCTCCAGGGCCACTACGCCTTTAATCTCAATAAAGGGAATGCATAGGGTATTTATATCAATTAAGGTTTATTCGAGATTATTGAAATTAATTCTAACTCAACGACAAAAATTGGTAACATATGTAAGTATAAACCTTACAATAAGTATAATGTAAATTTTATATAATTGTGAATAAATGTATGTGTATGTATTTTTATAGCTATCACAAAAATTTTCTTATTTCAAAATCTATCTTAATTATATGATTTTTATATTTGAATCGAATTAATTATTATATTCTTATAGCAGGAAAACAACTCTACCACCCGCATACACATCAAATATGATAAATGTTCAAAGCTTACAGAATAGATATATTGGATCTCTATGGTTAGCTGTCAACGTGTCCCTCTTATCCTTGGCGTCCAGCAGATAAAATTTGTGTGCAGTGATTGAGGTCCTCGGAAAAGTGGGAAAATGTAAAGTCCGAGTACGAGGTGCAATAATAGTTAAAATTTGTGTTAAAACTTATAAATTTATAACTGCGCGTTTGATTTATTAATGTATATCTGTACATGTGTGGATACCTTGACTATAATTTTGAGGAGTACCGATCACTTCTAATTCTCGCTACGTACTGACTTCCTACGACGACCGAAACCACGTCGTCTCGCACTTTCGACCGCCCAGGCGGTTTCCCCTCTCTCTCTTTCTCTAGTGATCTTTTGACAGCGCTTGCACTTTTCGCGCCTCACGCCACTACCCAGGGTTGCAAACTTGAACGAATTATTTACAACGTTCCGTTCCCTGAACGGAGCAAAATTTTTAGAACGTATAATGATTATAGAGTAAAATATTAATATTAATATTATCGATTACTCCTCTCTAAACTGAACAATGCGCCAGAAAAGCTACGATACTCCGCTCAAATTCACATTCCTTCTACATTTAAAGCAGACCGTTCTGATGTGACTTAAATTTTTCCGACCATGTAACGATAAAAATCATTACATTATTATAAATTGGGTTGTTGGTTACTTCCAAACGACCAAGTGATTTAAGAAATAAATAAAAACCTACATTGATAACCAAATTGTCTTTCATATTTAGCATACGATCATTCTTAACCAAAAATTATATGGCATGAGCCGGACACGCTCATTTTTGAGTAACACACTTTGCTTAACGATGTACAGGTGGTGCGCACCATAGCTTTTTGCGTTTATATATCCAAACACATCGAAGGCGTCGTCTAGGGGTTTAAGGTAGCCGATGACGATGTCCAGGTGGTGCGTACCATAGCTTTCCACGTCTATATATCAAAACACATCGAAGGCATCGTCTAGGTGTTTAAGGTGGCCGATGACGATGTCCAGGTGGTGGGCACCTTAGCTTTTCGGCTCTATACCTCAAAACTGCTCGAGTACGGCGGCTAGGTGTTTAAAGTGGCCGATGACGATGTCCATGTGGTGCGTACCAGAGCTTTTCACGTCTATGTATCGAAACACATCGAAGGGGTCGTCTACGGTTTTAAGGTGGCCGATCACGATGTTCAGGTGGTGCGCTCCATAGCTTTTCACGTCTATGTTTCAAAACACATCGAAGGGGTTTAAGGTGGCCGATCACGATGTTCAGGTGGTGCGCTCCATAGCTTTTCACGTCTATAATATATCAAAACACATCGAAGGCGTCGTCTAGGTTTTTAAGGTGGCCGATGACGATGTCCAGGTAGTGCGCACCATAGCTTTTTGCGTCTTTATGTCAAAACATATTGAAGGCGTCGTCTAGGTGTTTAAGGTGGCCGAAGACGATGTCCAGGTGGTGCGCACCAGAGCTTTTCGGCTCTATATGTCAAAACTGCTCAAGTGCGGCGGCTAGGTGTTTAAACTGGCCGATGACGATGTTGAGGTGGTGCGCTGCATAGCTTTTCACGTCTATATATCAAAACACATTAAAGGCGTCGTCTAGGTGTTTAAGGTGGCCGATGACGATGTCCAGGTAGTGCGCACCATAGCTTTTTGCGTCATTATGTCGAAACATATTGAAGGCGTCGTCTAGGTGTTTAAGGTGGCCGATGACGATGTCCAGGTCGTGCGCACCATAGCTTTTCGCGTCTTTATGTCAAAAAATATCGAAGGCGTCGTTTAGGTGTTTAAGGTGGCCGAAGACGATGTCCAGGTGGTGGGCACCATAGCTTTTCGGCTCTATACCTCAAAACTGCTCGAGTACGGCGGCTAGGTGTTTAAAGTGCTCGCTTCGCTCGTGCAAAATGTCACACGAACAAAATAGTCGACTTCCCCACCTGTGTCGAAATGTACTATTTAATTGAATATTAATATGTTGCTAATATACGATTATTTTCAAGCATAAAAGACTTAATATCACTGTTATTTGAGTAATTATAAGCCAAAGTAGTTTTAGCATACTTTTCTTATAAGAAAAATGTATTTTTAAGCTCATTTTTAAAAGCAAAAAGAAAAACAAAGATCAAATTTAGTCTTAATATTCAAAGTCTTTTAATAAAGTTCTGTAATGATGTACTTCAAAATAGTTCCTTTAAAGTTAAAATAACAAAGAACTTTGAATATTAAATTAAGTTTATTTACATTTTAATTCAATATTTGGTTTTTGTGGAATCGAAGAATACTGTAAATTGAAAATTACTTAGCAGCGCACCGCAATTTTAAATTAAAACTAATATAATATTAAATAAAAATGACTAGTGAATAAGATGATAAATTTTTTTGCGTTATACTTATACCGTATAAAACTTTATTTTGAGATCTCTACTCATTATTTTCCTTTCTATTTTTTCTTGTTTTTTCACAAGATTAACAAGAAAAATATTTGATATAAAAAATATTATCAAATTTTGTCTGATTCCATATTAATTAGTTTTATATAATTGTTTGTAGCAAATATTGAAATCTTTATATTTACCATTATTACTTACCTAACTATTTTTAAGTTTTTAGAAATAGTACATTATGATATTAAATCAATCCGTGAAAAAAATAATTTTGACAAGGGCCAAGGTCGTTCTATCAAGTTGCGGGCAATACCCATCGAGGCATTGTCATTGCCTCGAATATATAACCAATGCATTTCATGTATTATTACATCTAGACGCGCAAAGCCAAGGTGTTGCGAAGTATTTTTCGCAAAAAGCTACGTAGCATACGATCTGGTCTTTGTCTTTGGCAGCAGTGGACACCCAGACGACGTATTTGATATGTTCCGAAGTGTAGACCCGAAAAACCACACAGCGCATCCCCTATAGACAACACATTCGCTGTGTTGGGCAGGTAGGCGCAAAAAGCTGCGAAGCTTACCACCTGGATATCATCTTCGGCCACCTCCAAAACCTAAAAACGTATTTGATGCATTTGACTTTTGGCGTAGATACACGAAAAGCTACGGAGTGCAGTACCTCGACATTGTCATCGGTCACCTCGAGCACCTAGATTCCACACTGAACGTGTCTTAACGTATACATGGAAAACAAAAATACAAAGTGGACGTCGTCTTCGGCCACCTTAAACATCTAAACGAAGCCTCAGAATTATTTCAAAGTGCGCCACACACAATGAGTTTTGACGTATAGACGCTAAAAGCTATGGTGCGCACCACCTGGACATCGTCTTCGGCCACCTTAAACACCTAAACGACGCCTTCAACATATTTTGACATAAAGACGCGAAAAGCTATGGTGCGCACCACCTGGACATTATCATCGGCCACTTTAAAAGCCTAGCCGCCACACTTCGAACACCTTGATGACGCAGTAACCATGTAGAAAACGTTTTGACTTGGTTTAATTAATTCATGTTCCGTTCTGTCAGGAGCATTTCTTGAACACTAAATAACAGTTTTGTTGAACGAAATACAATACCCTTTTATTTAAAAACGGTTTGATTTAGACTAAACAATTTTTAATAAAAGAATGGTTTAGAATGCATTATTTTTGTTAAGTTATTTAACGGTGTAGTATAGAGTAGAACATTTTGATTATAATTTAAAGTTTCTTTGGTTTAGAACATATTACTTTTCAATCCTTTAGTTCAGAAGTGAACATTTTTTTTACAATTCGAAGTCGGTTTTGTTCAAAAAGGAACGTTTTTATTAAAATTATAAACGATTGAATTGCAAGAAAACCAAAGTATGAGCGTTTAAAAGAGCGAAATTCCGTTCAAGTTTGCAACCCTGCCACTACCCAACGCGCGATGCAGCTATGCTACGCGACGGATTTCTACACAAGTTGAATGAACGGAGCATGTTTCAACATTATGATGTCGAAATATGCCCCACTAATATACGTTTTTTTTAAAAATTGAATTGCGAAACTTTCGTGAACATATTTTAATAGATTTCAATTCAACTTGAATAAAAATCCGTCACGTAACAGTGGGATGCGAGTTCCACGCGTATATGGGAGCAAGTCAGACCCGATTAAAAAAATCCAGCTGGGAAATCCGGCTGGATTTCCTAGCTGGAATATCCAGCTGGGGAAGAGTGGATTCTGACTGGATTTTACTGGATTTCCCAGTAGGATTTCCCATTCGCTCCTAGGAACATTTTTTCCCATCAATAAATAGATTTCCATTTGTCAAATGGATTTCCATTTGTTATTCAGTGGATTTCCATTTGTTATTCAGTGGATTTCCGCCCATTACTGACCTACTATTGAGATGGATTCCCATTCAATATTGAATGGATTTCCATTATTAAATAGATTTCCATTTGGTATTTAGTGGATTTTTGCCTAGATTTCCGTATCATCTATGGATTTCCGCCAATTACTGACCTATTGAGATGGATTCCCATTCAATATTGAATAGATTTCCATTATTAAATGGATTTCCATTCATCGAATAGATTTCCATTTATTATTTAGTGGATTTTTGTGTAGATTTCCGTCTAATCTATGGATTTCCACGTATTATTAAGCGACTTACAATTAGATGGATTTGCATTCAGTCAGTCAGAATTTTGGAAAAGGTTTCAATGAATTTCAAGAAATATTTGTAATAAATGTTTAATTTCTCTTTATTAAAACTGATTATATGCAGGAATTCCAATTACAATAAATAGTATTTCTGTATGAATGCGAGTTTTTTTTTCATCGAGGCTATTTACATAAGTTTATTTGATTTTTATTTGTTATTTTTGCTTGTATTCTTAGCAAAGATATTTACATTAATTTACAATACACATATATGCAGTTTATATCCATATAGCTCCTTATGATAATTATTTCTTCAACATTTGAGGCTACACGAATAATGTTTACTGCGTGCCATCCTTTATGATAATATGTGCATATTGGGTAACGCACATATATACCTTTTATCATCTACGGTCATCTGTACGCAAATTCTTTCAATTTTTTGTGTTTCTATAATAGCATTTTCTTCTAGATCTATGATTTCTTTAATATTCGTATTGACATTATCAAATGCATTTCTTACGATAATTTTATTACATACAGTCAGTTCTTTGTGATTTATATTATCGACTATAAATTCTATAATTACAATAAATTCACCAGCAGCTGTTACTGCGTACGAGTTGTTAGATCTGACTAATTTCGTTTTTTTAGATTGAAATAAGCATCTATTCCTAATTAGTCTTTGGTAAGCTTGACATTGTGCGGATAGATCATATTCTTCTATTATGTTAGAATTGGCGATTCAGCGTCGTAAGTTGTGATGTGCTCAGTTAAAATAATTATGCTTTTTTTCATAGTGATATTTCGGCATATTTGATCAATAACCCCATTTCCTGCATGTACAGTTCGAATAATTTGTCGATTACCAGATTCAAATGGGTAACCATTATGCGCCCATAGCGGTCCCCAGTTAACGACACTTTGTGTAATATGTAAAAGTTGGTGCACATTATATGTCATGGCATCCTTTGTATAAAGCCTTTCTGTCAGTAGAACAAATTGCCTTAAAAGTCGGTTAGCTAAACGAATTTCATCAATGGTAATAGAATTCTGCGTTAGGAGAAAAAATGCTTGAGCTAAAAGGGCCCAATGATTAAAATATGGTGTGAAATGAGGTGTAGTTGAACAAATTTTTTTCAGTAATGGCAAGCTATAAAATAACAGCCAATTTTCCCATTCTCTGGATTTCCAGTATTTACTGTCTTTAATTGACCTAGATAACCGCGCCAGAGTATTTGGTACTTTAAGAGATGAAGTTAAAATATTCAGCTGGTTTATGTTTTCTTTAGACAACGATTACGGCTGACCTGATGAACTGAGCCAATATTCACTGAATTGTTTCACCATTCCAAGAGCTATGCAGTGCATAGAGTCCGGAACAAATCCGCTAATTATGTTGAATTTTTTCAAATTTAGAAGTGGAGAAGCATTTTTTACGCCAAATGTAGGTGTGAGTGTTTCTAATGTTTCTTCAAGATGACGTAACGTTCCTTCCTCTGTCCTTAGTTCCGGTTCTTCATCAGAAATAGGATATTTCATTGCATATCCTTTATCATGAGGGACCATTTCGCCTGAATGCAAACACCAGTTGCAACCATAGTAACCGTTAAATTGAACCATGCCTTGCATTGGTGCTCGTACAACGCTGTCGACACAGCAACATAATGCATAAAGTTTAATATTTCTTATTTCATTGTTTATATTGCACTGTATTCCTTCTTTCGATAAAGTGTTAAGAGTATCTACAAAAGGTTGCAAGAATGACGTCATATTTGGCTTATCGTGTCCAAACCATTATGCAAACGTTATTGATTGATTTCTTTCATGAAGCGGAACTTCGTTGATATTTATTTGGATTGGCCATACGGAAAATTTTGAACTCTTGAAAGTAGGAGATCCATCGCTGTTGAATATGACAGTAGCATAACTATTATTTTCATGATTCGGCAAGGATGCAATAAATTTTTTATAGCACAATCCATCGTAAATGTCTTTGAAATCTCCGTTCCGATCTCTGGGTCTTGAAATAATATCATTATAGTACGTTGCATTATTTTCTATTAACTTCTGAATCTCCATACGTACATCTAAGACCGCAAAAAATTCACGATATGTAGGACATTTCACATTAACATTTAACTGGCAAACTGTACATTTAATATAGCGAGACTCTTTTGAAAATCTTTTGATATAACTTTTACATTCCGGGCAAAAGGCATGATAATCGATACCCTCTTTCGGATAAAATAATTTATCTATGAAATAACGAGTATCTGGCACAATAGCGACGTTAAAAAATGAATTCAACATTTTACAACAATGTACTAAAGCATCCACCGACAAAGAAAATTGTTTTACAAATGCTAACATAGCAAGTAGAACTTCTTTTTTATTCACAACAAAATTCGCTTGAATAATATCAGCGTAATCTGGTTTCTCTAATAAATTATTCAAGTTACTAAATTGAGATCTCAAAAAATCTGCATCTAAACCTTCATTGTCAGATAGATCATCTAAGGAGCTTTCATAAGTTGTTTCGTGAAACAGTCTCTAAAAATGATAAAAATATATAATAAGTATAACTTAACAAGTATTATTTGAAAATTTTGTAAGAAAAAATATTTTTCCTCACACTGGGCCGAAAGTGCCCCATTCCCGCCCAGCTCCGAAACGGAAATATGGCATTTTCGGCCTCGATGTGAGAAAAAATAGTATACGCTCCACGGGAATGGAGTTTTCCTCCCTAGGTGCGTAATATACTATATTTAAGCAGTTATTACCTAAATATGCATTATCCGATATAATTATGACATTTTTAGCAATATTAATTATGCATCAAATTACTTCTGTATTCTTTCTGAGTTTATTTATGTTTATTCAAAGAAGACTACTTCTTTAATTTTAATTTGGCTAAAAACGGTAGGTTTCCTAATTGGATTTCTTAGCTGGATATTTTTGACCCGGTATATAACCCTTATAAAAATCCCAGCTATAAAAAAATCTCATGTAATATGAATCGTTGTAGGAATTCATTTAAAAAGAATAATGTAACAAGTGTCAATGTAAAAATTCAGCTAAAAAATCTACTGAGATCTATGTCAATCTACGTTAATCCAGCTAGGTTTCACAACTGGATTTAGTATCTAGTAGATTCTATTTTAACAGAAATAAGTCATTTTTATTTAAAGCCAGAAATTTTTAAGCATATTGCATCATAACGTCATTCTGAAAATTGTTTAAAATATCATCAACAAAGTAATTATCATCATACTACTTTAATCATTTGTTACATTAGAAAATATTTAATAATTATTCTACTTAAGTTTTAGTTGATTTTGAATTAATATCAGACCTTATAGAATCTTGATGTGTTAGTTTACATAGAGGTTCTGCTATTGTTTATTGCTCTCAATGGAGAGAAATCCTACTTTCTTTATTTCAAACTTTTATACGGTTTGAGATGAAAAATCAAAGACCATTAAGAGATAGACTTTTAAGGGGATCTTAGACCAAAAGTTTTCAAAAATTTCATTTTTTTTTTTTTTATGGAATTTTTCAATTATATATGTTATTTTAAATTTAAAAAAAGTGATTTGGATGAAAAGTTTGAAAAATTTGAGATGATATATCTAAAAAGGCCATTCCTAAAATGACGAAAAATTGATTTTCTTCTTTTATGTTTATTTTTTTTTAGATTTGTGATATAAGAAAAATTTATTTAAATGTATTTAAAAATATCAAAAATATTATTATTATTAAGTATAACAGAAGTAGAATAATAAAATAATTATTAAGTTAAGATACGGGATTTTTTATAAAAATGAAATGAACTATATTATTGTGTCATTTTTTAAATCTAATGAATTCGTCTTGTAATCATTCAACACTTCTGTTCTCGTAAAGTGACTAGTCGATGACGGAAATATCGACAACATTTTTTACTATATTATAACTCTTCCACATAAATGTAACTTGTCTGCTAATATAAGTGTAAACATACTTGACAGCTCATAGAAGCAGAAACTTATAACCATGTGATTTCAACTGTTTATTACGCAATGTTTTGGCTTCTTCATAGAGTAAATTTTTTTTCTTAGCATTTGATTAAGTATTTACATTGGTATAGGTGGATTTAAGAGTGACAATTAGTGTATTATATGTGAATATATGTGATGTGTGAAGGTATATCTGAAAAGTTTTTACAAATGTAACAACATCAGCGTGCAATGATAGTTTTATTGAAGATAGAAACTAGCTTCAGTTCAAAACAAGAACACAGTGTGAAAATTAAATACAGATATGATTACTACAAATATGCTGTATTTTAAAGTGTGTTTGAAGTTAAGTGATTTAAATATAAATAAGGACTAATGAAAATAAACACATATATTTTATAAAGTATTAATATTATTCAGTTTGGCTTACTATAGGATACAATTTAATAAAAAATAGTTGCATATTAGAATCAGATACATCAAGATGCATCTGTACATAAAAGCAATAAGACTTTTTTGCATACAAGAAGTTATAAGTATGGGTTACAGGTTTGAATGTAAGATAAATATAGACAATATGGATACTCAAGTGATTATGGAAAAAATGGTCTTGCGTACAACATTTACATACGTATACATACTTTTGTGTATATATTAGATATAATATAACTTTAAGCCATGATATGATCTACTGTATACTCAACATTTATTTTAGTATATAATAAATAATTACACAATTTAGTGTGATGTTTCCAAAAGCGAATAGACAGAGAATGAATCAGAAGTACAAAGAAAGAACAAACTATAGTATTTTATTAAATCATACTAGGAGCGATGCTGCTAGGATTCAATTATAGATGGGATATTTTAACCATATTTTCATGTTAGAGAGTTAATCTGAAGTACAAAAAACTAACTTTTATGAAAGAGGAGAAATTAAGGATCCGATGGCTGATCATTTTTTAAGTTTTATAGTGTTTATCTTCAAAGGCTTATTTCTCAAAATGTTGTTTTTGAAAGTTCGTTGTCACTTTATGAAGCCAATACTCGACGGATCTACATGCAACAGAGCCTAAATTGTTAGAAATATGTCCATCTATGGGCCGATGCTATGGAAATATGATATATTTTTTTATGATTGATTTTCAAATCAGGAAACTTGGAAAAAATCACAGAAATTATCAAAAAAAAGCATTAAAATATGGTTTTTTACCTTAAAAAAATACTTAATAAAAAAATGCAGCATATCCAGAGCTTTGGCCCATAATTGGATGCATTTCAAGTAATTGAGGCCCCGTCCCATGAAAATTTATCAAGAATTAGCTTTAGAAGGTGACGACAAAGTCAAAATCTTTAAAATGTAATATCTCTGGGTAAAATAGGCTTAGGGGTTATCTTGGGCAATTTTATCAGAAATTTTGTCTACTTTTAGTATATAATCAGTACATATAACTAACTATATTTTTACATGTTTTTTAGTGGTTTAGGGCACCTATGTTTTTTGCTCTAAGACCCCCTTAAGGTGATGTAAAATACCGACATAATTTCCAAACATGGATATCTCATGAAAATACCAATAGAATCGTCCAAAAAAAAATCTGAGTATAGTATTAACATATACGGAGCGCCTGACGTTCGTGTTTTTCCAAAAAAATGATAAGAATTTATTTAATTAAATAAAAACCGTATTATCGGTAAGTAGGAATCTGCAATTAAGCTACTTTTCAAACATGGATATCTCATGAAAATACCAATAGAATCACCCCAAAAAAAATCTGAATATAGTGTTTACGTGTACGGAGCGCTTGACGTTCGTCTTTTTCCAAATAAACGTTTAAATGTTGATTTAAAAAATATTGAAATTCACGGTTTCACATGGCCTTAAGCAGATCCACATTTTCATGTTCTATATCAAAAACTCTATCTACAAAAAACTACAATTACAGGAAAATCACTGAATCAAACATAGACCAGGAAGCATATAATATAATTTCAGATCAGCAGATTTTACTACAGATTATTTTTAAAAGAATGTGGTATGAGTTTAGAAAATGCTCTAATTTATTAGAGACATGAATATTCAAAACTCCATAGCTGTATATTTCTTTGCGCTCATGACTAGCAAACAGATGCCAAAAAATTTACTTACAGTATTAGACATATATATGGACTGGAAGGAGGAAAAAAAAATTATAAAACTCCTTATTGTCAGGGCATTTGTGTGAGTTTTCATTGTATGGCAATTTATTTAAAAAATGAGTTTGAATTTTAAAAAATCTGAAATGTTGCATTATTTTTTGTAGGATCAAATTATGAAGGTGGATGTCCATTCAAAAATTTTGATAATGAGGCTTTGAAAATATTCCTACATAAATCAATGACTGATAATGAAGTAGAACTATTTTTGGTGAGCTCTCAGAATATCAAACCTCAAATTTACTTATCACTTAAAATTGTTTAGCTATTAACGTAACAAAGTAAGATGACAGAAGTAACTTCAATATAAATTTTCTCTGCTAGTTTTAAATCCACTGCTTTACAGTAATTAGTATGTAAAAAATTTTATTTCTCCATTTTTAAAAATTAATTAATACACTAGCCTACTGTACTACAAAATTTTAAATGTAAGATAAGAAAAGATACTTTTTTTTAATTTAATTTGGTGTTTGACATTATCCTCAATTCAACATTTACAATAAATATTTCTCATCTCTTTTCGATACTAATTATTCTCATGTTGGTTATTTGAAGCTGTAACTCAACTTTTTAATGTATAGTATCTACCCTGCTAAAAATCGTCAATTGAAATCAATATAAAAAATAGCGAGTTGCTTTCAATGGGGTTTTGTACCGACAAAATTTTACATTTAAAGTCAATTGGATGTATAGAAGTCAATTGAAATCAACACAAAATAGTATTATAATGATTTATTGAATTCAATTGATGTGAATAAAAATCTATTAGAATCAATACAAATCAATAAAGTGAAAATGAATTTATTTATTGAAGTTACTTATACTCTTTACTTTAATTTATTACTACCTGCATGAAAATATCACATGAGATCTCATAAGCCTTTAAATTTCCTTTAATCACTTTTTATGATCTGTATATGAGAATAACGAGCATTTAAAGAGATGAGAAAAATTAATTTCAGTTATTTATTTCTAAAAATTAATAAGTAAAATAATATATTCTGAGATGAAATTTAAACTTGTTAAAGACGCTACAGAATTTTGGATTTATTTAATTTATTTTAATAAATGTCAAATCATAGAAAAAATGTTTTTTAGTTTATTTTAAGTTTGACGTTATTTATTTGTATATAATTTTATACTTTATAGTATAAAATATTTATATATATAAAAAAGACTTTGTCAAGCTAGTTAAACTCCACAAGTTACGTGAAAAAGATTTAAACAATAAGAATAATCCAATATTATTAGAAAATGATCGCTTAAAAAATCAAAATTTTTGTTGCATGAAGTGCATATTACATAGAATAAACAATAAATTAATTTTAAGAAGTAGTTACAAGCTAATATAAAATATTAAAATCTAGATTAATTTTTTTTTTGTAACTGACGTCAGCTTAATAATTTGTAAGACACTTACAGTTAAAAAAGTTTCTAATTCATTGCTTTCTTCATCCATTCCATTAATATTACATTGAGAATTATCATACATCCTCTCCGGAAGAAATCTAAAACTGTCATTCCACATAATAGTCACCTCAGAAATAGCATCTCTTGCTTCGTTTTCTGGCTCAGGATCAATTGGATCTTGAGATTCTGTATCTAACATAATAGAAAAAACATAATCTTATTCAAAATTGTATAATGTTACTACTTCAGAAAACAGTCTTAATAAGTTTAATAAAAAAAAATATATATATATATATATATATGACTGCCAAAATACAAATTCAAATAGTAAATGTAGTACTTCAATAAAGAATTTTTTCAATACAAAAAACAGATGATATTTTGTGTAACTCACCATTGCTATTAACTTCACCTTCGAATAAAATACGATTATCAATTAAACTTAGGGAAGATTGTCGTATGCTGTTTGTTGCATCTCCTGTAATAGTAGAATTTAATACACTGTCTTGCCCACTACGTACACTATTTGTTACTCCAGAAGGGTGTGAACTTGGTATACTTCCATTATATGTAGGAATCTAAAAATTTGCAGAATATTTTTATTATGAAAAATTATAAAGAATAAAAAGCCTATCAAAAAACATAATATAACTTACTTGAGATCTAATAAAACAATATTACTTACTCGAGAATTAACTGAATTTGAGTTCGATGTAGACATCTTTGTAGTCTTTATAGATTAATAATTATAATTAAATAATTTTACAAAATAGAAAGTAAATAAACAGCCCCTTCCTTTTCAACCAAAAGTGTGTATCACCGAAATATAATATAATGCACTTTATAATATCAATAATCGTAGAATAAAATAGCTAATTGCCTAATTTTGGAGGGAAAGCGCTAGGAGTTTATTAAGGCAAAGACACAAATCGCATGACGAGAGTAGCAAAGATGAGGGAGTAACCACAAATGCGCTGTGCTTGGCGGTTCGGCTGTGCTGTGCGCTGTGCTGTGCGTTCAGATTCTCATAAGGGAGAAGAAGTTCATCTATATGTTTATAACCTATGACCGGGTTGAGATTCCGCTATACGAAACAATGATCTTTACTGTTTTAATGATGGACATCGACATTTTTAAATGATACTGGTATTAATTTTTATTTATTTATTTATATATTTATAATCATCTACTTTCCGACCGAAGCAAATTTTTAGTAAAAATAAAAACACTTTCTTTGTTTTTTCCATTTCTACAGAATGAGAACAACCCGAACACGTTAAGGTTCAACGATCGATTTTTATATGAAATGAAACACACCTTAGGTTGCTTTCGATTGTACTTGTGTCCCGCTCCCGCGCAAATTGAGCTTCGTGGCGCTATTTATATTTCTTGGAATACGAATGTGAAATTGTTCATGTAACGTACTTTTATGGCGATTAGTGCAACGTGCATCGTAACTTTTTCAATAAAAAAGTGTTGTGCGTTAAAGTATACTTAATATTATTCACTTCTGCTATTTTTACAAAGTATAAGAGTTGAAGTGTAGTGTAATTTTAGCATGTACAATGTAGACTAAATTTCATGAATGTGCCATAAGGAAAAATTTAGAGGTTACGATATTTATTAGAAACGCGTGCTGTATAATTTTGTTTTTAAAACAATTAAAATGAGTAAAGAAAGCGAAAATGAATGCGTGACTCACGCAAAAGTGAAATTCGTTAACGATAATACCGTTGAGGTCATAGCTATTGATGAAATTGTTGAATTTAAAAATAATATACCAAAGAATAGAAAAGGTTTTGATTACAAAAAAATTTACACTACTGTACTGTTCGATCATGATCAACGAATATAGACGCATATAGAAGCGTACTCCTTAATAAACTTTTGGACAGAGCGTTTGGGTAACACGCCGATTAGTTCTGTTACCCAACCGCGAGGCGGCGCTGACGGCCGCCGAATATATATAGATATACACACGTGTATAAGATGTGAATAATAAATAACTGTTAATTAAGCACAATAAAGATATTATTTTACAAAGAATTATTGTTTTTATTTATATCAAAGGTTTTGCATATAAAATACTAGTCGATTATGTGAAAATAGGTAATATAATGTTTCTGTCTTGATCCGACTATCGCGCGGGAAACGTAGTGTAAAAAAGCGGGAATATCTGCGAGAGGAGCTTTCTGACAGATGATAGGAGTGTTGCAGTTCTAACGGCGCCGTTCAGTTCAAGGGTTTTGTTTTCTTTGAAAGTAGTTAGGTACTCATGGTTTTTTGAGCCTTTGAGGTAAATAAATCATGGCACCATCACGAGCACGTTGTACTATGAAGGATGCACAAACACCAAAGCGAAGAAACCCACCTTGATTTTTCATCGATTTCCAAAGGATGAAGCACGGTTAGATTGTTTTGGTTAAGTTTATTTATAAAGAATAGTTTCATATAAAATAAATTGAAATTATCATGATTAAATATAGATATTCATATCCGTTAGACATTTTTTGTAGCGGAATCTGGAGAATAAATGAAATTATTTTTATAGGTTACATTTCTGAGCTTACAGTAATAATTATAGTTATTAAATTATTAAATTTATTTTATTTTCGTTTTGATAAAGATTAAACCATTTAAGTATTATATATTAAATATTTGTGTATTGATCTTTAAAATGTTAAACTATATTTATTTATATATATAATTAATAAACGTAGGAAATAAATGGCTATAGAACGACAGTAAAAATTAAACATTATGCACACTTGTATAATGTAGGCAATACGTGTGCAAAATGTTATCAATTAGATCATATAATGACTTCTTGAGATATTCGATATTTAAAAGTTTGGTATTTAAAAAGTGATATTTATTATCGCACGGTAACTATGGACTGAAATTGGCAGGGTTGGCAACTAGTTAAAAAGTTAAAAGTTAAGTTAGAAAGTTAAAAACTTAATAACTTTTAACATAACTTAGTTAGTTTTAAATCTATTAACTTTTAACTAAACTTACAATTAGTTAAATATTTTCTCAGTAACTTTAACTTTTTAACTTTTAAAAAGTGAATTATTACATACGGATTTTCTGAAAAATTATGTATTAATATTATTTATAATATTATTATTGTTATTTGTTGTTATAATATAATATTTATTATTCATATTTCTTACGTCAGAACTAGGGTTTTTCTACGTTATTTTTGACTAATGTACCTTAAACTTTTAAGGGCGTTCTCTTGATTGAAACAGCAGTTTTCGAATTTTTAACTTTCAAATAATGTTTAATTAATTTAATAATCCAGTAGTAAGTACATATAACAAATATACATTATAGGGAACATAAAACAATTTTTTTCAAACGAATTCAGACAACAGTTACTACGATATTGTTAAAATTAAAGCCAAAAACTTCAATAAGTTACCTAATTTTTTTTCTTTCTTATCCAATCTTAACGAAATAAAGCTTATTTTGTTCGTCAAGAAATTTCAGGGGGAGTATCGATGGGAAAATTTATGATACGAGTTACCAGTACGGCGTAATATCAATTTATTTAAGAAAAGTAAGTCAAGTTTTAATAAACAAATTGATATTATACGTCGTATTGGTAACTCGTATCATAAATTTTCCCATCGATACTCCCTCTGAAATTTCTTAACGAACAAAATAAGCTTTATTTCGTTAAGATTGGATAAGAAACAAAAAAAATTAGGTAACTTATTGAAGTTTTTGTCTTTAATTTTAACAATATCATGGTAACTATTGCCTGAATTCGTTTAAAAAATTTTTTTTATGTTCCTTCTAGTGTATATTTGTTATATGTACTTACTTTTGGATTATTAAATTAATTAAACATTATTTAAAAGTTAAAAATTCGAAAACTGCTATTTCGACCAAGAGAACGTCCTTAAAGAGTAATAACGTACGCAAATGTACGTTATTTTCCGCTTCTCCAACAAAGCATTTTCTTGCTGGCCCTACAAACAATGCATCGATACTTTACTGTAACGAAAAGTATAAATTACGTAGACGTGCAACAATAAGCAAGACAATTATTCAAACAATTATAAACCCAAGAAGCCGGGGGACGCGAGGTTCACGTATATTAGGGAATCACGTTGACGTGCAACAATAAGCAAGACAGCTATTTAAACAATTTTAAAGCCAAGAAGCCGGGTGACGCGAGGTCCATGCATATTCGGAATTACGTTGACGTGTAACAATAAGCAAGACAATTATTTAAACAAATTTTAAACCCAAGTAGGCTGGGGATATGAGATCCATATAAGGGAATTACATAGATGTGCAACAATAAGAAAGACAATTATTTAAACAATTATAAACCCAAGAAACCGGGGGGCGCGAGGTCTACGTATATTAGGGAATGACGTTGACGTGCAACAATAAGCAAGACAGTTATTTAAACAATTTTAAACCCAAGAAGCCGGGTGACGCGAGGTCCATGCATATTAGGGAATTACGTCGACGTGCAACAATAAGCAAGACAATTATTTAAAAAAATTTTAAACACAAGTAGGCGGGGGATATGAGGTCCACGCATATTAGGGAATTACATAGATGTGCAACAATAAGAAAGACAATTATTTAAACAATTATAAACCCAAGAAACCGGGAGACGCGAGGTCCACATATATTAGGGAATCACGTGACGTGCAACAATAAGCAAGACAGTTACTATTTAAACAATTTTAAACCCAAGTAGCCAGGGGACGCAAGGTTCGCGCATATTAGGAAATTACGTAGACGTGCATCAATAAGCAAAACAATTATTAAAAAAAATTTTAAACCCAAGTAGGGTGGGGATATGAGGTCCACGCATATAAGGGAATTACATAGATGTGCAACAATAAGAAAGGCAATTATTTAAACAATTATAAACTCCAAGTAGGCGGGGGATGCGAGTTCCTCGCGTATACTGGAATAAGGCAGTCGTGTATACATGGAAAAATAATTATGTAAATAATTCTTAACCCCAAGTAGGCGGGGGATGCGAGTTCCACGCGTATACGTGAGAGCGTAAGACGTGCATACAAGGCAAAATACTTATGTAAATAACTCTTAACCCCAAGTAGGCGGGGGATACGAGTTCCTCGCGTATACTGGAATAAGGCAGTCGTGTATACATGGCAAAATAATTATGTAAATAATTCTTAACCTCAAGTAGGCAGGGAATGCGAGTTCCACGTATACGGGAGCGCATCAGACGTGCATACAAGGCAAAATATTTATTTAAGGACGTTTACTCATTGCAGTCGTAACCAAAAGTACGCAGAGTCGAACGCCGTACGCCTCGCGCTCTCTCGGGTCTACCCACTCTCAAAATTTCACGCGAGACTGTACACGTACACATGGCGCCGCTTCATCGGTGTGTACATTCACATCGAAGCGCTCCGTCTGTGTAGAACACGCGTAGCGCGCGGGCACGCCATTGGTTTGTTTACACGCACACAAGGACACGCGCGGCCGAAGTTACCTACTTTAAACAACTGTATCTCGAAAACGGTGCTGCTAGGCTTTCTGGATTTTGGAGAGCTTATTTAAAATATCATCATTAGTAAAATATCTCTTTTTCGTTCAATTCTATAGAAAACTTTTGGCGTTATTAATGAAAACGTTAATTTTTTCACGACTTTTTCATAAGACACCGTATTAAATTGTCTAACTTTGATAGCTTATATCTCATGAACGGTGTTGCTAGGCTTTCTGAAGTTTGCAGATGTTGCACATAATAACAATAAGAATCTACCCTGCAAGTCTCATAAGATTTTATAGAAACTTATTTTGTGAACAAGCGTCCTTAAATAATCCTCAACCCCTAGTAGGTGGGGGATGCTCCCATATTCGCGTGGAACTTGCACCTTCCGCCTACTTGGAGTTAAGAACTATTTACATAATTATTTTGCCTTGTATGCACGCTGTCGCGCTCCCGTATACACGTGGAACTCCCCCCCCCCCCCCCCTACTTCGGGTTACGAATTATTTAAATAATACACGTCTGCCTTATACCAGTATACGTGTGGAACTCGCATCCCCCGGCTACTTGGGGTTAAGAGTTATTTACATAATTATTTTGCCTTGCATGCACGTCTAACGCGCTCCCGTATACGCGTGGAACTCGCATCCCCCGATTACTTGGGGTTAAGAATTATTTACATAAGTATTTTGCCTTGTATGCACGTCTTACGCTCTCACGTATACGCGTGGAACTCGCATCCCCCGCCTACTTGGGGTTAAAAATTATTTACATAATTATTTTGCCATGTATACACGTCTGCCTTATACCAGCATACGCGTGGAACTCGCATCCCCCGCCTACTTGGTGTTAAGAATTATTTAAATAATTGTTTTGCCTTGTATTACTATATAGTGATCCTAATGGCTTATCTACCAGGTAATGTTTTTGTAAATAAAAAAGAACATTTGTCGTGTTACGACGTTTCGGACACTTTTATTTGTGTCCCTCATCAGGATTAATGAGACAGTGTCAATCTAGTTACGCAGAGAACAATCCGCTCGTCAAACCTGATTTGCCTTGTATTACACGTCTACGTAACAGACGACTCTAGCTTAAATTCACCCGTCATTTGAACGCGCGTGCTACGGCGCGCAGCGCGAGCGCCCAATCCGCGACAGTCTCTACTGCGCAGACTCGAAACTGCCGTCCGACTTGGACGCTCTGCTTCCCAACTATAATATTCAAAATTTTCTTAAAGTTATGACTATGATTTGCACTTTCGTTCTATCAATTATATATTTTATTTACATAGACAACTAGATTGGATTCTTCACTCAGGCAATTACACACTTATTGATTTGGATTCCAACCAAATGGAAAACAAGCGACTTTGTAGTGACCATTTTACTGCTGACGATTTTGTAATCGGTTCTGGTATGAAGAGATTAAAAGATAATGCTATACCTATTCAAAAGGCTTCAGCTACTGATTTGAATGATTCCGACGAAGTTGAGGAACATGATGGCTCCGAAATTGATCTTCCTCCTATTACATGTCAAGAGAGATCAGCTATTGATTTAGAAACTCCTTTTTTAATAGAAACTAGTTTTAACATGCCACAAAGCTTTGATACAGAAGAGCCATCTTGTTCAGGAATGCAAAGCCAATTGAATTTTGATTGTGACTCTACCGAAAAATCCACAAATGCTGTTGATAAAATTAAAACTTATGAAACTTCACTTCAAAAATTGCAAGATGAAATTAAGAATTTACAACGACAGTTAAACCAAAAAGATAAGCAATGTAAAAAAGCACAACATGTGATTAAACAAGTAAAAGCAAAAAATATAACGTATGAACAAAAAGCTAAAAACATTCAAAATAGAAATAAACAACTTTCTAAAAACATTCGAAATAGAAATAAAAAAATTATTAATCTTGAGCGTAAAATTGAAAGATCTAAGGAAGCAGTTTCTTTTTATGATGAGTACTTAAAGCTTAATGCTAATGTATTAAATTTTTTTTAAATGCAAATGAATCATAACAAACGGAGAAAGTGGTTCAATGAGGAAAAAGAGTTTGCTATGAATTTATTTTATAAGTCTCCAAAAGCTTATTGTTATTTGTGTGACCAAAAGAAGTTTGATTGCCCTGTATTAGTTTAATAAGGCGATGGATTAACGAACTTGATTTGAGTCCCGGAAATAACACTAAGTTATTAGAATTATTGAAAATAAAATCAAGTACAATGACTCAAAAAGAACGCGAGTGTGTATTAATGTGGGATGAAATGAGTATAAAATCATGGTTAGATTACAACCCAAAAAAAGATTTGATTGAAGGTTACACTGATATGGGAAAGCATGGTCGCAATAAAAATCATGGTAATCATGTTTTAGTTTTTATGTTACGAGGTAGGCAGAATGATTGGAGACAGCCTATTTGCTATTATGTTCCCCATAACAGTGTAAATGGAAAATTATTGCATAAAATCATTTTAGATGTTATAGATTACGTTGAAGACGCCGGTTTTATATTAAAATCAATGGTATGCGATCAAGGATCGCCAAATCAATCGGCCAGAAAAAAATTGGGTATAACAAAAAACGAGCCATTTATTGAACGACATAATCGTAAAATTTTCTTTAACTTCGATGCTCCCCATTTACTTAAATGCCTGCGTAACACTTTTCGTAAACGTCAATTTGAAATAAGTGAGAAATCTGTTTCATGGGACGCGATTCGGGAATTAAGAAATCGTGAAAAAGATCTACCAACTAAATCTGCCCCTAAACTAACAGACAGACATCTAGATCCAAATTCTTTTCTACTAATGAACGTTAGTCTTGCAGCTCAAATTTTTAGTAAAAGTGTTTCCTCAGCGTTACTAGCAGGTGCGGTCGCACCAGAGCAACCTTTGACTCATCCAGATTGTATAGAAACAGCAAATTTTATTAAAAAAGTAAACGACCTTTTTGATTCTTTAAATAGTATAAGTTCTCGAGATGGTAATCCTTTGCGTCGTCCTTTATCAAAATTAAATCCTCAAGTAGTACAGTATTTGAAAGAGTCCTTGATTTAGATCGAAAAGTGGAAATGCGTTGATAAAAACGGTAATCCCCCATGCTTTGACGGTTTTTATTTGACGGTTAATAGTATACTTTTACAATGGGAAGATATGGCAGCAAATGATGGAGTGTATTTGTTAACAACGTGTTTAAATCAAGATCCACTAGAAAATTTATTTTCTGTTTTAAGAAGTCGTTCTGGTCACAATTAAAATCCAACCGCAATGCAAGTAAGGCATAATTTGCAGTATCGCATTACTGCAAATTTAACGTCTTCATCCAAATTAACAAATTGCGAACCTGATGGAACAGCAGCGTTACTAGCAATTTGTATGAAAAGTAAAAATGTTGAATTACAAGAATCGTTAGAAAACGGAACCAATTCTGTGCACGCGTTTGATGAAAATATTAATGCGGATTGTATTAATAGTAATTTCCTTGCAAAAGACAACAGTATCATCGAAGTAAATGCAAGTAGTCAAAATAATGAATTAGCTAACGATGATATTGAAGACGCTTGCAATGAAATTTCGTTCGATGGAGTAAATGAATCTCTTCATTTCGATGAAAATGAAGATACTTATGTGGAAAATATGTCTGATTCAGACACAGTTGTAGGTGATGATGATGATGAATTTCAAGAAGTATCTGATTCATTAAATGAAAGGAGTGAAATTTTGAGTAATACAACTAGGAGCTTTTTATCAGAAAGTTATGATAAAATGGATAGTGTATTGTCAAATTCACATAATCTACAAGATTCGTCTACTCCTTTACGGGGAGCAATGAAGTATGTTGCTGGATACTTAGCGATGAAATATATCTCAAAATTTAATTGTTCTGACTGCCCTATTGAAAAAAATCATGTGACTAATCATATGATTAATCCAGTGATTAATCACATGATTAATCATATGATAAATCATGTGATCAATCATGTGATTAATCATGTGGTTGATCATGTGATCAATCATGTGATTAATCACATGATATTATCGACGGAAAAATCATGTGATTAATCACATGATTAATCACATGATTGATCACATGAATTTTTCCAAAATCCAGGAATATGCTCTGCTGAATTTATAACTTAATTTATTTATTATCTAGCAGTTTACCACTGCTATTATAAATGAAAAATAATAGTTAAATGAAACATTTACAATATAATATAATTATTTGTATATTACAGTTATTTAGATAATTAATTTAATTGAAGATATAGACAAATTTATTGTTATTACAATTATAATGTTCCGACATAACTGAAGAATGGGACAAAATAAGAACTTCTAAATATATTCTGCACTAATGAAAAGATGGGATATTTGGGTTATTGGGTATAGATGGGCAATTGATATACGATAAATGGGCCCTATGGGTTTTCCTTGCAGGTCCCATATGACTGATATAAAACTAGTTAACATTTTTTTTCGGATTACAAACATTTTATTCGAATAATAATCAATATTACTTCTTATACTACTTTGATAAAAGTATATTTTTATTATAAATTAAGGCTACAACTGTAAATAAACAATAAAGACACGTAACATACCTGTATAAGGGAATAAGATTATTATAAATGATATTGTTATTAATGTAGAGAAATGATGTTTAAGGAGCCTCGTGCTCGCGCTACTCGACTCCGACCCGTGGTAGCAAATTCACACGAAGCCGGAGCCGAGCGCGCCCACGTGTACTCGATTTTGGCAGCTACCATGAACAGTTGCGACGACTTCAGCGACAGCGCGAGGAGGCCACTACATGGCGATGCTGTTTCTATTAAAAAAACAGAGAAGATATTTTACATAAAGTCAGCTGCTCAAAATTTTAGAATTGTTTATGTTTAATTTGTGAGTTAACTAATATTTTTTATTAAACAAAATTTTTTCTGATTCTTTATTAAAAACCATTTAAAATGAGCCCTGGAACGATATTAGGAAACATTTAAAATGATCCATTTGGAAAGTCTCAGATTCGCTACTTATTAGTATACCTTCATCTGAAAAAAAGAAAATAATAAGTACAGCAGAATATTTTTGATTGGACAAAATTTTTACTGAATCTTTATTAAAGTCCCTTTCAAATAAGCCCTGATCGATGTTCGCAAACCCACTTGAAAAGAATTGTATATTTTTTTAATCTCAGTAGAAACCAATAATTGGTATTTTTGAGAACCTGCTGGATTTGAGATCTTAATATTATTCATATATCTTATGTCATGGATCTTGTCGCTGAATTTTCTCAAAGCGTGAAAAATATATAACATCTATTTTCAACAATATTTTCAACAGGCATTTATACTTTCCTAAATTTTCAATGGGAGACGCTTACACTGTTAATTTGTAAACTTCATATCTATTCGAAACTGAATTTTATAAGTAATCTATTATTATGTGTACCAAAGCTAAAATTAATATACTATAAAAAAGTTGCAATCAAATTAGTGGAAAGACAATTAACAATTGTATATTCCAATGCGCATACAAATACTTCTTACTCAATAATTTTCAAATAAAATATGGTGTTCTTATTAAGGCTTCGTTTCATGAATTTCATAAACTATGTAATCTACAAACTTATAACTCATTAAGATCCATAATACAATTATTTAATTTTCAACTTAACACTGAATAGTTTATGAAATTTCATAAAGCGGAGGCTTAATAAGAAAACCATATTTTATTTGAAAATTATTGGTTATGGAGTATACGTCTGTGCATTTGAATTTGCAAGTGCTAAATTGTCTTTCAATTACTTTATTGCAACTTTTTTATAGTCATTTACTTTTAGCTTTGGCACACGATAATATAGATTACTTATAAAATTGTTTCGAATAGATATGAAGATTACAAATAAAGATAAGCGTCTCCTATTGAAAATTTAGGACAGTAAATAAAAATATTATTACTTATAAGCCAGTCAAAAATATTGTTGAAAGTAAATATTTAATATATTTTTTATGCTTTGAAAAAATCAGCTACAAGATCCATGACATGAGATATATGAATAATATTAAGATCTCAAATCCAGCAGGTTGTCGAAAAAGCCCTGATCGATGTTCGCTAACCCACTTGAAAAGAATTGTATATTTATTTAATGTCAGTAGAAACCAATAATTGGTATTTTTGACAACCTGCTGGATTTGAAATCTTAATATATTTCATATATCTTATGCCATGGATCTTGTCGCTGAATTTTCTCAAAGCATGAAAAATATATTAAACATCTATTTTCAACAATATTTTCAACAGGCATTTATACTTTCCTAAATTTTCAATGGGAGACGGTTACACTGTTAATACACTCTATTTGTAAACTTCATACCTATACGAAACTGAATTTTATAAGTAATCTATTATTATGTGTACCAAAGCTAAAAGTAAAGTACTACAAAAAAGTTGCAATCAAATTAGTTGAAAGACAATTAACAATTGTATATTCCAATGCGCATACAAATACTTCTTACTCAATAATTTTCAAATAAAATATGGTGTTCTTATTAAGGCTTCGTTTCATGAATTTCATAAACTATGTAATCTACAAACTTATAACTCATTAAGATCCATAATACAATTATTTAATTTGCAACTTAACACTGAATAGTTTATGAAATTTCATGAAGCAGAGGCTTAATAAGAAAACCATATTTTATTTGAAAATTATTGGTTATGGAGTATACGTCTGTGCATTTGAATTTGCAATTGCTAAATTGTCTTTCAACTACTTTATTGCAACTTTTTTATAGTCATTTACTTTTAGCTTTGGCACACGATAATATAGATTACTTATAAAATTGTTTCGAATAGATATGAAGATTACAAATAGAGTTAAGCGTCTCCTATTGAAAATTTAGGACAGTAAATAAAAATATTATTACTTATAAGCCAGTCAAAAATATTGTTGAAAATAAATATTTAATATATTTTTCATTCTTTGAAAAAATCAACTACAAGATCCATGACATGAGATATATGAATAATATTAAGATCTCAAATCCAGCAGGTTGTCGAAAATACCAATTATTGGTTTCTACTGACATTTAAAAAATATACAATTCTTTTCAAGTCGGTTTGAGAACATCGATCAGGGCATATTTGAAAGGCACTTTAATAAAGATTCAGTAAAAATATTGTCGAATCAAAAATATTCTGCTGTACTTATGATTTTCTTTTTCAGGTAAAGGTATATACTAATAAGTAGTGAATCTGAGACTTTCCAAATGGATCATAAAGAAAATATAACCACATATACAAATTAAAAGCAAATTTTTTCTCAATCAATATTTTATACAAAAAATTTCAGGATTGAGTAAAGAAAATGAGAATACTTAAGTTATCACAAAAAATTGCAAAGAATAACAACTTTCCACATTAGAGGGGTTAGAAGCTAAAAAGGGCTTACCGAATCTATGCTTGTAGGTGACTTCGCTGTCTTGTTGTCTCAAATGGGTGATCACCTCCAAGTGATAGACGCGACGAAAGAATCAAAACCTACCAGGACACCGTACAACCGCCGCTGTCATCGCTGGGAACGCCACGGACGAGACGATTCTATCGCAAATTCGAAAGCACGTACGAGACACGGCAGCAAGATAGCGCACGCTCGCTCGCTCGCTCGCTCGCTCGGTCTTATTCGCATGGTCGGACGTGAACCAACCAGGCTTCCGTAGGCAGCACCAACAGCTGATTGAATTGTTTGTATAAGAAATGCCTACCGAGGCTGCCGTGCGCATGTCATGTCTCGTCCGTGGCGTTCCCAGCGATGACAGCGGCGGTTTCAGTACGGTGTCCTGGTGGGTTTTGATTCTTTCGTCGCGTCCATCACTTGGAGGTGATCACCCATTTGAGACAACAAGACAGCGAAGTCACCTGCAAAGCATAGATTCGGTAAGCCCTTTCTCGCTTCTAACCTCTCTAATGTGGAAAGTTGTTATTCTTTGCAATTTTTTGTGTAAACTCAACTATTCTCATTTTCTTTACTCAATCCTGAAATTTTTTGTATAAAATATTGATTGGGAAAAAATTTGCTATTTATTTGTATATGTGGTTATATTTTCTTTATTAGTATACCTTTATCTGAAAAAAAGAAAATAATAAATACAGCAGAATATTTTTGATTCTACAAAATTTTTACTGAATCTTTATTAAAGACCCTTTCAAATAAGCCCTGATCGATATTCGCTAACCCACTTGAGAAGAATTGTATATTTTTTAAATGTCAGTAGAAAGCAATAATTTATATTTTCGACAACACAATGGATTTGAGATTTTAATATTATTCATGTATCTCATGTCATGGATCTTGTCACTGAATTTTTTCAAAGCATTAAAAATATATTAAACATCTATTTTCAACAATATTTTCAACAGGCTTATACTTTCCTAAGTTTTCAATGGGAGACGCTTACACGGTTAATACACTCTTTTTGTAAACTTCATATCTATTTGAAACTGAATTTTATAAGTAATCTATTATTATGTGTACCAAAGCTAAAAATAAATTACTATAAAAAAGTTGCAATCAAGTTAGTCGAAAGACAATTTAGCAATTGCAAATTCAAATGCACAGTATGCAATATGCAGTATGCATATGCAGTATGCACAGTATGCAATATATACACGTATACTCCATAACCAATAATTTTCAAATAAAATATGGTTTTCTTATTAAGCCTTTGCTTCATGAAATTTCATAAACTATTCAGCGTAAGTTGAAAATTAAATAATTGTATTATGGATCTTAATGAGTTATAAGTTTGTAGATTACATAGTTTATGAAATTTGTGAAACGAAGCCTTAATAAGAACACCATATTTTATTTGAAAATTATTGAGTGAGAAGTATTTGTATGCGCATTGGAATATATAATTGTTAATTGTCTTTCAACTAATTTGATTGCAACTTTTTTATAGTATTTTACTTTTAGCTTTGCTACACATAGTAATAAATTACTTATAAAATTCAGTTTCGAATAGGTATGAAGTTTACAAATAGAGTGTATTAACAGTGTAAGCGTCTCCTATTGAAAATTTAGGAAAGTATAAATGCCTGTTGAAAATATTGTTGAAAATAGATGTTTAATATATTTTTCATGCTTTGAGAAAATTCAGCGACAAGATCCATGACATAAGATATATGAATAATATTAAGATCTCAAATCCAGCACGTTGTCAAAAATAGCAATTATTGGTTTCTACTGACATTAAAAAAATATACAATTCTTTTCAAGTGGGTTTGCGAACATCGATCAGGGCTTATTTGAAAGAGACTTTAATAAAGATTCAGTAAAAATTTTGTCCAATCAAAAATATTCTGCTGTACTTATTATTTTCTTTTTTTCAGATGAAGGTATACTAATAAGTAGCGAATCTGAGATTTTCCAAATGGATCATTTTAAATGTTTGCTAATATCGTTCCAGGGCTCATTTTAAATGGTTTTTAATAAAGAATCAGAAAAAATTTTGTTTAATAAAAAATATTAGTTAACTCACAAATTAAACATAAACAATTCTAAAATTTTGAGCAGCTGACTTTATGTAAAATATCTTCTCTGTTTTTTTAATAGAAACAGCATCGTCATGTAGTGGCCTCCTCGCGCTGTCGCCGACGTCGTCGCAACTGTTCATGGGAGCTGCCAAAATCGAGTACACGTGGGCGCGCTTGGCTCCGGCTTCGTGTGAATTTGCTACCACGGGTCGGAGTCGAGTAGCGCGAGCACGAGGCTCCTTAAACATCATTTCTCTACATTAATAACAATATCATTTATAATAATCTTATTCCCTTATACAGGTATGTTACGTGTCTTTATTGTTTATTTACAGTTGTAGCCTTAATTTATAATAAAAATATACTTTTATCAAAGTAGTATAAGAAGTAATATTGATTATTATTCGAATAAAATGTTTGTAATCCGAAAAAAATGTTAACTAGTTTTATATCAGTCATATGGGACCCGCAAGGAAAACCCATAGGGCCCATTTATCGTATATCAATTGCTCATCTATACCCAATAACCCAAATATCCCATCTTTTCATTAGGGCAGAATATATTTAGAAGTTCTTATTTTGTCCTATTCTTCAGTTATGTCGGAACATTATAATTGTAATAACAATAAAGTTGTCTATATCTTCAATTGAATTAATTATCTAAATAACTGTAATATACAAATAATTATATTATATTGCAAATGTTTCATTTAACTATTTTTTTTCATTTATAATATAGCAGTGGTAAACTGCTAGATAATAAATAAATTAAGTTATAAATTCAGCAGAGCATATTCCTGGATTCTGGAAAAATTCATGTGATCAATCATGTGATTAATCATGTGATTAATCACATGATTTTTCCGTCGATAATATCATGTGATTAATCATATGATTGATCACATGATTAACCACATGATTAATCACATGATTGATCACATGATTGATCACATGATTTATCATATGATTAATCATGTGATTAATCACTGGATTAATCATATGATTAGTCACATGATTTTTTTCAATAGGGTGTAAAGCTTCTTTCACTAGAGTTAACTGTAATATTCAAAGTAATGATGATCTATTAATTTTTTTTAAAGCGTATAAAGTATTTAATGTAAATAATGAACTTGGAAATCTTTGTGTTCCTTCTGACGATTTTTACGGAATCATTATAACAGCTATTGAAACTTTTGATGCATTATTTTCTGAAGTAAGTTATAACATAGAAATTAGTAAAGTTTTAATTGATAAAATCACATCTAAAGTTCTCGAATATCATGCAGAGTTTTGGATTACTGACGAACCTTGTAAATCGCATCGTGAGGCTGCAATAGCGTTTTTCGTTAGAGTTCATATTTTTAATAAAGTAAAATGGATCAATCATGATTTGCGGGACGCTAAAATTTCAAGGAAAAGATATTTTGCTAGTAACAAACCTAAGGCTAAATTGCAGAAATTGAGTCATGAATAAAAAGAACTTGCTAAATTAAAATAATATTTTTATTACTTGCCGATAAAGCAAAACACACTATTTTTTTTTACAAAAAGGAAATATAAATCTTTGTTTCATGATCAAATTTCAGCAAGATGTTACGCTTATTGTGTTGTCTGTTGCTAAGAAATAAATATATGTATACTTTGTTACAGAACATTAATTTATGTGATACCATAAAAGGTGATGTTTATTGATCATTTATTAATGCAAAGCATGATTTCTAATTATAATTTTTATGATTATTTTCAATTAAAGTAAAATACTAGTTATTCACTTTCAATATCATTTTGCTTCATAGAAATTTTCCACTTCTTTCATTCCTGCATCATCAATTATTTATAAATCCTAATTCTTCATATAAGAAAAGTTTGTGTATTTGATGTGACTATATTTAATAGTATAAAAATTTTAATCGCCAATTCGATAATTGTAATTTCCACTTCATAATTACAATATTTATTCCGTAAAATTATTTAAGTAGAATTATCAAAAATATAATGTCACTTTTTAATATTTAGAATTTTCTTTCAATATTTATGTTTTATATTTTATTTATTTATTTATTGAGCCAGAGTTGATTGTATTAAATTCCAAGGAGACGTTTATAGCGTGACTTCACCAGTGAATGAACGAATAAGGAAATTTCTATTTTTGTTATTTAGTTAAGAGAATTAAAAATCGATTAAAAGCAAAAATCTTTTTTAATTAGTATTTTAAAAACTTCAAACTTTACGTCAGTGACAAAATTTTAGATAAAGAATAAAAGTAGAAATTTTGTTTATAAGAAATCTGTAAATATCTCCTAAAAATCAGTAAATGAACACGCGATCTTAGTATCTAAATACGTTTCGCCAGTGAATGAATATACTTCGCCAGTGAATAAACACTCAATAGCGGCGATTTTTTATGATTTTATTCTTAACAATTTCTTTTATGAAGTATCTTTGTGTAAAATGAAATCAAAATTTTAAAAGATTCGAAAATTATCGTCATATTAGATAAACAATACATAGAAAGATTGATATTTTCATATATTTAAAGAAAATGTTCCTTAACTGGTGTCTGTTCGGATATTGGTGAAGTCACCCTGCAAAAAATACTGTAGTTCGTGGGGTGTGGGCGCTATCATCATACGTATCATTATCGTTTTTCACTCATTATAAGCCATATTTTACGTTTCATAAATAATTTAGATTATAATACTTTGTTCGGATAATTTGAAAGTAGTTGACTTACTAGTATAATTTACGACTATATATTTAAACTTCAAATTAATAACGATTAGTTGTAGTAACATGCATGAAGACAATACTGTAGTTCATAATTTTGTTTTATCTTTTGTTGTAAATTGTAGTTCACGATTTTGCGCGGTCACTATTTGTATATGTTTTTGTAGTTCATTTAAATTAAACAATCAGATTAAAGATAAAAGATTTTAATTTTTAGTACATGTTTGTAATATTTGTAAATATTTATTACCCTTCCTTCCTTAACCTAATGCTCCTTTGTTTCCTATCCTATCCTGATGGAAGATATCTGCCACCTTCCCGTTTGGTTTCCGTCGAATAATATCGCGTTTGCATATTATCTGTATTGTTTAAAATAATTAATAAAATTGAATAACTGAAACAACGTGTAATATATAACAAATACCCATGCAAACACGTATTAACTGAGAGCAGAACATATTAATGAACATTCCATGAATTTAAGTAGAATAAACAATCTTTTTCGTAACGCAGGGTCGATTTTTGTGTTTTTAAATTTTTAAAATCAATACTAGTTTTTTTATGCCTGATCCATTACTTTGCGATTGCTGCAGCATCTTTTTATCCACAGGGGAGGTATTTTATCAGAATGGTGAAATGTTATATAGGTATTTTATTAAATATAATATGACCATTTCCTCCAAAGAATATCTTAAATATAATGTCGTTTAAAAATTTTCCAAATCTGATACTGCCAATTAGAAACGGGAGCTATTCAGAACACGACAGGAATTATTTTCGAAAATAAATATTAGAAAAATTCGCGTCTATAAAAATTAAAAACAAATTGCATAAACTTACAGACTTTTAACTATTCCGAAAAATGTAAAACATGTATTCTCATAAGATTTTTAGATCATTAGTCGACGTTATGGCTTCCCTTTATCACTACATTTTCTATACAGTTTAATCGTTAGGTGGAAATGGTATTGGAAATATTGATATCATATATAATATTAAAATAATTTAATGAGAATATTATGGTCTTCTTGCCAATTTTTTTTTAAGTTTTATATACTAAGCTTTAAACATTTTATACCACTGTAGACTCAAAATCATAACTTTAATATAATTATTCGGCTCTCGTGGTATAAAATACGGTTCGAAACTACTGCGTAATAAGACTTGTAGCTCATGTGACTTTTCTCACTCGCTTCGCTCGTGCGAAAAACGCGTTATTTGAGCTAAATAATCACCTGATGCACTCGTATCGAAATGTACTATTTCGACATTCGGAAAATTAACCATTCTTATGATAAAGTATTCTAATTTTTTTATTAATATTTCTTTAAAATCACCCATCTGACAATTTAGTTGTCTGATATAATACCCCCTCGCCTTTCTTCTCAAACCTTTATTTATACATTGATTATGATAAATAAATTGAGTACCTATATAGGGGCAATAGGCCCTAGTGATCTGTGTTGAAAAACCGTTAATTTTTAAGAACGAAAATCTCGAAGATTATAAACTGTCAGAAAACATAATATCATGTTCACCCAAGGGCTAGTGGGCTTTTTTATATCGCGAATTTGCAGGATTTGTGTGCGGCTTGCGAAACGCACTTACCTTATAGGCTCGTGCTAACTTGCGTTCGACTTGTACTTATAAATACTCGGTCTGCTAAATCCAACGTTACACTCTTGATACACAATATATTAATTAACAGTGAATACGATAATTAATACAATGGTTGCATACAGTCGAAAAGTGATATGATATATCAAGTTAAATACTATACATATAATATGACTACATAACTAATTATTACTATTTATTTGCTTGTATAACAATTTATATCTTTTTTATTTCTTTCAATTATTATTTTTTTAATCAAATAATTGTAAGACTTTATTAACTTTTAATAATATTTGATATAATTGATTTGTATATATTAAATTTTATTTCATCATTATTAAATTGTTATTTATAAAAAAGTTTTATAACATTTCAAGTTGCAAATCATCATGCAGTCATGCTTTACGGTCCCTGCGCTCGGATCACCGTGAACGGCGCGTGCCAGCGAGCCGCGGACGGCGCGCACGCGCGAGCCTCCGAGCCGCCAGCCGCGATTCGCAGAACAAAAGCACACAAAGTCAATGCTAGCGCCACCACTCGGTCAAGGCGGAACTAATTTTTTTTCGTCCTCGCCCCCCATCTGAAGTACGCTTCTATATGCGTCTATATTCGTTGTCATGATGAAGATCAAGAAGATGTGGTTGGTGTACAGATCTGTGACTTAGCCTGTAAGCTAAAAAAATGTTCTATTACCTTTTTTCTATTTAAGGGGGTTAGTGCGGTAACATACAAGCCAAAAGTACAGCTGGTCGAACGCCGTACGCCTCACGCTTTCTCGAGTCTCCCCACTCTCAAAATTTCACGAGAGACTGTCCACGCACACATAGCGCCGCTTCATCTGTGTGTACATACACATAGAAGCGCTACGTCTGTGTAGATACACACGCAGCGAGCCTTCGTTTGTTTACACGCACACAAGGACACGCGCGGCGTCGTCTACCCTGAGGCTACGTACTTTAAACAACTGTATCTCGAAAACGGTGAAGCTAGGCTTCCTGAAATTTGCAGAGGACATTCAAAGTATTGTTCTTAGTAACATATCTCTTTTTCTTTCAAGTCTTAAGAAAACTTTCCAAGTTATTGACGAAAACGTTCATTTTTTTACATTTCATGACGACGGTCCCATAAGACACCGTGTTAAATTTCGTAACTTTGGGAGCTTATATCTCACAAACGGGGAAGCTAGGCTTTCTGAAATTTACAGATACTGCGTATAATAGTAATATGAGTCTACCCTGCAAGTTTCAAGAAATTCTTAAGAAAAGCCAATATCGCACTAACCCCCTTAATAATGAATTTGCTTAAATTTATTAATTTTATTTTATATAAGGTGGGATTGATGAAGTTAATAAACTATTAAAAAAACGAAGGCACTTCGCCCCCTTAGAATTATCAGTTATTACTGCATATAAAACTAAGTATCAAAAAAAGGAATTAATAAGCAAAGATGATGATGACAAAATTATAAAAAAAAATGAAGAGAAAAAATGTAAAGAGGTAAGAAATGTTGACAATGGCGTTAATTATTAACATCATATCAATCACAAATTAAATTTTTTATTTTGTTTTTTAATTTTATAGATAACTGCTAAAGCTGCAGCAGCTGAATATCAAAATCAAAGAAAAATCTTGGATGAGAAAATGAAAGATTTTGTAAATGTTGATAATTTAGGCATTAGTGACGATGATTGTAATATGTCAAGTGACTTAAACGATCCTTTACAAGAAGCTGTAATAATGAATAAAAGTATAATAAATGGATCGGAAAAAGAAGATTATAATAGAAGCACAGATGTCTTGGAAATAAAACAGTCTAATGCAAGTATCGATGAATTAGAAATAAGAAAATCTTCTACAAATAATGATAAATCAGAAGAAAAGAAATCTAGCAAATGTACTGACAAATCTGGAAATAGGATAACGAATACAGTTACTGATAAATTAGACAAAAATAAATCTAATGAAAATAGTGATAAATCAGAACAAGAGGAATCTATTCATTGCACTGATAAATCAGAAAATAAAAAACCTACAAAAAGCACTGATGAAATAGGAAAAAAAGAATCTGATACAGTTACCGATAAATCAGAAATGCAGAAATTGAAAGAGTCAATCGAGCAATTATCAAAGGCGTATAATGAAATGAGAGCTAAATGTGAGAATGTCGATGGGTTTGAAGTTTGCAACGTTGCGATCCAACGAAAATTCGATTTTCGAAAAACCACTTTTTTCCACATGGATGATATAATGTACTACAAATAATGGAAGAATACATCAAAATTGATTAAAATAAATCAATTCCAAACTACCCCCCACCCCTAACACGGAATTCGTAAGATGACCTAAGAGAAAAAAATTCTCTCTTCGCGGCGTTTGGTATTTCCAAACTTTTTATTGCTGCAATTATTTTCTGAGGATACAAAATACCCGAAAAAAAATTAGGAACCAAATCGACTCCCCGGAACACCCCCAAAAAGCTGATTATATAGGGGTAGTAACGGAAAAAAAATTCTCTCTCCGCGGCGTTTGGTATTTCCAAACTTTTTATTGCTGGAATTATTTTCTGAGGATACAAAATACCCGAAAAAAAATTAGGAACCAAATCGACTCCCCGGAACACCCCCAAAAAGCTGATTATATAGGGGTAGTAACGGAAAAAAATTCTCTCTCCGCGGCGTTTGGTATTTCCAAACTTTTTATTGCTGGAATTATTTTCTGAGGATACAAAATACCCGAAAAAAAATTAGGAACCAAATCGACTCCCCGGAACACCCCCAAAAAGCTGATTATATAGGGGTAGTAACGGAAAAAAAATTCTCTCTCCGCGGCGTTTGGTATTTCCAAACTTTTTATTGCTGGAATTATTTTCCGAGGATACAAAATACCCGCAAAAAAATTAGGAACCAAATCAACTCCCCGGAACACCCCCAAAAAGCTGATTATATAGGGGTAGTAACGGAAAAAAAATTCTCTCTCCGCGGCGTTTGGTATTTCCAAACTTTTTATTGCTGGAATTATTTTCTGAGGATACAAAATACCCGCAAAAAAATTAGGAACCAAATCGACTCCCCGGAACACCCCCGAAAAGCTGATTATATAGGGGTAGTAACGGAAAAAAAATTCTCTCTCCGCGGCGTTTGGTATTTCCAAACTTTTTATTGCTGGAATTATTTTATGAGCACACAAACTACTCGTAAAAAAATTACGAACCAAATCGACTCCCCGGAAAACCCCCAAACAGCTGATTATATAATCAGATATATAGGGGTCGAGACGGAAAAAAAATTCTCACTGCACGGTGTCTGGCATTTCCAAACTTTTTAAAGCTGGAATTACTTTTTGAGCATAAAAACTCCCTGTAAAAAAATTACGAACCAAATCGACTACCCGGAAACCCCCTAAACAGCAGATTATATAATCAGATATATAGGGGTTGTGACCGAAAAAAAATTCTCTCTCAGCGGCGTTTAGCATTTCCAAACTTTTTATTGCTGGAATTATTTTATGAGCACACAAACTACTCGTAAAAAAATTACGAACCAAATCGACTCTCCGGAAAACCCCCAAACAGCTGATTATATAATCAGATATATAGGGGTCGTGACGCAAAAAAAATTCTCACTGCTCGGTGTCTGGCATTTCCAAACTTTTTAAAGCTGGAATTACTTTTTGAGCATAAAAACTCCCTGTAAAAAAATTACGAATCAAATCGACTCCCCGGAAAACTCCCAAACAGCTGATTATATAATCAGATATATAGGGGTCGTGACGGAAAAAAAATTCTCACTGCTCGGTGTCTGGCATTTCCAAACTTTTTAATGCTGGAATTACTGTTTGAGCATAAGAACTCGCTATAAAAAAATTACGAACCAAATTGACTCCCCGGAAAACCCCTATGGGTTTAAAGTTTGCAACGTTGCGATCCAACGAAAATTCGATTTTCGAAAAACACCTTTTTTCCACATGAATAGCATAATATACTGCAAATAATGGAAGAATACATGAAAATTGATCAAAATAAATCAATTTCAAACTACCCCCCACCCCTAACACGGAATTCGTAAGACAACCTAAGAGAACGAAAATTCCATTTTTCTAAAATCAAATTTCTCAGGGAGAATGACACCAGATATTGTAAATAACACAAGAATTCATCAAAAATAATTGATATAAACCGATATCAAATTATCCCCACCCCCAAAACCACCCCAAACGGGTGATTATACAGGGTAGATGTAAAAATGCAATAAAAAAAATTCTCCCTCGGCGGCTTTAAGATTTTCCAAACTTTTTATTGTAGAAATTACTTTCTAGGAACACAAGCTACATGTAAAAAAATTAAGAAGAAAATAAACTCCCCGGAACATTTCCAAACGGGCCCAAAAAGGTGACAAACAGCGTGTTTGTAAGAAAAAAAAATTCCTCCTCAGCGGCTTTGGGCATTTCCAAACTTTTTATCGTGGAAATTACTTTCTAGCAACACAAGCTACATGTAAAAAAATTAAGAAGAAAATAAACTCCCCGGAACATTTCCAAACGGGCCCAAAAAGGTGACAAACAGCGTGTTTGTAAGAAAAAAAAATTCCTCCTCAGCGGCTTTGGGCATTTCCAAACTTTTTATCGTGGAAATTACTTTCTAGCAACACAAGCTACATGTAAAAAAATTAAGAAGAAAATAAACTCCCCGGAACATTTCCAAACGGGCCCAAAAAGTTGATAATACAACGTATTTGCAGGAAAAAAAATTCTCACTCGGCGGCTTTGGGCATTTCCAAACTTTTTATCGCGAACATTACTTTCTAGCAGCACAAGTTACATGTAAGAAAATTAAGAAGAAAATAAATTCTCCGGAACATTTCCAAACGGGCCCAAAAAGGTGACAAACAGCGTGTTTGTAAGAAAAAAAAATTCTCCCTCAGCGGCTTTGGGCATTTCCAAACTTTTTATCGTGGAAATTACTTTCTAGCAACACAAGCTACATGTAAAAAAATTAAGAAGAAAATAAACTCGCCGGAACATTTCCAAACGGGCCCAAAAAGTTGATAATACAGCGTATTTGCAGGAAAAAAATTCTCACTCGGCGGCTTTGGGCATTTCCAAACTTTTTATCGCGAACATTACTTTCTAGCAGCACAAGCTACATGTAAAAAAATTAAGAAGAAAATAAACTCCCCGGAACATTTCCAAACGGGCCCAAAAAGGTGACAAACAGCGTGTTTGTAAGAAAAAAAAATTCTCCCTCAGCGGCTTTGGGCATTTCCAAACTTTTTATCGTGGAAATTACTTTCTAGCAACACAAGCTACATGTAAAAAAATTAAGAAGAAAATAAACTCCCCAGAACATTTCCAAACGGGCCCAAAAAGTTGATAATACAGCGTATTTGCAGGAAAAAAAATTCTCACTCGGCGGCTTTGGGCATTTCCAAACTTTTTATCGCGAACATTACTTTCTAGCAGCACAAGTTACATGTAAAAAAATTAAGAAGAAAATAAATTCCCCGGAACATTTCCAAACGGGCCCAAAAAGTTGATAATACAGCGTATTTGCAGGAAAAAAAATTCTCACTCGGCGGCTTTGTGCATTTCCAAACTTTTTATCGCGAACATTACTTTCTAGCAGCACAAGCTACATGTAAAAAAATTAAGAAGAAAATAAACTCCCCGGAACATTTCCAAACGGGCCCAAAAAGGTGACAAACAGCGTGTTTGTAAGAAAAAAAAAATTCTCCCTCAGCGGCTTTGGGCATTTCCAAACTTTTTATCGTGGAAATTACTTTCTAGCAACACAAGCTACATGTAAAAAAATTAAGAAGAAAATAAACTCCCCGGAACATTTTCAAACGGGCCCAAAAAGTTGATAATACAGCGTATTTGCAGGAAAAACAATTCTCACTCGGCGGCTTTGGGCATTTCCAAACTTTTTATCGCGAACATTACTTTCTAGCAGCACAAGCTACATGTAAAAAAATTAAAAAGAAAATAAACTCCCCGGAACATTTCCAAACGGGCCCAAAAAGTTGATAATACAGCGTATTTGCAGGAAAAAAAATTCTCACTCGGCGGCTTTGGGCATTTCCAAACTTTTTATCGCGAACATTACTTTCTAGCAGCACAAGCTACATGTAAAAAAATTAAGAAGAAAATAAACTCCCCGGAACATTTCCAAACGGGCCCAAAAAGGTGACAAACAGCGTGTTTGTAAGAAAAAAAAATTCTCCCTCAGCGGCTTTGGGCATTTCCAAACTTTTTATCGTGGAAATTACTTTCTGGCAACATAAGCTACATGTAAAAAAATTAAGATGAAAATAAACTCCCCGGAACATTTCCAAACGGGCCCAAAAAGTTGATAATACAGCGTATTTGCAGGAAAAAAAATTCTCACTCGGCGGCTTTGGGCATTTCCAAACTTTTTATCGCCAACATTACTTTCTAGCAGCACAAGCTACATGTAAAAAAATTAAGAAGAAAATAAACTCACCGGAACATTTCCAAACGGGCCCAAAGAGGTGACAAACAGCGTGTTTGTAAGAAAAAAAAATTCTCCCTCAGCGGCTTTAGGCATTTCCAAACTTTTTATCATGGAAATTACTTTCTAGCAACACAAGTTACATGTAAAAAAATTAAGAAGAAAATGAACTCCCCGGAACATTTCCAAACGGGCCCAAAAAGTTGATAATACAGCGAATTTGCAGGAAAAAAAATTCTCACTCGGCGGCTTTGGGCATTTCCAAACTTTTTATCGCGATCATTACTTTCTAGCAGCACAAGCTACATGTAAAAAAATTAAGAAGAAAATAAACTCCCCGGAACATTTCCAAACGGGCCCAAAGAGATGACAAACAGCGTGTTTGTAAGAAAAAAAAATTCTCCCTCAGCGGCTTTAGGCATTTCCAAACTTTTTATCGTGGAAATTACTTTCTAGCAACACAAGCTACATGTAAAAAAATTAAGAATAAAATAAACTCCCCGGAACATTTCCAAACGGGCCCAAAAAGGTGACAAACAGCGTGTTTGTAAGAAAAAAAAATTCTCCCTCAGCGGCTTTGGGCATTTCCAAACTTTTTATCGTGGAAATTACTTTCTAGCAACACAAGCTACATGTAAAAAAATTAAGATGAAAATAAACTCCCCGGAACATTTCCAAACGGGCCCAAAATTTGATAATACAGCGTATTTGCAGGAAAAAAAATTCTCACTCGGCGGCTTTGGGCATTTCCAAACTTTTTATCGCCAACATTACTTTCTAGCAGCACAAGCTACATGTAAAAAAATTAAGAAGAAAATAAACTCCCCGGAACATTTCCAAACGGGCCCAAAGAGGTGACAAACAGCGTGTTTGTAAGAAGAAAAAATTCTCCCTCAGCGGCTTTAGGCATTTCCAAACTTTTTATCGTGGAAATTACTTCCTAGCAACACAAGCTACATGTAAAAAAATTAAGAAGAAAATGAACTCCCCAGAACATTTCCAAACGGGCCCAAAAATTTGATAATACAGCGTATTTGCAGGAAAAAAAATTCTCACTCGGCGGCTTTGGGCATTTCCAAACTTTTTATCGCGAACATTACTTTCTAGCAGCACAAGCTACATGTAAAAAAATTAAGAAGAAAATAAACTCCCCGGAACATTTCCAAACGGGCCCAAAAAGGTGACAAACAGCGTGTTTGTAAGAAAAAAAAATTCTCCCGCAGCGGCTTTGGGCATTTCCAAACTTTTTATCGTGGAAATTACTTTCTAGGAACACAAGCTACATGTAGAAAAATTAAGAAGAAAATAAACTCCCCGGAACATTTCCAAACGGGCCCAAAAAGTGGATAATACAGCGTATTTGCAGGAAAAAAAATTCTCACTCGGCGGCTTTGGGCATTTGCAAACTTTTTATAGAGATCATTACTTTCTAGCAGCACAAGCTACAAGTAAAAAAATTAAGAAGACAATATATACACCGGAACATTTCCAAACGGGCCCAAAAAGGTGACAAACAGCGTGTTTGTAAGAAAAAAATTCTCCCTCAGCGGCTTTGGGCATTTCCAAACTTTTTATCGGGGAAATTACTTTCTAGCAACACAAGCTACATGTAAAAAAATTAAGAAGAAAATAAACTACCCGGAAAATTTCCAAACGGGCCCAAAAAGTTGATAATACAGCGTATTTGCAGGAAAAAAAATTCTCACTCGGCGGCTTTGGGCATTTCCAAACTTTTTATCGCGAACATTACTTTCTAGCAGCACAAGCTACATGTAAAAAAATTAAGAAGAAAATAAACTCCCCGGAACATTTCCAAACGGGCCCAAAAATGTGACAAACAGCGTGTTTGTAAGAAAAAAAAATTCTCCCTCAGCGGCTTTGGGCATTTCCAAACTTTTTATCGTGGAAATTACTTTCTAGCAACACAAGCTACATGTAAAAAAATTAAGAAGAAAATAAACTCCCCGGAACATTTCCAAACGGGCCCAAAAAGTTGATAATGCAGCGTATTTGCAGGAAAAAAAATTCTCACTCGGCGGCTTTGGGCATTTCCAAACTTTTTATCGCGAACATTACTTTCTAGCAGCACAAGCTACATGTAAAATAATTAAGAAGAAAATTAACTCCCCGGAACATTTCCAAACGGGCCCAAAGAGGTGACAAACAGCGTGTTTGTAAGAAAAAAAAATTCTCCCTCAGCGGCTTTAGGCATTTCCAAACTTTTTATCGCGAACATTACTTTCTAGCAACACAAGCTACATGTAAAAAAATTAAGAAGAAAATAAACTCCCCGGAACATTTCCAAACGGGCCCAAAAAGTTGATAATGCAGCGTATTTGCAGGAAAAAAAATTCTCCCGCAGCGGCTTTGGGCATTTCCAAACTTTTTATCGTGGAAATTACTTTCTAGGAACACAAGCTACATGTAGAAAAATTAAGAAGAAAATAAACTCCCCGGAACATTTCCAAACGGGCCCAAAAAGTGGATAATACAGCGTATTTGCAGGAAAAAAAATTCTCACTCGGCGGCTTTGGGCATTTCCAAACTTTTTATCGCGAACATTACTTTCTAGCAGCACAAGCTACATGTAAAAAAATTAAGAAGAAAATAAATTCCCCGGAACATTTCCAAACGGGCCCAAAAAGGTGACAAACAGCGTGTTTGTAAGAAAAAAAAATTCTCCCTCAGCGGCTTTGGGCATTTCCAAACTTTTTATCGGGGAAATTACTTTCTAGCAACACAAGCTACATGTAAAAAAATTAAGAAGAAAATAAACTACCCGGAAAATTTCCAAACGGGCCCAAAAAGTTGATAATACAGCGTATTTGCAGGAAAAAAAATTCTCACTCGGCGGCTTTGGGCATTTCCAAACTTTTTATCGCGAACATTACTTTCTAGCAGCACAAGCTACATGTAAAAAAATTAAGAAGAAAATAAACTCCCCGGAACATTTCCAAACGGGCCCAAAAATGTGACAAACAGCGTGTTTGTAAGAAAAAAAAATTCTCCCTCACCGGGTTTGGGCATTTCCAAACTTTTTATCGTGGCAATTACTTTCTAGCAACACAAGCTACATGTAAAAAAATTAAGAACAAAATAACCTCGCCGGAACGTTTCCAAACGGGCCCAAAAAGTTGATAATGCAGCGTATTTGCAGGAAAAAAAATTCTCACTCGGCGGCTTTGGGCATTTCCAAACTTTTTATCGCGAACATTACTTTCTAGCAGCACAAGCTACATGTAAAATAATTAAGAAGAAAATTAACTCCCCGGAACATTTCCAAACGGGCCCAAAGAGGTGACAAACAGCGTGTTTGTAAGAAAAAAAAATTCTCCCTCAGCGGCTTTAGGCATTTCCAAACTTTTTATCGTGGAAATTACTTTCTAGCAACACAAGCTACATGTAAAAAAATTAAGAAGAAAATAAACTCCCCGGAACATTTCCAAACGGGCCCAAAAAGTTGATAATACAGCGTATTTGCAGGAAAAAAAATTCTCACTCGGCGGCTTTGGGCATTTCCAAACTTTTTATCGCGAAAATTACTTTCTAGCAGCACAAGCTACATGTAAAAAAATTATGAAGAAAATAAACTCCCGGAACATTTCCAAACGGGCCCAAAAAGGTGACAAACAGCGTGTTTGTAAGAAAAAAAAATTCTCCCTCAGCGGCTTTGGGCATTTCCAAACTTTTTATCGTGGAAATTACTTTCTAGGAACACAAGCTACATGTAGAAAAATTAAGAAGAAAATAAACTCCCCGGAACATTTCCAAACGGGCCCAAAAAGTTGATAATACAGCGTATTTGCAGGAAAAGAAATTCTCACTCGGCGGCGTTTGGCATTTCCAAACTTTTTATTGCTGAAATTATTTTATGAGCACACAAAGTACCTGTAAAAAAATTACAAACCAAATCGACTTTCTGGAAAACCCCCAAACTGCCGATTAGATAGGGGTCGTGACAAAAAAAAAAAATCTGATTCCGCGGCGTCTGGCATTTCCAAACTTTTTAAAGCTGGAATTACTTTTTGAGCATAAAAACTCCCTGTAAAAAATCTATGAACCAAATCGACTCAAAATAAAAAAACGGTCAATAATCAGTCATTTTTTATGTTTTTCATGTCCTCTTTCAATTGATATATTTATTAATATGAACAGGGGCCCACTTACGATCGTTGCACAATTTGTTTAACTTTTTTGTTTGCCAAAAACTTTAATTTGAGCCCTGGTAGGTCGGTGTGCTATGAAAATTTTTTAAGGTGGCTCCAGCGGTCTAGTAGACCTAAAGCTATGAACATTTTTTACAAAAATTCATTTACACATTCGAATCTGAAAACTAATATGATACGAAGCAGAGTTCTGAACATAACGGAAAATATTTTTGTTAGAGAATTTCCAATTTTGCAAAAGTATGTTTTGTGCATTAAAAAAAAAAAAATCAATATCAAATACAAATCTTTTTTGTTTTTCATTCAATTTTAATTTGCAAGGTCTCATTTTCTTCCTTTTTAAATTTCAGGGGAAGTCGCCGATATCAAAATTGAAAAATTTTCAAAACCTGCAAAGTTATATGCATTTGTTTGTAAAATTCAGTGACAAATCTGCAAACAATACAAACAAGATAGGTTAGCGTGCAGGCAAGCGTAGCGCGCTCTGTTTTAGAATCTAGTTCCTATTGTAAAAAGGTGATAGTGATTATTATCGAATTGAAGCTTACAGAGCCAACTTCAGAGCGTTGTCAAAAAATTTCATTTGCGAATTCAGTAGGTAAGATAGGTTCGTGTTCAGGCGCGCGTAGCACGCTCTGCTTTAGAATCTAGTACGGGTAAAAAGTAGGGGTGTACAAGTACTCGGCTTGGCGTGTTTGAACTGTATCGAGCTTTTTCTTCGAACTTGAATCGAGTACATTATACTTCGAACTGCTCGAGTCAGATTGAACTACTCGGACCAACTCGAACTACTCGAATGAAGTCGAGCTACTCGAATTAAGTAGTTCGATCTAGATAGAACCAGCTGGCTCTCTTAGTAACTTATAATATTATATACTTAATTAGCTGAATGTAATTTGTTTTTGGATTTAGCTACTACTTAGCGATAATAATTATAATTATCCTAAGATTACTTATAATTATCTATAATTTTTTATTTATAATTCTTTTATAATTTATTCACTACTATGCACTGGAAGTTGGAAGTGTTCTATAATTTCAAACCACTCGATCAAAGTTCGAACTACTCGAACTATTTCTAACTACTCAATATATCAAGTAAAACATTTGATTCGACTTGAGTTCGTCGAGTTGAGTTTATAGAGCAAATAGTTCGGATCTTCGAGTAGTCGTGCACCCCTAGTAAAAAATTACTGACATTTGTCAATACGTATTGATTAAATTTTCAGGGAAAGGCTAGCATCCTTATCTATACCTATATCATTTCCAAAGATATTCCCTAAGTATTGGTATTTGTTACTCGTAAAGAAAATTATTTTATAAACGTGAGTGTGCAACGAACCTCCACAAGTTTCCTATTTAAAAAATTACTAATACCAATGTGTACCTAAAGTATAATTTTTTTTCTGTCAACTGCTTTATATATGCGATGCAACGATGCAAACTTCAGACCCATTTATATATAAAGACAAGAAAAACACGTTTTACTAATTTGCTTACTGTTTTTATGTGATATAATCAATTTTTCTTCAAGATGAAATAGTTTCTTACAAACAAAAAGTTTTTTTATAACGGACTAATAGTATTTAATTTTAATTTTTATAAAAATGCAGCGTCGCGGAGATAATATTTTTGTTAATAGTAGGCACATCGTATCCAATCACATTTACCGAAAATTTGACAAGAGTTGATAGCCTAAAAAAGTTGGTACAGCGTTTTTTACCATATTCTGGCTGTTTTTTTTTATTAACGTTTATAAGTATAAAATTGTCTTGAGTACGCGGAGGAAATATCTAAATTCTGATGCCCCACGAGCGTATCCTTGCATTATAGTGAGTTCTATGTAGTGGAACATGTTACTGGAAGTGGATTATATAAATATTTACTTGACTTATAGTTAGCTAAATATGTGAGAACCATAGATGTATCACAGTACTATAAAAGTTATTTCCTCTCTACCTCTCGAAAAAATTAAAAATTTTTTAAAGGCACATCTGCAGGACAAAGTTTTCTTGTTCCTTAAGCCTTTCTGAATGTCAACAAAATTATTTACTTTGAAATCTAAAATTAAGAATAATTTTGTCTTTTTTCTAATCGACGACACCTTATAAATACTGGCATCTACCTATTTGATCTTTGCAAGAATAATTATCTACACTGAAATTATTACTTTAAAAGTTACAGTTTTCTAAGTGATAAACGTTATTACAATTATAACTTCCTATAATAATTTGCTACTAGCGATAATTCAAATAATATCTGAAAATATTAAATATCAATTTTTTTCAATCATCACATCAGCTTAACGTATTTCTTATAATTTTTAAATAAAAAATTAAATAGGATGACTGATGTTCCTTATTCACTTATTTACTTCAATTACAATATGCATTACGTAAAGCTGATATGATGATTAAAAAATATTGATATTTTATATTTTCAGATATTTATTGAATTATCGCCTGCAACAAATTATTATGGGAAGTTATAATTGTAATAACGATTATTCCTTAGAAAACTGTAACTTTTAAAGTAATAATTTCAGTGTAGATAATTATTCTTGCAAGATCAAAAAGGTAGATGCCAGTATTTATAAGTGTCGTCATTTAGAAAAAAGACGAAATTATCTTTAATTTTTAGATTTAAAAGTATATAATTTTTTTTCGCATTCAGAAAGGCTTAAAGAACAAGAAAGTTTGTCTAGTAGATGTGCCTTCAAAATTAAATATCTTTTCCAAGTTTCGTCATTTAAAAAAAAAGTGAAACTTCTTATTAATGCAAAATTGACTTATAAGTTTCGACGAAAAATGATACTATTAAATTGAGCTTGTACATACTTTTTTTAACATTCAGAAAAACTTTGTCCTGTAGATGTGCCTTCAAAGAAATTTTTTATTTTTATCGAGACATAAGAGGGAAATAACTTTTATAGTACTGTGACATATCTATGGTTCTCAGATATTTAGCTAAGTCAAGCAAATATTTATATAATCCACTTCCAGTAACATGTTCCACTACATAGAACTTACTATTATGCAAGGATAAGCTCATGGGACATCAGAAGAGGCCTAAATTTAGATATTTCCTCCGTACTGAAGACAATTTTATACTTTTAAACGTTGCTAAAAAAACTGCCAGAATATGGTAAAAAACGCTGTACCAATTTATTTAAGCTATCAACTCTTGTTAAATTTTCGGTAAATTTGATTTTGGATACGGTGTGCCTACTATTCACAAAAATATTATCTCCGCGATGCTGCATGTTTATCAAAATTAAAATTAAATACTATTTGTCCGTTATGAAAAAAATTTTTTGTTTTTATAATTTTCTAAAAATACGTTCTAAAGATGGGTCTGAAGTTTGCACCGTTGGAATGCAACGAAATAATTTCTTACAATTAATTTAAGTTATTAAACAATGGAAATTTCATCTAAACCTTTGTTAGAAAGTTATTTTATTTTATAAAACACTAAATCTACACACAAAATTAATATTAATTAGTATAACCATGAAGAAAAATGTTTTTTTTTTATTTCGTTGCACTCCAACGTTGCGAACTTCAGACCCATTTCTAAAGAACGTGATGTCGATGCGCCCCTCGTCGAAGAAATCATAATTTTTTCGTGGCACACATAAAGAGCGGTAAATAGGTAGGAAATATATGTAGAAAAAAGAAGAAATTTATATTTTTTTATAATTTTTTATATAATTTTTTATAATTTGAGGATATTTCCACGGGTGGGAAGAAGAAGGTTCTATCTCAACGGAGCGCGTGAAAAGGTCCTATCTCAGTAGAGTCCCACCTTCTTACGCGCTCGTCTAGAATAGGACCTTTTCACGCGATTCGCCGAGATAGAATCTTCTCCCCACCCGATGATCACTTTTGTTTTAAAGATTTTTTTCATAACGAATCCTAGTTCAATGAATTTATTTATTCAATATATCCACGACTGAGCGGAACAAGGTCGTATCTCACCGCGTGGATGAAGAACGTCGTATCTCAGCGCGCGGACGAAGAGCGTCGTATCTCACCGCGCGGACGAAGAACATCGTATCTCACCGCGCGGATGAAGAATATCGTATCTCACCGCGCGGACGATGAACGTCGTATCTCGGCGTTCTTGCGACGTACACGGCCAGTATACGGCGAGATACGATGTTTTTTGTCCGCGCGCCGAGATATTTTATCCGCGCGGAGAGATACGACGTTCTTCGTCCGGGCGGTGAGATACGACGTTCTTCGTCCGCGTGGTGAGATACGATGTTCTTTATCCGCGCGCTGAGATACGACGTTCTTCATCTGCGCAGTGAGATATGACGTTCTTCGTCCGCGCGGTGAGATACAACGTTCTTCGTCCGCGCGCTGAAATACAACCTTGTTCCGCGCAGCCGTCGATATATTCACGCGCCAATAACCATGTAAAAAATTTGTGAATTTGACTTTTGACATAAACCTTTGTATTTTTAATTTGCAATTTAATAATTACGATTTTTCCCCGTAAATGTTTTCAAATATAATTTTATATATACTTTTCAATAATGTATTTATGCAAAATCAAATATGCACATAGAATGCAATTTTATATTAAAATATATTCATTTAAAAAAATTATTTTATGTAATTTATCTATTCTAAAATATGATTTTTCAAATTATTAAAATTTCAACTCCACTAGAGTAATAAATGTGTATAATATAATAACATTTTTTTATATTATAGACTATAATTAATTATATTTCAGAGGAATATGGTGTTCTGATTACATCAAACAACTGCAAACTGTAAAATCGTTTAGGCTCATCATCCTAGCCCGTATGGATTTTGACTTGAGATTGTCGTTTTAGTTTCTTTGCGTCTAAATAAACCAATTAACGGCTTTTTTGCGCATCGCCGAATTGTTTTTTCGTGTTGTAAATCGTACTTTCGGTTATAGAGTTAAGCGATATTCTAATTATTCTCTGAATAAAAATGTTTTTTAAATTTTATCGCACCGTAAGATAATTGGAAATTTTACTCTTACTGTTGAGGTATTTGATTGTTGATTAACATTTAATCAATAATATATTAGGCCTTAGAGAGTAGGAATATGTATTATGAGAGAGTTATATATATAGTTTTCAAAAGCGCTTATAATCGGAACGTATACGAGCTCGCAACAATAACAAAGCCGACGAAAGTCGGAGCGCGGCGAAACATAAACACTCGGCCGGTCGAGCGAGCCGCAAGCTATAGGTATAGTTAGAATCTATAGCGGCCGAGCCCAGCAGTGCGAGAGCCGCGGAGAGAGAGAGAGATAGCTAGCTGCCACAGAGGCGTAGAGAGCGCAGACAACGGGCAACAGTAGAGCCTGTGCTCGAGGTGCGGCGACGGCGCGGCGCACGCCGGAGAGCCAAGCGCCTACAGTATATATAGTCTAGGAGCTGGGTACCGTCCCGTATGCAATATGTCCCCGGATAAAAACAGTTGTTTCTTATAGATTTTGACCCGTAGAATCCGAATATCGAGGTTAAAATTCGAAAAAGTGGTAGAAATTGTTTAAAATGCAATTGTTTAAACAAATAATAATAAATATTTTTTGCCCCGGAGTATTTTTTTTTCCCTAAAACTTTAGCTCATTTTAAAGAACACGTCTATTTGCAAAATCTCTATAAACTCAAAATTTGAAAAGTTATGAATTTTTGAAATTTGATTTTTACGTTTTTCTTGCAACTTTGATTAATAATAACTTTGAAAAAAATTAACTTTTTTAAAATGAAAGTTTCCTCTTATTCTTTGAGATAAAAACCACCATATTCATTTGCATTATTTTAAGTTTTCTGTTATTAACTATTTATTTCGTTATTTAACAAAAGCTAATTTTTCGATATTTCCTAGCGCTATTTCAGTATACAGTTGGAGTAATGCGCGCATTCAGGGATTTTCAAAATCATTATATTTGAAAGTTAAACCAATACTTGACAATTGGTGCGATGGCAAATCAATTTGAATGTTTAATAAATAAACAACTTATTGTTTAAACCAACAAAAAATCAATATTTAATTTAAATATAAATACATGAATAAAAATTCATAACTAAGTAAAATATAATATTATTCAAATTTATTTTTACAAGTTTCATTTTTCTGACAAAAACAGAAGGAACAGCATGGAATTGCTACTCGAACACAACAACATGAGTTTTTGATGCATGCTTTACATTGGCAGTTTGGTACAAAATCATCTATAGGTGGTAATAAAATTAAAACTTTTTGTGGAGGACCAATAATAATATTATATTTTACTTGGTTATTCATTTTTATACATGTATTTATATTTTTTATTTTAAATAAAATATTTGTTTTTAATTTAATTATTAATGTTTTATTAATGTATTAATTATTTCGTAACATTACCTTAATTTTATATTTTTGAGTAAACGAACTGTAATATATTATTATGTATTAAAAAGTCATATGTTCATCATTTTTTTTTTTTTTTAAACAATAAGTTGTTTATTTAGTAAACATTAAAATTGATTTGCCATCGCACCAATTGTCAAGTATCGGTTTAACTTTCAAATATAATGATTTTGAAAATCCCTGAATGCGCGCTTTACTCCAACTATATACTGAAATAGCCGCTAGGAAATTTTTTGTATTAGATAAAATTAAGCTTGAGAAAAGCACGCAGAAGTTGCAAACAGCAATTGACTGAAGGAGAAGGGAGGCGGGACCTACCGAGTGCGGTTGCAGCGTCGGCGGCATTGTTGTTATGTCAGCGTGCGCGTGGACTGAGTGTCTTTGCCGCTGGCGAGCCGTTTTTCAGTTTCTAGCGATTCTAGCTAGCCCAGGCGCCGCAAAAGTTTTCGCTTCTGTTTCCCTTTCTATACCGGCTGTTGCAATTGAATAAAGTAACCATCGTTTTTTATAGATTTTGATTCGTAAAATCTAAATTTCTAGTTTACAATTTATCAAAATGGCAGGAACCTTGATTTAAATGCATTTGTTTAAACAAAAACGCCATTTAAACAAATAAAAACAATCTTTTGAGATCAGAATAATTTTTTCTTGAAAATTTAGGCAATTTTAAAATTAAAATGTTGCATTCAACATATACGAAAAACCAATATTCAAAGAGTTATAGATTTTTAAAATATTAATCTTCAGTATTTAAGAGATTTTGAATAATAGTCACAAAATTAAACATCAAGTAAAAATTATTACGGTTACTTATCGTTTACCATCTAAAAAGAGATGTGCATGTTTAATATTACTTTGTATCATAAATAATTATTCACATTAATATATGAGTAAATCTCAGGAACTCTTAACTTTTTGGGAATTCCAATGTTTGAGCGCTAAAAAATGAGTTAAAGCTCAAAATGTTTGCCTTTAAAAAAAAAAGAAACAATTATAAATAAGGGTAAAGAATCTAGCTACGTACACAAAATTAAAAAAAAAGGTCGACATTCAGTCATTTTTTATGTTGTTCATGTCCCTTTCCAATCAATATATTTATTTAATGGGAACAGGAACACACTTACGATCGTTGCACAATTTGTTTAGCTTTCTTTGTTTGCCAAAACCTTTAATTTGAGCCCTGGTAGGTTGATGTGCTCTGAAAATTAGCCCAAATATAAGATTTTTAATTTTCTAAATTTTTTAAGAAATTTCAGGGGGAAAAAGTTACTGACATTTGTCAATGCGTATTTGATTAAATTTTCAAGGGGAAGCCTTTCGATATCTATATCGTGGGCAAAGATACTCCCTAAATATAGGTATTTGTTACTCGTAAAGAAAATTATTTTATAAACGTAAGTTTGCAGCGAACCTCCACAAGTTTCCTATTTAAAAAATTAGTAATGCCAATGTGTAGCTAAAGCATAATTTGTCTGTCAACTGCTTTAGAGAGAGAAGAAAACCAAGTTTTACTAATGTTTTTAATTGACATAATGAACATTTTTTCTACAAGATGCAATAGTTTCTTACAAACATGTATTATTATTATTTAAATAAAATAATTTTCTATTTAAAGCCAAGTTATACTTTTAAAATAGAAATTATCTTTTCAGTCTAAATCTGTGTCTGATTCAAAAACAATTGTTCTTTCTATGAAGACTCGATTCCTACTCTCAGAAAAGTAATTATATTTCTTCGCCCAGGATATTCCGGCATGTTCTTGTTTGTGCACATAAGGATTGTGCACATATTTATTGTGCGCAGATAGCATTGGTACATATCTATATATATAGATATATACCAATGCTAAAGTGTGCACAATTAATATGTGCACAATCCTTATGTGCACAAACAAGAACATGCCGATATTCTAGGGGTGGTTCGAGTAGTTCGAAGATTTCTGCCTATTTTTTTTTATAAAACATGAACAAAATTATATAAATGATAGAATTATGTATTAAAATCACCCACGTTTTATAACCACTACATTAATTTAGTAAACTAATAAGGTTTAAAGGCTTCGAAAACATTTATGAACTTCATGCAAACAATGAAATCTATGCACTCAAAATCGAACTTTTTTTCCGACTTTTTACTCGAAAAAAAAACTCGTAAAATACATGAGTCAAAAGTTATTGTTAAAAACTTTAAAATGAAATGAAAAGTGTTATATGAGCTTTATATATGTCCAAACATTGCAATTTCATATGCTTAAGAAATTTTTTTCACCTACATGCTATTTTTTAATGCAAAAAAGAAGAACTAAAAAAATTTCGAACTATTCGGTTACATTCCTACGATATTCCCCTCAATATTCGTAATTAATAGAAGATAATAAAAAAATGTTCCTTTGGAGAATATAATGAATTATGAGTATTTATGACGAAATTTATTAACTTTTTAATAAATTTAGTCATAATTTATTAATATTTACATTATATGTATCTTAAGTTTTATTAAAAAACAAATGAATCTTATCGATGACAAAGTAAAGAGATATGTAAGTTATTTACGTATTTGAAATTCCGAACGTTCATAATGAATGAGTCTGAAGTTTGCAATGTTGGAGTGCAACGAAATAAAAAAAAATAATTCATTTTACTTCAAGTTTATACTAAATTATATTAATTTTGCGTGTAGATTTAGTGTTTTATAGTATAAAATAACAAAGGTTTAGATAAAATTTTCATTGCTTAATAACTTAAACAATTGTAAAAAATTATTTCGTTGCATTCCAACGAGGCAAACTTCAGACCCATTATAATGAACGAAATATTAATTTATAGTTTCTAATTTTGGTTGGAATTCGTCGAAGTGGTTTTATTGGTGACTGCAAGAATGACAAACGAAAAGATACAGTTACTATCATTTTTTAAATATATTAAGTAGTCAACTTTAGCTAAATCTGAAAATGGCAAAAATCTTTATATATAATCATCTGTTTGGGGGTTTTCCGGGGAGTCGATTTGGTTCGTAATTTTTTTATAGGGAGTTCTTATGCCCAAAAAGTAATTCTAGCATTAAAAAGTTTGGAAATGCCAGACACCGAGCAGTGAGAATTTTTTTCCGTCACGACCCCTATATATCTGATTATATAATCAGCTGTTTGGGGGTTTTCCGGGGAGTCGATTTGGTTCGTAATTTTTTTACGAGTAGTTTGTGTGCTCATAAAATAATTTCAGCGATAAAAAGTTTGGAAATGCCAAGCGCCGCTGAGAGAGAATTTTTTTTCCGTCACGACTCCTATATATCAGATTATATAATTGTCTGTTTGGGGGTTTTCCGGGGAGTCGATTTGGTTCGTAATTTTTTTACGAGTAGTTTGTGTGCTCATAAAATAATTCCAGCGATAAAAAGTTTGGAAATGCCCAAAGCCGCCGAGTGAGAATTTTTTTTCCTGCAAATACGCTGTATTATCAACTTTTTGGGCCCGTTCGGAAATGTTCCGGGGAGTTTATTTTCTTCTTAATTTTTTTACATGTAGCTTGTGTTGCTAGAAAGTAATTTCCACGATAAAAAGTTTGGAAATGCCTAAAGCCGCTGAGGGAGAATTTTTTTCTTACAAACACGCTGTTTGTCACCTCTTTGGGCCCGTTTGGAAATGTTCCGGGGAGTTTATTTTCTTCTTAATTTTTTTACATGTAGCTTGTGCTGCTAGAAAGTAATGTTCGCAATAAAAAGTTTGGAAATGCCCAAAGCCGCCGAGTGAGAATTTCTTTTCCTGCAAATACGCTGTATTATCAACTTTTTGGGCCCGTTTGGAAATGTTCCGGGGAGTTTATTTTCTTCTTAATTTTTTTACATGTAGCTTGTGTTGCTAGAAAGTAATTTCCACGATAAAAAGTTTGGAAATGCCGAGAGCCGCTGATGGAGAATTTTTTTTTCTTACAAACACGCTGTTTGTCACCTTTTTGGGCCCGTTTGGAAATGTTCCGGGGAGTTTATTTTCTTCTTAATTTTTTTACATGTAGCTTGTGCTGCTAGAAAGTAATGTTCGCGATAAAAAGTTTGGAAATGCCCAAAGCCGCCAAGTGAGAATTTTTTTTCCTGCAAATACGCTGTATTATCAACTTTTTGGGCCCGTTTGGAAATGTTCCGGGGAGTTTATTTTCTTCTTAATTTTTTTACATGTAGCTTGTGTTGCTAGAAAGTAATTTCCACGATAAAAAGTTTGGAAATGCCCAAAGCCGCTGAGGGAGAATTTTTTTTTCTTACAAACACGCTGTTTGTCACCTTTTTGGGCCCGTTTGGAAATGTTCCGGGGAATTTATTTTCTTCTTAATTTTTTTACATGTAACTTGTGCTGCTAGAAAGTAATGTTCGCGATAAAAAGTTTGGAAATGCCCAAAGCCGCCGAGTGAGAATTTTTTTTCCTGCAAATACGCTGTATTATCAAATTTTTGGGCCCGTTTGGAAATGTTCCGGGGAGTTTATTTTCATCTTAATTTTTTTACATGTAGCTTGTGTTGCTAGAAAGTAATTTCCACGATAAAAAGTTTGGAAATGCCCAAAGCCGCTGAGGGAGAATTTTTTTTTTCTTACAAACACGCTGTTTGTCACCTTTTTGGGCCCGTTTGGAAATGTTCCGGGGAGTTTATTTTCTTCTTAATTTTTTTACATGTAGCTTGTGTTGCTAGAAAGTAATTTCCACGATAAAAAGTTTGGAAATGCCTAAAGCCGCTGAGGGAGAATTTTTTTTTACAAACACGCTGTTTGTCACCTTTTTGGGCCCGTTTGGAAATGTTCCGGGGAGTTTATTTTCTTCTTAATTTTTTTACATGTAGCTTGTGCTGCTAGAAAGTAATGTTCGCGATAAAAAGTTTGGAAATGCCCAAAGCCGCCGAGTGAGAATTTTTTTTCCTGTAAATACGCTGTATTATCAACTTTTTGGGCCCGTTTGGAAATGTTCCGGGGAGTTTATTTTCATCATAATTTTTTTACATGTAGCTTGTGTTGCAAGAAAGTAATTTCCACGATAAAAAGTTTGGAAATGCCCAAAGCCGCTGAGGGAGAATTTTTTTTTTCTTACAAACACGCTGTTTGTCACCTTTTTGGGCCCGTTTGGAAATGTTCCGGGGAGTTTATTTTCTTCTTAATTTTTTACATGTAGCTTGTGCTGCTAGAAAGTAATGTTCGCGATAAAAAGTTTGGAAATGCCCAAAGCCGCCGAGTGAGAATTTTTTTTCCTGCAAATACGCTGTATTATCAACTTTTTGGGCCCGTTCGGAAATGTTCCGGGGAGTTTATTTTCTTCTTAATTTTTTTACATGTAGCTTGTGTTGCTAGAAAGTAATTTCCACGATAAAAAGTTTGGAAATGCCTAAAGCCGCTGAGGGAGAATTTTTTTTTCTTACAAACACGCTGTTTGTCACCTCTTTGGGCCCGTTTGGAAATGTTCCGGGGAGTTTATTTTCTTCTTAATTTTTTTACATGTAGCTTGTGCTGCTAGAAAGTAATGTTCGCAATAAAAAGTTTGGAAATGCCCAAAGCCGCCGAGTGAGAATTTCTTTTCCTGCAAATACGCTGTATTATCAACTTTTTGGGCCCGTTTGGAAATGTTCCGGGGAGTTTATTTTCTTCTTAATTTTTTTACATGTAGCTTGTGTTGCTAGAAAGTAATTTCCACGATAAAAAGTTTGGAAATGCCCAAAGCCGCTGAGGGAGAATTTTTTTTTTCTTACAAACACGCTGTTTGTCACCTTTTTGGGCCCGTTTGGAAATGTTCCGGGAGTTTATTTTCTTCTTAATTTTTTTACATGTAGCTTGTGCTGCTAGAAAGTAATGTTCGCGATAAAAAGTTTGGAAATGCCCAAAGCCGCCAAGTGAGAATTTTTTTCCTGCAAATACGCTGTATTATCAACTTTTTGGGCCCGTTTGGAAATGTTCCGGGAGTTTATTTTCTTCTTAATTTTTTTACATGTAGCTTGTGTTGCTAGAAAGTAATTTCCACGATAAAAAGTTTGGAAATGCCCAAAGCCGCTGAGGGAGAATTTTTTTTCTTACAAACACGCTGTTTGTCACCTTTTTGGGCCCGTTTGGAAATGTTCCGGGAATTTATTTTCTTCTTAATTATTTTACATGTAACTTGTGCTGCTAGAAAGTAATGTTCGCGATAAAAAGTTTGGAAATGCCCAAAGCCGCCGAGTGAGAATTTTTTTCCTGCAAATACGCTGTATTATCAAATTTTTGGGCCCGTTTGGAAATGTTCCGGGAGTTTATTTTCATCTTAATTTTTTACATGTAGCTTGTGTTGCTAGAAAGTAATTTCCACGATAAAAAGTTTGGAAATGCCCAAAGCCGCTGAGGGAGAATTTTTTTCTTACAAACACGCTGTTTGTCACCTTTTTGGGCCCGTTTGGAAATGTTCCGGGGAGTTTATTTTCTTCTTAATTTTTTTACATGTAGCTTGTGTTGCTAGAAAGTAATTTCCACGATAAAAAGTTTGGAAATGCCTAAAGCCGCTGAGGGAGAATTTTTTTTTCTTACAAACACGCTGTTTGTCACCTTTTTGGGCCCGTTTGGAAATGTTCCGGGGAGTTTATTTTCTTCTTAATTTTTTTACATGTAGCTTGTGCTGCTAGAAAGTAATGTTCGCGATAAAAAGTTTGGAAATGCCCAAAGCCGCCGAGTGAGAATTTTTTTTCCTGTAAATACGCTGTATTATCAACTTTTTGGGCCCGTTTGGAAATGTTCCGGGGAGTTTATTTTCATCATAATTTTTTTACATGTAGCTTGTGTTGCAAGAAAGTAATTTCCACGATAAAAAGTTTGGAAATGCCCAAAGCCGCTGAGGGAGAATTTTTTTTTTCTTACAAACACGCTGTTTGTCACCTTTTTGGGCCCGTTTGGAAATGTTCCGGTGAGTTTATTTTCTTCTTAATTTTTTTACATGTAGCTTGTGCTGCTAGAAAGTAATGTTCGCGATAAAAAGTTTGGAAATGCCCAAAGCCGCCAAGTGAGAATTTTTTTTCCTGCAAATACGCTGTATTATCAACTTTTTGGGCCCGTTTGGAAATGTTCCGGGGAGTTTATTTTCTTCTTAATTTTTTTACATGTAGCTTGTGTTGCTAGAAAGTAATTTCCACGATAAAAAGTTTGGAAATGCCCAAAGCCGCTGAGGGAGAATTTTTTTTTCTTACAAACACGCTGTTTGTCACCTTTTTGGGCCCGTTTGGAAATGTTCCGGGAGTTTATTTTCTTCATAATTTTTTTACATGTAGCTTGTGCTGCTAGAAAGTAATGTTCGCGATAAAAAGTTTGGAAATGCCCAAAGCCGCCGAGTGAGAATTTTTTTTCCTGCAAATACGCTGTATTATCAACTTTTTGGGCCCGTTTGGAAATGTTCCGGGGAGTTTATTTTCTTCTTAATTTTTTTACATGTAGCTTGTGTTGCTAGAAAGTAATTTCCACGATAAAAAGTTTGGAAATGCCCAAAGCCGCTGAGGGAGAATTTTTTTTTCTTACAAACACGCTGTTTGTCACGTTTTTGGGCCCGTTTGGAAATGTTCCGGGGAGTTTATTTTCTTCTTAATTTTTTTACATGTAGCTTGTGCTGCTAGAAAGTAATGTTCGCGATAAAAAGTTTGGAAATGCCCAAAGCCGCCGAGTGAGAATTTTTTTCCTGCAAATACGCTGTATTATCAACTTTTTGGGCCCGTTTGGAAATGTTCCGGGGAGTTTATTTTCTTCTTAATTTTTTTACATGTAGCTTGTGTTGCTAGAAAGTAATTTCCACGATAAAAAGTTTGGAAATGCCCAAAGCCGCTGAGGGAGAATTTTTTTTTCCTGCAAATACGCTGTATTATCAAATTTTTGGGCCCGTTTGGAAATGTTCCGGGGAGTTTATTTTCTTCTTAATTTTTTTACATGTAGCTTGTGTTGCTAGAAAGTAATTTCCACGATAAAAAGTTTGGAAATGACCAAAGCCGCTGAGGGAGAATTTTTTCTTACAAACACGCTGTTTGTCACCTTTTTGGCCCGTTTGGAAATGTTCCGGGAATTTATTTTCTTCTTAATTTTTTTACATGTAACTTGTGCTGCTAGAAAGTAATGTTCGCGATAAAAAGTTTGGAAATGCCCAAAGCCGCCGAGTGAGAATTTTTTTCCTGCAAATACGCTGTATTATCAACTTTTTTGGCCCGTTTGGAAATGTTCCGTGGAGTTTATTTTCTTCTTAATTTTTTTACATCTAGCTTGTTTTGCTAGAAAGTAATTTCCACGATAAAAAGTTTGGAAATGCCCAAAGCCGCTGAGGGAGAATTTTTTTTTTCTTACAAACACGCTGTTTGTCACCTTTTTGGGCCCGTTTGGAAATGTTCCGGGGAGTTTATTTTCTTCTTAATTTTTTTACATGTAGCTTGTGCTGCTAGAAAGTAATGTTCGCGATAAAAAGTTTGGAAATGCCCAAAGCCGCCGAGTGAGAATTTTTTTTCCTGCAAATACGCTGTACTATCAACTTTTTGGGCCCGTTTGGAAATGTTCCTGGGAGTTTATTTTCTTCTTCATTTTTTTACATGTAGCTTGTGCTGCTAGAAAGTAATGTTCGCGATAAAAAGTTTGGAAATGCCCAAAGCCGCCGTGTGAGAATTTTTTTTTCTGCAAATACGCTGTATTATCAAATTTTGGGCCCGTTTGGAAATGTTCCGGGGAGTTTATTTTCTTCTTAATTTCTTTACATGTAGCTTGTGTAGCTAGAAAGTAATTTCCACGATAAAAAGTTTGGAAATGCCCAAAGCCGCTGAGGGAGAATTTTTTTTTTCTTACAAACACGCTGTTTGTCACCTTTTTGGGCCCGTTTGGAAATGTTCCGCGGAGTTTATTTTCTTCTTAATTTTTTTACATGTAGCTTGTGCTGCTAGAAAGTAATGTTCGCGATAAAAAGTTTGGAAATGCCCAAAGCCGCCAAGTGAGAATTTTTTTTCCTGCAAATGCGCTGTATTATCAACTTTTTGGGCCCGTTTGGAAATGTTCCGGGGAGTTTATTTTCTTCTTAATTTTTTTACATGTAACTTGTGCTGCTAGAAAGTAATGTTCGCGATAAAAAGTTTGGAAATGCCCAAAGTCGCCGAGTGAGAATTTTTTTTCCTGCAAATACGCTGTATTATCAACTTTTTGGGCCCGTTTGGAAATGTTCCGCGGAGTTTATTTTCTTCTTAATTTTTTTACATGTAGCTTGTGCTGCTAGAAAGTAATGTTCGCGATAAAAAGTTTGGAAATGCCCAAAGCCGCCGAGTGAGAATTTTTTTTCCTGCAAATACGCTGTATTATCAACTTTTTGGGCCCGTTTGGAAATGTTCCGGGGAGTTTATTTTCTTCTTAATTTTTTTACATGTAGCTTGTGTTGCTAGAAAGTAATTTCCACGATAAAAAGTTTGGAAATGCCTAAAGCCGCTGAGGGAGAATTTTTTTTTCTTACAAACACGCTGTTTGTCACCTCTTTGGGCCCGTTTGGAAATGTTCCGGGGAGTTTATTTTCTTCTTAATTTTTTTACATGTAGCTTGTGCTGCTATAAAGTAATGTTCGCGATAAAAAGTTTGGAAATGCCCAAAGCCGCCGAGTGAGAATTTTTTTTCCTGCAAATACGCTGTATTATCAAATTTTTGGGCCCGTTTGGAAATGTTCCGGGGAGTTTATTTTCTTCTTAATTTTTTTACATGTAGCTTGTGTTGCTAGAAAGAAATTTCCACGATAAAAAGTTTGGAAATGCCCAAAGCAGCTGAGGGAGAATTTTTTTTTCTTACAATCACGCTGTTTGTCACCTTTTTGGGCCCGTTTGGAAATGTTCCGGGGAGTTTATTTTCTTCTTAATTTTTTTACATGTAGCTTGTGCTGCTAGAAAGTAATGTTCGCGATAAAAAGTTTGGAAATGCCCAAAGCCGCCGAGTGAGATTTTTTTTTCCTGCAAATACGCTGTATTATCAACTTTTTGGGCCCGTTTGGAAATGTTCCGCGGAGTTTATTTTCTTCTTAATTTTTTTACATGTAGCTTGTGTTGCTAGAAAGTAATTTCCACGATAAAAAGTTTGGAAATGCCCAAAGCCGCTGAGGGAGAATTTTTTTTCCTGCAAATACGCTGTATTATCAACTTTTTGGGCCCGTTTGGAAATGTTCCGGGGAGTTTATTTTCTTCTTAATTTTTTTACATGTAGCTTGTGTTCCTAGAAAGTAATTTCCACGATAAAAAGTTTGGAAATGACCAAAGCCGCTGAGGGAGAATTTTTTTCTTACAAACACGCTGTTTGTCACCTTTTTGGGCCCGTTTGGAAATGTTCCGGGGAATTTATTTTCTTCTTAATTTTTTTACATGTAACTTGTGCTGCTAGAAAGTAATGTTCGCGATAAAAAGTTTGGAAATGCCCAAAGCCGCCGAGTGAGAATTTTTTTTCCTGCAAATACGCTGTATTATCAACTTTTTGGGCCCGTTTGGAAATGTTCCGGGGAGTTTATTTTCTTCTTAATTTTTTTACATGTAGCTTGTGTTGCTAGAAAGTAATTTCCACGATAAAAAGTTTGGAAATGCCCAAAGCCGCTGAGGGAGAATTTTTTTTTCTTACAAACACGCTGTTTGTCACCTTTTTGGGCCCGTTTGGAAATGTTCCGGGAGTTTATTTTCTTCTTAATTTTTTTACATGTAGCTTGTGCTGCTAGAAAGTAATGTTCGCGATAAAAAGTTTGGAAATGCCCAAAGCCGCCGAGTGAGAATTTTTTTTCCTGCAAATACGCTGTACTATCAACTTTTTGGGCCCGTTTGGAAATGTTCCTGGGAGTTTATTTTCTTCTTCATTTTTTTACATGTAGCTTGTGCTGCTAGAAAGTAATGTTCGCGATAAAAAGTTTGGAAATGCCCAAAGCCGCCGTGTGAGAATTTTTTTTTCTGCAAATACGCTGTATTATCAAATTTTGGGCCCGTTTGGAAATGTTCCGGGGAGTTTATTTTCTTCTTAATTTCTTTACATGTAGCTTGTGTAGCTAGAAAGTAATTTCCACGATAAAAAGTTTGGAAATGCCCAAAGCCGCTGAGGGAGAATTTTTTTTTTCTTACAAACACGCTGTTTGTCACCTTTTTGGGCCCGTTTGGAAATGTTCCGCGGAGTTTATTTTCTTCTTAATTTTTTTACATGTAGCTTGTGCTGCTAGAAAGTAATGTTCGCGATAAAAAGTTTGGAAATGCCCAAAGCCGCCAAGTGAGAATTTTTTTTCCTGCAAATACGCTGTATTATCAACTTTTTGGGCCCGTTTGGAAATGTTCCGGGGAGTTTATTTTCTTCTTAATTTTTTTACATGTAACTTGTGCTGTTAGAAAGTAATGTTCGCGATAAAAAGTTTGGAAATGCCCAAAGTCGCCGAGTGAGAATTTTTTTTCCTGCAAATACGCTGTATTATCAACTTTTTGGGCCCGTTTGGAAATGTTCCGCGGAGTTTATTTTCTTCTTAATTTTTTTACATGTAGCTTGTGCTGCTAGAAAGTAATGTTCGCGATAAAAAGTTTGGAAATGCCCAAAGCCGCCGAGTGAGAATTTTTTTTCCTGCAAATACGCTGTATTATCAACTTTTTGGGCCCGTTTGGAAATGTTCCGGGGAGTTTATTTTCTTCTTAATTTTTTTACATGTAGCTTGTGTTGCTAGAAAGTAATTTCCACGATAAAAAGTTTGGAAATGCCCAAAGCCGCTGAGGGAGAATTTTTTTTTTCTTACAAACACGCTGTTTGTCACCTTTTTGGGCCCGTTTGGAAATGTTCCGGGGTGTTTATTTTCTTCTTAATTTTTTTACATGTAGCTTGTGCTGCTAGAAAGTAATGTTCGCGATAAAAAGTTTGGAAATGCCCAAAGCCGCCGAGTGAGAATTTTTTTTCCTGCAAATACGCTGTATTATCAACTTTTTGGGCCCGTTTGGAAATGTTCCGTGGAGTTTATTTTCTTCTTCATTTTTTTACATGTAGCTTGTGCTGCTAGAAAGTAATGTTCGCGATAAAAAGTTTGGAAATGCCCAAAGCCGCCGTGTGAGAATTTTTTTTTCTTACAAACACGCTGTATTATCAACTTTTTGGGCCCGTTTGGAAATGTTCCGGGGAGTTTATTTTCTTCTTAATTTTTTTACATGTAGCTTGTGTTGCTAGAAAGTAATTTCCACGATAAAAAGTTTGGAAATACCTAAAGCCGCTGAGGGAGAATTTTTTTTTCTTACAAACACGCTGTTTGTCACCTCTTTGGGCCCGTTTGGAAATGTTCCGGGGAGTTTATTTTCTTCTTAATTTTTTTACATGTAGCTTGTGCTGCTATAAAGTAATGTTCGCGATAAAAAGTTTGGAAATGCCCAAAGCCGCCGAGTGAGAATTTTTTTTCCTGCAAATACGCTGTATTATCAAATTTTTGGGCCCGTTTGGAAATGTTCCGGGGAGTTTATTTTCTTCTTAATTTTTTTACATGTAGCTTGTGTTGCTAGAAAGAAATTTCCACGATAAAAAGTTTGGAAATGCCCAAAGCAGCTGAGGGAGAATTTTTTTTTCTTACAATCACGCTGTTTGTCACCTTTTTGGGCCCGTTTGGAAATGTTCCGGGGAGTTTATTTTCTTCTTAATTTTTTTACATGTAGCTTGTGCTGCTAGAAAGTAATGTTCGCGATAAAAAGTTTGGAAATGCCCAAAGCCGCCGAGTGAGATTTTTTTTTCCTGCAAATACGCTGTATTATCAACTTTTTGGGCCCGTTTGGAAATGTTCCGGGGAGTTTATTTTCTTCTTAATTTTTTTACATGTAGCTTGTGTTGCTAGAAAGTAATTTCCACGATAAAAAGTTTGGAAATGCCTAAAGCCGCTGAGGGAGAATTTTTTTTCTTACAAACACGCTGTTTGTCACCTCTTTGCGCCCGTTTGGAAATGTTCCGGGGAGTTTATTTTTTTCTTAATTTTTTTACATGTAGCTTGTGCTGCTATAAAGTAATGTTCGCGATAAAAAGTTTGGAAATGCCCAAAGCCGCCGAGTGAGAATTTTTTTCCTGCAAATACGCTGTATTATCAACTTTTTGGGCCCGTTTGGAAATGTTCCGGGAGTTTATTTTCTTCTTAATTTTTTACATGTAGCTTGTGTTGCTAGAAAGTAATTTCCACGATAAAAAGTTTGGAAATGCCCAAAGCCGCTGAGGGGGAATTTTTTTTTTGTTACAAACACGCTGTTTGTCACCTTTTTGGGCCCGGTTGGAAATGTTCCGGGAGTTTATTCTCTTCTTAATTTTTTTACATGTAGCTTGTGCTGCTAGAAAGTAATGTTCGCGATAAAAAGTTTGGAAATGCCCAAAGCCGCCGAGTGAGAATTTTTTTTCCTGCAAATACGCTGTATTATCAACTTTTTGGGCCCGTTTGGAAATGTTCCGGGGAGTTTATTTTCTTCTTCATTTTTTTACATGTAGCTTGTGCTGCTAGAAAGTAATGTTCGCGATAAAAAGTTTGGAAATGCCCAAAGCCGCCGAGTGAGAATTTTTTTTCCTGCAAATACGCTGTATTATCAACTTTTTGGGCCCGTTTGGAAATTTTCCGGGGAGTTTATTTTCTTCTTAATTTTTTTACATGTAGCTTGTGTTGCTAGAAAGTAATTTCCAAGATAAAAAGTTTGGAAATGCCCAAAGCCGCTGAGGGAGAATTTTTTTTTCTTACAAACACGCTGTTTGTCACCTCTTTGGGCCCGTTTGGAAATGTTCCGGGGAGTTTATTTTCTTCTTAATTTTTTTACATGTAGCTTGTGCTGCTATAAAGTAATGTTCGCGATAAAAAGTTTGGAAATGCCCAAAGCCGCCGAGTGAGAATTTTTTTTCCTGCAAATACGCTGTATTATCAACTTTTTGGGCCCGGTTGGAAATGTTCCGGGGAGTTTATTTTCATCTTAATTTTTTTACATGTAGCTTGTGTTGCTAGAAAGTAATTTCCACGATAAAAAGTTTGGAAATGCCCAAAGCCGCTGAGGGAGAATTTTTTTTTCTTACAAACACGCTGTTTGTCACCTTTTTGGGCCCGTTTGGAAATGTTCCGGGGAGTTTATTTTCTTCTTAAATTTTTTACATGTAGCTTGTGCTGCTAGAAAGTAATGTTCGCGATAAAAAGTTTGGAAATGCCCAAAGCCGCCGAGTGAGAATTTTTTTTCCTGCAAATACACTGTATTATCAACTTTTTGGGCCCGTTTGGAAATGTTCCGGGGAGTTTATTTTCTTCTTAATTTTTTTACATGTAGCTTGTGTTGCTAGAAAGTAATTTCCACGATAAAAAGTTTGGAAATGCCTAAAGCCGCTGAGGGAGAATTTTTTTTTCTTACAAACACGCTGTTTGTCACCTCTTTGGGCCCGTTTGGAAATGTTCCGGGGACTTTATTTTCTTCTTAATTTTTTTACATGTAGCTTGTGCTGCTATAAAGTAATGTTCGCGATAAAAAGTTTGGAAATGCCCAAAGCCGCCGAGTGAGAATTTTTTTTCCTGCAAATACGCTGTATTATCAACTTTTTGGGCCCGTTTGGAAATGTTCCGGGGAGTTTATTTTCTTCTTAATTTTTTTACATGTAGCTTGTGTTGCTAGAAAGTAATTTCCACGATAAAAAGTTTGGAAATGCCCAAAGCCGCTGAGGGAGAATTTTTTTTTCTTACAATCACGCTGTTTGTCACCTTTTTGGGCCCGTTTGGAAATGTTCCGGGAGTTTATTTTCTTCTTAATTTTTTTACATGTAGCTTGTGCTGCTAGAAAGTAATGTTCGCGATAAAAAGTTTGGAAATGCCCAAAGCCGCCGAGTGAGAATTTTTTTTCCTGCAAATACGCTGTATTATCAACTTTTTGGGCCCGTTTGGAAATGTTCCGGAGAGTTTATTTTCTTCTTAATTTTTTTACATGTAGCTTGTGTTACTAGAAAGTAATTTCCACGATAAAAAGTTTGGAAATGCCCAAAGCCGCTGAGGGAGAATTTTTTTTCTACAAACACGCTGTTTGTCACCATTTTGGGCCCGTTTGGAAATGTTCCGGGAGTTTATTTTCTTCTTAATTTTTTACATGTAGCTTGTGCTGCTAGAAAGTAATGTTCGCGATAAAAAGTTTGGAAATGCCCAAAGCCGCCGAGTGAGAATTTTTTTCCTGCAAATACGCTGTATTATCAACTTTTTGGGCCCGTTTGGAAATGTTCCGGGAGTTTATTTTCTTCTTAATTTTTCTACATGTAGCTTGTGTTCCTAGAAAGTAATTTCCACGATAAAAAGTTTGGAAATGCCCAAAGCCGCTGAGGGAGAATTTTTTTTTCTTACAAACACGCTGTTTGTCACCTTTTTGTGCCCGTTTGGAAATGTTCCGGGGAGTTTATTGTCTTCTTAATTTTTTTACATGTAGCTTGTGTTCCTAGAAAGTAATTTCTACAATAAAAAGTTTGGAAAATCTCAAAGCCGCCGAGGGAGAATTTTTTTTTATTGCATTTTTACATCTACCCTGTATAATCACCCGTTTGGGGTGGTTTTGGGGGTGGGGATAATTTGATATCGGTTTATATCAATTATTTTTGATGAATTCTTGTGTTATTTACAATATCTGGTGTCATTCTCCCTGAGAAATTTGATTTTAGAAAAATGGAATTTTCGTTCTCTTAGGTTGTCTTACGAATTCCGTGTTAGGGGTGGGGGTAGTTTGGAATTGATTTATTTTGATCAATTTTCATGTATTCTTCCATTATTTGCAGTATATTATGCTATTCATGTGGAAAAAAGGTGTTTTTCGAAAATCGAATTTTCGTTGGATCGCAACGTTGCAATCTTTAAACCCATGGGGGTTTTCCGGGGAGTCAATTTGGTTCGTAATTTTTTTATAGCGAGTTCTTATGCTCAAACAGTAATTCCAGCATTAAAAAGTTTGGAAATGCCAGACACCGAGCAGTGAGAATTTTTTTTCCGTCACGACCCCTATATATCTGATTATATAATCAGCTGTTTGGGGGTTTTTCGGGGAGTCGATTTGGTTCGTAATTTTTTTACATGGAGTTTTTATGCTCAAAAAGTAATTCCAGCTTTAAAAAGTTTGGAAATGCCAGACACCGAGCAGTGAGAATTTTTTTTGCGTCATGACGCCTATATATCTGATTATATAATCAGCTGTTTGGGGGTTTTCCGGGGAGTCGATTTGGTTCGTAATTTTTTTACGAGTAGTTTGTGTGCTCATAAAATAATTCCAGCAATAAAAAGTTTGGAAATGCTAAACGCCGCTGAGAGAGAATTTTTTTTCGGTCACAACCCCTATATATCTGATTATATAATCTGCTGTTTAGGGGGTTTCCGGGTAGTCGATTTGGTTCGTAATTTTTTTACAGGGAGTTTTTATGCTCAAAAAGTAATTCCAGCTTTAAAAAGTTTGGAAATGCCAGACACCGTGCAGTGAGAATTTTTTTTCCGTCTCGACCCCTATATATCTGATTATATAATCAGCTGTTTGGGGGTTTTCCGGGGAGTCGATTTGGTTCGTAATTTTTTTACGAGTAGTTTGTGTGCTCATAAAATAATTCCAGCAATAAAAAGTTTGGAAATACCAAACGCCGCGGAGAGAGAATTTTTTTTCCGTTACTACCCCTATATAATCAGCTTTTTGGGGGTGTTCCGGGAGTCGATTTGGTTCCTAATTTTTTTGCGGGTATTTTGTATCCTCAGAAAATAATTCCAGCAATAAAAAGTTTGGAAATACCAAACGCCGCGGAGAGAGAATTTTTTTCCGTTACTACCCCTATATAATCAGCTTTTTGGGGTGTTCCGGGAGTTGATTTGGTTCCTAATTTTTTGCGGGTATTTTGTATCCTCGGAAAATAATTCCAGCAATAAAAAGTTTGGAAATACCAAACGCCGCGGAGAGAGAATTTTTTTCCGTTACTACCCCTATATAATCAGCTTTTTGGGGGTGTTCCGGGAGTCGATTTGGTTCCTAATTTTTTTCGGGTATTTTGTATCCTCAGAAAATAATTCCAGCAATAAAAAGTTTGGAAATACCAAACGCCGCGGAGAGAGAATTTTTTTTCCGTTACTACCCCTATATAATCAGCTTTTTGGGGGTGTTCCGGGGAGTCGATTTGGTTCCTAATTTTTTTTCGGGTATTTTATATCCTCAGAAAATAATTCCAGCAATAAAAAGTTTGGAAATACCAAACGCCGCGGAGAGAGAATTTTTTTCCGTTACTACCCCTATATAATCAGCTTTTTGGGGGTGTTCCGGGAGTCGATTTGGTTCCTAATTTTTTTTCGGGTATTTTGTATCCTCAGAAAATAATTCCAGCAATAAAAAGTTTGGAAATACCAAACGCCGCGAAGAGAGAATTTTTTTCTCTTAGGTCATCTTACGAATTCCGTGTTAGGGGTGGGGGGTAGTTTGGAATTGATTTATTTTAATCAATTTTGATGTATTCTTCCATTATTTGTAGTACATTATATCATCCATGTGGAAAAAAGTGGTTTTTCGAAAATCGAATTTTCGTTGGATCGCAACGTTGCAAACTTCAAACCCATGAATGTCGAAAAGTCCAATGGAACGTTAAAAAAAAAATTGGGAACTCTCCAAGCAATAGAATAGCAGGTACGTTTCAATCTATTTATTGATCTATGTACTTATTTAAAATTCCATATGTTGATAAAATTTTCATCTATACATCTAAAATTTATTTTTGTTTAGGTTCGTCAAAGTCAAGTGATGTAGGATATAACACCGGTGCTGAAGTAATTTGAAAATTTATACATATATAATTTTTACAAATATATAATTCAATTGTAAATTATAACGTTACAAATTATTTATTTTTTCAGAATAGTAAGATGGTAACGTCAACACCAAGTATGAGTACAGAAAGTGAGCCTTGTTCTCCTATTTCTAGTGGAGTTATTAGCAACAGTAAAAAGTATAAAAGAAAATTATTTGATCTTCAGAACCAAGTTTCACCTAAAAAGCTTAAATCAGATGATAAGGGTAAAGACTTCAAGAAATTGAGTTATAAAATAGTAGAAGGTAAAAAGGTTAATATTTTATTCATTTATTCAAATATTTATACCCACACTTACACACATATACACACAACTACATGGACAAACATTTTTTAGATCTATAGTATAAGTCAAAAATTTTTATTTTTTTAAAGATGGACATGTGTTCCCTTGGAGAAGGAATAGAAATAACTACTGTTAAATGGGATAAGGCTATTAAACAGAAAACAATAAGTAGATTCTCAAAGGAAATATTAAAAAGCATTTATACGCCACAAGAATTATCAAAACGTTCTATTTCTGGTAACAAAGCTTGTAAGACACCAAAGAGTCAACACTCACGGCAGCAAATTTCGCCAAAAAAATATAATGCTGTAATGAGTAAGTATAATATAAAACATCTCAATTCAATATTAATAATCTATACTTTTTACAATACTCATTATATGTACTTTTATGAATTATATTTTTCAAATTATTTTAGGATGCGCATTACTATATTAGAAAAAAAAACCGTTATTCAGAAAGGATCAAAAGAGTGCAGCAAAGATTTATTAATAGAATTAATCACTACATAACCGAGGAAATAAATGATACCATTAAAAAAATTCGTAAGCAAGAAGGTAAGTTGCATTCATAAATGAAATTCCATGTATTTTTTATAATGTTTTATTCTTTTTTGAAATTTCTTGTGCAGATATAATAGTTGCGCCAAAGAAACGGAATAAAGGTGAGGGTAAACAAAAGGACACTAAGAAAAACGAGGGAAACGTGACTGAAGAAGAGACTGACTAAAAAGAAAATGAAGAAATAATAGATAACAAGGAGAAACATGATACGGTAGACGGTGAAGAAACCGATACTGAATAAGAAGAGAAAAATAAAATTAGATTTTAAAATTAATAATATTAATAGAGATAGGGTTAATTTATTATGTACTTGTACATATACTATTTTTTCTTATGAAATTAATGTAGATTTTCATGAAAGATTAAAAGTATGCCAAGCCAGTATGAAATTAAAAAAAATATAAATTTCTATTGTAAAAATTTTTATATTATACAATGTTTTGCTTAGTTTATATTTTTGCCTTCATTTTAAAAATGTTCATACTAGCTTTGCTTTTGACTTTTATCTTTCTTCGTTTAGAATTATACTGCCAAAGATAAATTCTAAGTTTTGATGTTAACTGTCTTTGCGAAGTTATAATATTATAAGTGATTTGTAACAAAAAATCCTTCGTTTTTATATTACTTTCTAAATTCATTTTATGAACCATTTTTTTGTTTCTTTGGAAGATTTGATTCCGACTTGATTTATGACAAATCACTTTTTTCATGTTTGATGGTATTACCAAAGATACTTTTTGAATTTCTTTATGCGTTTTCTAATGTTAGTGTTAATCTATAATATATTATACATGATGTTAATGTATCAAGTTGTTTAACATAAACTCCAGAGTCAAGCCAGTATATTATTTTGAGAAAAATAATAAATCATTATGTATTTGTTTTATTTTCCATTTTTAGTTAATCAATATTTAATATTGATGTTTTTTAGTTTCTTAATTTAATTAAATGTTTGAATATAAAAAACATAAACTCAAATAAACCCAGTTCAAAGAAAAATTTGGTGTCTTATTACATCCATATAAAATCCATGCTATAAGAGTCTGTTTGGGAAATATCAAGTTTTGAATTTCCGCGGTTGCGCGACTGAGGGATAACTCAGCAGGCGGCCGCGCGACGGCAGCACTCAGCAGCTGTTCTCTGCGGAACAGCTAAATCGCTATACTGATTAGCCGAGTATGGCAAAACTCATGCTGTCTCTCTCATGCTTACACATGTAAATGAGAGAGACGGTGATTTGACTCACTCCTCGGTAACAACGAGACGAGGAAGAAGACGGAAGTGCTCTCTTAATTCTCACACTCAGTTAGTATCCATGTAATGGTTCGCCTCGTGGAAAAACTCACGGTACTTTGGCTCTCAGTAGATACACTCAAACCTCTCACTAAAAGTCTCTCTCAGTAATGGTCTACCACGAGGGAAATCTACTGTGCCGGCGATTCTCATGTGATGGAGCTCTCTCTCTCTCGGTCAACTCACTCTGTGTAGCGGTTCGTCTCGTAGAGAAACTCACTGTGCACATTCGGCGATTCTCAAGTGAAAAATTCAAGTGTAGTGTCTCTCACTCTCTCAATATGGACTGCTGCTCGGCAACATCTCATACGGCGTCGTCTAGCACGGCAAGTTTTCACGCAGCAGTGTCTCTCGCACGGAAACTTCTCACACGACGGTGATACTCAAGCGGCATCTTCTCACCGGCGCTCGATGCTTCGAGCGCGCCACGAGGCAATATCTCACACGGCATATTCATAGTGCAGTGCGTCTCACAAGGCAGCTTCTCACGCGGCTTCTCCTCACATGGCATATACTCACTCAGCAACTTTGCACAGATTCTCGCTCACACCTGCACTTTTACCAATGCAACCCCGGCAGTAAACTCATGATCACCGTGATCAATAATATCAACGGGATTTGGGCATAGTTTCTTCAAGCAGGAAAATTACACTGGCAGTTCTCAATCGGCTTTGCTCAACTGGCTTCTCTCATCGGCTGCTTCGCATCCTCACACTCATCTCACCGGCTTATCTCATCTTTCGTTATCATGCTCAACATACGGTTCTTCTCCACTGCTCAGCTTCGTTGCGGAATCACCATCACGGGACCAACTCGTCGGCGTAAAGATTAATATAACCTCTACGTATGATAAGGTAACAACTCAAATACATGCGGCCATTTTATAGAAGGTCCGCTGCTACACGGAAAGCATAACCAAGCTGTACAGCGGTAAATACTCAGGCACGATTAGGTCAGTAATACCTAATCGTGTCATCTCATTGAAAACTCAACCACAATTAATTCAATAATAATTGATTGTGTTGCTTATTGTATGGTTAGTACACTCATCAGTGATTCGCAACGTCACACAGAAAACTCATACACTCAAACAGCAAACTCACCAATACTCACAGAATTTTGTAACACTCATACAATCAGAATTATGTAACAGTCATACACTCCACTATTTACTTGTAACATCTCACACATTTTATACTTACTCTTGAAACAACTTTTATATCGACAAATTTGTAATAGTAATTTATAATTTTATAGTTATTGTGAATATATTATAGTTTAATTTACCAAAGTGTTTGGCTCAATTTATTTTGTAAACACCCACAGCATGTCCTCATTATAATTTATGGAATTCTCAAACAGAGTCAGAATCCGTAGGTGAGGCAGACAATCTGCGCAAAAATCCATTTAATAATAAATGGAAATCCATTCAAATTGAATGGAAATCCATTTCAATATTCAGTCAGTAATGAGCGGAAATCCGTAGATTAGACAGAAATCTACGCAAAAATCTAATGAATAACAAATGGAAATCCATTCAAATTGAATGGGCATCCATCTCAATAGTAGGTCAGTAATGGGCGCAAATCCATAGATGAGACGGAAATCTATGCAAAAATCCACTGAATAACAAATGGAAATCCATTTAATAATGGAAATCTATTCAAAATTGAATGGAAATCCATCTCAATAGTAGGTCAGTAATGGGCGGAAATCCATAGATGAGACGGAAATCTATGCAAAAATCCACTGAATAACAAATGGAAATCCATTTAATAATGGAAATCTATTCAAAATTGAATGGGAATCCATCTCAATAGTAGGTCAGTAATGGGCGGAAATCCATAGATTAGACGGAAATCTACGCAAAAATCCATTCAACGAATGGAAATCCACTTATTGATGGGAAGAAATGTTCCTAGGAGCGAATGGGAAATCCTACTGGGAAATCCAGTAAAATCCAGTCAGAATCCATTCTTTCCCAGCTGGATTTTTTTGTCTGGGGATGTACATACACGGAACAATAATTATTTAAATAATTCTTAACCCCAGGTAGGCAGGGGATACGAGTTCCACGGCTGTACGGGAGCGCGTCAGACGTATAAACATGGCAAAATAATTATGTAAATAATGCTTAACCCCAAGTAGGCGGGGGATGCGAGTTCCACGCGTATACGGGAGCGCGTCAGACGTGCATACAATGCAAAATAATTATTTAAATAATTCTTAACCTCAGGTAGGCGGGGGATGCGAGTTCCACGGGTATACGGGAGCGCGGAAGACGTATAAACATGGCAAAATAATTATGTAAATAATTTGTAACCTCAAGTAGGCGGGGGATGCGAGTTCCACGCGTATACGGGAGCGAGTCAGACGTGCATACAAGGCAAAATAATTATTTAAACAATTTTTGACCCTAATTAGGCGGGGGATGTGAGTTCTACGCGTATACGGTAGTATCCCCCACCTACTAGGGGATGTGGATTATTTAAATAATTATTTGGCTATATATACACGTCTGCCTTATTCTCGGATGCGCGTGAAACTTGCTTCGCCTGCCTACTTGGGCTTAAGAATTATTTAAATAATTATTTTGCATTGTATGCACGTCTGACGCGCAGCCGTATACGCGTGGAACTCGCATACCCCGCCTACTTGAGTTTAATAATTATATACATAATTATTTTGCCTTGTATGCACGTCTGACGCGCTCCCGTATACGCGTGGTACTCGCATTCCCCGCCTACTTGGGGTTAAGAATTATTCACATAAATATTTTCCCTTGTATGCACGTTTGACGCGCTCCCGTATACGCGTGGAACTCGCATCCCCCGCCTACTTGGGGTCAAGAATTATTTACATAATTATTTTGCCTTGTATGCATATCTGACGCGCTCCCATATACGCGTGGATCTCGCATCCCGCGCCTACTTGGATTTAAAAATTATATAAATAATCGTTTTGCTTATTTTTTAGTGTCTACATTTTTCCCTTATATGCGTGGACCTCATAGCCCACGCCAACTGGGTTTTAAAAAATTGTTTAAGTAATCGTCTTACTTATTGTTGCACGTCTACGAAATTTCCTAATATGCATAGACCTCGCGTCCCCCGCCTACTTGGGTTTAAAAATTATTTAAATTAATGTTTTGCTCATATTTTCATGCCCACATGGATAAATTATCGATATTAGAAATATCGATAATATAATAGCAATATATTGTACGTATCGACAATAAAGAAATAATTGATACCGATACCTAATATCGATACCGAAGCTTGATATTATGCATCACTACTTCTGTGTGGAGTTTCCGTCACCTGGCTTTTGGACTAAATTTTATTTTAATTTTTAGTTTCACCCGCCCATTCCGCGTGGATTTCGACTCCTCCACCTGCTAGGGTTTGAGTTTTTTTTTATTTTTTTTTTTTTTTTAATTATTTTCTTCTACTTATCTACGCTTTCACGCAAACAACTAGTATTCCACCGGGAGCTCCGCGGTGAGCCCGATTTGGTTTAAAATTTATTTTTCTTGAAAATTTGTATTCATATCGATATCCGATATTTGCTAATAAGATATCGATATTCTTATTAGAATTAGGGTTTGAAAATACCGATTAAAATATCGATATATGGAAATATGGATATATATAGCCCATCACTAGATCGAAGAATTATTTTTCAATATTTCTAGAAACGTTTCAGAAATATTCCAACAATATTCCGAGAAAACATAACTCCATACATTGCAGGAATATTTCGGAGAAACATTTCGTAAAATATTTCAGTAATCATGTCTTGATATTCCACGTTAGATTGAAGAATTATTTTTCATTATTTCTATAAACGTTTCAGAAATATTCCAACAATATTCCGAGAAAACATAACTCCATACATTGCAGGAATATTTGGGAGAAACATTTCGTAAAATATTTCAGTAATCATGTCTTGATATTCGATGTTAGATTGAAGAATTATTTTTCAATCTTTCTTGAAATGTTTCTGGAATATTCCAGCAATATTCCGAGAAAATATTACGGGATACATTGCACTAATATTTCGGAGAAACATTTCATGATATATTTCTGCAATAATGTCTCGATATTCGTCGTTAGATTGAAAAAATTTGTTTCAATTTTTCTAGAAACGTTTCTGAAATATTCCAGCAATATTCTAAGAAAATATAACCCAATACATTACAGTAATCTTTCGGAGAAATATTTCATGAAATATTTCTGTAATAATGTCTTCATATTCGTCGTTAGATTGAAGAAATTTTTTCCAATCTTTCTACAAACGTTTCTGAAATATTCCAGCAATATTTAACTGAAATGTTACCGAAATATTACGCAACAATATTCCGCGTAACATTGCATGAATGTTACAGAAATATTTCATGAATATTTTCACGATGTTTCAAGAAATTGGACGAACATTACTAGTATTATTTCAGTAATATTTCTGAAATATTCCATGAAATATTTAACTGAAATGTTACGGAAATATTACGCAACAATATTCGGCGTAGCATTGCACGAATATTACAGAAATATTTCATGAAACGTTTGAAAAAAATAGACAAACATTACTAGAATGATTTCTGTAATATTTCTGAAATATGTCATGCAATATTTGACTGAAATGTTACCGAAATATTACGCAAAAATATTCCGTGTAACATTGCATGAATATAAGAGAAAATTTCATAAAACGTTTGAAAAAAATTAAACGAACATTACTAGTATTATTTCCGGAATATTTCTGAAATATTTCATGAAATATTTGATTGAAATGTTACAGAAATATTACGCAACAATATGCCGTGTAACATTGCATGATTATTACCGAAATATTTCATGATACATTTGAAAAAATTAGACGAACATTACTAGTATTATTTCTGTAATATTTCTGAAATATTTCATGAAATATTTGACACAAATGCTACCGAAATATTAAGCAACAATATTCCGCGTAACATTGCATGAATATTACAGAAATATTTCATGAATAGTTTCATGAATAGTTTCAAAAAATTGTACGAACATTACTAGAATTATTTCTTTAATATTTCTGAAATATGCCATGAAATATTTGATTGAAATGCTACAGAAATATTACGCAACAATATTCCGCGTAATATTGCATGAATATTACAGAAATATTTCATGAATATTTTCACGATAGTTTCAAAAAATTGGACGAAAATTACTAGTATTATTTCTGTAATACTTCTGAAATGTTCCATGAAATATTTTATTGAAATTTTATAGAAATATTACGCAACAATATTCCGCCTAATATTGCATGAATATTATAGAAAATTTCATGAAACGTTTGAAAAAAATTAGACGAACATTACTAGTATTATTTCCGGAATATTTCTGAAATATTTCATGAAATATTTGATTGAAATGTTACATAAATATTACGCAACAATATGCCGCGTAACATTGCATGATTATTACCGAAATATTTCATGATACGTTTGAAAAAATTAGACGAACATTACTAGAATTATTTCTGTAATATTTCTGAAGTATTCCATGCAATATTTAACTGAAATGTTACCGAAATATTACGCAACAATATTCCGGGTAACATTGCATGAATATTACAGAAATATTTCATGAATAGTTTGAAAAAAATGGGCGAATATTACTGGTATAATTTCTGTAATATTTCTGAAATATTCCATGCAATATTTGACTGAAATGTTACCGAAATTTCACGCAGCAATATTCCGCGTAGCATTGCATGAATATTACAGAAATATTACATGAATAGTTTCAAAAAATTGGACGAACATTACCAGTATTATTTTTGTAATATTTCCGAATATTCCATGCAATATTTGACTGAAATGTTTCCGAAATATTAGGCAACAATATTCCACGTAACATTGCATGAATATTACAGAAATATTTCATGAATAGTTTCAAAAAATTGGACTAACATTACTAGTATTATTTCTGTAATATTTTTGAGGTATTTCATGCAATATTTGACTGAAATTTTACCGAAATATTACGCAACAATATTCCACGTAACATTGCATGAATATTACAGAAATATTTCATGAATAGTTTCGAAAAATGGACGAACATTACTAGTATTATTTCTGTAATATTTCTGAAATATTCCATGCAATATTTGACTGAAATTTTACCGAAATATTACGCAACAATATTCCACGTAACATTGCATGAATATTACAGAAATATTTCATGAATAGTTTAAAAAAGTTGGATGAGCTTTACTAGTATTATTTCTGTAATATTTCTGAAATATTCCATGAAATATTTGACTCAAATGTTACCGAAATATTACACAATAATATTCCGCGTAACATTGCATGAATATTACAGAAATATTTCATGAATAGTTTGAAAAAAATGGACGAATATTACAAGAATTTTTTTGTAACATTTCTGTAATATTCCATACAATATTTGACTGAAATGTTACCGAAATATGACGCAACAATATTCCACGTAACATTGCATGAATATTACAGAAATATTTCATGAATAGTTTCAAAAAATTAGATGAACATTACTAGTATTATTTCCGTAATATTTCTGAAATATTCAATGAAATATTTGATTAAAATCTTACAGAAATATTACGCAACAATATTCCGGGTAACATTGCATGAATATTACAGAGATATTTCATGAATAGTTTGAAAAAAGTGGACGAACATTACTAGAATTATTTCTGTAATATTTCTGAAATATTCCGTGAAATATTATGGAAAATATTTCACGAAATAGTTCTGGAAATATTACGATAAATATTGTATCAATCTTTCAGAAATATTTCATGAAATATTACAAAAATATATTTGTAATATTTCATATAATATTACTTCAATATTTTAAAAATATTACATGTTATATTACTACGTAATATTAAATGTAATATTTCTTTGGAATATTTCATGCTATGTGGGATAAAAATTGAATTTTTAAATTATTGATATATTCTTGTGACAGATATTTTATTTTTTGCGAATACTGTTATTTCTTTTATATTGTTTCTAATTGTTTTTATAAATCAACGTTTAATTTATCTTTAATTTTACATTTATAAAATTTCAAAATCTTGCCATGCAGTATTTTATTAAAAATGTACTTCCAAATATCAATTTTTTTTTAGTTTTATGTACATGATTGCATACGAGATGATTAATTAGATATAAAAAATATTAAATACAGAAAAAAATTATAGATTTTATTTCATATGTAAAATAAAAATTTATGCTAAACAATTATATCTGTGGCTTCTAGGAATAACCACCTATCTCCACTTTTCATTATTTCGAGTAAATCGAGTTTTTAGTTTCGCATCGGTGTTTTGAATCAAAACAAATGAGATTAAATACAACACTGCATCTATGAATACTAATGAATACTGATCTAAATAATATATTTTTTACCATAGTATTATAATTAGACCAAATAGCGTCGATGTCTTAGAAAACGAGTTTCACTTACGTGGTTATTCCGGGAATAAACAAAAATTTTAGTGGAGTTACGTGGGGTTTCCGGGAGTTATTCTAAAAAAAGTGGAGTTACGTGGTTTTTCCAGGAGTTTTTTTATAAAGAAAGTGGAGTTACATGGGTTTTCCGGGAATTAGTCTAAAAAAAAAGTGGGGTTACGTGGTTTTTCCGGGAGTTATTCTAAAAAAGAAGGTGGTGTTACGTGGGTTTTCCGGGAATTATTGTAAAAAAAAGTGGACTTACGTGGTTTTTCCGGGAATTATTCTTTAAAAAATGGAGATACGTGATTATTCCGGGAAAATGTTGAAAAAAATGGAGATACGTATGGAAATAATAAATGTAGGAAATCATAGAAAACCGTACGAAATTGTACTAAATTGTAGGAAAGTATAGGAAACTGTTGGTTTTCGGACAAAATTCGTACGATTTTGTACATTTTTGTACATTTTTGTACATTTTTGTATGTTTTTATACATTTTCATACGATTTATAAATTTTCTCAAATTTGTCTGTAAAAACTTAAATGTATGAAAACGTAAGGAAATGTACGAAAACGTAAGAAAGTGTACGAAAATATAAGAAAATGTAAGAAAACGTACGAAAACGTACATTTTCGTAAGATTTAATGAATCTTGCAGTTTCGTACAGTTTTGTACATTTATTTACGGATTCGTACGAGTTTATATACTTTCATACATTTTATTACGATTCGTAAAATTTTTGCGTTTATAACAAATTTTTCCTGTCGAAATAGTAAATGTAGAAAACTGTACAAAACTATACAAAACTGTACGAAACCGTACGAAAACGTATTAAACCGTATAAATTAACCATGCAAACTGTCCGAAAACCAACACTTCTGTACAGTTTTGTACAGTTTCGTACGGTTTTCTACAAATTTGTATAATTTATTACGATTTACTACACTTGTTTTTTTCCATGTGGGTACGTGGTTTTTCCTTGTGCTAATTCAAGACAACGAATGCACTTTCGTAATTTCTGTCACGGCTAGATGATAGAGGACTGTTTAAAGATAAAAAATATGGCATAAAACTGATTTTCAAAAACTCGTCCCTTACGTGGTTCTTCCGAAAAGCCACAGATATATTTGTATGAATATAAATTATTGATTAGAAACTAGAAAAACTGTCTTGACTAAATGTGAGAAATCTAGACAAAAAGTTCCAAAAGCAGATTCAATATACGTAAAACTAGCGCCAAAAAAAAGAATGAGTAGAACCAAAAAGAAGGTGTAATTCTAACCAATATGAAGAAGCACCTAAAGGTATCAACGATGACTTTATGCTATTTTGATTGTGCGATGTAGTAAAACCAAACTAATGGCTGGGATTATATATTTTCAGGCTAGAATAGTTTTATGGAAACGTCTGAAAAAGAAGAATCAGATTCAATGGAAAATCCTGACGATGATAACTCTTCTTCAGCAGCATCCCAGGAAAAACGAAATGACCTGGATGATTTCTATGACTTGAGTGATGCAGAGATATCAAAACTAGTAAATTATTAAAAATTTTAAAATAACTGTCAAATCTTTCAAACAAATTGTTAACAAGTAATTCTCTATTTTTTTATGATTTCTGTAATAACAATATTCGACTTTTAGGCAAACAATTCAGAGGACAAAGACGAATCTCCATCTGAAAGTAATCATTATGAGGTTAGGAATAAAGAATAATTAAATAAAAAAAATATCTTTAAGGGGATGCCATACTCAATTTTTACCGACCGAGTTGATTCAGCGGTTTGAAGCTAATAAAAAAGAAAATACACCGAATTATGCAAAATCAAGAGAACATTGCTCTAAGTTTCACAATATTCTATCTTCCTGCTAAATTTCAAGTCAAAATATCAATTCGTTTTTGCATAAACTTTGAACAAAATTTCGAGGTGGACGGAGCGTGATGTCAAAATTTTGTTCAAAGTTTGCGCAAAAACGAATTAATATTTTGACTTGAAACTTTTCAGAAGGGTATAATATTATGAAACTTAGAGCAATGTTCTCTTGATTTTACATAATTTGCAGAAAAAAATAGATTATTACCTATTATCATATGGGTAATGTGTAACATCGCCGCAGAGCGATGGCAATGGCGGCAACAGTGTTGGCTTTGCCCGTGTGCGTGTACGCCCAAGCGCATGCGCTGCAGGCTGCAGCACAGCTGCGCGCGCGTCGTCGAGTTAGGTACAACGCGTCGCGGACTGCCGTACTTATATCCTAACCCCAAACGTAAATAACCGAGTGCGTCAACACCCGGTCGTCCTGCCGACGATCGTTCACGATTAAGACCCTTCTGGAACAGTAGCGCCGGCTGCACGAGGAGCGCACACGTCTCGCCGACGCGATGGTCAAGGAGAAGTTGCACAAAAAACCGAGCCATCGGGAAACCATAAACTCGGAGCAGCGGCTGAAAATGCTGCTTGATCAGTTTATGGAGAGCAGCAGTCTAGAAACCAGGATCTTTCCCGGTTCACCTAAAGAAACAGGCAGTGTTTTAATCAATGTTGGAGCTAGTCAATGTTTTTAATCAATGTTGGAGCAGTCTAGAAACCAGGATCTTTCCCGGTTAACCTAAAGAAACAGGCAGTGCTTTAATCAATGTTGGAGCTCACTTAGATTTGTGTGCTTTCTCATTTTGGGATAGATTGAAGTCTGCTCTCATGGCTCTTAGTTTGAAATGCGGTGATACTTTGGAAGAAAAACATAAAAAATTGTTTAGCACAAAGGGATAGGCTACACTTGATCCTATTTTATTGGCAAAGAAGAATCAAAGGAAACCAGGCAGGGGTAAGAATGGAGAACAGCAAAAGGAAGTAGCAAGATTGCTCAAATAGTATCTAATCAGAGAGTAGCCACAAAAGAAAATGTACAGAGGAAGCAAGCTAGAACTGAAGGCGAACGTGGAGATTCTGTTTCTGCGGCAAGTACAAGTGAATCTAAGGAAAATGATTACAATGAGGTGCCCTGTAATCTTAAGAATTTGCCCCTTGGTTGGGATTCTTTAAAAATTACAAAACAAGGACATGATCGCATTGGTAATTAGATTACAGAAGTAAAAATGACACAGGATCTTGATGATGGATTATATTACTTATAAAGAAGACCTTTGAGGAGATTACAGAAAAGTAAGTCATTCAAAAATTAATTTATTTATTTATTTTAACCAGAGTACAGTACATAGTTAAGTTCAAGACGTACCTCTAATGTCTGAACCAACTTATACCCTATAAAGGTAGATGTAACTGTAGATTTGATGATTATAAATTAAACTGAATCTTGAAATAAATATATTTCTATTCGTAGAGAGTGTGCTTGACAATACTGTCTTGTTGTCAAGCTAATTTGAAACTTCAACAAAACACTCATTGTACACTACTTGTATTAAACACTTTCACAAACTTATTAAATGAATGTACTTTATTAAATATGATATATAAAAAGTAAAAAACCAATTGAGAAACGCCGTATAAAGAAATTAGAAGTCATAGTATTTACTATTGTGATGACAGCTGTGTTGCCATTGATGCTAGCAGTCAGTTATGTGTAGAGGTATTATAGTTTATGGTTATGGTACCAACCCATAGGTGACCATGTAATAATTTATTCTAAGCAGAATGTTTTAAAACATATTATTATTAATCTAATTCTTTAGTTATTTCTTATTTAGTATAATTATTTTTCATATTGAATCTAAAAAATTTTTATTATTGTTTTCCTTTCCCGGCAAAAGAGACTGTGTTCATAAAAAATTTTTGATTTTCCTTTTTCTTTTCTACACGAGTCAGGGTATTCAAATCTAAAATAACAAACATTATTTACTAAACCAAATTTTTTTTTCCCCAGTACGATTCTTCAGTATCGATTGGAAGTTATGAGACTATCAATATGAGCATTAACATCACCATCATAAGGCAGGAGACTTATGAGAAAATAGCACCAAATTGGGAACTCCAATTTTGGCAAACTCAACAGCGGCGTCACAGTGGGTAACCTTGAGTGAAGGGTTTCCTGATACGCACATCTTGACAGCTTCATCTTCTTCCAGATTGTCCATGGAATCTGATCTAGTCTGTATTTATTTTAATACACTGTGACCACTTTGTGGTCTTTTCTTTGAATAATTGTTATTTCAGTAATTTACTGCTTTCGACCATTGCTATAGCTTCATTTTTTTGTTTCAGGGTTTTCATTTTCCTTCCAGGAAGAGCAGCAACTATAAGAGACCACCTGTCAGATTTAACAGGTGTACTCATCATTAATGTTGATAGGTATATAAGTGTGTTTTCGAACTTAATTTAAAAGCATATAAGAATGATAGAAATCTGCTTCTATAATGCATTTCATGCATTGCATGTATTTTAAGCTGATTATGTATATTTTTAAGCCGATATATTTTTAAGCCAATATCTTTTTGTAAGTAGGTATAATTAAAAAAAAAAAAAAATTAAATTATGCAATTTTTCAGATTTAGTTGAGGCACTGCTTGTGTATTTTTTATAGAACTATCAAAATGAAAAAATACATATTTTCATTTTTATTAAATTATATCTACTTACAGAAAGATAAAGTCAACTCAACCATGCATGACATGTTTGAGATGTATTACTGAAGCGGATATCTATCATTCTTATATTCTTTGGATTAAGTACGGACACATCACCTGAAAGTAAATATCGATAGCATTGAATGGCCAATACACCTGCTAAATCTGACAGGTGGCTTTTATATTGTGGAACAGGATTCATTATCTTTTCAAGTTTTAAGTTTTGTGAAGTTAGTGTAGTGTAGTGTGAGTGAGTGTATCTGAAAATTCTGTACATCTATAGTTTGCCCTGCTGTAACAGCTATGTTCACAAAATGAAAGGAATCCAATATTCAATTTAAGATTGCAGGGTTGAGCAATAAATCTAAGTGCATGTAAAGATTGTGAAAAAGTTATTTTAATCTGTAAAATTCAGTTTCATTGTAGTAATTAATCAATAATTAATGAACATTAATTGATTTTTACAGGTTATAGTCAACTTTTCATAATTCTGACAGGTAACTAGATTTATTATTCAATCATTCTCTCTTAAAGAAAAAATTAAATATCATATTACAAGCAGGCCTATAAATCGATAGATCTTTCGGACAGATTCACACTACACGGAACCTCAGCTTTCATAAGAGAAAACATATTTAATTAAATAGGCTGAAATTTACAACTTGAAAAGACGAAGTAATCCCGCTCCCGTAATATAAAAGCCACCTGTCAAATATAGCAGGTATACTCATCATAAAGTGTTGTCGATGTTTACTTTGAGGTGATGTGTTTTAGTACTTAATCCAAAAGAATATAAGAATGATAGAAATCTGCTTCTATAATAGTAGTAGGGGAACGTTTTTTCCAGACACCGGTGACGTCAGCGTCTGGCGCCAGGCGGTGGGCTTGGGGAACGTTTTTGGTCGGTGCGTCTAGGCCTGTGTGTTCGGCTCGGGGGTACGTTTTTGGAAGGCTGAGTGGAGGGGATCGCGAGAGGCGAGAGTGGGTGAAGTGGGCGAGTGGGAGGTGGGAGGAGAGGGTGGTAGGTGGTGAGTGCGAATTTTTGCGAAAATTTGCAAAGAGTGGAAAAGAGGAGAGGAGATGGGTGGGAGTGAGTGTAGGTGGGTGGCGGGGAGGGAAGGATGGTGTTGGCGAATTTTTCGAAAATTTGCAAAGAGTGAAAAATGGATGAGGAGATGAGTGGGAGTGAGAGCGGGAGGCTGGTGGGTGGGTAAGTTGGTGTTTGCGAATTTTTGCAAAAATTTGCAAAGAGAGGAAAAGTGATGCGGGGGTATATGGGAGTGAGTGTAGGTGGGTGGTGAGTGGTGTTTGGAAATATTGCGAAAATTTTCAAAAAGTGAAAAAGAGGAGGACGCACCAGCGGCAGCGGGTGCGGGTGGGTGTAAGGTGGGTGGACGGGGTTCACGGAATGAGGTGTAAAGGTGGTAAGGCGGGAGAGCGCGGGCAGGTGAGTTATATTTAAAAGCTTGTAAAAAGAGAGTAGGAATGGGTATGGCTATTGAGGCAAAATGTGAGGTGAATGAGGTGGACGGGAGAAGGGTGCTTTGAGAGAGTCGAAAGAAAATTTTTGGAGAGTCGTCTCTACAAGGTTACAGCCATATAAGGAAATGAGTCGGTCGGCGAATGATCACACGGACACGTGCGGTAATAAAATTGAAAATTTATGGGGACCGGAGCGTACATCGAGGGATGTATTTATTTTAAGAGAGCATTGCGGGAGTCGAAAGAAAATTTTCCGAAAGACTTCACTAGAAAATTAACCATATAAGGAAATGAGCAGGTCGGTGCAAGATGAGATACGCGCCTACAAACACGTACGCGTACGTGCACGCACATGCAGTAATAAAATTAATAATTTATGAGGTCGGGAACATGCATCTTTTAAGTAGGGAGGCCATGTGTGTTTTGGTGTGAGTGTGGGAAAGAAAATTTGGTGAGATTTTGTAGGTACTGGTTTCGTTTTAAAACTTGGAAGGTTTGATAATTTATGGGATAGTCGTGTGTATTTTTTGGAGTGGATAAGCGAAGTGAAAAATTACTAAGATAATATTAAGAAGGTTTATGAAATAAAAATTACAAAATTGTATAATTTTTCTGTTGTTTATTCAAATCGCAGACTATATATATATATATATATATATATATATATGTATATATATATATATATATATATATATATATATATATATATATATATATATATATATATATATATATATATATATATATATATATATACAAAATATATTTTAATACATAGAATTATACTAAATGTTTTTCAGAATTTAAATTTATGATATCCACATTTTCGTGAGAATGTTCCTCCATAATTTCTTGGCACAATACTTCGATACAGAACGATGTCAACTCGTGGAACACTATTTCAAAATAATGTTCGAGGAATACAGTTTCGGTGTTAAGTTTTTGCTTAATTTTTTCCTTTATTTCTGCCGCATTTTCTATTAAAATTGTTTTTGCTTCAAAGATTAAACTGGTTTTGTCTAGATAAGACTCCTTTAATACGATATTTTCTACTTCTTCACGGATAAACTCTTTGCATCTGTTGACTAATGCAGAGATACGATCTATGCGTCGAAATCGTTCTTCGACGCAGACGGCAACATTCTTTAATCCATGGAAAGTTCGTTTCTGCATGACCAAGGACGGTACAAACAATTTACTTTTTCTATGACTGCATCTATCTTCTTTGATATATTTATCGAAAACAATAGTTTTAGTTCCGTAAGATGTAGTAAAAAGTATATCTATTTCGTCAACTCGAATGCGATTATACTCTTTACGATTGGCTCTAGTTTCGTTACTTTTAAAATATGAATCAATGTCCGGGAAAAATTTTGAATGTTTGTCCAAGTATCTGACTCCAACTGCAATCCTTGAGAATAATGTGAATTCAAAAGCACAATCGCTGGTTTGAAACTTGTTTTTTGTACATATAGTAATCCAACAGCAATTTTCTTCGTGTTCGAATTATTGAGTGGGTATACTGTGGTGAGGATATGTAAATTTGTCGATTTTAAATCATCCACTGCCTCTGCCACGACTATTTTTCTCTTTTTCTCTTGGCTGTTACGGGTATTTTTCTCACCGACCATCGCTTGAGCCATAGCTAAATTTTCACACGATTGTAATGTATGAAGACACTTGAAACCTCTAATGCACGGTCCGCTTGTACGTTTAAGGCGTTAAAATGACTTTCGACTGGAGTCAGGTTATAGAGCACGACCCTGTTGTGAAGCGGCACGTGTGTGAGATGTTAGCGAGTGAGAGCGTAGTACACGACTGTGCAGCTCATCCGTAAGAAGACACCGTCGATGTCTTAGGCAGTCGAAAGACCATGTGTTTTAAAAATAGAGCGGCGGGGGTGCATCGTTCCCTGCTCAAGCCGCACGCTGCGCTATCCAGAGATTGGAAAATTGGAAATCTGGTTGTCGTAAAATAGTTTGATATTGGCAGGAAGCGATGACATTTATTACGCTAACTGAAAATGTACAAGATTTCGCTTTCGATATTGCTACTCAGGAGCTTGGGAAAAAAGAACTGCGGTCAGTGGGAAAGTTAGCATCTTAGGGCTGAAAAGTAGTGGGGATTTGCTGTATAAGATAGTGCGTAACCCTGCAGAACAAAACAGTCTCTTTTAAACTCTCGAGGTTTGTCGATATCGGTAGGCGTGTGTGTTTTCGATAATATAGCGAAAATGAATACATTATGTGGTGTTGTGTCGCGTTGTGCCGCGTTCGCCTGCATAGCACAGGAGTGGGCTCGTGCCAAATACACGCAGGAGTGGTTTGCGAGCATTGAGGAAATGTCGCAAACCGCACTGATCGAGGAAGTCAGTGAAATTTTCAGCCGTATTAGTGGCGTGCAGGCGGCTACGCTGTAGAAATCTGTTTAACAGATTGCGAGGCAGCGGTATTGGTGGCTGGTGATGTAGTTATAAACACACCGGCGAGTAAAGAAGCGTACATGGAACGCTTTTTAAAACATTATTACGATATTTGTAAGTATAAAACCTGTAATATTTAATAGCATATTCAAATGCTTTTTTTTTCCTCACTAATCATTTTCTGTGTTTTTAAGTATATTCGATGCTGGTTCGTGATGATCGTCACACCCAGCAGGGTGAGCTAAACCGGAATAAACGAATAGCGCTTAGAGTGTCTCGGCGTTACATGGATACTCAGGAGGGGCACACGAGCCCTGAAGGTGACATGTCAGAGAGCGAGAGCGAGGTTAAAGATCTCATACAGACTGTGGCTGTCCCGCCGAAAAGGAGAAAATCACATGACGCCGGGCCCTCGGGAGTTGGTCAGAATAGTTCTACTAATGATAAAGAGATTCGTACGGAGATAACTCATGGTAAGTTGTTTAATGTTTAAAAAAAAAAAAAAAAAAAAAAAAAAACGTTCGTTATTTATTTAAAGTTTTTGAAAACATTCCGGTGTTTGGCGGTTTAAATAGTTTACGGGAAACAGCTTATAAGTATCTGGTTGGATATCTGCGCAGGTGTTTAGAGTACCCAATTTTTATCCTCCGTCGCATGAGGAGGTTTTAAGAGCTTTCGAATCGATGGGTGGGGACGCTGAAGAATGAAAATTGTTAGTTATTTTGCATTTTATACTTAAAATATTGTTTTAAAAAAATTTATTAAACACGAAACTTGTTGATTTACAGATAGAAGAAGCATCGTTGGCACAACAGAAATGCTAGTGAGGTCAACCGCAGCAGCAACAATATCTACAGTACCACAGGCAACAACAGCAACAACAACAACAACGGCAAAAACAGAACCGCAACCAGCGATATCACCGGCTGTAGAAGTGATAGAGGCAGTAGATCGCGAGCTAGCATCTACTAATATTGAAACGCCGGCTACTACGGAGAAAATTGCAGTGGGTGTAAATCGTAGTGGTGGTAAAGCGAACTCTGTTGATAATGCTACTGTAGAAGATCATACAGTGCAAGTTAGTGACCAAATAGGCAGTGGTAGTGGTAGTGCTGGAAGTGATAAAAGCGGTGCTGCTACTGCGGACGGTGCGGAACTCTTAGATAAAGGTAAAATAATAGTATTTAGTAATAGCGAGCGATATAATAAAAATTTTAGAACAACTGCGCGCGAAATTGTTTTTAAAATTAAAACGCCGAGCGAGAATGTTAATCCTATCGTATGGTTAGAGTCGGCCCTCCGTGAATTAGTTATTTATCTGACGGCCGGTTACGATGAAAACTACGTGATCGGAGTTACTCTGGCGTCTAATTCTTTTTCGCAAGGGTCGATCTGGTTGTACTATAGACCCGTAACGCAGTTAGCTTTTGAGGATTTGTGGGGTTTGTTTTCGCGCGTAACCCAGAGTAAAAAAGATTTCAAATTGGACGAAAGTTTTAAGATTTGTGCCACTTACGTACTGTTGATGAATGGGAAGGGCAATTCCAAAATTGTAAAGAGCAGTGGTGTGTTAGTAATTAATAATAAAGATAATCTATGTCTCCCGCGGTCATTGGTATGCGGTTTAGTTTACCTAGAGAAAACCAATTCATGTGAATGGCGGAAAGAGTGGAATCGTGTCAAGAGTACGAACGAGCAAAAACGTCGAGCGGTTGAGTTATTAAAACAATCTAACGTTGAATTAGAGGATAGCAATGGTTGCGGTATACGAGAGCTAAATTTATTTCAAAAGTATTTGATATCAAAAAATATTTGTATTCGAGTGTACGAGTACGAGACGTTTGGAACCGGTGTTCCACCAGTTTTCGACGGTCGCGAAAATTTTCCGCATAATTTTCAATTTTATATTAACGTGATGTATTATAAACAAGATAGGCATTATAACTTAATATTGAATTTGCTAGCCGTTCAAACCCGTATGTTTTATTGCACCCCGTGTAATATTACGTATCGACGGATAACAAGTCACCGGTGTGACAACATGTGTAATCGATGTAACGCGCCACAAAATTGTAGCATAAATTTGGAAAACGGTTCGGAAATTCATTGTGAAAATTGCAACCGTTGTTTTTACAATAAACAATGCTTCGATTATCATAAAACACCAGGATCGGCTGCGCGTAACCGGAATAGTCGCTTATGTAAACAGTCGATTTGCTCACGGATTAAAATTTGTAAGACGTGTTTGAAACTTTACAATTTATCCAAACGAAAACACGAATGTGGTAAACATTACTGCAAACAATGCAAAGTTTGTCACGAAGCGAATGAATTGTGTTTTATGCGCCCGGTCGTAAAATCATCTCGCGGTAAAAATAGGACCAATCGTAATCATCCGGAAACGTGTTTTATTTTTTATGACTTTGAAACGCGTCAAGACAAAAAATTAACCGAAAATGTTTTTGTTCATTCGCCGAATTTGTGTGTAGCCCAGTTATGCTGTGATGTGTGTGTGAATATCGAGTTGAATGTTTTATGTAGTTTTTGTGGAGTTCGACAACACGTATTTGAGGGAGATACGTGTTTAGAGAAATTTTTAGATTTTGCGATTAGATTTAAGAAAATAGCATTTTCGTCATTTGTATGTATAGCGCATAACGCAAAAGCATTCGATGCCCAATTTATTTTAAAATTGATTGCAGAACAGAAAAAAAATATAATTCCTGAAGTAATTTTAAATGGTAGGAATATCATAAAATTACAAGTTGGAATAACAAAGTTTATAGATAGCTTAAACTATCTTCCAATGAAATTATCGGTTCTCCCGAAAACCTTTGGTTTTTCAGAAGAGCTTAAAAAGGGATACTTTCCTCACCTTTTTAATACGCGAGAAAATGAAAATTATATCAGTGTCTATCCGGAGCCTTATTATTATACACCAGAATGATGAGTATTGAAGAGCGTGCGGATTTTTTAAAGTGGTACTACGAGGTGCATGAAACGGAGTTTAATTTAAAAAAAGAATTACGCGAATATTGTATACAGGATGTTAAAATATTAAGAGAGTCTTGCATGAAATTTAGAAAAATTTTTTTAGACGTAGGTAATGTGGACCCGTTTATGGAAAGTGTGACTATAGCTAGTACGTGTTCACGTGTTTTTAGAAAAAACTTTTTAAAAGACGATAGTATAGGACTTATCCCTCACAACGGTTATATGAGAGCAGATCGTCATTCTCAAAAAGCTATTGAATGGCTTTTATGGGAGGAAAAATCTAGGGGTTGTGAAATAACTCACGCAGACAAGTCAAGAGAGTACGTATTGTTGGAAGGACCGTGTGTCGATGGTTTCTTGGAGCAAAATAATGGTAAAGGTATAGTTTATCAATTTCATGGCTGCTTTTATCATGGTTGCCCGACTTGTTTTCCTAAGGATCGAAATAAACCATTACTAAATAAAACATCATTTAACGAGCGTTTTGAAAACACACAAACAATGTCTAAAAAAATAAAGTCTTTTGGTTACGAATTAATAGAATTATGGGAGTGTGAATTTGATCGCGGTTTAAAAAAAAACACTGAATTTCAAATTTACATTAAGCATCACCCCTTGGCAAAAAATGAGAGTTTAAACCCGCGTGACGCGTTTTATGGTGGTCGTACGGGTAATGTCGTTACGTATTACAATGTAAAAGACGGAGAAAATATTAAATATCTCGATGTATGCTCTTTGTACCCTTACATTTGTAAAGTCGGCGCTTTTCCTGTGGGTCAACCGAAAATTTTTGTAGGTTCACAGTGTTTCAGTCTGACAGGGAAAAATTTTGAAAAATTTTCTGAAAAAGTAGAAGGGTTGGTTAAATGCGAAATTTTAACGCCCTCAAATTTATTTCATCCTGTATTACCCGTAAAATTACACAATAAACTATTATTCCCCCTATGTCGTTTATGTAGTGAAAAATTAAATCAAAACGCATGTACTCACGACGATGAAAACGACAGAAAATTGCTAGGTACCTGGGTTTCGGTGGACATAAAAAGGGCGTTAGAGTTAGGGTACAAACTTTTAAAAATTAATGTCATTTGGCAGTACAGAGTAGTGCGTTATGACCCCACTGTACAATCGGGTGGCCTCTTTACAGATTATATTAACACATTTCTAAAATTTAAACAGGAGGCTAGCGGGTGGCCTAAGGAGATAAAATCGGAAACAGAGAAACAGGAATATATAAAAAATTATAAAGTAATGGAGGGAGTCGAATTAGAATATGCAAATATAAAAAAAAATCCAGGAATGAGGTCGGTCGCGAAACTTTGTCTGAATTCTTTTTGGGGTAAATTTGGACAACGTAGTAATCTACCCCAAACAACGGTCGTTAAATCTTATAAAGATTTTATGCAAATATTGTTAGATCCTGAAAAGATTGTTGAACATTGTATTCCAGCAACCGAAGACGTTATGTATGTCTCATGGACTTACAAAGAGGAATCGCTCACTACTTCGCCTTGTACGAATGTAGTTATCGCGGCGTACACAACAGCACAGGCTAGGTTAACCTTCTTTGACGTATCGTGTGTTTTGTCTTGTGGGGTACGTACACGATAAGCATAAAATTTTTGTCTTGTGGGGTACGTACACGATAAGCATAAAATTTTGGTCCACCTGAGACAAACGTTTCGATGGACGATCCAACACCGTAATCCTCCAACTCATCCGTAAGTTGCCCAAGTAGAGACCCTGTAGGTGGCTCGTATACATCATTTGGCCTGGTGAGAAATATAACCGAATCCGTATCATAATACAACACACGCCTGTCTAATTTATGCAAATAATCAAAGAAGGTTAACCTAGCCTGTGCTGTTGTGTACGCCGCGATAACTACATTCGTACAAGGCGAAGTAGTGAGCGATTCCTCTTTGTAAGTCCATGAGACATACATAACGTCTTTGGTTGCTGGAATACAATGTTCAACAATCTTTTCAGGATCTAACAATATTTGCATAAAATCTTTATAAGATTTAACGACCGTTGTTTGGGGTAGATCACTACGTTGTCCAAATTTACCCCAAAAAGAATTCAGACAAAGTTTCGCGACCGACCTCATTCCTGGATTTTTTTTTATATTTGCATATTCTAATTCGACTCCCTCCATTACTTTATAATTTTTTATATATTCCTGTTTCTCTGTTTCCGATTTTATCTCCTTAGGCCACCCGCTAGCCTCCTGTTTAAATTTTAGAAATGTGTTAATATAATCTGTAAAGAGGCCACCCGATTGTACAGTGGGGTCATAACGCACTACTCTGTACTGCCAAATGACATTAATTTTTAAAAGTTTGTACCCTAACTCTAACGCCCTTTTTATGTCCACCGAAACCCAGGTACCTAGCAATTTTCTGTCGTTTTCATCGTCGTGAGTACATGCGTTTTGATTTAATATTTCACTACATAAACGACATAGGGGGAATAATAGTTTATTGTGTAATTTTACGGGTAATACAGGATGAAATAAATTTGAGGGCGGTAAAATTTCGCATTTAACCAACCCTTCTACTTTTTCAGAAAATTTTTCAAAATTTTTCCCTGTCAGACTGAAACACTGTGAACCTACAAAAATTTTCGGTTGACCCACAGGAAAAGCGCCGACTTTACAAATGTAAGGGTACAAAGAGCATACATCGAGATAATTAATATTTTCTCCGTCTTTTACATTGTAATATGTAACGACATTACCCGTACGACCACCATAAAACGCGTCACGCGGGTTTAAACTCTCATTTTTTGCCAACGGGTGATGCTTAATGTAAATTTGAAATTCAGTGTTTTTTTTTAAACCGCGATCAAATTCACACTCCCATAATTCTATTAATTCGTAACCAAAAGACTTTATTTTTTTAGACATTGTTTGTGTGTTTTCAAAACGCTCGTTAAATGATGTTTTATTTAGTAATGGTTTATTTCGATCCTTAGGAAAACAAGTCGGGCAACCATGATAAAAGCAGCCATGAAATTGAAAAACTATACTTTTACCATTATTTTGCTCCAAGAAACCATCGACACACGGTCCTTCCAACAATACGTACTCTCTTGACTTGCCTGCGTGAGTTATTTCACAACCCCTAGATTTTTCCTCCCATAAAAGCCATTCAATAGCTTTTTGAGAATGACGATCTGCTCTCATATAACCGTTGTGAGGGATAAGTCCTATACTATCGTCTTTTAAAAAGTTTTTTCTAAAAACACGTGAACACGTACTAGCTATAGTCACACTTTCCATAAACGGGTCCACATTACCTACGTCTAAAAAAATTTTTCTAAATTTCATGCAAGACTCTCTTAATATTTTAACATCCTGTATACAATATTCGCGTAATTCTTTTTTTAAATTAAACTCCGTTTCATGCACCTCGTAGTACCACTTTAAAAAATCCGCACGCTCTTCAATACTCATCATTCTGGTGTATAATAATAAGGCTCCGGATAGACACCGATATAATTTTCATTTTCTCGCGTATTAAAAAGGTGAGGAAAGTATCCCTTTTTAAGCTCTTCTGAAAAACCAAAGATTTTCGGGAGAACCGATAATTTCATTGGAAGATAGTTTAAGCTATCTATAAACTTTGTTATTCCAACTTGTAATTTTATGATATTCCTACCATTTAAAATTACTTCAGGAATTATATTTTTTTTCTGTTCTGCAATCAATTTTAAAATAAATTGGGCATCGAATGCTTTTGCGTTTATGCGCTATACATACAAATGACGAAAATGCTATTTTCTTAAATCTAATCGCAAAATCTAAAAATTTCTCTAAACACGTATCTCCCTCAAATACGTGTTGTCGAACTCCACAAAAACTACATAAAACATTCAACTCGATATTCACACACACATCACAGCATAACTGGGCTACACACAAATTCGGCGAATGAACAAAAACATTTTCGGTTAATTTTTTGTCTTGACGCGTTTCAAAGTCATAAAAAATAAAACACGTTTCCGGATGATTACGATTGGTCCTATTTTTACCGCGAGATGATTTTACGACCGGGCGCATAAAACACAATTCATTCGCTTCGTGACAAACTTTGCATTGTTTGCAGTAATGTTTACCACATTCGTGTTTTCGTTTGGATAAATTGTAAAGTTTCAAACACGTCTTACAAATTTTAATCCGTGAGCAAATCGACTGTTTACATAAGCGACTATTCCGGTTACGCGCAGCCGATCCTGGTGTTTTATGATAATCGAAGCATTGTTTATTGTAAAAACAACGGTTGCAATTTTCACAATGAATTTCCGAACCGTTTTCCAAATTTATGCTACAATTTTGTGGCGCGTTACATCGATTACACATGTTGTCACACCGGTGACTTGTTATCCGTCGATACGTAATATTACACGGGGTGCAATAAAACATACGGGTTTGAACGGCTAGCAAATTCAATATTAAGTTATAATGCCTATCTTGTTTATAATACATCACGTTAATATAAAATTGAAAATTATGCGGAAAATTTTCGCGACCGTCGAAAACTGGTGGAACACCGGTTCCAAACGTCTCGTACTCGTACACTCGAATACAAATATTTTTTGATATCAAATACTTTTGAAATAAATTTAGCTCTCGTATACCGCAACCATTGCTATCCTCTAATTCAACGTTAGATTGTTTTAATAACTCAACCGCTCGACGTTTTTGCTCGTTCGTACTCTTGACACGATTCCACTCTTTCCGCCATTCACATGAATTGGTTTTCTCTAGGTAAACTAAACCGCATACCAATGACCGCGGGAGACATAGATTATCTTTATTATTAATTACTAACACACCACTGCTCTTTACAATTTTGGAATTGCCCTTCCCATTCATCAACAGTACGTAAGTGGCACAAATCTTAAAACTTTCGTCCAATTTGAAATCTTTTTTACTCTGGGTTACGCGCGAAAACAAACCCCACAAATCCTCAAAAGCTAACTGCGTTACGGGTCTATAGTACAACCAGATCGACCCTTGCGAAAAAGAATTAAACGCCAGAGTAACTCCGATCACGTAGTTTTCATCGTAACCGGCCGTCAGATAAATAACTAATTCACGGAGGGCCGACTCTAACCATACGATAGGATTAACATTCTCGCTCGGCGTTTTAATTTTAAAAACAATTTCGCGCGCAGTTGTTCTAAAATTTTTATTATATCGCTCGCTATTACTAAATACTATTATTTTACCTTTATCTAAGAGTTCCGCACCGTCCGCAGTAGCAGCACCGCTTTTATCACTTCCAGCACTACCACTACCACTGCCTATTTGGTCACTAACTTGCACTGTATGATCTTCTACAGTAGCATTATCAACAGAGTTCTCTTTACCACCACTACGATTTACACCCACTGCAATTTTCTCCGTAGTAGCCGGCGTTTCAATATTAGTAGATGCTAGCTCGCGATCTACTGCCTCTATCACTTCTACAGCCGGTGATATCGCTGGTTGCGGTTCTGTTTTTGCCGTTGTTGTTGTTGTTGCTGTTGTTGCCTGTGGTATTGTAGATATTGTTGCTGCTGCGGTTGACCTCACTAGCATTTCTGTTGTGCCAACGATGCTTCTTCTATATGTAAATCAACAAGTTTCGTGTTTAATAAATTTTTTTAAAACAATATTTTAAGTATAAAATGCAAAATAACTAACAATTTTCATTCTTCAGCGTCCCCACCCATCGATTCGAAAGCTCTTAAAACCTCCTCATGCGACGGAGGATAAAAATTGGGTACTCTAAACACCTGCGCAGATATCCAACTAGATACTTTACAAGCTGTTTCCCGTAAACTATTTAAACCGCCAAACACCGGAATGTTTTCAAAAACTTTAAATAAATAACGAACGTTTTTTTTTTTTTTTTTTTTTTTTTTAAACATTAAACAACTTACCATGAGTTATCTCCGTACGAATCTCTTTGTCATTAGTAGAACTATTCTGACCAACTCCCGAGGGCCCGGCGTCATGTGATTTTCTCCTTTTCGGCGGGACAGCCACAGTCTGTATGAGATCTTTAACCTCGCTCTCGCTCTCTGACATGTCACCTTCAGGGCTCGTGTGCCCCTCCTGAGTATCCAAGTAACGCCGAGACACTCTAAGCGCTATTCGTTTATTCCGGTTTAGCTCACCCTGCTGGGTGTGACGATCATCACGAACCAGCATCGAATATACTTAAAAACACAGAAAATGATTAGTGAGGAAAAAAAAAGCATTTGAATATGCTATTAAATATTACAGGTTTTATACTTACAAATATCGTAATAATGTTTTAAAAAGCGTTCCATGTACGCTTCTTTACTCGCCGGTGTGTTTATAACTACATCACCAGCCACCAATACCGCTGCCTCGCAATCTGTTAAACAGATTTCGTACAGCGTAGCCGCCTGCACGCCACTAATACGGCTGAAAATTTCACTGACTTCCTCGATCAGTGCGGTTTGCGACATTTCCTCAATGCTCGCAAACCACTCCTGCGTGTATTTGGCACGAGCCCACTCCTGTGCTATGCAGGCGAACGCGGCACAACGCGACACAACACCACTAAATGTATTCATTTTCGCTATATTATCGAAAACACACACGCCTACCGATATCGACAAACCTCGAGAGTTTAAAAGAGACTGTTTTCTTCTGCAGGGTTACGCACTATCTTATACAGCAAATCCCCACTACTTTTCAGCCCTAAGATGCTAACTTTCCCACTGACCGCAGTTCTTTTTTCCCAAGCTCCCGAGTAGCAATATCGAAAGCGAAATCTTGTACATTTTCAGTTAGCGTAATAAATGTCATCGCTTCCTGCCAATATCAAACTATTTTACGACAACCAGATTTCCAATTTTCCAATCTCTGGATAGCGCAGCGTGCGGCTTGAGCAGGGAACGATGCACCCCCGCCGCTCTATTTTTAAAACACATGGTCTTTCGACTGCCTAAGACATCGACGGTGTCTTCTTACGGATGAGCTGCACAGTCGTGTACTACGCTCTCACTCGCTAACATCTCACACACGTGCCGCTTCACAACAGGCTCGTGCTCTATAACCTGACTCCAGTCGAAAGTCATTTTAACGCCTTAAACGTACAAGCGGACCGTGCATTAGAGGTTTCAAGTGTCTTCATACATTACAATCGTGTGAAAATTTAGCTATGGCTCAAGCGATGGTCGGTGAGAAAAATACCCGTAACAGCCAAGAGAAGAAGAGAAAAATAGTCGTGGCAGAGGCAGTGGCTGATTTAAAATCGACAAACTTACATATCCTCACCACAGTATACCCACTCAATAATTCGAACACGAAGAAAATTGCTGTTGGATTACTATATGTACAAAAAACAAAAAGTTTCAAACCAGCGATTGTGCTTTTGAATTCACATTATTCTCAAGGATTGCAGTTGGAGTCAGATACTTGGACAAACATTCAAAATTTTTTCCCGGATATTGATTCATATTTTAAAAGTGACGAAAATAGAGCCAATCGTAAAGAGTATAATCGCATTCGAGTTGACGAAATAGATATACTTTTTACTACATCTTACGGAACTAAAACTATTGTTTTCGATAAATATATCAAAGAAGATAGATGCAGTCATAGAAAAAGTAAATTGTTTGTACCGTCCTTGGTCATGCAGAAACGAACTTTCCATGGATTAAAGAATGTTGCCGTCTGCGTCGAAGAACGATTTCGACGTATAGATCGCATCTCTGCATTAGTCAACAGATGCAAAGAGTTTATCCGTGAAGAAGTAGAAAATATCGTATTAAAGGAGTCTTATCTAGACAAAACCAGTTTAATCTTTAAAGCAAAAACAATTTTAATAGAAAATGCTGCAGAAATAAAGGAAAAAATTAAGCAAAAACTTAACACCGAAACTGTATTCCTCGAACATTATTTTGAAATAGTGTTCCACGAGTTGACATCGTTCTGTATCGAAGTATTGTGCCAAGAAATTATGGAGGAACATTCTCACGAAAATGTGGATATCATAAATTTAAATTCTGAAAAACATTTAGTATAATTCTATGTATTAAAATATATTTTGTGTATATATATATATATATATATATATATATATATATATATATATATATATATATATATATATATATATATATATATATATATACTGTCTGCGATTTGAATAAACAACAGAAAAATGATACAATTTTGTAATTTTTATTTCGTAAACCTTCTTAATATTATTCTTAGTAATTTTTCACTTCGCTTATCCACTCCAAAAAATACACACGACTATCCCATAAATTATCAAACCTTCCAAGTTTTAAAACGAAACCATTACCTACAAAATCTCACCAAATTTTCTCTCCCACACTCACACCAAAACACACATGGCCTCCCTACTTAAAAGATGCATGTTCCCGACCTCATAAATTATCAATTTTATTACTGCATGTGCGTGCACGTACGCGTACGTGTTTGTAGGCGCGTGTCTCATCTTGCACCGACCTGCTCATTTCCTTATATGGTTAATTTTCTAGTGAAGTCTTTCGGAAAATTTTCTTTCGACTCCCGCAATGCTCTCTTAAAATAAATACATCCCTCGATGTACGCTCCGGTCCCCATAAATTTTCAATTTTATTACCGCACGTGTCCGTGTGATCATTCGCCGACCGACTCATTTCCTTATATGGCTGTAACCTTGTAGAGACGACTCTCCAAAAATTTTCTTTCGACTCCCTCAAAGCACCCTTCCCCCGTCCACCTCATTCACCTCACATTTTGCCTCAATAGCCATAACCATTCCTACTCTCTTTTTACAATCTTTTAAATATAACTCACCTGCCCGCGCTCTCCCGCCTTACCACCTTTACACCTCATTCCATGAACCCCGTCCACCCACCTTACACCCACCCGCACCCGCTGCCGCTGGTGCGTCCTCCTCTTTTTCACTTTTTGAAAATTTTCGCAATATTTCCAAACACCACTCATCACCCACCTACACTCACTCCCATATACCCCCGCATCACTTTTCCTCTCTTTGCAAATTTTTGCAAAAATTCGCAAACACCAACTTACCCACCCACCAGCCTCCCGCTCTCACTCCCACTCATCTCCTCATCCATTTTTCACTCTTTGCAAATTTTCGAAAAATTCGCCAACACCATCCTTCCCTCCCCGCCACCCACCTACACTCTCTCCCACCCATCTCCTCTCCTCTTTTCCACTCTGCAAATTTTCGCAAAAATTCGCACTCTCCACCCACCATCCTCTCCTCCCACCTCCCACTCGCCCACTTCACCCACTCTCGCCTCTCGCGATCCCCTCCACTAAGCCTTCCAAAAACGTACCCCCGAGCCGAACACACAGACCCAGACGCACCGACCAAAAACGTTCCCCAAGCCCACCGCCTGGCGCCAGACGCTGACGTCACCGGTGTCTGGAGAAAACGTTCCCCTACTACTTATAATGTATTTCAGGTATCGCTTGTATTTCTTAGCTGATTTTATCTTTCTGTAAGTAGGTATAATATAATAAAAAAAAACAATGAAATTATGCAATTTTCCAGATTTAGCTAAGACACTGCTTGTGTATTTTTCAGAACTGTTAAAAATGAAAAATTATATTTTCATTTTTTTATTAAATTATATGTAATTTCAGAAAGATAAAGTCAAGTCCAAAGAATATGAGATATCTCAGATGCATTACTGAAGCGGATATCTATCATTCTTATATTCTTTGGATTAAGTACGAACACATCACCTGTAAGTAAATATCGATAACATTGAATGGCCAATCCAACTACTAAATCTGACAGGTGGCTTTCATATTGTAGGAGCTGGATGAATTTTCTTGTCAAGTTTTGAATTTTAGCTCTTTTCGTGTAATGAAGTGTGAGTCTGTCCATAAGATCTATAGATCTATAGCCCTGCTGAACAGCTATGTTTACAAAATGCAAGGCATCAAATAGGTAATTTGAGGGCATGGTTCAGCATTAAATCTGAGTGCATGTAAAGATTGTGAAAAATTATTTTAACCTGTAAAATTCAGTTAAATTGTAGTAGTTAATGAATAATTAATAAACATTAATTGACTTTTATAGGTTATAGCTAACTTTTCATAATCCTGACAGGTACCTAGATTTATTATTCAATCATACTCTCTTAAAGAGAAAATTAAATACCATATTACAAGCAGGCCTATAAATCTATAGATCTTTCAGACAGACTCACATTACATGAAACCTCAGATTTCATAAGAGAAAACATTTAATTAAATATGCTGAAATTTACAACTTGAAAAGACGAATTAATCCTGCTCCTGTAATATAAGAGCCATCTGTCAGATTTAGCAGGTATACTCATCATTAAGGGGGTTTCACCCAAAACGCCTTTTCTTAGAAATTTCTCTCAATTTTGATCAGGTGTTGATAATACTATTGTCTATAAGATATTTCCATCTAAAAACTCCCAGCGGTTTAGTTCTCAAGATATTAAACATCAAAGTCGTGCATTTTAACACAGCGCCTTATCGGACGGCCCGCGCGAAATGAACGTTTTCGTCTGTAACTCGAAAAGTTTTCTTAGCAATTTTTCTAAAAACCGAAATCTTATTAATGACATCTATTAGAACAAGACATTCAAATCTGAGAAAGCCCTGCGGTCTCGTTCGTGAGATACGTTAATTGAAAGTGCGGAATATCAGGCTAGATTTCACGCGCGCGTGAGACGCATGCATGGCAAGGGGAGAGAGATCGGGAGCGCCGCTGGCGCGCACGCTTGTTGCGCACACACAGACAGGCGTCTCTCGGTGTCTGTGCTCAGTCCTGTAGCAAGCAACTCTCAACAGAAAGAGAGGGGGAGCGCATGCGAGAGCCTATATGCGTCGCACGGGGCCCCGTGCTCTGTGGGTTCGGGCCTCCTTGGTGAGACCCCCTTAAGTGTTGTCGATATTTACTTTGAGGTGATGTGTTTTAGTACTTAATCCAAAAGAATATAAGAATGATAGGAATCTACTTCTATAATGTATTTCAGGTATCGCTTGTATTTCTTAGCTGATTTTATCTTTCTGTAAGTAGGTATAATTTAATAAAAAAAAAAATGAAATTATGCAATTTTCCAGATTTAGCTAAGACACTGCTTGTGTATTTTTCATAACTGTTAAAAATGAAAAATAACATATTTTCATTTTTTTATTAAATTATATGTAATTTCAGAAAGATAAAGTCAACTCCAAAGAACATGAGATGTCTCAAATGCATTACTGAAGCGGATATCTATCATTCTTATATTCTTTGGATTAAGTACGAACACATCACCTGTAAGTAAATATCGATAACATTGAATGGCCAATCCAACTACTAAATCTGACAGGTGGCTTTCATATTGTTGGAGCCGGATGAATTTTCTTGTCAAGTTTTGAATTTTGGCCCTTTTTGTGTAATGAAGTGTGAGTCTGTCCATAAGATCTATAGATCTATAGCACTGCTGATCAGCTATGTCTAGAAAATGCAAGGCATCAAATAGGTAATTTGAGGGCAAGGTTGAGCATTACATCTGAGTGCATGTAAAGATTGTGAAATAGTACATTACGCACCAAGGGACGGAAGTAAGACATCCCAACCCGCGTGTGATATTAACGCCCGAGCCGAAGGCGAGGGCGGTAAACACGCGGGTTGAGATGTTCTACTTCCGTCTCGTGTTGCGTATACTATTTTGTCTCATGTATTCCCTGGAGGAAAGTATATTATTGTCTTTTCACCCTGATCTCAGGGTCTCAAGTGCCACATAACCTCACTCCTAAAACTGCGAGGCTTATGCACGTTTCTAATTTTCTGCCGACTAGCGCCGCCTGCAGGTGATTTGCGGCCCGAGCGGCAGCGAGGGCTGCAACACGCAGGCGGCGCCAGCCGGGCCGAAAATTAGAGAAACGCGCATGCGCGTCGCAGTTTCTAGGCGTGAGGGAAGGTGGCACTTTCGGCCGTGAGAGCAGGGTGGGAAGACAACACTTTCCGACAGGGTATGAGACAAAAGTTATTTTAACCTGTAAAATTCAGTTAAATTGTAGTAGTTAATGAATAATTAATAAACATTAATTGACTTTTACAGGTTATAGTCAACTTTTCATAATTCTGACAGGTACCTAGATTTATTATTCAATCATACTCTATTAAAGAAAAAATTAAATACCATATTACAAGCAAGCCTATAAAACTATAGATCTTTCGGAAAGACTCACACTACACGGAACCTCAGATTTCATAAGAGAAAACATTTAATTAAATAGGCTGAAATTTACAACTTGAAAAGGCGAATTAATCCCGCTCCCGTAATATAAAAGCCATCTGTCAGATTTAGCAGGTATACTTATCATTAAGTGTTGTCGATGTTTACTTTGGGGTGATGTGTTTTAGTACTTAATCCAAAAGAATATAAGAATGATAGAAATCTGCTTCTATAATGTATTTCAGGTATCGCTTGTATTTCTTAGCTGATTTTATCTTTCTGTAAGTAGGTATAATTTAATAAAAAGAAAATGAAATTATGCAATTTTCCAGATTTAGCTAAGACACTGCTTGTGTATTTTTTAGAACTGTTAAAAATGAAAAATTACATATTTTCATTTTTTTATTAAATTATATGTAATTTCAGAAAGATAAAGTCAACTCCAAAGAACATGAGATGTCTGAAATACATTACTGAAGCGGGTATGTATCATTCTTATATTCTTTGAATTAAGTACGAACACAACACCTGAAAGTAAATATCGATAACATTGAATGGTCAATCCAACTGCTAAATCTGACAGGTGGCTTTTATATTGTAGGAGCCGGATGAATTTTCTTGTCAAGTTTTGAATTTTGACCCTTTTCATGTGGTGTAGTGTGAGTCTGTCCGAAAGATCTAGGGATCTATAGGTCTGCTGTAACAGCTATGTTGACAAGATGCAAGGCATAGAATATTTAATTTAAGGGGAAATGGTCGAGCCATAAATCTGAGAGCATGTAAAAATTATGAAAAATTTATATTAATCTATAAAAGTCAGTTTGATTCATTGACTTTGAAGGAGGTGCGATGCTCAATTTTTACATCGATAAAAATAGAATCTGGCTTTACTCCAAAAATTTTAAATTTAAATTCTTAATTTTTATCCACATATTTGTAACAAGCAATTTTATTTCTGAAATACTGTTTTAATACTTTTATAATGATTGTAAGATTCTGTTTTTATTAATTAGTGAATTTGAACAAAGATGTTATATTTAATTAAATGTTATCAGTTTTTAATTTGTAATAACAAATAATTTCTTCTTTTTCAGATAAAATCTAGAATATTGTCTAACAACATCAGTAAACTTCTGCAATAAACATGGCAAAATACTCAAGAGATTTGAAAAGACTAAACACACATAGGAAATTATAGATTTTTGTTTCCAGTGAGGAAACCAAGTTACTGCCTGCCAACACAATAGGATACCTACGCCCAGTTTCCAACTGACATAATGAATGCTGCGATAATAGTTTGCAAGTTAATCTTTTTTTAAATTTCCGAAAATCGCGTTTTTTTCGACTTCTAGAGTGGCGTTACCCCTTAAGGTGGTTCTGCTCGACTCCCTAGTCAAAATAAGTGCTAAATGATGAAGTTACCTAAAATTAAAAAACCATAGTTGTAATGTGATTTATTTATTATAAAGTGTATTTAACATGACTAAGATAACTTTTTTCACAAAATGTCGATATTGTAGAAACTAGATGTTGTCACTACAAACAGCTATTGATAAATTACCGGAATCTTTTTTGTTTCTTTACTGATTTTAGATTTAGAAATACTATTTATGATGGAAACCCTTCATGAGTCTCTATACATTACTCCAAAAATAATAAAAAATGTTTTTAGTGACGATATCTAGTTTCTAAAATATCGCCATTTTACAATAAGTTACTTTAGTCATGTTAAATACACTTTATTTATAATACATTGACTATCTCTATTATTTTAAATAAATAAATCACATTACAACTATGTTTTTCTTTAATTTTAGGTAACTTCTATATTTAGCACTGCTTTGACTAGAAAGTTCGAGGAGAACTACCTTAATAAAAAAAAAAAACAATTTTTTGTGGCCCAGTTAATTTAAAGAAGCAAAAAAAATTTTAATTTTTGTGCAAATAATTGTATGAGTAACTTCATAACTAATAAAATGCAAAACTTTCAAGTTTTACATCTGACTACCTGTGGTCAGACAGCAGATTTCCCATGGATCGGCAGTTCCTCAATCTAATTCAATCGCTTTATGCATCAACCGCATGATAAGGAGTATCCGGATCTCTGCCAGCTGCCGATTTCTAACCGGCAATATTTACACCTACGTTGGCAGCATACTGATTGCTCGGAACTTCTTCAAATTCTATCCAATTTATAATCCGAAGTATATGAATCCTTATCAGAATCAAAGGCTCGCTCCGCACATATCGCCGCACATATCCACGATAGCCTACGCGGCATATCACTGCGTGCTCAAGAAGAAGAAGAATCAGTGCATTGTGATAAATGGCGAGAGCGGTTCCGGTAAGACCGAGTCAACGAATTTTCTGCTCCATCATCTCACCACCCCGAACCAGAAGGGCTCACCCGCTCGCGGGATCAAGCAACGATTCTCAACGCCGGGCCCGTGCTCGAGGACTTTGGTAACGCGAAAACTGTACACAAAAGATGAGACCACTTTGCTTGCATATTCAAGTGCACTTAGTGTTGTCAAGAGGACTGTCAATCAAGAGGACTGTAAGCAAGAGGACTGTCAATCAAGAGGACTGTAAGCAAGAGGACTGTCAATCAAGAGGACTGTAAGCAAGAGGACTGTAAGCAAGAGGACTGTCAATCAAGAGGACTGTAAGCAAGAGGACTGTCAATCAAGAGGACTGTAAGCAAGGGGCCTGTCAATCAAGAGGACTGCCAATCAAGAGGATTATAAATCAAGAGAATTTTGCCAATCAAGAGGATTGTAAATCAAGAGGACTTTGCCAATCAAGAGGATTTTATCAATCAAGAGGATTTTATCAATCAAGAGGATTTTATCAATCAAGAGGATTTTATCAATCAAGAGGATTTTATCAATCAAGAGGATTTTATCAATCAAGAGGATTTTATCAATCAAGAGGATTTTATCAATCAAGAGGATTTTATCAATCAAGAGGATTTTATCAATCAAGAGGATTTTATCAATCAAGAGGATTTTATCAATCAAGAGGATTTTATCAATCAAGAGGATTTTATCAATCAAGAGGATTTTATCAATCAAGAGGATTTTATCAATCAAGAGGATTTTATCAATCAAGAGGATTTTATCAATCAAGAGGATTTTATCAATCAAGAGGATTGTAAATCAAGAGGACTTTGCCAATCAAGATGATTTTATCAATCAAAAGGATTGTAAATCAAGAGGACTTTGACAACCAAGAGGATTTTTTTTGTTTAAGAGGATTTTATCAATCAAAAGGATTTTTTCGATCAAGAGGATATTCTTAATCAAAAGGACTTTTTAATCAAGAAAACATTTACAATCAAGAGGATTTTATTAATCAAGAGGATTTTTTCATAATTTTTTAATTAAGACAAGTATGTAAACCAAGAGGATTATTTTAGTCAAGAGGATATAGTAGATCATGTACAAAAAATTTCAAGAATAACAGGAATTAATTCTCAGCTCAGCTTCTCACATTAGTAGGCAATTAGTCTCAGTGCTGAGGGAGCTCTGTCTAAGCATCTGGAATTGCCTCGGTAACTAAACGTTCTTCTACATATTTTTAGGCGCAGAATTTGGATTTGTCTTTAAGCTTAAAAATGGTCATTTATTTTGGTACTAATAATTTTGTCCAAAAAATTTGCTTTTTTTTATATAAAATTTAAATTCAGAATAAAAAAAAACGTCATTCTATTTAAAGAAAAAAAAATACGTTGAAATAATGTCTCAGTAAACCAATCAGAATAAATGATCTGTTTATTTGTTATTAACAATTATATGGCAATTCACTGTTTTTGTGTTTACCAAAGCATGATACATTATTTCAAAGTATTTTTTTTCCTTAAAATGAAATGTTAGTTTTATTCTAAATTTACATCTTATAAAAAGAGCAATTTTTTAAATAAAATTGTTGGTGACAAATTCACCGTTTTTTAGCCTGGAAACCACCAAATTTGAATTCTGCTCCTCAAAATATGTAAAAAACGCTTGTTTAGGGTGCGATCCCATGGCGATCCGAAAAATTAGACGGAACCATTTACGCCCGTGAATGCGAGAGAGAGGTTCTTCCGTGAATGTCTCTCTCGCTCTCACGGGTTTAAATGGTTCCGTCTAATTTTTCGGAATGCCGTGGGATCGCACCCTTACTGTGTCAACTCCGGTCGGAAACACGCCATAACGGAATGTATGCGCGACACCACCTAACGGCAAATTTTTGTACATTACCGCCATACTCCTATGATAAAGTAGTTTTGTTCTTTAAAGTCGAGTATGGCATCCCCTTAACATTACTAAGTTAAAAATAAATTTTCTTTGAGGCATGAATAACAAAATTGTTTATAAAATATTAAATTTAACGTTACCTTACAGAATTTGGAATTTCTGTCTGAAATAGAGGAAAGTGATTCTGACCATTCTAGTGTCAACAATTGTCCAAATCCACGTAATAACTATTTACATGGTCATAACGTACGATCACAGCAAAATTCAGATTTATCTAGCGCTTCTACATCAAATATGAAAAGAGTGAGTATATATTATAAATACCCTGCTTATAATAGAATAAAATATTTTGAGTTTTCTTGAAATAGTATACACACCTTGGCCGGTAAAAAGGAAACCCTCAGATCACATGTTCCTCAACCTCGGCCGACCATTACATGTGATCTGAGACATTTCTTATTTTACCGTCCTAAGTATGTAATATCCCACATAGCATAAAAGGTTCCGGAAGAAAGTTCCCAGGAAGCTTACAGTGGAAGGTTAATGGAACCTTCCAGGAAGCTAACTGAAACTTTCAGGAAGGTTACATTGGAAGATTTCTAACTAAGCTTCCAGAAAGATTCCAGGAAGGAAACAGAAAAAGTTTCAAATACTTAACTATGAAATACTACATGGAAGCTCTACGGAATCTTCCAAAAAGCTTACATAGAAGATTATCGAAAATGAGTACTGGAAGCTTTCGCGGAAGGCTCTTGGAAGCTAACATAAAGCTTCTAGGAAGAACAAAAGTTTACGGGAAGCTTTTTAAATACATTCCAGGAAGCTTCCTCTGGAAGTTCCAATTAAACCTTGAGAAAAGCTTTCATAGAAGATTCTAGGAAGTATTCAAGCAAGGTTCCTCACATATAAATAAAGCCACTGGCCTAAAGTTATAACGGAAGCTTCCAGCTAGATTCCGGAGTTAACTTTTCAGGGAGCTTCCAGAAAGCGTTAGGAAAGTCTAACAGAAAGGTTCCAAAAGTGCTACGGTGAAATGTTACTCAATACTTACGAGTAAGCTTCCACGAAGCTTACATAAACGATTACTGAAATGAGCATTGGAAGCTTCGCGGAAAGCTCTTGGAAGCTAACATAAAGCTTCTAGCAAGAATAAAAGTTAAATTACATATAAAGATTACGTGAAGATTTTGAAATATATTCCAGGAAACTTCCTCTGGAAGTTCCAATTAAAATTTGAGGAAAGCTTTCATGGAAGATTCTAGGAAGTATTCAAGCAAGGTTCCTGACATATAAATAAAGCCACTGGCCTAAAGTTATAACGGAAGCTTCCGGCTAGATTCCGGAGTAATCTTTTTAGGGAGCTTCCAGAAAGCGTTAAGAAAGTCTAACAGAAAGGTTCCAAAAGTGCTACGGTGAAATGTTACTCAAAATTTACGAGAAAGCTTCCATCAAGCTTACATAAACGATTACTGAAATGAGCACTGGAAGCTTCGCTGAAGGCTCTTGGAAGCTAACATAAAGTTTCTAGGGAGAACAAAACTTAAATTATGTATAAATATTATGGGAAGCTTTTGAAATATATTCCAGGAAGCTTCCTATGGATGTTCCAATTAAACTTTGATGAAAGCTTCTATGGAAGATTCTAGGAAGTATTAAAGGAAGGTTCCTGAAATATAATAATGTAACTGGCCTAAAGTTATAACAGAAGCTTCCGAGTGGACTCCGAAGTAATTTTTTTCGGAAGCTTCCAGAAAACGTTAGGAAAGACTAACAGAAAGGATCCAAAAGTGCTAGGGTGAAATGTTACTTAAAATTTACGAGAAAGTTTCCATGAACCTTACATAAACGATTACTGAAATGGACACTGGAAGCTTCGCAGAAGGCTCTTGAAACCTAACATAAAGGTTAAATGTTGATTGCAGCTAGTGGCCAAGGTTACTACCAATATTTTGTTGTAAGAGATGGTAAAAAATAAAACAACAAATTTATTTCACTTTCACAACTTTTCGGACATCTTTTTTTGTGTGACAAACAGACAGCTCTCCGCACTACATTAAAAACAGACGTTTTACCTGTAGAGGGACATTCATTAAATAAAAAAAGATGTCCGAAACGTTGTGAAAGTGAAATAAATTTGTTGTTTAATTTTTTACCATCTCTTGCAACAAAATATTGGTAGTAACCTTGGCCACTAGCTGCAATCAACATTTACTTACCACCACTACCATTAGTGTCTTCTTTAAATATAAATAAAAAATAACATAAAGGTTCTAGGAAGAACAAAAGTTGAATTACATATGAAGATTGCGGGAACTTTTTGAAATACATTCCAGGAAGCTCCCCATGGAAGTTCCAATTCTACCTTGAGAAAAGCTTTCATGGAAAATTTTTGGAAGTATTCAAGCAAGATACCTGACATACAATAAAGCAACTGGTCTAAAGTTATACCGGAAGCTTCCGAGTGGATTCAGGAGTAACATTTTAGGAAGCTTCCATGTCGAAAGCGTTAGGAAAGACTAACAGATAAGTTCCAAAAGTGCTACGGTGAAATGTTACTCAAGACTTACGAGAATGTTTCCACGAAGTTTACATAAACCATTACTGAAATCGGCACTGGAAGGTTCGCGGAAGGCTCTTGGAAGCTAACATAAAGCTTCGAGGAAGATCGAAAGTTAAATTACATGTAAAGATTGCGGGAAGTTTTTGAAATACAGTCTAGGAAGCTTCCTATGGAAGTTCCAATTCAACCTTGAGGAAAATTTTGATGGAACACTCCAGGAAGTATTTCAAGCAGGGTTCCTAACATAATATACAAAATAGCTGGATTAGGGATATAATGGAAGCTTTCAAAAGGGTTCCAAAGTAACATTCCTAAGAAGCTATTAGCAAGTTTTAGGGAAGGCTGACAAGTAGGTTCCAAAAGTGCTGCGGTAAAATGCCACTTGAAATTTACGGGGAAGCTTTTAGAAAGCTTACATAAAAGTTTACAGAAGATCAGCACTGGAAGTTTCGCGGAAGGTTCCAACTCGGAAGCTTCATAGATTCATAGATCGTCTGATAATCATCTTATTTTGAAAATCGAGAAAGTTAAGGCGCGCTGCGCGCGCTCTTCCTTTGCCTTTATGATATTATGCCTGTTACGAAACCAATTTGTAAATCCGTTCGTATTGAAATTCACTTTTATACACACATATATATACATAAATAATTAGAGATTTTCTTTTAAATAATTTCTTCAAAACTCTGTCTTGGTCTCAAATTATGAGTTACTGACTGCGTGCACGAATTTTCATTCGGGGCCACAGCTGTCTCTTAACCAATTTTTGAAATTGATGAAGAGAGACCACGGGATAGGCGCGAAGAGGCGCGCTTGTAGACGTTCTGGTCGGCTGAGACATTCTTTTAAAGTGTTACCATAGCAACCGTTTGACTTTAAACATAACAAAAAAAGAACAAAAAAGATTCATTCTGTGATTGAAGCTCAATACGTTCGGATGTATTTCAATCTGTCTATATTACGTTGACTAATAATAAAAAATAAATATTGATCCACTATTCTTTGACTTTATTAATTCTTTTACGAACAATGCCTATGCAATAAATAACCGCAAATTTATTCAATATTATTCATTGAAACTTGGATTGTATTTGTTTGTTTATTGCTACAATACAAAAATTTGGAGGTTATAATATACAATTAAAGTTTGGAGGTATAATATTTTATGAAAGGTTTCTTCGTAATATTTCTGCAATGTATCGCCTTATCGTTTCAGGTAATATTGTTGGAATATTTTAAAAACTTTTCTTGATTTACTAATAAATAATTTTTCGATTTGATGGAGAAGTTTAAGTCGCTTTTAGTGAAATATATCATGAAATATTTATCTTTAAGATTTCCGCAATTTCCGCTTTTGTCATTTCTCGGAATGCTTCCGAAATAATTAAAAAACATTCATAGAATTATGGAAAAATAGTTCTTCAATATAATGTTGAATATTACGTCATTATTAGTGAAATATTATAATTAAATGTCTCTGCAATACTTCCGTAATGTATCGCCTTATCAATTCTCGGAATATTTCACAAATGTTTCACAAACGTTTCTTGAATTGTAATATCGATAAGTAGGAATCTTCATTTTTGTCATTTTCATGCAATTTTTCGCCGAGTTTATGAGAATATCTCTAGAACTTTTAATGTTCAGTGTTTAAAAAAAAAATTTTTTTGTTCGAGTACTTATCTATTCAAAGCTTGCTTTACTCGTTTTTTAGTTTTTTTTTTTTTTTTTAATGAAAGCAACATAATTCCATTTTACGAGTATATCGAAAAATTTTTTTTTATAATATAAATGACGAATTTATTTGGCTTAATCCTATCAAAATTGTATTAAATTTTAAATATATCATTTTGACAATTTAACTACGTTTTTCTGAAATATTAAGTTAGTGATTACAATGACTTTTGGAATATAAAATTCAAAATTCAGCGTGTGCTTATCAAAAATCTATTTTTTTTTTTTCTTAATGAGTTAACGCTTGAGAAGTAATTTTTTGAAGACGCATGACTTTTCAACAATGCGTGGCATACCCACGTGCAACAAATCAAATGATTGTATTTTTAATAAAGAATGAAATCTGATAGCCATATTAAGAAAATTCTTTATGTTAAAAGGTATGGAACAGAATTACTATGAAAATTTTTATTTTTGAGAAATGACTGATACAACTTTCTTGATTCTAGATTTCAAATGTATTGTAGGCACATCTCTGAAATTAGGTTTTTCTACTTACACTTTATACGTAACTGAAACGATTGTTTCATACATGGAACATTTTAAAAACATTTATTTTTACCTATTTACTTTGCTGAAAGTATATATTTCTTATTAAAAAGATCTAAAAAGTTGCCGTAACGTGAAAATTAAAAGTTCTGGAGATATCCCCATATCTCATGATAGTACTAATAGAATCGCTAAGAAAATTCTGAATATAGTATTTATGTATAAAGAGGACGTGAAAATTGTGTTCTTCGAAAGGAATGTTTGAAAGTTAAATTATTAAATAATTAAATTGGATTAATTTTGGACTCCACATGGCCAAAAAAGGAATATAATGAAAAATATACAGTAATATTTTTTTTATTATAGCTTATCATATCTTCAACTTGAATGGTCTACCTGGAGTCTAAAATCAACCCAATTTCATTATTTGATAAATTAACTTTCAGACATTCATTTAGGAAAACACAATTTTGACGTCCGTCCTATATATAAATACTATACTCAGAATTTTTTGAGCGATTCTATTCGTACTATCATAAGATATACTCGTTGAAAAATTGCATCAAAATGACAAAAAGCAGATTCCCACTTATCGACATTACAATTTTTTTTAATTAAAAAATTTCTAAACAATTTTTTGGAAAAACACAATTATTAGGCCCACCGTATATATAAATACTATACTAAGAATTTTTTTAAACCATTCAATTAGAATTTTCATAAATTATTTAATCAACATAATGAAATGCCAAATATAAAAACATGTTTATTCGGAGTAATAATTCCGACACTATAATTTTTTAATTTACCGCATTAAATATATAATTTTTGAAATGCATTAATATTTTAAATAAAATAATCAAAATAATAACAATTAAATAATCGTGAAAAGTGTAACTTATTTAGATGAAAATGTCCGAACTCCTTCAAGCGAGCGATAGCGTAACGGATAGCATGCGTGCGTAGTAACCCAAGGATCGTGGGTTCGATTCCCGGTCAGGTCAAAATATTTTATGTGAAATTTTTTCTGCGATTATAAAATGGCGATTAATATAGGTAGAAATAAGTTCTAAAGAATATGTGCGAATTGTTAATACTTATAGAGAATTTCTAATATTTATAGCTTTAAGTTACTCTTTCAAGAACTTGGAAAAAGCTTCCTAAAAGCTTACTGAAAGGTTCCCACAGACTACCTAAAACTTCCAGAACCATATTTGAAAGCTAACTGAAAGCTTACTGGAAAGTTCATAAAGTCTACTTGAAACTTTCGGTAACTTTATTGAAATATTCCTGAAAGTTTCCTGGAAGGTTCCCACAGACTACCTGAAGCTTCCAGTAACTTATTTGAAAGCTAACTGAAAGCTTACTGGAAGATTCCGATAGTCTACTTGAAACTTTCAGTAACTTTTTCGAAAGATTCCTGCAAGTTTTCTGGAAGATTCTTACATCCTCCATGAAATGTACAGTAATTTTTTCGGAGGCTCCCTTAAGTTCCTGAAAGGTTCCTGAAAGGATTCTTACACAGTTCCTGAAATCTTCCAAGGAAGCTTCTCGTCATGAATTTGACCTAGACATTATGTACTGCCGGGAAGCTTTCATGGAACCTTTCTGGAAGCTTCCATTCTCAAACTGACATAAATCGATTCTGAAGTCTTGTAGGAAGTATTTTTTAAAGCTTCCTGTAATCTTTCGGGGAAGACTACTGGAAGATTCCCACAGCCTACATGAAGCTTCCAGGAACTTTTTGAAAGCTTCCAGAAAAGTTCCTAAAAAGTTTCCGAAAGCTTCCTGAAAAGTGTCTGAAACAGTTCCTGCAATCTTCCGAGGAAGCTTTTTGCCATGAATTTGACCCAGACATAAGGTAATTTCAGGAAGCTTTCGTGGAAGCTTTCCTGAAGCATATGAAACTTTCATGAAAGCTTCCAGGAAGTTTCTAGTAAGCGTTCATGCTATGTGGGATACTATTACTTCTTTGAGTCAATATATGCATGCTCAACTAATTATATGAAAGTACATTCAAATTGTTCACTGCAAATCAAACAAACGAAAGTTGTGAAATCAATTATCGATAGTCAAGTAATGCAAACTATTCTCCGAAAAACTGTATGACTATGTTTTCAGAAATGTATTCAAATTTCTTTATTCTTCTATACAAATTAAACACAAGAAAGTACTGAAATCAATTAATTGTAGTCAAGTACCGCCCATAAGAACTTTTCGTACCTCGCGTGTAAAATTACATTTTACGCCCACGTTGTAACTTAAAAATTATTCAGCCAGCGGGCATAAAGTACTACATAACGCTCAAGAAGCCCAATAACTCACACACTCCTACAAAACTTTATAGTACCTAGCTACGTACTTTACGCCCGTGTGGGAAAAATTATTTTAATTATATAATAACTATAATGCCTTCTTTTTGCTTCTAAAATTCGTAAGAATTTTTTCAGGTATTTACGAAAAGTCTAAGCCTATATAAAAAAAATTACATAGTTACCAACACATCACTATTTTTCATTATTCCTCCTCAATTTTGAACTTTCTATAATATTACGTATCTTGGAAGGACAAACGAAGTCTAGACCTGCTCTAGCAGGGGTGGTCCTCCGATCTCCCGTACATACTTGGCGGGCCTGACGGTTTGCAGTTCAAGGTGTAAGTCATGGTCATTTTTATATAAATATTCATATGTTTAAAGATCAGATAAAATATATAAATGGGTTGCTTCTACATATTAACTACTAATCTATGGATCTATCACTTTGTTTTTAAATAGAACGTACACACCCGCGTGAAAATATCAAATGAGATTTCATATGAGATCCCGTAATATATAAAATTGCATATGACATCACATATAAGATCTCATACGAGATGTGTGCTGTCTGAAATTCTCATATGAGATCTTATATGATTTTCACATGGGGAAAAGGATATAAAATATGTTGCTTATAAAACAGTTAGTAAAATGTAAAGGACTTTGAGCAGGCTATAAATTTATATGAATTTTTTATTTTATTCTCGTTTAAAAAGGGCGGACACAAGGAAAAATATGTTTGATAATGAAATATAAATCATGATTCTGCACATGTACGGATATGTTGTACTTAACAGCATCAATTAAAAATTGGAGCCAATGTAATTATTTATGGTGGACTTATAGGTATAAATATTGTTCATGAATTTATGCAAAAATTTAGTATTAAACATTTAAATAACCCACGTAACTGCAAACCGTCGGGACCGCCAAGTATGTACGGGAGATTGGAGGACCACTCCTGCTAGAGCAGCTCTAGACTTCTCTTGTCCTTCCAAGATGCGTAATATTATAGAAAGTTCAAAATTGAGGAGGAATAATGAAAAATAGTGATGTGTTGGTAACTATGTAATTTTTTTTATATAGGCTTTGACTTTTCGTAAATACTTGAAAAAATTCTTATAAATTTTAGAAGCAAAAAGAAGGCATTATTGTTATATAATTAAAATAATTTTTCCCACACGGGCGTAAAGTACGTAGCTAGGTACTATAAAGTTTTGTAGGAGTGTGTGAGTTATTGGGCCTCTTGGGCGTTATGTAGTACTTTATGCCCGCTGGCTGAATAATTTTTAAGTTACAACGTGGGCATAAAATGTAATTTTACACGCGAGGTACGAAAAGTTCTTATGGCCGGTACTTGACTACAATTAATTGATTTCAGTACTTTCTTGTGTTTAATTTGTATAGAAGAATGAAGAAATTTGAATACATTTCTGAAAACATAGTTATGCAGTTTTTCGGAGAATGATTTGCATTACTTGACTATCGACAATTTATTTTTTATTTATTTTATTTATTAAACCAGAGTAAGTACATAGGTATTACAATAATATCAATATACATTTTTACATTACATGCGTAACCCAGCAGAGGAAGTATTTCCTGTATGCTGGTCTGGTGTCTTAAACTAACTTAAAACTAAATTGAAATATTGTCCCTGATTGTTTGTCGATCTTGTATCCCCGTAGCTAGCAGCTACGGAGTCAAGTCGACAATCACACATTATTCATGACTTTTCTTCTATCACCAATATCTAACCAACATTTGTCTTGCTGTTGTAAATGATTCCGTGGATGCGTTTCGATGATAATTTGTTGATTAATATTGAGTTTTCGGATTTTGTTCCAGTTGTAATTAGATAATCGACGATGAGAACGTTTATAATGTAGTGTGCATAACCCGTGTGCGCATATATATGTTCTTATATCCAGTAACAGTTTATCGGACTCTAAACTCCCCATGGACTTCCAATGTGGGAGGTCTGTGTCCGATATCTTTATTAGTGAATAATATAGTTGCTTTATCTGTTTACAGTTAATATTATTAGTATTATTCATGGGTGTTTTATTATGCTAGATGTTTGCTTTTATCCAGATCTTGATTTTATATTTCAGACTTTTTTTATTCGTTATTGTTTTAAGGTCATTAGGCAGTTTGTTGAAGGTAGTTAGTGCTCTAATGTAGCTGTTTTTGATGCTGATGCGTTTACAACGTTTAGGTATTGGTATACTTTTACTCCTCGTTACTTTGTCGGATTCTATATATTTGTCTTGTAATTCTTTGTAATGAAATATTAGTGACTCAAAGGTAAAAATTTGCTCTATATTTAGTGGATTTCTGTCATAAATAAAATTGTTTTTATTTATAAGTTTAAGCAGTCTGTTTTGCAGGCTTTGTAAGCTTTTGGTTCTACCTGCGTAAGCGCCTCCCCAGGCTATAATACCGTAGGAGGTGATACTGTGGAACAACGCATAGTAAATCATACGCAGATTGTCTGTGTCCATTATAATAGACAGTTTGTATAAGATGAAAGTAAGGTATTTGGTCTTATTATATATATTTTTGGTGTGTATATCCCATTTCATGTTGCTATCTAAAGTTACTCCTAGGTATTTGGTGTTTTCTACTCTTTTGATGTTTTTTCCTTGTATGCAAATGTTCATATTTTTAGGCGTGCTTTTATAATTGCTGCCGAATTCCATGTATATTGTTTTGTCCTTGTTGAGAGATAGTTTATTTAGTGCTAGCCAGTTGGCTATTTCTTGTAGGTAGTCGTTCATTTTAGTTTCTACTTCTTGCCAGGTTTTACCTATTGCTATGATCGCAGTGTCGTCAGCGTATGACAATATTGTATCTTCAGGCATTGAAGATAACATATCATTAATATAAATAATGAACAGCAGCGGTCCAAGTATTGTACCTTGCGGTACTCCCATATAGACAGTTTTGTATTGGCTATAATCATTACCTATTTTCACCCTTTGTTTCCTATTACTTAGATAACTTTTTATGAGGTTATATGCGCTACCTCTGATGCCGTAGTTATAGAGTTTATCAAGCAAAATTTGATGATCTACTGTATCGAATGCTTTCGCTAGATCAAGGAATGTAATAGCTATTGGGTCGCTTGCATCTATGTGGTTATAGATTGTGTTAGTTATTTGATATAGTGCATCTTTAGTGCCTCTATTTTTCCTGAATCCAAATTGTTTATTTGAGATCAAGTTACATTTATCTATGAAAGATGATATTCTACTATGCAGTAGTTTTTCCAATACTTTTGCAACATTTGAGATCAGGGAAATTGGTCTGTAGTTTGTTGGCAGATGCTTTTCTTTGGCTTTATGTATTGGTATGATATCCGCAATCTTTAAAGCATCAGGCCAAATTTCTTTCTCTAAGCATAAGTTGGTTATGTGAACCAGTGGGTCGGAGATGTGTGATATTATAACTTTGAGTGAGAGTGTGTTAATACCATCACACCCACCATTTTTATTTTCCATGTTTAATATTGTTTTTTGTATTTCTTGATGATTAGTAGGATATAGAAAAATACTCTTGTTATTCTTAGTAGGCAGCCTTACTCTTTTGTTTGGTGGAGTTTTAATTTTGTCACACAGTTGTTTACCAACGTTGCAGAAGAAGTTGTTGATATGTTCAGAAATTTCTTTTGAGTCGGTTATTTTTTTATTGTTATTATCCATGATAAAATTAATGTTATTATTTATTTTACTATTTTTTCCAATTTTGTTATTAATTAATCTCCAGAGATTCCTTTGATTGTTCATGTTTGATTGTATTTGCTTTCTATCATGGTCCTTTTTTACTTGGTTGATAATGTGGTTAAGTATCTTAATGTAGTTTTTGTAATTTTCTTTTTTTACAGAGTTAGTAGGATCCTTCTTCCATATATTATATAGTTTTTCTTTATTTTTACACGAATTTAATATTGCTTTTGTTATCCAATTTTTCCTCGGTTTCATGTTGTTTTGTTTATTGCTATGCGTCTTAATTATTGACCTGTTTAGGCATGTTTGAATTTTTTGTATAAGATTATTTAAGGCTTGGTTGGGATCTGTTATTAATGAGATATCTGCCCATTTTATAGTTCCTGCTGTTTTTTCCAATTTATTGTAGTTAAATCTTTTTCCTAATTTGGTACTGGATTGTTTTTTAATATTTTTTAATGACATCATTATGGGAAAATGGTCGGTAAAAGGTGTTTTTAGTAAGTAGGTTTTATATTTAATTTTGTCTAGTTTAATGAAAAAGTTATCTATACAGGTACCATTACTATTGTTATTAATATCTGATGGTCTAGTTATACTTTTAAATCCTGGGCAGTAACCATTTTCTAATAGGATTTGTAAAAAGTCTTGATCTAAAACATCTTGGCTTAATATATCAAAATTGAAGTCTCCTATTATTATATTATTTTTTTGTTTCTTGCTTATTTTTAGAAAATTTTTAATATTCGTTAAGAATTCAGTTTTATGTATGTCATGTGATCGGTAAATTGATGATAATGTTATGTTTTTGTTATTTTCAAGTGTGATTTTCGTGTTCATTGTTCTAAGTTTATTTATTTGTATAATTTCCGTGGTTTCTGTGATGTCTTCACTTATATATAATACTACACCATCCGATTGGTTTATGTTGCTTTCATTATAGTACATTCTATATTTTGGAATATTAAAAAATTCGTGGTGTTCAAGTTTCCATGTTTCAGTACATACTATAATACAAGGCTTTGTAACAAGCCTGTTTAAGAATACTAATAGTTTATTGTAATTAGCATTTAAACTTCTTATATTAACGCAAAGAATTAATTCTTTGACTGTAGCTAGGCATCTATTTAATTCGGTTACACTATTTGTGATATGTTCGTTGTCAAATATTACCTCTTGAGAATCAAGATTCATTTTCTAACGTATCAAATCTTGGTTGAGCTGTAGATGTAGGGGTTGCTGGAGATAATGTACCGGCAGATGTGTTGGTCGTTAATCTAACTCTTCTAGTAGTTATCCATTGCTGTGAGCGGGAGTTGCTTTGTTTGCCGATTTCTAGGTTGCCAAAGTACCGACGGTAGGTAGGCTGCAGTGGATAGTCTGTCATTTCAATGTATTTTTTTATTTTGTGTTTTAGCACTTCACACTGATCACTGTCTATTGCACTATGATTTATATTGTAATTAGTTTTGTATTTGTTGTTGTTAAATTCACAGTTTGTGCATTTAAGAGTATCACATTTACACTCAGCAGCTGCGTGATTTCCTGCACATTTGTAGCACTTGTCCTCATTATCGCATTTTTTGCCACTGTGGCCGACTCTTGAGCATTTAGTACATGGATTTGTGTTTATTATGTCAAATACTCTGCAATTTTGAAACCCTATAAATAACTTGTTTTTATTGTCTCTTATATGTTTGTAGATTGTAGGCGTTACTTCAACTATTGCACTCATTGTTTTAGCTTTTTCACTTGAGTTTATGTGTAGAACTTTGCACTTGTCATCAATATTGTTAAAGTTTCTTTGGTTAATGTCTTGTTCTAGTTCGTTATCATTAAACACTTTTTCAATGTTAATAATTTTCACTATAGGTTTTTTTATTTCTTCTTTTTTGATTTTTGCATTAGTTGATAATTTTTTAGATAAGGTCTTTTCAATTGCATTTATACTTTCTTCGTTCATACAGTTTATTAATATAGTATCATTATTTATTTTTGTCACTTTTTTTGTTTGGATTGTTTTGTCTTTAGCAAGATGATGCAGTACAGTGTTTTCTAGGTTTATATTGTCTTTGTTGTTTGTTTTTTTAACAATTAGTTTTGGTACTCTTTTAGCTTTGGGTTTAGTATTTGTTAAAATTTCTGCATAAGTGTGGGGCTTGATGTTTTTAAAATTGTTATTTTGTCTTTCTTTTACGAGTAATTCGTTTAGTAAGGCGTTCTTTTCTTGTGTTTCTTTAAGTAATTGTTTTAGCAGGTTATTTTCAATTTTCAGTGAGTCTGATTCATTGTAATCTTCATATATGGTTTTATTGAGACCATTTTCTTCTGTTGTCTCATGCACTATGTTATTCACAATGTCTTGTTTAATTTGTTCACGGTTTTCATGCTTTAGCTGTGCTATGAATTGCCACGCTGCTTCACTGAGCGTGCCATATGGCAACTTTGAGGTTAGTGAGAGGTTAGGATGATCTTGGCACACAATAAATGAGTTGCTGAGGAATTTAATTGGTTTTTCTATGTTATATTTTGTAACTATTTCATCAGTATGGAAGAAGTTTCCACACACTATGCACACCACTGCCCCAACGCTAATGCTGGGATGGCACTTGTAATATTTATTAAGAGAGGCATCGGGCGGCTCCTTCTCCTCCGACGCCATGTCGAAAACTGATTGATTTCACAACTTTCGTTTGTTTGATTTGCAGTGAACAATTTGAATGTACTTACATATAATTTGTTGAGCATGCATACATTGACTCAAAGAAGTAATAGTATATTACATACCTAGGCCGGTAAAATAAGAAATGTCTCAGATCACATGTAATTGTCGGCCGAGGCGAAGCCGAGGTTGAGAAACATGTGATCTGGGGCTTTCCTTTTTACCGGCCAAGGTGTGTATACTATTTTTCTGCCCGACGACGCCGGAAAGCGGCAACTTCGTTTCGCGCAGCGGCCGTAAAGTTGGCGCTTTCCGGCCGGAGGACAGAAAAATACATTTTTACTAGTATTTATTTGACTTCTTTTAAATAGATTATACAGAAAAAACTTCTATACTTGCCTTATTTTATACTTTCGTAGAAAGTTTTATTAACAATTATTTGTACAGTCATGAAAAAAATTATTACCATTTGTAGAGAGTGCTTATTGAATAAATGAGATTAAAATAAATAAAAGGACTATAGATAAATTGTGTTGTTGATTGTTTTGAAAAAATATTTAAGCTCTCATTAAAGTTTTTGGTACAGAGGGAGAGAGAGAGGGGGAAGAGAGGGTGAGAGAGTTTAGAAAATAATGTTTGTTAAGTATAAAACTATATGGAATAGTAACCAAACTTATTCTTTTTACTTTTGTAAAAAAATTTTTTAGAGAGATTTCACAACTTTTTAAGAGTAAAAGTACATTATAATAAATAATGTTTGTTAAGTATAAAATTACACTTTAATTGATTTCACAACTTTTTTGAGTTTGACTTTCAGTATCCGCGTGAAAGAAATTTATTTCGACTTTAGAACGCAAAAATTTATTATTTATTCGTAGAATTCCTTTTCATAAAATAAAACGTAAATAACTTTTTAGGATATTGTATAGGTTTCGGAAAATAATTCTTATGGTTTCCGAAAAAGTTCTTATCGTTTGTAAAAGTTTTTGTTAAGTGATTGTAAAGGTTTTGGAAAAGAATTTCTCGTTGCTTGCAAAAGTTTGTGAAGGATTGTAGAAGTTTTGTAAAATAATTTATTAATGGATTTTTTTTTAAAATGTAGTGATGGACCACTTTTGGAGATATTTTGTAGAGAAAATATAAAATATAATAATGAATAATTTACATTACATTGTAATACTTTTATTAAGGTTCTTGCATTTTGATTTTTATAAAAATAGATTAGATAGAGCTTGCAAGGAATTACTAAACTAGAAGCTCAAAGGCGGTCCAGAACTTGAGTTCTCATGTCACCTACCATTTCCATAGCAGTAGCTCGTAATAAGTTTTTTCACAAAATACTCCTGCTCTTTTTTTTTTTGCCATTGAGAAAACTCTTAATGCAGGTATGTAGTCAGAGTAAGTCCCAGCTGCAAATCTTTTATGAAGAAGCATTGCCGCTTGTTTTATTGATGGTTGATTAGGCATGACAAATAATGCTTTTACGACAGTCCAGTTTTCAGAATTCAAATCCCAAAATCCTTTTTTGCATCCATTTACTCTTGTTTTTGTACCAAATTATTATTGTTACATCGTTCTTCATTGTACACAGGTACAATAACACTGACATTCAATGTTTATAAAAATTATAACCAGGGTCTGGCTTAGTATTACATTGTAATACTTTTATTAAGGTTCTTGCACTTCTATACCCGACAGATTGATAAAACCTCCTTTATAACTAAACTCACAGGTCCTGGGTCAACTTCCTTTGGTATAGTTGCTAGCTTGAAATCATAGAGCCACTAAAGCATTGATAATTAAAACTTTCATTTGATAATTAAAAAAAAAATTCAATCACATATACATCCATATAGATCACACAGTAAACATATTTCCAAATGCATTCTTTTAATTAACTTATTTATTCACTCCTTCTATTTTCATTATTTATGCTTTCCACTTTACAAAACTTTTATCAAAATACACAAAATAATGTATATTTCACTGATATAAAAGCCCACAAATGTATTTCAATGGAAAGTGTCATGTTTTTATATTATAAATTATTCACTCCTCTCATTTTAATTATTTATGCTTTTCACTTTACAAAACTCTTATCAAAATACACAAAATAACGTACATTTCACTAACATAAGAATTAACCCACAAATGTATTTCACTGGAAAGCACTATGTTTTTATATTACAAAAACCAAGTTATTTCACAAAGCTAAATGTTAATTTCTCTCTACTAATTTTTATTGTTTATTTCAAATAGTTTTTTCACACACACACACACACACCCACATATAACAAACTCGTGTTCCAACGTTCACTCACACAAGACCTTGGTTTTGTATTTATTCAAATTTCACAATAACACATTGTCTTGGTATATTCCTCAGCATTGCAATGTCCATTTTCCATAAACTTTTACTTGGTTCACGAACAAATTTTTGAAATGACTTCATATGGTTAGAGTACGTCCTAGCTGCAAATTCTTTACAAGTAACTATTGTTGCTTGTTTTTTTGAACTCTGTAAGTCCTTAATACGTATTCGATCCTGAGCTGGACATGTTTCATGAATACACGTATTCTATTTGGATATTAGCCAGCTGCCAATGTTGCTCTTACTTCATAGTTCAATTTTCAGAATTTAAATTGAAATTTCTGTATTACCTGATGATCCTCTAACTTTTACAAAACTTGAAGCTCAAAGTTGACTACAATTTCCATGTATATTAAATTTGTTAATTAACTCTTCTATTCTATGATGCACTTGTCAATAATCCTTAGGTCCTGATACTCTGTAAAAATAAAAAAAAGATTTCACAAAGTAACAATACTTTTATATTGTATATTATAACTATAATGTTCACTAAACAGATGGCTCCTCTGAAACATTTAGCATCCCACACCATGAACCAATCATTAATTACATTATTCTCAACACTTGGACTTGTTGAAATTTTTACACAAAACCACTTGAATTAGAAATCTATCATTGCTCACATCTTGTAAAATTAAAAATAAACAGTTTATGAACTAAGAATCACTGAGGAAACAAAAAGTTTCTTGACATTTATTTGTGTATATAACTTCTTGAAATTGCTATTTAAATCTTGTGTAGAAAAAAGTTTACTGTGGACTCTGAAACATTTTAGCGTCTCTTACCATGAGTTAATCATAAATTAAATTATTCTGAGCACTTTTATTCGTTCAAATATTCACAATAACACATCGTTCTGCCATTTTTCTATATTTCTATATTCATTTTATATAATCTTTTTAAACAGTTTATGAACTAAGAATTACTGAGAGAACAAAAATTTTCTTGACATTTATTTATGGATATAACTTCTTGAAATTATTATTTTAATCTTGTGTAGAAGAAAGTTTACTGTGGTCTTTTTATTGTTTAAAAACTTCTGTCCTGCTAGTTTTTGCGTGGAATCCCCATTCTAGATAAAAAAGATCTAATTTTTGAATATAACTTCAACTAAACTAGAATGATTTCTTCTTTTTGTACAATCACGTACAAATTTGGATCATATTCCTTATACAATCTGAAAAAAATATAAAAAATCAACACAAAGTTTCAATGTTCATCTCTAACCGATATTTTATATTTTAAAAATAGACATTTAGTCATTTAATACTTATCTGATTATTTTTGTTGTTGATGTACACAAATCTTGTAGTTAATATATATAAACTTGTGTTTACAAGGGCTACAAAAATAAAAAATGTTTCAGAAAAACCACGTACATTCACAACCTAAAAATAAGTAGAATATATTAGTGTGTTTGTTTTTATAATATCTTCTTCAAGCTGCATTTGCATTTTATACTACAATACTTTTTTTTAAATAAAATACTATGTAAGTACAATTTACTATCAATAAATATGTTATTTTTATATTATAGTAAAATTATTTTCACAATTTCATATTTTATAATTTCTATTACTTCTACTATAATGAAAAAACATTCTTTATAAATAAATAATTCTCATTACTTAAAAAAAAAAAAACAAATTTCATAATGTCACTTAAGGAGGGTGAAAAAATCTTCAATATAACTAAATTTAATAATACTTAATATTGCAGTTGATGATGAAAATAGGATGGATCAGACAGAAAATGAAATTTAATTAAACCAAAGAAATAACACCATCTGGATAACCGAAAAGGCCTATGGAAAAATATTAATGATAAATGAACGTGGTCCCTTTGTGATCCAGCTGACATGCGCAATTATGGGTTACGAAAAATGAGCTAAATGCTGCGTGAAAAAAATCAAAGGTTGTCAAGGCTATAATGAAATACCGGGAGAAGTTACACATGCCATGTCTAATCAGTTCCTAAGAGATCATGAGTATCCGGATAAATTTAGGTTTAATGAGTTGTCTAAAATGAACAAATATTTGAATCGTGCATCTACCTATTTTAAGCGAAAAGTTAAAGAGATGGAGAATTAGCAAGAACGAAATGATGAATAAATTTTTGTAATATGTTTGATCAAACAACATTTATAGTTTAAATTTAAGTTAATGGTAAATATTTTTTGTTGTTTGATAAAAAAAATTAGATTACTTACAAATATTTTCCAGATAAAGTTTGTGTTATTATTATATTCATTCAAAACTTAGTTTACCAGTTGAAATAAAATTGATATTCATCTAAAGTATATTTTTTTGAAATTGAAACTAAATATTTATGTATTCTAAAAAAAAATATTATTTTATTTCTGTATTTAATATATTATTTTATGTAAAAAAATGAGAACTTTATATAACTACAATTACCGAAATTTGTTTTAAACTTTTCTTATTTCTTAATATACAGACATTATTTAGTCACATAATAATCAATGCTGCACGAATCTGCACTTCAACTGTTAATTCATTGATAAGTCATTAATGTATAGTAAAACTGGGATATCTGAAATAAGACAGAAAGAATCAATTTTCTTATTAAAATACACAAAAATATATAATATTAATAAATTATACTTATCTAATGATACACCTTTAATTAAGACATTGTTTACTTAAGATATTTGTTCCTTATTTACTTTACTTATTTATTTTAGCATACTTCTTGCACTTTTCACTAAAGTTATTTTCATTAATTGTTACTATTTTAATTAATTTTTATTAAATTAATGAAAATCTACCCAATAAGCAAAAAGAATTTTTAATGAACTCTTTAAGACTACTTTATGAACGCTTTTTTCATGAAAGTAATCATAAAGAATTCTTATTGGTACTGATTCTTTAGATATTAACAAAGAATTCTTTACGGAAATATTTTTTGCCAAATTAATAACCCCAAAAATTTTTTAATAGCAAAAAGAGTTCTTAAAGAATGCATAAAGACTCCACGAAACATTCGCAAAGACTTCACAAAGAATCCCTTACATTGATATAGAACATTTTTTAATACAAAAAATTTTTATTAATATTATAAATTTATAATTTATCGATTTTTCTATAGAAATAAGTAGATAAGATTAACAATAAATTAATAAAATTCAATTTTAACGATGAAAAAAATCCTGCCGGTATGGGGATTTGAACCTGGGTCTTCGGGTTGACAGGCGAAGTATTAACCGTTTGCGCCACCGACGAACACTTACGTGTTATAATTCGAATCGTCTACATATGTTATGATGTACTAATAATCTATACTAATAATAATACTAACAATCTTTTAGAATACTTAATGGTTACCTTATGATTACTTTATGATTACTTTCCATTGATATTATTTTGTTTTATTAAAAATATTTTTGAAAATATTTTATACAAAGTAATCTATAAGAATACTTTGTGAATACTTAGAAAATCATCCTCAAGCGGACATTCGGTACTACTTAAAGAATTCTTTTACCCCAGATTTTTGCTTATTGGGTAATAATATAACATTTGATTACATCAATTGTATGAAACAGGTATGTGAATTGCACGTTCAGTGTCAATACTGTGTATTGTCTGCTGTACTCTGTATTTGACTCCTTTTTTTTCTCCTTTGCGTTATCCCTTAAGGCTAGGACACTTAAAAAAGAACAGTGCACAGACACAAGAAATAGTATTGGTTGTATATCTATTTACGGTGAAAGTACACTGGTGTTCCGTGCCATGCTCCGTGCTCTGTTCCGTGCTCTGTTCCGTGCTCTGTGCCATCAGTGCCGTCTGTGCGCGGCGTCCACACTGTTCCTGTTGATTCCATAATTCTGGTTCAAAATTTAACGTTGGTTTACCATCTCTATAACATTTTTATCTACGTCTACGTACTATAAACAGTATAAACATATAACCCTATATATTTTACGAGGTTGTGATGAAGTAAATGATCTACGTTTCATAAAATTATGACTTAATTTATATGCAAAATACAATAATTATTAACTTGATAAAATAAAATAAATAAAAAATAATGTTTCCTTTATTTATATAAAAAAATTTTAATTATGTATTATGGGAAAGGTAAAAATAACAATTATAATTTTTAAGAAACTTAAATAAATAATGAGTTTATTAAAAACTAACTTATAAAATTACAATGGTACCACTTATAAAATTACAATAGTAATAAATAATGAGTCTATTTTTTCCATCTAAGGCACCAATACAATTTGGATATTGCCACTTCTTCCAAAATCCATTGGCAATCTCTATCCATTTTTTTTTTTGTTTGGAAATTCCATATACAATGGTCTGAACACTTTGTAAATTGCAAGACATACTTCAGGAACTATGCGGTATATTACTTCTTTTGAAATTCTGAACAGCCATGCCGCTGATTTAACATCGCTTCCATGTCCAAGTATACTGAAAAGTTATTAGAATACGTTTAATACATAATATGCGATTAATATAAAATTTAATTTTCACAGAACTTACCATAATATATCTTATCATAAGGTCACTGCCAATCTTAAAGCAGGTGGTAATGGCTCTCTATTACCTTTTCTTGTTATCTTCTCTTCAATTAAATCAAATAAAGTCATAAATTGTTGGACATTCATTCGAGTAAATTTTTCAAACTCTTCTTCATCAAGTATCATAAAATATTTGAAGATAGTTTCAAAAGCTCCATACTTTTCTCTCATCATAACACATAAATGTGGCTTTACCCACCATCTTCTAAAATTTTTTTCTTTTTTTTAACAATTTTAATAACATTACTATTTCTAATAAATGTTCACAATGTTATGCTACATTTATTGCTCTCAATATTTTATTACAATTATAATTTTTCTGGAGTCGTTCGTTCATGTTTTAACACTTTTAATAACATCACTATCACTGTATTACTATATACTATATACACTTATATTACACTGTAAAAACTGCTGTCTAAATTTACGACTTTCAAAATTATAATAAAATTACAAATTTTATTAATATCTCAATTATATTACAAATTACAAACCTCGTAAAATATATAGGATTATACTGTTTATAGTATTATAGTACGTAGATAAAAATGTTATAGAGATGGCACACCAACGTGAAATTTTGAACCAGAATTATGGAATCAACAGGAACAGTGTGGACGCCGCGCACAGATGGCACTGAGCACGGAACAGAGCACGGAACAGAGCACGGAGCATGGCACGGAACACCATTGTCTTTCACCGTATATATGAGGAACTGCTCGTTGTTCCTCGCTGTTCTTGATATATATAGATATACAACCAATGCTATTTCTTGTGTCTGTGCCATAGAGGTATTATAGATAGAGCAACTCGACGCGCATCTCGACGCGCGCCATGACGCGCCCCTAGTGTAGATACTCCCTTACGGGCAGCCCTATGTCTCCCCTGCTCTATCTATAATTTTATCCTGGGATCCTTTTGAGGATTTCATAAAGGTTTTCTACAATAGTAGTGACACAAATATAAACATTGTTATAAACAATCAGGAAACAAGCGCGTGACTAAAGAAATAATGACCCTAAGGTTGTTGACTAACACCACGACGCCTGCAGCGCCCGCTTTTACGGAAAAATATTACGGAATTTCCGAAATCGATGTATTAATACACTATTGTGGACGCCACAAAAAAATCCTCAAAATGCTGTAGAGCTATATGTATAAATATATATATATATATATATATATATATATATATATATATATATATATATATGATATGTTTGTAAATTGGTACTTTTGAGGAGATGTGAACCTTTCGCTCAGAGTTCGGACAATGTGACTAAAGAAATAATGACCCTCAGGTTACCGACTCTGGGAAAACGGGGTATAGATTTCTCCTCAAAAGTCGCGATTCTTGCTTTGAGAAATTTGAGGAGTATCTTCAAAATGCCGACATCTCTTCAAAAGTACCGATCTATACGTTGATATCTCTTCAAATATAACAATTCCCATAGTTATGATATATATATATATATATATATATATATATATATATATATATATATATATATATATATACACCTATCAATGTTATTCTTATACCTGTTCCTGTTCCAATAACTTTTTCTTTTTGAGTGTAAGGAGCCGAACGGTAAATACTATTCCTTGCCGTTCCCTTTTATATCTTCTCATTCCTCCTTATTCCTTCTTAGGGCTCTTGTACAAATAGAGGAATAGCGAGAAATAACGACTGACAGCCAATCACAGGTGAGTTTTAAAAAGATGTGTTCCTTTTTGAAGGAATAAGAAGGAATACTTCTTTTTAAAACTTGCTTGTGATTGGCTGCCAGGCGTTATTCTTCGCTATTCCTCCATTCGTGTAGGAGCCCTTAAGCCCATTACACGCAAAAGGAAAAAGTTACAGATATAAGATTTAACATGGATTAGTATATGAGGAGCATGTAGCTGTTCCTGTTCCTCATATATATAGATATACTAACCCATGTTAAATTTTATATTTGTAACTTTTTCCTTTCGCGTGTAAGAGCTATGACACAGAAAAAGGAACAGCACACAGATATAGGATTTAACATGGGCTACTATATCTATATGTACAATGAACAGGTATAAGGTACAAGATTTTCTCGTATATATAGATATAGTAACCCATGTTACATCCTACGCCTGTGTGCTGTTCTTTTTTCTGTGTCATTTGATTAACTACAAACAAACATACAGCTCTTTCAAAATGGTCGATTTTCGAAAATCGCAATGTTGGTACCCCTGTAACTTTTTTCTATCAAAATCGATTGCGCTCGTATTCAGCGGAAAAAATGTTTTAACCTTCTAGAAAACGGCCCAATTGTTTCGTTTGGTTTCTTGGATATTTGCAAAAGTTACGAATTTTTCAAAATAGGTGTTTTTCGTATACGTATCCATTAAGGGAGTGTTACACCTAGTGGCTTCTGAGGCCAAAATTAGCTGAATCGATGGCTTTTCATGGGTCTCAATTACTTGAAATTCATGTATTTATTGCCCGAAGAATTGAAAATATTAAAAATATTTTATTAAATAATTTTAAAATGCAAAAAACGACAAAGAAAATTTAAAAACCTCTTAAAATGAAGCAATTATAAGTGGTTTTTAAGTATTTTTAAAAATACTTAATCAAATATTAAATTATATTTCCAACTCTTCGGGCCATTACTGCATGAATTTTAAGTAATTTAGGACTTGTCCCATAAAAAGTCATTGAATACTTTTTTTAAAAAATTTTTCAGAAACCACTATGTGTAAGACCCCCTTTAAGGAGGTTCGATACCGAAATGAAAAAGATTACGTCATTCCAAAAACTAAATATTGTTGTTCTTCGATTGATTTTCTATTAGTGTGTGAAATTTCAGATCGTTTGTCAACTCGGTTATGAAATTATTCAACTTTAAAGTTCAACTCTTATACACGGGCTCTTATGGAAGTACCTTGGTAAAACACAAAACACTTAGGACGCGAGTCTTTAAAAAAGGTTAGAGCGAATCAAAAAACTACAGGCAATATAGCAAATATACAGGAGAATGTTTAAATGCAATCTCATCGCGATTGACAACGCTGATTCCGAGTACTGCGGTAATAGTCCAGGCGGTAGAGCATTCGAGGTGGACCTTCTTTGAAGTAGAGCATATTATAACGTAGAAAGTTCCAAAATAATATGTAGAAAAAGAATCCGAGTTTGCCTATTCAAAAAAATGTCTGCTAAATTCAGTATAGCAACAAATGTACCGAAATAACGTAAAAAGGCCTATTTTTCGGCATATTTTCTCTTATAACTTGAGAAGGAAGCGTTTAATCGAAAATAGTCATAGGACATTTTTTGTTTATCTGATGTTTTTCTACAAAGCTAATGTATTTCCGAATCGAAAAATTTTATTTTGCGCTAACAATGAGTAAAAAACCGTTAATAATGATATGTAAAATGTAACTAATTTTTAAGGGGCGTAAAAATCAATGAATGTTAATGAAAATTTGTGAAATGGTAGCTCATTATATGATAATACTACATAAAATACTACTCTCGCTCTACTCGCACGCATGTAGCTATGTTCAGGAGCGTAGCATTTACTTATATTCCAACACGCCTTCTTAAATCTACAATCCTGAACTTTTTGCAATCTTTTCATTAATTCTGGTCTTATTTTATATAATGAATTTCAATGCGTTTCTATTTTTCACAAATTTTATTTTGTCAAGACTCTTTGTCAACATATCTGCTAAATTCAAACTTGTATCAATTTTTACAATGTCTATTATTCCATTCTCGTAATTTTCATTTATGTAATGGTATTGCACTTCAATGTGCTTTGAGTTTTTAGTAAAATTTCCATACTTTGCAATTGCAACTGCACCTGAATTATCTTCATACAATTTTATAGGTTTTTCAAATTTTACATCAAATGATTCAGTTAACAAGTTTCTAATAAACAATATTTCCGTTACTGCTTCTGACATTGCAGTATACTCAGCAAAAGTTGAGCATTTAGTTACATTATTTTGTTTATGTGTTTTCCAATATATTAGATTTCCATAAAGTCTAATTATAAATCTGTTGTAGATTTTCTATCGATATTATCACCTGCATAATCAGAATCTACCATACAATCTAACATCTCATTTTGCAAATTATCATAATAGGTCAATTTTAAGTCTTTGGTTTTATATAAATACTTTAATATTCTCATAGTATATTTGTAGTGCGTTGCATCATAGCAGCTTTGGTATCTACTTAAGTAATTTACAGGATATGTTATATCTGGCCTCGTGCCTGTACTTATGTACAACAATTCACCAATCAAATTTATATACTTTATATACTCTCGTCTATTTCTTTAGCTTGTTCTAATTTTAAATTTGCTTCCATAGGTGTATCATATAACTTCGCATTTTCTAAATTGTATTTTACAGCCAAAGATTCAATGTACTTTGTCTGATTTAAGGTCATTTTACTTCTATCTTTACTATAATTAATATCAATTCCAATATAGTTTCCAACTTTTCCTCAATCTTTCATTGAAAATCTTTTAATTAAACTTTCTTTAATTTCGTCTACCATATTTTTATTTTTGCAACATATTAAAAGATCATCTACAAAAACTAATATGTATATTGGATCTTTGTTTGTGTTATTTACATATAGACAATAATCATAATTACTTCTTACAAAATTTAACTTTTCTATATATTTGTGAAAACAATCATACCAAGCTCTTGGACTTTCTCTTAAACCATAAAGTGCCCTTTTTAATTTATAGACTTTATTTTCACCTGTTTCATAACCTTTAGGCTCATTAACGTATACTTCAGATTTTACATGACCATTCAAAAATGCAGTTTCAACGTCCATTTGCACTATGTATAAATTGTTTTTATAACAATGTGACAATAAAATTTTCAAAATTTGCATTTTTCCTACTGGTGAATAAACATTTTCAATATATTCCTTTTGTTGGAAGCCTCTAACGACTAGTCGTGCTTTATATGTATTATCACTCTTCCTTTTATAAATCCACTTAACATCAATTATCTTTGTATCTTTGGGTTTATCAACAATTTGCCATGTATCATTTTTCTCTAAACTTTTTATCTCCGAGTCTATTGCCTTTTGCCATTTTTTGTATTCATTACACTTTATCGCCTCCTCGAATGTACTTGGTACATTTGCGTTTACATAGTTTACATAAATACAATGAGTTACAGGATTTCCATATCTTGTTACTGGACTTTTCTTTCTATTAGATTGTCTTGGAATTGTTAAATTTTCATTATTTTCATTTTCATTTTCATACTCAAAATTTTCATTGGTTTCGTATTCAACATTTTCAAGATTTGTTTGTTTATCTCTAGTCGACTCGAAAGTCAGACTAGAAGATAATAGATTTGTTTCGTTTTCATCAACATAATTTTCAATTTCAGACTCACTCTCATAATTTACTCTATCTTTCTCATCATCAATTTTTTCCAAACAAATTAATTTAGTGCTTTCTTCAACAACTGTTACATGTCTAACATCTTTTACTTTACCGTTTATTAAAACTCTATATCCATTATTTGTGTACCCAACTAATACTCCTAATTGAGCTTTATCATCCCATTTACTTTGTCTTTTAACTTCAGGTATTCTTACAAAGACTCTACTTCCATAAATTTTCAAATGTTTTACATTAGGTTTTCTATTGAAAAATATTTCATAAGGTGTTTTGTTTTCTACAGTATTAGCAATTGTTCTGTTTTTTAAATACGCTACTGCGTTCATTATTTCTGGCCAATACCTCCTATGTATTGTAGCTTCCCTTAATAAGCATCTGCCAATGTCCATAGCGGTTCTGTTATACGTTTCGACTACGCCGTTTAATTCATATACATATGGTGGACATGCTAATAATTGTATGCCTTTTGGTCTTATAAAATCGTAAATTTCTTTGTTCAAATATTCTTTTCCACTATCGCATTGTAATTTTTTGAATCTTTTATTAAACTGATTTTCAACTAAGTTAATATAATCAAAGAAACAACTAGTAGTTTCCGATTTGTTTTTAATGCAATAAATTTTGGCACACTTACTGTAATTATCAATGAATGTTACGAAATATTTTTCACCACAATAACCAATAGTTTTATGTGGTCCATTCAAGTCAGTATGAATCAATTCTAGAGTTTCAGTTGCTCTAGTTCTATGGTTTTCAAACGGTACATTTGACATTTTACTCTCTATGCAATTTGCACATTTCATATATGTACTCTCTATTTTTTCTGGCAAACCATCTAATAATTTATTTTTTATTAATATGTTCAAATATTGGAAATTTACATGCCCTAGTGCCCTATGCCATTTCTTTTTTTCAGTTAATTTTGTGGCAATTGTATAAATTTAACTTAGATTCTTTTTTACATAACTTTTCATTTTATATAGGTTGTCATCTTGATATGCAACAGCTAATAATTGCTTCCTCATAGAGGAAGCTTTGTGATAGTAAAAAAAAAAGTTTATGAGATAATGTGTTAGAAATGTTATTTAGCAAATTTGGAATCGAAACACACTATTTTTAGAAAATGTCCGTATGGATGTGTGTATGTGTGTGTGTGTGTGTGTGTGTGTGTGTGTATGTATGTGTGTGTGTGTATGTATGTCCGTATACGCTGATATCTCACGATCTACTCGACCGATTTTAACGGGAGAGTGATCATTTTTTTAGATTTTGCTTCCACAATTGGGGTCAATATTCTATTTTTGTAAAATTAAATTTTTTTTTATAGCCATTTTTTAATTTTCAAAATTTTTTTTTTCGATTTTTTTAATATTTAGAACAAATATTGTTTATATATCATGAATTCTCTGTATGTAGGATAAAATTATCTACAATTTAAAAAAAAAAAAAGTCGGTAGCTATATTCCGTCATAAGTTATTGATGAAAACGTCATTTTTTGTAAATAGGTTATATTTCGAAATTAAAAAAAGATATTAACATGAATATTTTTTTGGTTATAAAGGATATTAAGTACTATAACTTATTAAATTTTTAGGTTTTTTTATTCATTATTTTTTGAGAAAAAAAATAATTTATAAAAAAAATGTGATTTTTTTTTGTCGTTCAATAACTATAGTAAAATTGGCTTAATCACTTTGAAATTCTTTGTAGGGGTAGATTTTGTATACCAATCGAGTGAGTTCTTTGGGCAAAAGGATTGATCCATAAATTTCGAAGATATTTGAGGTTAAAATTTTTTTCAATTTTTTTTTTAAATCGTAATTGCTCAAGAACGGCTCTATGTATCTAATTGGTATGGGTGGTATTCGAAAGAGAATTAAATTACCTATATTTCCTAAAAAAATTAATTCTCTAGCTGTCACGGTTCTTTTGTTATTAACAAAAACATAAAAATTGAAAAATGAAAAAAATGAGTTTTGTATGTTCAACTATTACAAGAGTAAAATTGTCTTATTCGCTTCAAAATTCATTGTAGAGCTATATTATTGATAGTTCTCGGATGAGTTCTTTTGGCACAGTGATTGGTTCATAAATTTCAGAGATATTTGAGGTTAAAATTTTTCTAGACATTTTTAAAATCTATTTTTTGAGGATGGCTCTGTGTATCTGAATGTGATGGGTAGCATTTGAAAGAGAATTAAAATATTTATATTTTCTAAAAAGAAAAATTTTTTAGTTATCGCGGTTTTTTATTATTAACAAAACTGTAAAACTTGAAAAATTGAAAAATGAAAACAAAAATCTGTCTTTATCAAATTTTTTAAAATACATCCCCTCACATTATAACAGCCTTTCCACATAACGCATTCAATATAACACGTTCAATGTTCAACGTAACACGAAAATAAATTTGTTGTCCGACATCTACCAATTTCATACTCAGTGGTAGTGGTGCAGAATGAATTTTATATGAAAATGTATAATTACATCTATCTCTTACGAGATGAAAATTACGTAAAAAGTTGTGCATTAATGTGGAATGATCGTTTGACAAAATTTTCTAACTTTAAAGTAATTTTGACAATAACTTTATCGTCATTGGCAGTCATAATTTACAATACATAAATATAAAAATTACCGACATTGCTTACATGACGGTCATTTTTACAACAATTTGACAATAACTAATAGATATAATTTACAAGCCATGAATACAAAAATGACAGTCATTGAGCTTTGTTGATTGGTCAGAAATGATCATGGTGATTGGTCAGAATCTATATAATCTATAAAAATTTGAATAAATTGTGTTGGAGTTTTGTTATTTCTGTCTTTCTGAAGTATTAAATTTTAAATATTGGAATTAAAAATTAATTAAAGGAATCACTAAATTAAGTTTGAGGAAGCTACGTGCCAATGAATTGGCAGCGCTTTTTTTATTTTGATAAAAATAATAGTACAGTTATTTTTTGTTATTCTAGAAAAGCTTAATATGTTTTTTCCTATATCTTTTACATAGTATACATTTTTTATATCAATTTCATTTTCGTTACCATATGTGTTAAAATATGTTTTTACATTGCCAATCTTAGTGGCTTTCAAAATTTTACCATCAGGTAATTCTACATCTACATGATTTTCTAAGTTTACATATTTTTCGAAATATTTACAATCGTTTACAATGTGATCCAAACAGCCACTGTCGAGTAACCACTTTATTTCATTTGGAGTTTCACTTGTTTCACTACACTTGTTCAGTTGAGAACTAAACACTTCTGTGGCCCATGTTTGAGCTCTACTTGAATTGTCGTCGTGATCGCCTCTTCCTCTCGATTGATTCTGGTGATGGCCTCTTCCTCGGCCACGACCTCTGTAGCCTCCGTCTCGATTGACGCCTCGGTGGTGACTCTGCTGATTTCTTTCTTGGTTTCTATATTCTTGTTGATTGTTGGTCCCTGCGTGCCAACAGTCCTTTTTGTAATGTCCGGGTTTTCCACAAAAAAAACATTCCTTATTAGTTTTGGAATTGAAAGTGCTCACATTTTTCTTTTCATTTTGATTTCTGGTCATATTTTTCTCCTTGATTTTAGATTTCACGTAATCTTCAGTTCTTTGATCTTCGGGTATCACATCTATAAAGTCACCTATATAACTAGATAGGTGGTAGTGTTTTTAACAAATATCTCATTTTTTCGAACTCATCTATATTTCCTCCAGCTGATTTAAATTCATTCACTGCTTTTTCAAAATGTATGAAAAATTCTTCTACTGTGTCATAGTCCTTTAGCTTAATTTCATCAATTTTTCCTCTGCACAAAATTTGTAAAGCCGTAGATTTATTCGTATATATCTTTTCAAATTTATTTATCATGTCACGAGCACTTGTGCAGTCTTTCACGTATTCTAGCTGTTTATCGGATATTGTGCTTACTAAAATCGTTCTTGCCTTTAAGTCTTTCTTTCTCCATTCTGGTTCGGTTTCTGCTTCCAATTTTAACCTTACTGCAGGCTCTTTGCACTCCTTGTACTCCAATAGCATCATTAATCTAATTTTCCAACTTGAATAATTTTCTCCGTCGAAAATTGGTATAACAATACCTTCAATTTTGGCTTGCTTTGTCATTTCGATTTCTTTAATTTTTATTATTTTATCGATTTCACTTTTTAAAATAATAATCTTTTTGAGTTCTTTCAGAAATAATTTTCTGCACCTGTTTCTAATATCTTTATCGATAACAACGTGTTTATTCACTATCTCACTTTCGTCACTCATATACTTGTGTTTAGCCTATACGTTTACTGTATAAGCCTATAATTTACTGCCGCGTGTTTCACTCGCCAACTTTAATCCGCTGACATTGCACTTTTTTATCATTATTTTTGAAAAAATCTTTCACATTCCAGTAGCTTATTACTTTTACTTTATCACCATGCAAAAATTTTTCTATTTTAATTGTTTAGTTATTATTTTTGCACTTCAAACTTCGTGTCATGCTGACCACGTTTTTGTGACCCTTTCACACTTTTTCTTTAATCTATCGACATCGGACCTTTTTACTGATTATTATTCAAAATTCTTTTTACATTTCGGTAGCTAGCAATTTTTATTCTCTGTTCATGTATATATTTTTCATTTTACAGTATTTCAAACTGACTATTTTTCACTTTGAACTTTGTGTCGTTCTGACCACGTTTTTTCTTTAATTCTTCGTCTTTTACGTAACTTTTGATTTTTCTATAATTCACTTTTATTCCATTGTTGAATGTTAATACTTATGTTCTTCACTTTTATTAACTCTTTTACCCACGTGATCTTTTTAACCTTACTTTGACCCCCCCCCCCCGCCCCCATTATCTCTATAGGACTCGAAAGTCCATATAGAAGATAATCTCACGCCAAAATCTGACCTGAGATTCTGCTCCAGATGCTGCAGAAAACTTACGTTAATTAAAAATCAGCTTCTTCAGTATTGGGAATCGCCTTTTAGGATGTTTTACCCCCCACATGAGCTCAAAAATACAGGTTTAAAAGCATTTTACACAATTTTTCAATTTTTAAAAATTGATACATGATATCTCACCTGAGATCTCACATGATATATCACCTGAGATCTCATGTATCAAATTTTAAAAATTGAAAAATTGTGTAAAATGCTTTTAAACATGTATTTTTGAGCTCATCTGGGGGGTAAACATCCTAAAAGGCGATTCCCAATACTGAAGAAGCTGATTTTTAATTAACGTAAGTTTTCTGCAACATCTGGAGCAGAATCTCAGGTGAGATTTTGGCGTGAGATTTTACATGAGATCTCACCTGAGAAATCACCTGAGATTGTTCAATAGGGGTCCGCCTTACATGGCTATTTCGTGACGACTAACTGTACATGCCCTGTCGGCGCTCGCGATACTCTCGCTCAACTCACACACACTCACACGCATATGGCTATGTTCAGGAGCGTAGCATTTACTTATATTCCAACATTTATATTCCACAAATTTTTTTTCTAAAGTTTGACAAAATAGCAAAAAAAATTCCTTCTTGAATCACTCAAATCGATCAAAAAACGAGCCGTACAGAATTTTTCGAAAATAGTCATTTTTTGACAATTTTTCGAAATTCAGTACGATTTAGCTGTCTCAATATTGGATATGGGGAGCTAATATTGGGGCTTTCTCACATTTTTTATATGTAGTTTCACAGGAAAAATCAGCGAGGAAAACGGTTGACCCCCTGCGACCGGTTATGATCGAAAAGTACAAGAACAACCCATATGGGAGCGTCCAGCAGAAACGGGCCACCAAGCGCGCGCGGTGCCTTTTTTCGCGTAAAAGGCGCTCTGTTTAACTCGCTCATAATCGTATGCTGCGTCTTTGAAAACAAAACCAAGGACCTATATCGATAGATTTTTTCTGCTCTTCCCAATTGCGCCATTGTTTTTATTGCGAAACGCGTTCTTCCGGACGAAAACTCGAGTTGAATATTGAAAGCCATTTTTCTCAAAGTATAACATGTTTTTTTTCAAAATAAACTACACCATTGGAAAGTACAACTCTTAAGCTTCAAAACACTATCTTGGAGAAGTTGGAGAAATAAAGGATTTAAAAGTAACAACATGAAAAAGACAGCGCTGAGGGTCCGCGCGAGCCCCTCGCGCCCGTGCGTACGGCACGTTTAAGTGCACGCTCTATTCAATTCGCTAATAATCGTGTACCAAGTCTCTGAAAAAAGAACTAAGGACATATATCGATAGATTTTTTCCTGCTCTTTCCAATGGTGCTATTATTTTTATTCCGAAATGCTTCCTTCTAGTTGAAAATTCCATTTGAATGTTTAAACTCTATTTTTTCAATAAAATATCAGTCTTTTCTTCAAAATGAATTATATTCTTCAAAAGTACAAGTCTTAAACTATAAAATATTATATTTTTAAGTTGAAACATGAAAAGTTCAAAAATAGTAAGATCAAAAAGACAGCGGCTGCCCGAACTTTTTACGCTATGCTCAAGGGCGGATTAATACACGCGATGTGCTATTTCGCCATTTCTTTTTTGTAAATGTAAAATGTTTTGTAACTTACAATGCCAATGCGTGGACATAATTTTGTGGATCTAGTTGTAACAGTTAGTATAATATTACAATGAACTTTGTTCATTTATATAACAAAATTTGAAAAACATAATATATTAAACATAAAAATATCCATGAACGCACTGAAAGCAGTGAAACAGAAATTTAAAATAACCTTATAGATTGTTTAATCTGGCATAACAATATTACCTTTTCCTTTAAATTCTAATTTTTTTACATTTTTTGATTTTATAAGAATTGTCCTTTTTGCGACATCCGCTTCTTTCTTTGTTTGAGTTTTAAGTACTTTTTCTTTTTTGATCGGTGGATATAATTGAGAATCTTCTGACGCTGAAAATCTTTTAAGTTGTAACTTTTTGGCATCATTTAATAATTTAATACAATGAAACAATTGAGTTCCAGGTATTGTCTTAGCTGTGGCTAGCCTGTTTTGTAGCTTTTCTGTAGCCTTTAAGGGGACAAGCCATGGTTGAACCTGAAAAAAAAGCTATTGTATTAATTCTTTAATAACAAAGCCAATATATAATTTTAAGAGTTCAAACTTTTTTTTATTATTAAGTTATACAATTACCTATAATGTAAGACTACATCATCCAGGTGTTTAAGATTTTGGTCTTGCAGTCCATTAGATTAAGAAACCCTTCTGAATTAGAAACTGGCATGTCATTGCCGCAGGAAATTTGTTGAACAAAGTAAGGCAGGGGTCTGGTTACTTAGGAGTACCTTTGTAGTTATACCAGTTATAGAAAATGTGAGCTACTTTATTTTTTTAAAATTTTTAAAATTGTTTTTTAATGAAAAATCTAATTTTTTTATGTTTTTTTTATTAAAATTTCAATATTTTTTGTAATTTTATTTTATAATTTTTTTTCTAAAGCCTTTTTCAAAAAAGTACCTCACATTTTCTATAACCAACACAATTTTAAAGATACTCCTAAATTTCCAAACCTCTAGCTTGCTTTATTTAAAAGAAATCCTGCGGCAAAGTCCCTGTAAATACAAAAAACAAGTTATTCAGAAATTCAATTCAAAGTTTTGGTTTTCTATAACTTTATATAAGTTTCAAAACTACTTACCAAAAATTTTTTTTTCATTCTGTATGATATACTTTAGTGGAAAAATGAAACAGATGCCAATTAGATGAAAGTAGTCCTGGCTAAATCATTTTAACTGTTGAATAAACCTATAAAAAAGAATTTCATTAATTCAACAATATTTTAAAATTTTTTAGATTAATACATAAATGTTGTACTTATTTTTTTTTTCGTACTAGGCTGAAAACATTTTTAGTCATAAATGTTATTGACAGTAAAAATAACCTCAAAATAAATTAATCCTTTTATGAGAGCCAATAACACACCTGTAAAAAGAAAAAAATTAATAAATATTATATTAGCTATTATTGCATAAAAATAACTTTTTACCTACTCTAGTAAGAACCTGGTGCATATGACCCTTCAGGTAAATTCAATTGCAGTCTCCTTCGTTTTCTCCTATTTTCTAAAGTGTTTTCTTCGGCATTCCTCTCAGCATGAAATAATCTGATGTCATTGCTTTTCTGTGCCCACTCAATTGCAGCTACTCCAGGTTTCACATCAAAGGCTTCCATAATATTCAGAAAACCAACTCTTCCATCGTTGAAGCACGTGACAGCAATACAAGCACCTGCTGTGAGCACATGTACACCACTGAAGGAGGTCTTGGTTACAATCTTCCAAACTGAATTATTAAAACTCTCATTACTATTTTGGGTGTAACCGCCTAAACATCTGTGAAGCAGCTCCTGTTCAGAGAGATCGTTGTAAATTGGTTTCAACTGCTCCATAATCACTGCAGGAATACTGTCTTTATGATGAAAATCATTTAGTTTTTTTTGAGCCTTCGCTTTTTGCCACTTGCACCAACTGCTCTGTCCTGGTGGGCATAAATGATGTTGAGGATTCTGGTCTGTGGAAATCTTGTGGTAGTACGTAGCCCATATAGCATTCAGCATTTTTTCTACAGAGTCCGTGTTGTTTCTGATGGCATTACCATAATATGTGGTGAGCTGATCAATTACTTTTGCTGTTAATCATTCTTGGCCTCCAATGGTTTTTCCATCGTCTAATAACTTTTTTCCAAAATTTTTCTTTAAATTCCTGAGTCTGGTTCCCATTCGTTTCTGGACGTGTCCCACACACTCCTTCTTCTCAACTTTAACTTCATCTCCATACGGTTTGGCCTGGCACAAAGCACTGTACACTTTCGAATCTCCATCTCCAATGTAATGATGGTATTTTACATTATACTTTTCTTGAGATCTTCTAAACATTTCCACAACTCCATCGACTTCCATCTTTCCAGCACTTCCTTCATGGTTTGCTGCACACTTATCTTGATGATCACTGAACCAGTCTTCATATTCTTCTGTGCCTTTTCTATTTTCCCACTTTAAACATGCTTTACAAAAACTGTTCTTGATAAATATGTCAAGAACTTGTTGAGAACGCAAGCCAATCAAACTTGGAATTCCTTGAAGACTGCGTCTGTTGGTTTCATAAGCATTGCTTTGAGCTCCAACTTGCTTGCTCGTGCTTATAATTCTTCTCTCTGAACAATTTTTGCACATAATGTTAAATTTGGAGCCAAGTCCTCGAATTCTTCTTCTATAATTTTAACTTGTCCTTTACATGTTGCACATACAAGAAATTTCTCCAGCTGTAAGAACAGAATGTTTATATCTATTATTCTGTTTCTTGTTTGTGACGCTTCTACAGATATATCTTTTATTTTCCCTGTACTTCTTTTCCTTTTGTTCGTGATTTTTTGTTGAACATTCTCTGAATTTTTGTTAAATCCTTTATGTTTTTTTTTTCTTCCAAATTTTCTCTTCTTTCCTGGAGCTCCTGATGTTCTATTTCTCTTGTCAGAATCCATAGTGGCTAATATCTAATCCTCTATAATGTTAGTTATTAAAAAACACAAATAAAAGTCACTCACTGAACTCACTAAATTAAAAATATTAACAACACTTTGCACAGTGCAGTTAACCTAAAATCGCTGTCTTCTACACTCTCAGTTAAAAGAGTTCTACACAGCACTTTATTTACAAAAAAATTTTTTGTTAATACTGAATAAATTGCATTGAAAAATGCAGATTCAATTATATTCAAAACACTTTTAGTTTAAATCCCAACGACTATGGTGCTGACAGAACGTAAACAGATGAGATTTTAAACCATCTATATGTATTGTACGTATTATACTTTTGTATAAGTAGAGTAAAAGTAAAATACACGAGGTTTATACCTCGAGTTAAGTTTGCCTACTATGTCAATGTACATTTACGTTCTAAATTCAGTATTGTATGCTGTGAAGCATAAACTAATATAAGATTAACAATAGTATATCTAAAATGGATAATTTAAGAAAAATCACTAAATATGCAAAAAAGTGACTTCACGGTTTTAGCTGTATTTTCTAAACGAAATCGAATTTGGAAATGCGGTTGGAAGCATAGTATTCAGCGGAAAATTTGCTATCAAAATAGTACATAAAACAAAAAATCGATTTTTCGACCCCCTAACCATGGCTTGTCCCCTTAAGTAATCGTCTTTTGATGAAAAAAAGCACTCAATATTTTTGAAATACTCAGTTGCCCATTTGTATAAATCTTGGGGCGTCAATATATAATTGTCGGATACTTTCCGTAAACTATCTATCCGTAAAAAATCTATCGATATATGTCCTTAGTTCTTTTTTCAGAGTCTTGGTACACGATTATTAGCGAATTGAATAGAGCGTGCACTTAAACGTGCCGTACGCGCGGGCGCGAGGGGCTCGCGCGGACCCTCGGCGCTGTCTTTTTCATGTTGTTACTTTTAAACCCTTTATTCTCCAACTTCTCCAAGATAGGGTTTTGAAGCTTAAGAGTTGTACTTTCCAATGGTGTAGTTTATTTTGAAAAAAAACATGATATACTTTGAGAAAAATGGCTTTCAATATTCAACTCGAGTTTTCGTCCGGAAGAAAGCGTTTCGCAATAAAAACAATGGCACCATTGGAAAGAGCAGGAAAAAATCTATCGATATAGATTCTTGGTTTCTTTTCAAAGACGCAGCATACGATTATGAACGAGTTAAACAGAGCGCCTTTTACGCGAAAAAAGGCACCGCGCGCGCTCGGTGGCCGGTTTCTGCTGGACGCTTCCATATATACACACACACACACACACCCACACACACACACACACACACACACACACACACACACACACACACACATACATATATATATATATATATATATATATATATATATATATATATATATATATATATATATACTTTAGATTACTTGTACTTTCTATAAGAAACATTTTCCAATTTGTTTCATAAAAAAGCATTGAATAGAAACGGAGATATATCGAAAAAATTATTTTTCAATGTGAACATCCGTTTCCTTGTAAGCATTCTTCAGTAGCGGCGACTTTTGAAACAAAGGACTATGCCTCTCCCAGTGTTTCATTTTCAGTGCCGCAAAATCAGAATAGAAATAGAAGGAACAATAAAAATAAAATCTCCGCGTCGAATTCGGCTCTTCTCGCGAACGTCTCGAATATCCTTGTCGCACCATCGATAAATAATATGCCTGCAATCTCTAAATCAGAAGGAAGCGTCCCAATTTCTCCAGAGGTAAAGGCAAAAGTTTCAGCTCAAACGCCTCCTGCAAATAACCCTCAACAGGAGATGCCAGATAAGAAAAATTTGAAGTGCTATTGGTGTGCAGCACCGGACGTGACTACGCGTTCTTGTCGAAATGTTAGCTGTGTTGAGCGTCGTCAGCTCCGGGGAAACAAAGGGAGAGGACGCCGGTACGGGTCACCGTCGCTCCCTTCGAACAATAGACCCTCAAAAATCAGAAATAGTATGTTCTTGCGAGTATTGTGCCTCGACTAAGAAATTTCCTGCCGAATCTCGATTTTTCTTGCCTATGAGTATAGGGAATTTGTCATATTCGGCCTTAGTAGATAGCGGTTTGATACATACATATATGGGCGAAAAAAGTTAATCTTTCATGCAATTAAATGAGCAAAATCTCATACCTTCTGTGGCTAGGTTAGCTGATGGCTCAAGAGCAACCATTCGGGGAACGGTCCCCTTGGATATTCTTATAGGTTCAATTGTTCGCTCATTAGAAGCTCGTTGGATGCCTTGCCTAGCTTATGGTTGTATTTTAGGGATGGATTTTCTTAAAGACTTTCAGTTCGTGATATCGTTCGACACTGCATCCTAGTCGCTTCCTTCCGGTGAAAGCGGTGCATTTATGAAATCTGCCTGTGTGCCTGCGTCGTACGCAGTTATTGCTGAGGGTTCAGCCGAACAGAGACAGATTGTCGAGGATTTAGTAACGCTCGAAATTAACTAATCTCGCGGAACATAAAATAGACGTTCAAGGTCATCCGCTTATTAAACAGAGATATTACTTAGTTTCTGAACCGGTACGACAGGAGATGAATAAAGAGGTTGACGAACTCCTAGAATTGGGTAGAATCGAGCCTTCTCAGAGTCCCTGGTCCAGTCCAATCGTAATGGTTACCTGTGGTCGACGACGACGCATGGTTATTGATTTTCGCAAGATAAATGCCGACGCTAAAAAAGATGCCTATCCCTTACCATATATTGACGCAATTTTAGAGAAACTCCGTACCGCAAAATATATTTCTACCATTGATTTAAAAAGTGCCTATCATCACATTCCAATGGCTGCCGACAGTAAACACCCCCGCGACTTTTGAGCGGTTAGTTGACAAATTAATCGGCCCCGAAATGGAACCTAATATTTTTGCCTATCTCGACGATTAGTAAGCGAGACCTTTGAGCAGCATTTAGAATTTCTCGAGAAAGTTATTGCAAAAGTTTCGGACGCAGGTTTAGTAGTCAGCAGGAATAAATGCGAATTCTGTCGCAGATGCGTTCGTTATTTAGGTTATTTGGTAGATACGGAAGGTTTGAAGCCTGATCTGGAAAAGATCCGTACCATAGTCGAATACTCTGCCCCTAAAAATCTAAAACAGTTGCACAGGCTAAACGGTATGGCTATTTGGTATAAACGCTTCATCCCAAACTTTTCAGAGATGGTAGAACCCTTCACTAGGCTGACCCGTAAAAATGTTCGTTACGAATGGGGAGAGGACCAAAAACGTGCCTTCGAAGCACTGAAAACTGCCTTGACTACCACTTCCGTCTTAGCTCACCCTTGCTTCGAGTTGCCTTTCACTTTACAGACAGATACCTACACTACCGGATTAGACGCGCTGTTCACCCAGGAACACGACGGGGAAGAGAAAATAATTGCCTACGTCTCTCGTTCATTATCTAAAGCTGACCTTAATTACTCGCCTACCGAAGTTGAATGCCTGGCGGTTATATGGGCCGTGGGAAAGAATCGGTAATATTTAGAATGGATACATTTTACGGTAATAACGGATTACAATTCCCTTCGTTGCTTGAAAAATTTGCGAGATCCGTCCGGTAGATTGGCACGATGGGCGATGCGCTTAGCGCAAAACAATATGGAAATTATCCACCGTAAGGGTGCCTTGCATCAGCTGCCAGATGCTTTGTCGAGAACGTTCTCTGACGACGTGGAGGAAGTAGCTGTCTTTGCCGAGCTACCCGATTCTTGGTATGAGCGAAAATTAGCTCAAGTTAGTAAAGAGCCTGGTAAATTTCCCGATTGGCAAATAGTAGACGGCAAGTTATTTCGACACCGACCAGAGCCTTTGATTGAGGACACGGTCCGTGATCTTCTTAGTTGGAAATTAGTTTTGTCAGAAAATCTCCGCCAAAAAGTACTAGAAAAGGCTCACTCCGTGCCTTCGGCTGGTCATTTAGGTGTCGCGAAGACTTTTCGTCGAAAAGTGCGTGAAAAGTTGTTTAATTTGTCAGGCTTGTAAGGTCGAACAATCTGCTCCGACGGAATTGATAGGTCAGCGCGTGATGGAACAGACTTGGCTCGTAGTTGCTGCCGATATAGTTGGTCCGTTGTCTACCTCAAAAAATCGTTTTACATATTTATTAGTATTTGAAGATTTGTACTCTTGATGGGTGAAATTAGTACCTCTCATAAAAGCCCTAGAGAAATACATATTTTTCCGTTACGGAGCGCCTCAAATGTTTCACACCGATAATGGCACCGAATTCGTAAATAAAGCTCTTGCCGAGAAACTGTGCGAATATGACATAAAATACTCTACCAGCCCTGCCTATCATCCTCAGGCAAACCATCGGTTCACTCTTTTCCCGAGTGGTAAAAACTATGATCTCCTCTTTCATCGAAGAAAATCATCAAGAATGGGACGTTCACTTGCCGAAATTTCGCCTTGCCGTAAACTCTGCCATACATTTCTCTACAAAAGTCTCTTCTGCCTTCTTAAATTTTGGCCGATAGGCCTGTATGCCGGAAAATACCGTATGTCATAATACCGAATTAGAAATCGTGTCTAACCCTATGACAGAATGGGTGGGCAGAATGAAAAAGTTATCTGCCCTCCGCGATTTGGTTTCAAAAAATATTGAGGAAGCATCAAATCGTCAGGCCGGTTATTTTAATAAAAACCGACGCGAGCGCACTTTTAATTTAAGTGATCGAGTTTGCAGAAAACAAAATTTTTTATCATCTACCGTCCAGAGTATAAGTGCCGGTTTAGCACAAAAATACGAAGGTAATTATTGGATCGCTAAAATTCTTTCTCCGACGGTTTACATGGTCGCCAATGCCTCGGGAAAAATAGTAGCTAAAGCCAGCGTGGCCGATGTCAAATCTTATAACGGATCTTCTTCACAGGAAAATGCTGAGACTCGCCCAACTATGGCGAATAACGCGGGAGATTGACAGCGACGACGAGTCGACGACGGGCTCCGAAAGAGCGCCGAGTCCGCCGCTTCTTCGAGAGATAAGCTCCCGGCGAATCTCTCCCGTGTCTCCACCACCAATCCTATCTTTAGTGCTTCTGGTTCCGAGTCCCTGATTCCACCGACAACTCTGCCCCCGACGAGTCAGGAGACAACACCGATAGCGCAAATCCCTGCGATCTTGTCCCCGGAGTCGCCGGAGGCCCGGCCACAGACGGAGAGCCTCCCGCCAGCGAAGTTACCTCCAGCGGCCCAGGAGACTACGAAAAGTGACGAGGGCACCAACAGGATCGTGCCGAAGGAGAAAAGGCCGGCGACGACTCCACCACCTGACCGTCTGCCACCGTACTCTGATGTCTGCTGGAACTGCTGGGCTTTCGAGCATGAGTACACCGCATGTCCCAAACGACGCCAGAGGTTCTAACGGGGATCCGGATATACTGACGGCACCCTGGCCAACTGCCTACGATGCGCGGAAAAATATTTTGACCGCCAAGGAAGAAGAGGAAAAATGGACCCCGTAAAGGGCCCCAAGGATGCGGCAGTATTGTCACGCTCCTACCAGATGCACTTTCGGGACTTCCCAAAGTAAGTTCTACGTCAGAAAGGCCCTCTGCCGTTTTAGACTCTGCCTCTTCGATGGGATTATTTTTCGGTTGCCTAATAGGCGAAAATTAGTTTAGTTTTTTCCCGTTTCATCTCTTAATTTTTGGCTATCAAGCAGGTAGGAGATTATTGCCTGATCGGCGTTATCATTTTTGTTTGCCTTATGGGCGTTAAAATGAGTTTTTGTTGCCTATCGGCGTTTCTTAATTTAAAGTTATGTAAGTTTTTCTCTTGCCTTAGGGGCGTGTATGATTTGCCTCATAGTCGTAAATAGAGTTTTTATTTTTTTGTATTCCATGCCATTTAATATTTTTATTTCGTTACCTACAGCACCTTTACAAAATAAGCTAATTTTATTCTCTTTTGTTTTGCAGCATTTTTGAGTACTCAGAGACGTGGAGGTAAGAAGGTATCCTGGCTGCCCTATTAAATAGGCGAAGTAGAGTAAAGTAAGCCCTGCCGTTTACATTCAAACGAATGAAACCCCCATGCCTTGTCTAACGGGGAGGAGGGGGGTGTTGTAACGTGACGGAATTTTCCACGTTATTTTCGCGCTACGGAGAGCGCATTTCTACAATGAAATCCCGTCTATTGTCCGCCAGAAGGAGAATCCTTCACCTCAGCGTTCAGGGTCACTCGAATTTTTGTATTATGGGCTTATTTTTTTTTTGTTATCCTTTTTTTTATGCGAGAGAAAATTGTATGACGAGCAGGCAGCGCGACGACGTACTGCTTTTCACAACAGCTGCCTTTCCGTCGGACCTCAGCGTCCATCGTCTCATCGTCAGCCGCCTGGCCACCGTGACGATGCACCCTCCAATACCAGCTGAAGATCACCTCCAGTGGGGAACAATTGCCGAAGCTATGTATTACTTTACCGTTCTGTCTTAGCGAGTTCATCATTAATTATAAATTAATTCATCATTTATTTAACTTCGCCTTCTCTCTCTCTCCCTCTCTCCCCCTCTCCCTCTACCTCCCTCCGTCTCCCTCTCATCCATTTTATGCAATTAATGTTGTATCTATTAAGATGCCTTTACATCTTTGCACACCGTTATAAAAATGCCAAGTCGAGAGTATAATATTCAAAATTAAAATATTTTATCTCGAAATACTATGGAAAATTTCTATTTCTACAGGAATTTGGGAATTCGGCTCGACTGAAGTAAGTAGAGAGAGAAAGAACAACAAATACGGCCTTCGCCGCTTCCCTTCGGCCGAGGCGATCCCCGAACAACCAATCAGCGACGACCGCGTCAACGGCGGTCGAGGCGTCGGCGAGAAGGACGACGCGGCGCTCGACGATTCTTCTCCTGGCCACCGACGAAGAATGACGTGGAAAGAAGCAGCCCTGCAGAATAGGAAATTATCCTGCGAGTGCCTCTATTCTTGCGTAAATGATTAATTCGAGATTGTATAGTAAATAATAGAGTTGAACGGATTAGTTGCAGCTAGCCGTAAATCGTATTTTCCTGCCTCTGGGGGAGACCAGGTCTAGATCGCAAGCAGTAAGGCTTGCGCTAATTGCCTAACATTTACTTGCTACGATTGTGTCTAGAAAAGGCTATATATTTTGTGCGCCCCAATTCCTTCATCCCTGCGCGATTCATTTTGTATTAGTTATTAAATTCTCGTAAACCGAAATTGTCACGCGGTTAACTTTAGTAATTCATGAAATTTGTACATGTGTGACCCACGAATTGCTAAATTAATTGTAAAGATGAAGTAGGTACAAGATAACGTATTATATATTGTAAAGAAACTCTAAATTCCATCGTGTTAACTACTGCCTCGCAGCACACCATTTTATAATATTTTTTCCTCTGCAAAGCTGATTTATTGAATATTAATTTGTTTAGTTGAGTTAAAAATTAACGCATTATTGTAATAGTTCCCGCATTTGGGATCATGTTCCATATTTAAAGTAAATAAAAAAATTCAATATTAGTTTAAGCTTTAAGTAACCAACAATACACTTGTTCTCATTTATAAATGTTACATGAGATATTTTAAGGGTGAAGTGTTCTGTCTTTGTGATTGTTCGAACGTGAGAGGAAAAAGACTCCTGCCGTTGGAACTCGCTCCTCTACCTCGGAGCTGCCGAGTGACATATATTTATTTTGTAAGTAATTGTTCAAACTGTTAAATTCACTTAGTGAGGGGCACTGCTCACTCAGTCTTAAAACTAACTTAAAAATCTTTAACAGTGCCTGGCGCCCGTTTAATCTCTAAATGCCTTTCGGCATTGCGATTCTTTATAAACTAATTCTATCTGCCAACTATCCATTAGTCATAATTGTTATGTACCTTTTCTGGTCTTCTATTTCATTCAAAAATACACATTATAATTGGGGGATTCTAATGACCTCCACCAAATTAGAATTCTCCTCGTTATACCATATATATACCCAATAGACTTTTTAATTCTCCGCCAACCGAGTACTCCATAACCAGATTAGCACTCGTGATAGATTGCAGAGAGTAAAATAGCTCAACACAAAATGCTTATTGCATTTTCATGCACACGTCGCACTTTCATTCGCGGCTGTAAACAAACCCAATCGCCTTTGCATGATTGCAGCGCGCACGCGCACGGGCACGATGTCCATTTTTAAACTGAAAACTTGTCGCAATGTCATCTGTTGGATGTAAGCGGAAAATTCATAGGCAGAAGAAAACAAATTAATATGGCTCGCTTTTAGCTGATGAATCTACGTCACAAAGTTTTTCAAACTTTCCGAAGAATTAAGATTATTATGAGGTATGCTAAAAATTTTTTATGAATTCTCGTGTAAATAGAAAGTGCGGACAAGTACCACTTTTCCAAATAAAGGTTATATATTTTTATGGTAAAGAAAAAAAGAATTACTCTGCTGTGCCACTAACGCCCCGGTATGAATGCCGCAGAAAGCATAAATAGAATTTTTCTTTCTTTCGTAAGTTTGTATGTTTTGGGGAGCTATCGGCACTACATTTTTCCATTTCCGACAACCTTGCCAAATTTCAAAAAAATCCATTCATTCGTTCAAAAGAAAACTTTGAAAAACTGATTTGGCTGGATTGGTTAGGTCAGATGGTAAAACAGGCAAGGTTGGCATCCCCTTAAAACCCATAAGGCTCCTTATATGATCCTTATTTGTGTATTATAAATCGCAATAATTTTCAATCTTATTAATTTTTTATTATAGATCCAAATGTATTATCTTCACGTGCTTCTACAAGTACTAATACTAATTCACACAATAAAGAATATTCTGGAACTCCTTTGACACTAGAAGAATATATGGTATTCCATGGGCAAATACTTAAAAAATTAAACAAATTGAATTATTTATGTATAACATCAACTCATACTTCTAAAAATGGTGACGATGAGCGTGAAAGAATACTCCCAGTTCCCATTAATAACAGTCAAACAACTGGAATATTTTGAAACATTATTGAAAAGGTTGCCGAAAACAAAAGAGAAGATTATGTAAGTATTGTTTAAGATTTAATATTATTATTACTAAAATGCAATGTAATGGGCGCATACATTCCGCCGTCGTGGCACGTAGGAGAGACGCGAGGTTAAGATTTGCACCGGTCTCGGGCACGGCCCTTTTCAAATAGCGCGCCGAAGTCGACTCGCGCGAGAACGCGCCGTGCGGCGAGAGAGCGAGGCACGGGGAGAAGAGGGCGAGCGGAGCCGATGCGCGCGGCCGAGAGACGCCGCGGCCATGTTGGCCGCCATTGTGACTGCACCTATTGCACGCGCGTGACCGCTCCGTGAGTTTCTCCGATACCGCGTGTGCCTGCAACCGCCTGTGACCCCGCCACCGCTACTGCAACCCGTCGCCCCTGTGTGCCACGCGGGAAGTGTTGCGAGGAAAAGAGAGAGAACGAGAGAGAGGGACGAGGCGAGCCGTGACCAACGAGAGCCGCGTCAAGCGAGAGAGAGAGAGCGAACGAGCCGGCCGACGGGCAACCCGTCGGCATCGCCGTGGACGAGCCGCCAGCAAGAGCGAGACTGCGAGAGAGAGAGCCGCGAGATCCCTTTCGTGCTGGCCAGCTAAAGTAAGTGCGCAGTTTATGTATCGCCGTCAATGCGCGCCTGATGGCCCCGCTCCTATACGCGCTGCAGCGGCAGCATGAGCGTGAGAGCGCGAACCCCTCGGCGAGGTTTGCCTGCTACCGCGCAGCAGATCGTGCGCCCAAGTCTCGACCTTCGCGTCCCCTGTACTTAATATGAGGGCACGCGCCCCTTTGCGCGTACACCAGTCCCCGCAATAAATTCAGTCTTTATTTTAGTTTTGAGTTTTGTCGATTACTTCGCGAGTATCCCATTCCCTTCCCGAATGCCGCCCTCTACCACATTTCAGCAACTGCAGCTAGTCGAGGTTCGGCCTCCTAGAGGACAACGGCTACGGGGAAAAGTAAGTTGAAGCCGCCAGGTTTAACCTGCGCGGCGTTGTACAGGAACGCCGGCTGCCATAGGTAAGGTTAGACAGCAGCCGGGAGTTCACGCGCCGAGGTTGGCAGCAGCGGCAGCGCGCACCGCCCGTGACCCGTGCCACTGCTCTCCCTCAGGCGCACAGGGGAATTCCACATCGGCGAGTTCCTCGGACGTATAATACGCCCGTAGATTAGTCGATGAACCCCTGAGAGGGATTAATACCCTCTCTTAACTTAACCACGTTACCGCAATTAAAATTAACATTTTTATTTTTCTTATTTACAGAACGATGAAATTAAAGAACAAGGTGGAAAAAATAGTTACTATGTGTGTTAATAGGGTACTATACCACGTTTTCACTCATAATCTGGCCAACAAGTACTCATGGTCTGGGATTAAAGAGACAGTAAAAATAAAAGATATGTAATTGATCATCATTATGTTACGTTAGTAACTATAACTATGACTATTAAGGTAGTTGTTTCCTGAATCATAATTTAACACTTTCAGTCATGCAATTCAGTTGTGAAAAGACGTTTTCTTTGTCACATATTTGTTTATAACAATTATAAATAATTACTGATTGATAAAAAATCCTATTCGATTTAAAGCTTAAGTCTCTTACTATTTAAAAATGCAAAAAAATTCAGGATTTTGCAGAAAATATAACAAAGTAATGATAAAAAAAAACAAGGTTCTGATACTTCGGTTTCTTATCATTAAAAGGGCTAAAACAACATAATTAGAAATTACCTTTTTTTAATTTGTTGATTGATTTAATACAGGAAAACTATTTGTATGTTTAGCTATTTATTTTCAAACTTTGTTTTGACTAAGACCGCAGAGAAACAACTACCGTAAATATGAAAATAATTGTTTTTATTGATTTTTTATTTCAATATTTAATATTTCAGCAACAATAGCTAGAAATAAACAATTTGGACTTGATCAAGGTGAACTAAAAGTCAAGACATGGATCCAACATGCCAGCGATTGATTAAAAAAAGAGAAAAAATAATCATCCCTTTCAATTATTACTTTACATATTTTTGTATTCGTTCATATGATATTATATTTACTTAGAAATAATGTTGTAGTAATTTAAGTAAAATATAAAACAAAATACACATAAAAAGTATGTACAATAAAAATTTTCATAATGAAGAGATTCGAAATTAATTTTTTCAGTTTGGATTCCAGAAAATGAATCGTAAATCTTTCACTTATTTTGAATTCAGAATGAATAAAAGATTTATCTAATACTGTTTTATCGGCGTAAATTTAATAGTATTAGGCCGAATCCATCTCAAATCAGGCGGTCCGCGTATGCCTATGTCACCGATCATTCTGATATTAAAATATTTATGTTCTTCTCCAAAAATTATTTGACACGTATTTTTTTTATTTTTTTGTTGCACTAAATTTCATGCGTTCAGTGATGCCAAAAAATTCCGAAAAAATCCTTACATAGTGTAACGCGATGGCTAGTGGGGGAAAATCCCAACAAGCCACAGGCCAGCGATGCCCTAGAACACGGTGCCGCGGGTGTCAGACTAAAATGACATACCCGGGGATCTGCTCCTGGAATCCCGAAAACAACGCGAAGATCGCACACGAATTTCGCTTTCCAACTAATTGGATCGCTGAGTGAAAAGCGCGCGCTCGAAGAGTAAAGCGCGCGGCCGCTATGCTCAGATATAAAAACGACCGGCGGAGTCGTTTTCCTTCGGAGGCGGCGGTATCCGGGAGAAGGACAGGTTGTAATGAACAACGCGACGAGTAACTAGATATCACAGTATATAAAAATCATTAATAACTACAAGCACAACGCACGTGCTGATTAGAACAGATGAGTTAGTTCGCGCACGACTGTTAAGATTCAAACGCGCGAACGATACGGCGCGCGGCGAAGCTGCTATTCTCGCGCGCGGCGAAGCTGCTATTCTCGCGCGCGGTGTTAAAGTACGGCGGGCTGACACACACCCGCACGTACACGGCACAGAAAGCTTGCACGGGGCGATTTCCGTGCGAGCCTTTACAATAAACCCGCGAGAGGAGAGTAGAAAACTTACGTTAGGAAGGAGCAGCCGGTGCACTCGACTCTCTCTCTCGCTCCCTGTCGCTCGCACAGCAATTGCGCTCTCTTTCTCTCTCTCTCTCTCCTGCTCGCTGTATTGGGTCGGCAGGCGGGCTGGCTGCCGGCTCGTCGCTCGCAGTCTCGTGCGGCTCACGCGGCTCGGGATCGCTCTCTCTGTCTCTCTTTCGCACGTACACACTCTACTCTGCGCCTCCACTACACTCGCGATAACTATAAAAAGCTAGGACGGCGCGGACGAGGTAACTTTTGAGAGACACACTGGAGAGAAGTTCTCGGCACGATGGCAGACACGAAGATGGCTCCTCTTTCTCGCTGGAAAAAGGTAGCAGCTTCGCGACGGATGACGGGCATTTTACGCGTCGCGAGACCGATTCGCTACGCGCGGCGCGCCTCGATTCGGCTGCGCGGGAGTTGCGCGCGCGCGCTCACTACCTTTGCGCGGTAGATTCGAATCGCGGCTAGGCACGCGTTACAATAGAAAAAAAATTTTTCAATAAAATTTTCATGCCGCTATGTTTTACCAGTTTTTTAAGCTTTTAAGCATGTAACAGATAATTTCACTCAGTTTTGAGCCCTCTTTCACCTCCTTTATGTTATTTAAAAAAAATCCGCAGCCAATGCATTGATCCGTGGCTTCCTCAAACTTAATTTGCTTATTCCTTCAATTAATTTTTAATAACAAAATTTATCATTTTTGCAACAATTTATGACAGAATTATAATTAAATTCATTTATGAAGGTTAAAAAGTACTAATTTTTAAATTATGTATAAAATATGAATAAAATAATTGGTATGACTTTTTTTTTAAATTATGTGTGAAAAATAAATAAAATAATTGATTGTATAAAATCACCTCATTGGCCGACAAAAGACCCGCGAAGCTAGCCCCACCACAAGGCTCGCGGACTCGCGAGTGGCCACGCGTGGGTGGAGGGGCACCGGCCGCGGCTAAGAGCTCATTGGCCACCACCACTGCGCCCGCAAAAGAACCACGGAGATTGCGTCAACGCATGTTTGCGTCACCAAATTAAAAAATATTTATGAGTATGTAATTTCAACTAATTTTTGTTAGTTATTAAATAATTTAAAAATACTTTTTCAAAAAATATCCAAATGTAAGCTAGCTTCATTTTGTTAAATAAAATTTCATTTATATAAGTTGCAATTTAGAAATGTAATGTAAAAATTAACGTCTTAAAAAATACAATAAGTCGAGATTAAGGGGAAGGCAAGGAAGACAAAAAGAAGTACATAGTAAGTATACTCAAATTTTTCTATTTGTTATCAAATAATATAGTATTTAATACATCAACAATTCTTGGCATGTGTAATGATATAATCTGATACAATACATCAGCAACATCGCACTTAGGTAGAGACGCTTGATCTTTTTCTTTATATTGCTTTTCTACACTAGAGATTATTTCGTCTATTACGTCATTATCAACTAAATTTACAACGTCTTTTACAATACTAGGTGTATACAGTTGTACTTGTACTTCATGCATGAGACTACTTTTAGTTTTAATAAACTCCATAACGTCGCAGGTAAGATACTGTACACTACTCGCAATAGAATTTAAATATTTCAGACGAGTATCGACACATTTTAGAATAAATTCTTGGAGATCAAAAGTAACTTATTTCATTACTAAACTATGGCGAAACCGTTTGATCCGACCAACACCAGGCCTCCTATCTTCTGCAATTTCGACTGTTAAAATGTTCGATTGCAAAGGTGAAGAAAAAATAAAGTACGTCGATGTATGCTCGTTGTACCCGTATATCTGTAAACGAGGTAAATTTCCCGTTGGTCATCCCAACATATACGTCGGCAAAGAAGATTGTCGTCAGTTCTTAGGAACATACAAAGACATCTCTCGACTGAATGGTTTACTAATGTGTGACGTGCTTCCACCGCAAAACCTGTACCACCCCTTATGACCGGTAAGAATGCATGGTAAACTAATATTTCCTTTATGTCGCACGTGTAGTGAACAAATGATCCAAGAAGATTGCCCGCATCAAGACCCAAATAATCGAATTTTACGGGGATCGTGGGTGTCTGAGGAAGTTAAAGAGGCTGTCATACTGGGGTATACAATTCAACGCGTTTACGAGATGACGCAATATAATCAAAAAGAAGACAAAGGTGGAATATTTTCCGAATATATCAATGAGTTTTTCGCGCAAAAACTAGGGCGTCTGGTTTTCCACCTGGCTGTCTGAACAACCAAGATAAAGACGAATACGTAAAAGAATTGGAGGTCAATGAAGGTATTAGTTTAAATAAAGGCGCGATACAGTACAACGCCGGTATAAGATCAGTCGCAAAACTATGCCTAAACTCTTTATGGGGTAAATTTGGTCAACGTGAAAACATGACCCAGACAGAAGTCATTACTAAACCAGAAAGATTGACAGAGTTTATACTTACCAGCCCAGAAATAGACGTTAACGGAATTATACCAGTCAATGACGAAACACTCTACGCCAACTGGGTTACAAAAACGAAGCTCTGCTGTCATCTCCAACGACAAGTGTTGTGATTGCCGCCTTTACAACAGCACAGGCCCGACTGGAGCTATTCAAGTACTTGCACGCTTTGTTTTTTATTTTAGCAGAGAGGATAGTGGCGAGTGCGATTTACCAACAGGTGTAGCTCTAGGCGAACTCACGGACGAATTGGCTAGTAACGGAAACGGTACGTACATAACCTCGTTTTTATCCGAAGGTCCAAAATTTTACGCGTACAAATTTAAAAAACCGGACGGAAATGAAGAGTACGTGTGTAAAGTAAAAGGCATAAAGCTAAATTACTCCAATAGTCTACAAATAAATTTTGGCACTCTTCGCGAGATGATCACTTCACCGGGTAGTGAGATATTGCTATCTAATTTTGCTATTCGACGGACAGCATTCCACGAGGTAATAACCCAAATGAAGCAAAAATATGTAAAACCGTGTACGGAAAGAGAAGATTCGTCGCGTTAAGTAAAAGTTATCCATACGGCTACATTCGCGGTCCATCTACTACTGACGCATCAGAGAACCACACTCTGAAAACCTAGTGGCGTTGGTGCCGCAATGCAAGGAGCGCATTCGTGATCGGTGACGCTACAGTGTAAAAACAGCTCATTGGCTACCGCTGTGTTTCCATCGTTGTAATTAGCGGCGGCGGCGCACCAGAAGAGAGCTCATTGGCTGTTGGTGTAATTGTTGGTTTGGAATATGACGAAGTCATCAACAAGTTCGACGACGAGTGCTACAAAACTGTGGTTCGACTATTATCGGATGACTTTGAAGGTGTTGCATTTTTATACAATGACTGGGAAGAATTCAAAACAAGTTTCGACGACATTGATAAATATTTTCGTGGACTTAATAATAATAGTTTAAAGGACCACAAAATTTACGGAAACGGTTGGACTTTAAAATTCACCACAAGTCACCAGGAAAAAGCAATCGAAATTGCAGAAGACAGGAGGCCTGGTGTTGGTCGGATTAAACGGTTTCGCCATAGTTTAATAATGAAAAAAGTTACTTTTGATTGTCTCCAAGAATTTATTGTAAAGTGTGTCGATACTCGCCTTAAATATTTAAATTCTATTGCGAGTAGTGTACAATATCTTACCTGCGACGTTATGGAGTTTATTAAAACGAAAAGTAGTCTCACGCATGAAGCACAGGTACAACTGTATACACCTAGTATTGTAAAAGACGTTGTAAATTTAGTTGATAATGATGTAATAGACGAAATAACCTCTAGTGTAGAGAAGCAATGTAAAGAAAAAGATCAAGCGTCTTTACCTAAGTGCGATGTTGCTGATGTATTGCATCAGATTGTATCATTACACATGCCAAGAATTGTTGATGTATTAAATACTATATTATTTGATAATAAATAGAAAAATTTGAATATACTTACTATGTACTTCTTTTTGTCTTCCTTGCCTTCCTCTTAATCTCAACTTATTGTATTTTTTAAGACGTTAATTTTTACTTTACATTTCTAAATTGCAACTTATATAAATTAAATTTTATTTAACGAAATGAAGCTAGCTTACATTTGGATATTTTTTGAAAAAGTATTTTTAAATTATTTAATAACTAGCAAAAATTAGTTGAAATTACATACTCATAAATATTTTATAATTTGGTGACGCAAACATGCGTTGACGCAATCTCCGTGGTTCTTTTGCCGGCGCAGTGGTGGTGGCCAATGAGCTTTTAGCCGCGGCCGGTGCCCCTCCACCGGAGGGGTGTGGTGGGGCTAGCTCCGCGGGTCTTTTGTCGGCCAATGAGGTGATTTTACATTGCGTCGTCATCGGTCACGAGTGCGTTCTTTGTATTGCTACATCAGCGCCACTAAGATTCCAGGGTGTGGTCCCTTGATGCGGCAGTAGTAGTTGGGCCGCTGATGTACCAGCATGGATAACTAAAACAGTATTAGAAACAGCTACTTCCTGCAGCCGACAACCGATTTCCAGCAGCCAACGCCCGACTTCCAATAGCCGACAATCGACTTCCAGCTGGTCATTCGCGCTTCGAGAAAGGTTTGAAAAGACCTTTCGGTCCTTCCTCTATCAACGAGCCGAAAAACAGCAGTACCTGGTATATGTTTGTTGGAACGTCAAAATATTGACGAGCGTGCGTCTGTGCATGTGTGAGTACGTGTATCGGTGTATTTGCTTCTATGTGTAATTCCTTTCCTTCAGCCTTTCCTCGAGAAAAAATGTTTCCCTATGTAATTAAATAGTCAAAATAATGTGCAACTACAACTCGATGTACGTGACATTTTCTCATTAATCAGCAAAATTCCACAGCGTCGTACGATGAAATAAAGGAGAAAAAATAATCTCAACTTCCTTTTCTTGAGACATTCCTCGAGAGAAAATTCTTTCCCTGTGTAATTCAATAGTCAAAATAATGTGCAGCTGCAACTAGATGTAAGTGACATTTTCTCATTAATCAGCAAAATTCCACAGTAGAAAGAAAACATGGTGGGACACGTGGTAAGATACAATTTCGACGACTGTAAGTTATGACTAATTCGAGGTAAGGCGATATAATTCGACAGCAGAGGGCCCACGTGCGATGAGATCATCCGTGGCAAAGACGAACGGTCGACCAGATGTCAGTCGCGAATATTGTCTTGTCGCGTGAACATCTCCGTCGCAAAGCATGAGGGTTTTGTGCGGATTCTGAACTGTGTCATGTGTCTCTCTTGTGCTCCCTATACAAATATTGCGCGCCAGTACGTTATGTAGATAGTGGTTCAATGCAGAAATTCGTATGTACAGTTGCACGAGAGTGTCGCGGATCTATCATGAAGTGGTTATGAGATGTCCATGAGGTTACGGTTACTCCATTATTTTTTATCAAGCCGTGCGCGCGTGATTAGATACTGCGCGTGGGTGTTGGATACTCGTTGCACAGTACAGAGAGTCTATACATAAAAGTTGTAAAAAGCCATAAAAAACCCGTGAATCTGAAAAGTTTTTGTGTAGGTACACTTGTCATGGTGCAGAGAGGCTATACACAAAAGTTATAAAATACACCATAAAAACATCATAGATACCCCATAAGACCATATATTCATGAATCATATACCATTAGCTTCCAAAATCCGATAAAATATCGAAACCCCCATAAAAACCCCACATGAATCTGAAAATTTTTTATGTAGGTACACTTGTCATGGTGTAGAGAGGCTACGCGAACTGGACCTTGAAGGCATAGCTTAGTGTGTGTGTGTGTGCGGATCTGCGTGCAGGTGTGCGTGTGCGTGTGTGAGGCCACTTGCAAATCTGCGGACCGTGTGGAGAGCTAACAACTCTTTTGACGGTACAGCGGTGACCAATCAGCTCTTCCCATGCTGCGCCTCTCGCGGTCATTACAGCATCTTGTTGGGAGACACAACCAATGAGCTGAGTTTACACTGTGCCATCATAGATCACGAGTGCTTTCTTTGAGCTGCTACACCAGTGCCACTAGCTTTCCAGGGTGTGGTCCTTCCACGTGTCGGTAGCAGACGGATCGCGGATGTAACCGTATGGGTAACTGACACAGTATTTGAAGCAGCTACTTCCAGCAGCCGACAGCCGACTTCCAGCAGTTGACATCCGACTTCCACCAGCCAACGGGCGACTTCCAACAGCCGACTTCCAGCTGGTCATCCGCTCCCCGAAAAGTTTGCCGCGTGTTCATCAGTAGATATTTTTAGCTCACCGGATCGCTGCATCTTTTTTAATCTCGGTTTTAAATAATGTGCAGCTGCAACTCGATGTACGTGACATCTTCTCATTCATCAGCAAAATACCACAGCGTCGTACGATTAAATAAAAAAGAAAAAACAATTTCAACTTTCTTTCCTCGAGAAAAATGATTTCCCTATGTAATTCAATAGTCAAAATAATGTGCAGCTGCAACTCGATGTACGTGACGTTTCCTCATTAATCAGCAAAATTCCACAGTGTCGTACGATTAAAATAAAGGAGAAAAAAAGTCGACGCGTTTCTCGTTCGGAAAACATGATGGGATACAATGACAAGATGCAATTTTGACGACTGTAAGTTCTGACTAATTCGAGGTAAGACGATATAATTCGCCAGCAGAGAGTCCACGTGCGATGAGATCATCAGTGGCAAAGACGAACGGTCGACCGGCTGTCAGTTGCTTATATTGTCTTGTCGCGTAAACATATCCGTCGCAAAGTGTCATGAGTGTATTGTGAGGATTCTGAAGTGCGTCATGTGCCTCTCTTGTACCCCATGCAAATGTTGTGTGCGAGTACGTTATGTAGATAGCGATTCAACGCAAAAATTCGAGTGTACCGTTCCACGAGAGTGTCCCGAAAGTGTAACCTATGATGAAGTGGTCTTATGGGATTTAAAGTTACGGTTTTTCCATTTTTCCAAGCCGTACGCGTGGGTGCTGGTCACTTGCTGTGCAATACAGAGAGGCTATACGACAGTTGTAAAAAGCCATAACCCCCCCCCATGAATCTGAAAATTTTTTATGTAGGTACACTTGCCATGGTACAAAGAGGCTATATGCAAAAGTTATAAAATAAACCTATATATGTGTGTGTCTGTTTGTGTGTGGGTGTGTGCATGCGGCTGTGCGGTGCGCGTGCATGTGCGTGGGTACGTATACTGGCGACGGTGTGTGCGCGTGTGTGTCTGTGTACGTGCGTGCGTGTGCGTGCTGGCGTCGATGTGGGTTGCATGTGTGTATGTCCGTGTGTCTGTGTGCGTGTGCATGCGGGGTGCGTGCGCGTGTGCGTGCGCGTGCGGGTGTGTGGGTGTTCTCTCCAGAATATGCTTGCGCACGCGTGCACACACACACACATGTGCACCGCTTTTATCCCCGCCCCTCGCTATAAGTCGTCGGACTTCTTGACCTTGACCCTAGCTGGCGCCTGGAGTCAAAGTCAGGTTTGTTGTGACGGCCCATAGCGAGGAGTATACTACTACTGACAACAAAGAAAGTCATTTTCAAAAATACTAAAATTTTAAATATCAAACCTCTCAAAAAATAACCATATAATCTGGATGAGATATTACACAGGTATTGCCTATATTGCATACAAAATAGTCTATAAATTTAAAGCTGATACATGAAGCCGTTCTCGAGAAATTACGATTTGAAAAAAAGGCTAAAAAAATTTAACCTCAAATATTTCTGAAATTTCTGGACTAATCATTTTGCCCAAAGAACTCGACCGAGAGCAATCCAAAATTTACCTTTGCAAGGAATTTCGAAGCGATTAAGTTAATTCTACTCTCGTAATCGTTGGACATACAACAGTACATTTCGACACCGGTGCGGAAGGTGATGATTTACTTCACGGGACGTTTTTCGCACGAGCGAAGCGAGTGCGAAAAGTCACATGAAGTAAATAATCAACTTCCGTACTCGTTTCGAACGGTATTTTATACCACGAGCGCCGAAAAATCATACCAAAGTTGTGATTTTGAGGTTAGAGTGGTATAATAGTATATTAGGCGCCTAGTAAGGAAAAAACTTGGACAGTCTTCGCCTTCGGCTCGAGTGTCAATTTATACGAGATATTGGGTGGCCAATTTTATTCCCGTGTACCGTATACTATTTTTCACCATATCCGGGCCGAAAACACCACATTCCCGTTTTTGAGCCGGGCGGAAATGTGGCACTTTTGGCCAGGATACGGTGAAAAACTCATTTTTTTCATATTTAAATTTTTTTCTCAAAAACTCGACAAAATGGATCCAAATTTTTACAGATTATAACTATTCATATTCTGCATCATCATGATTTTTCTCAAAAAAAATTGACCGTTTAGTTTGGGAGTTATAAGCTTAAGAAAAAAAACACGTTTTTGTTAATAACAAAGGAACCGTAATAGCTTAGAGAAATTTTTTTTAGAAAATATAGGTATTTTAATTCTCTTTCGAATGCTACCCATCCGATTCAAATATCTCTATCTTATCATTAAAAAAAAGTAAAAATCAATTTTGAGAAAATCGGAAATTCGAAATAAAACAAAAACGCATCCACGAATCAGAAAACAAATTTTTGACCCGCTATCACACAAAAAAAAGAGACCTATCCGGTTAAAATCGATCGAATAGAAGCTGAATCCAGGCGTACACACACACACACATACGCGCACACACACACACACACGCACAGACATTTTTCAAAAATCATGTATTTTGATTCCTAATACCCCGAAAAACAATTATAATATGTTTTTACAACAACTCAAAATATTACTATCACAAAGCTTCCTCTAGAAGGAAGCAAAAATAAAAAATGCACGAGTTATGAACTTTTTACTGAAAAATGCACGTTTTAGAAAAATGCATTTTTCTCGAAAAACGCATTTTTTTTTGTCTCAATTTTTTTTTGTCGTGATAGACGTACATGTGAGATTCACGGGATTTGAGTTGGGATAGCCATCATTAAGGGGGTCAGACAATTTTAAAATGTCGAAAAATCGATTTTTTTACATATTTCACTAGAAAAACACTAGTAGAATATGTTCCAATTTGTTTCAAGGAATTATTTATTTTTGTTTTAAGGATATACACAAAACACCGATAACGCTTTTTATTTGTTTTTTGTTCAAATTACACTTTTCTCCTTGTTTAGGATATTTATATAATCGTACATTGATTTCTACTAATTTTTTCTTGATTTCTCTGGTCTTAATATACTCAAAATTCTCATTTCAAATATCTATATATACTGTATAAAATCCAAAAATAATATTTTAAATATTAATATAGAGATAAAAGATAAATAATATAATTTATGAACATTTTTGGGAATTTTCACAAAAATAAAGTATTTGAATTTGAAACTTATAGCAGTAAAGTTGGCACCGTAACAACCTGACCTATCGATAGTGACTTATTCCTTTATTATAATATATATAGGTATATAAAAGTCAGTGCAAGTATCAGTGTAAACATGCACAGCTGTCATTTCACATTCATATAACTACTGTGATATAAGCAGCTTCTGTATAGAAAGTGTTTATCTTAGTTTTCATTTTTTGCGATTTTTTGCATTCGTGAACGGATTCTGGAGTAAACATTTAGTGCATAGGGGAGAAGCGGCATGATTGGTGCACCTAACCTTTGTCCTTGATTATTTAAATGAAAAAATAGTTAACACATAAAATAAACTATACGTGAAGATAGCCAAACATCTACTGTATCAAACTAAAAACTTTTTTACAACATAGCATTTACAATTTATTGAATATAAACGATTTATTAAAAAAAAATTGCGCCATTCAACCCGCCGCTTGCGGATTGATTGGCACACATGTATATAGCTTTAGATCTCTTGCTCAAACTAATGTGCTGAACTTGCCCGAATAGACTTTCCATCTTTAACATCATTTATAGCACTTTCCAACTTATCTTTGTCCCACTGGTTGTATTTTTTTGCAATCTTGCCCATCTAAATAATCATACCCTCAAAATATTTTCTCAAGGAGACGATATTACTTTATACACACTTGCTGCGCGAGGAAAAATATCAAATAATGCACTTAATGCGTAAACATTATAACAATATAAGAATGCACTCATTTTGATAAATCAAAGCTAGGAGGTGTATTTTCATGCCTGTGCCAATCAAGCCGCTTCGGACTTTTTTATTATTTCAACTTATTTCCTAATTATAAATAAATAAATGTAATAATAGAGTTTTACTATATGACAGTAAATAAATTAAACTATGTTATGGCGTGTTTGTTTTTATTATCGTAGCATTTCAGATTTGTCAATTGATCAATTTCGAACATGGTACTAACCACATGAAAAGTGACTCAAAAATACTTTTCTTAATATTTTATCAGAATAGGCTCCAATATTAATGATTTTGTGTTTGTTTATTAATTTTGTATTTTTAATTAAGAAAAACTAGCTTGCATGCCGAAAATCTGAATAATAATTCTAATAATCAGGTGCGCCATCGAAACCGCCGCGCCAACCAAGCCGCTTCTCCCCTAAGATGTGAAGGTATATTGGAAAAGTTATTGAGAGTGTAATATAAGTGTACAGTGACAGTGGAATTAAAATTTTAGAAATAGCTTTTTAGTACTTGATCTGTTATTGGAATAGTATATTACGACACAAGGCCAGAAAGTTGGATTTCCTGGCCGGCGCCATTTTGATGCTCGAGGCGAAGCCGAGGGCGTCGATGCGCGCCGGCCAGGGCATCGGCCGACAATTACATGTGATCTGAGACATTTCTTATTTTACTGGCCTAGGTATGTAATATACTATTTCTTCATCCCCAGCTGAAAGTACGTCCATATAGTTAATATTAATTAATAAAATAGCGTTGTTAGCTGCTAACTACGGCTCGGCCATATGTATAAGAGGCTTGCTTCAGCGCCACTTTACATATCGCGGAACATAAGGCTCGACTTCTGCTTTTTTGATGACTGCCCGACTTTTGCAAAACCGAGGCGAAGCTGAGGTTTTGCTGGTCGGGACCGGCATCAAAACACTAACAAAAGATGTTTGAAAAGATGTTTCATTGTATTAAATTATTAAATGATGCCAAAAAGTTACAACTTAAAAGATTTTCAGCGTCAGAAGATTCTCAATTATATCCACCGATCAAAAAAGAAAAAGTACTTAAAACTCAAACAAAGAAAGAAGCGGATGTCGCAAAAAGGACAATTCTTATAAAATCAAAAAATGTAAAAAAATTAGAATTTAAAGGAAAAGGTAATATTGTTATGCCAGATTAAACAATCTATAAGGTTATTTTAAATTTCTGTTTCACTGCTTTCAGTGCGTTCATGGATATTTTTATGTTTAATATATTATGTTTTTCAAATTTTGTTATATAAATGAACAAAGTTCATTGTAATATTATACTAGCTGTTACAATTAGATCCACAAAATTATGTCCACGCATTGGCATTGTAAGTTACAAAACATTTTATATTTACAAAAAAGAAAGGGCGAAATAGCACATCGCGTGTATTAATCCGCCCTTGAGCATAGCGTAAAAAGTTCGGGCAGCCGCTGTCTTTTGATCTTACTATTTTTGAACTTTTCATGTTTCAACTTAAAAATATAATATTTTATGGTTTAAGACTTGTACTTTTGAAGAATATAATTCATTTGGAAGAAAAGACTGATATTTTATTGAAAAAATAGAGTTTAAACATTCAAATGGAATTTTCAACTAGAAGGAAGCATTTCGGAATAAAAATAATAGAACCATTGGAAAGAGCAGGAAAAAATCTATCGATATATGTCCTTAGTTCTTTTTTCAGAGACTTGGTACACGATTATTAGCGAATTGAATAGAGCGTGCACTTAAACGTGCCGTACGCACGGGCGCGAGGGGCTCGCGCGGTCCCTCGGCGCTGTCTTTTTCATGTTGTTACTTTTAAACCCTTTATTTCTCCAACTTCTCCAAGATAGGGTTTTCAAGCTTAAGAGTTATACTTTCCAATGGTGTAGTTTATTTTGAAAAAAAAAAACCTGATATACTTTGAGAAAAATGGCTTTCAACATTCAACTCGAGTTTTCGTCCGGAAGAAAGCGTTTCGCAATAAAACCAATGGCACCATTGGAAAGAGCAGGAAAAAATCTATCGATATAGATTCTTGGTTTTTTTTTCAAAGACGCAGCATGCGATTATGAACGAGTTAAACAGAGCGCCTTTTACGCGAAAAAAGGCACCGCGCGCTCTCGGTGACCCGTTTCTGCTGGACGCTCCTATATATAATAAAACACTAAAGAATCTATTATTATATGATAACAATTTTCGAACTTTAATCAGATATTATAATAACTTATTTTGCTTTGCTACATTTAGTGCAAACGTAAAATACGAAAAGAAAAAAGCTATTTATAATTTAAAAATTCAAAGACAAGTTTGTCATATAACGCCAAATACTTTATTACCAAAAAAAATGCAGAACCTTCGTGTAGTCAATTATATATATATGATGACAATACTGCAATTGAAATGAAAATAAAGAGTCATAAAGATTTAACTCAAGAACATTTAAAATTATTGACTGAAGTTTTAAATAGTAATCCTTATGCTAAACAGTATAAATATTTACACGAAATAACTAATACAGAGAAACTTTCAAATTATAAATTATATTTTGTTCGTAAGAATAATAATCAAAAACATAATTATACTAAACCATTAACGTCGGAATGTGCAGCTATAATTATTTCCAAATCAGGAATCCCTCATAATTATGATCTATGCGTTTATACGAAAAATAATTCTAATGAACAAGAATACACATATTTAAAGTAAATTATCACATCATGTTGACCCAATGGTATTTCCATTATTTTTTCCTTCAGGAGATTTAGGCTGGAGTATTGGTTATACTAAAAAAACCATATGATTCAAAAGAAAACCTTCTAACAATATTACAGCACTATTCTTATAGATTAGCTTACAGACTAAATTCAGAAAATTTCAATCCACTTTTATTTGGAGGGAGACTAACCCAACAATTCTTTTTACATCCCTATATTATGATAGAAAACAATAGAATGAATTATTTTAGGCAGAAACAAAAAAAATTACGTACTGAATGTTATCAAGGTTTGAGGGATCATGTTATAAATAGTGCATTAAATCTATCAGAAAATTTTGGAAAAAAAAGAAAGACTAGGAAATATTTTTGTACTACCAGCAACTTATATAGGTAGTCCTAGATATATGCAGCAATATTATCAAGATGCAATGGCAATAGTAAGAAATATTGGTCGAGCTGATTTATTTATAACTATGACGTGTAATCCTAAGTGGAAAGAATTAAAAAATGTATTAACGACATTTCCTATCGGAACTACGCCCAATTATATACCAAATATTACAGTTAGATTATTTTATACAAAATTTAAGTGTTTACTTAATGATATAGAAAACCATAAAATTTTTGGAAATGCTTTTGCTTATGTGTTGTCACGGGGTGGATTTTCGGACTAAGGCACGTTTCACCTGCGTACCTTAGCGGTTCAATTCCATATCTCTCGGTTCAACTCCCTGAGATTAAGTAGCCAGATTAGGTAACAGACGCTACAACGTCGTGCAATGTTAAACTTACCTGGTGACTTACCGTGCAACACGCAAGTCGACGACTTGCGCTTTGTTTGTCACCAGTGACTCGAACTCTCCTCTCGTTCACTGGTTCGTGTGCCAGCTGCTCAGATGAAACGATACGTATTCCCTTACGTAACGACCGCGGAGGCGGCGGTGAACGGGGAATGACTAGGTCGCGAAATAACAACTCGAGCAGTTGAAGTTAATAATAAAGGGCTATGATTTATTAAATAATAGACGTTGTGGTTTGATAATAGATCAGAAATATAAAAGAATTGAATTTTGATTCGCGTATTCCCTATCTAAACGGTGCGCCAGCACGTTACCTCTGACGTCAGCTGCCTCGGAGACTGACGTCACGCTCGCGGTAATTTACGCCGCGCATGTAAGGTTTAATACGCCTCACGTTTGCGGTACTCTACGCGCGCGCTGACCGAGTAAAGCGACGAAGTGTGAGAGCAGTCGCGATCGCCTCGCGACGCACACACGTATAAGTGTGAGAGAGAGGGTAGATGGCGAGTTTGCACGTGTGCGCACCTGTTGTGCGCACTCACCAGCTTTGAAAAAGCCGGTGGCTTGACCTCGCGTTTAACCTTGATGAAGTGCGAACCCGATGCCTACACTCTCTCCTCGCAGTTGCTCTCACCGCACGAGAATGCCTACTCGAAGCCGATGTCCAGGTGCGACGAGCCTGGACAAGCGGTTACGCGGAGCTAATACGCGGCGCGGAAGAATGCGTGCACGCTTATTAAGATTAAGATGGCCGCGCTGGCTCGCCGAGGTCTCCTACCTCGATGCAGCTCAGATTCTGCATCGACGCGCCATCTCGCATTCGCGCGCGCGAAGTACTACGACGACGGTTATACGCGACGTCGATACGGCAGGCCGTGACACCCCCCACCCAGATGTCACCTATCACCGGTATGGGACTCTGCAATCCAATTCGGCGTCGCTAAACCTGAAAGGGGTTAAGGTTCTAGGAATACTCAAGCGAACACGATTGTTATAGAAAAATAAAAAACTTTATTAAAACAATAATAATAAAAAAAAATCTAATGCCACTTCATCGGCCAAAATTTGTTTGGCATTTTTGCCGATAATAAGAAAGATTGAGCGGGTCGTCATTTGCGGCTCCAGGGCAGGTAGCTGGGTTAGGAACGTTTGAATTTGAATTTGAATTTATTTTATTGAAAGGTTAGGGACTCAAGGTCCAAGGTAGCCCACGCAATACAAAAACATAATACAATATATACATACATTTACAGAAGCAGGGCGAATAAACCTTCGCAAAATATAACAATAAAAAAAAAAGTTATAAATAAACTTACGCCTAAGGTTAAAAGTAATAATAATGAAACAAGTTAGAGAAAAAACAAAAAACAAAAATAACTAAATAATATGCGGAAAAGAATTAACGCTTACATTTGAATAAATAGTCATATAGACGCCCCTTAAAACAAGGTTTCAAGAAATCACAACGCAGGTCGTGAGGGAGTTGATTCCAAAGGTAGATTGCACCGATATGGAAAGAGAATCGGAAGCAAACTGTCCTAAAATAAGGAACAACTAGGTTAAGCGGAGAGCGTCGCCTCCTACCAGATGTATTGGCTTCGTAGAAAGAAAAGTGCTTCGCCAAATATTGCGGAAGACCACTTTTCAAAACAGAGACCAACAGGCATAGTGGTAGGTAATCGCGCCGCGATGAATATGAAAGTATGTAGTTCCTTTCGTAATCGGGGGAGATATATTCATAAATCTTGGTTCCTGTGGCGAAACAGAGTGCAGCGTTCTTGCACCGCGTTAATTTTCTAGTAAGCTCCTTCGACAAGCCAAGGAAAAGGCCAGCACTATAATCGTAATAGGGAAAAATTAGTGCTTTGACAAGTGTAAGTTCGGACGCGCCGGGCAAAAACCCTTGAAGCTTACGCAATCTGGCAAGTGCAGCGAAGCTTTTCTTAGCAGTAAAAGTACATTGATCACGCAACGAGAGAGTACTATCAAGAATAACGCCAAGCAGTTTGACATTTTCGCTGTAGAAGACAATATCGCCATTTAGAATAGTCGGATGAAGGCTAAAACTCTTAATCCTATTTATAAAGCGTCTAACACCAATCCACATCGCTTGAGTTTTGCCGACATTAATGGCCAGCCCATTGTTTGACGCCCAGCGAGAAATGTTTTTCAAGTCATGGTTTACTTTGTCGAATATTCTACAGATGTCTTTGATGGGACCACTGAGATATATGACAAAGTCGTCTGCATAAAGGTGATATTTACAATATTCCAAGACCGAAGGTAGATCATTAATGAATAATAAAAATAAAAGTGGCCCAAGCACGCTACCCTGCGGGACACCGGCACTTCTGCTGCGCGAGTTAGATGTAGAGCCATCAGGGAGGGTAGTCGATTGTGATCTATCAGACAGAAACGATCGAATTCAGGCACAGGCAGAGTCAGAAAATCCAAGCGAGCGTAGCTTGTCAATGAGTGCATTGATGCACATAACATCAAATGCTTTTGAAAAATCGATAGTGACGACAAGAGTGATGAATTTGTTATCGATTCCCTGCCGGAAATCGTCAACCATCTGCACCAGTGCTGAATGCGTGCTATATCCTTTTCGAAAACCAGACTGAAAGGTATCAGTAATACCCCTATCAAGCAGGTACTTAATGATTTGTTTGGCGGCCAAAGATTCAAGAATCTTGGACAGGGAGCATAAAATGCTGATAGGCCGAAAGTCAGAGAGAGCAGTGACATGTTTGGATTTAGGTAAAGGGCGGACGACAGCACGCTTCCAGGATGATGGAAATACACCAGATTGCAGGGAAAGGTCGAAAATATGCATGAGCAAGGTTAATATGATGGGTAGGCAGTTCTTGAGAAATCGTAACTGAATACCATCAGGACCTACGGCATTGGATTTGACTGAGTTAATACTATCGACTACATCAGAAGCATCGATATGACTAAAAAAGAATCGCTCGCCGGGTGCGATACTTACAGTTGGTCGTGGCGTATAATCAAAAGAAATATCAGAATTAACAAAATGATCATTTAAAGTGTTAGCATCGAATGGTATCGGAACATCGGAAGGACGCTTCGACAACCCAAGGTCATTAAGAGTGTTCCATAACTCAGATGAACTCGAAGAGTTAGACAGTCTAGACTTAAAGAAGTTAAACTTAGCGTTGCGTATCTCAGTCTGAACACGGTTGCGCAGAGTATTAAAACGGGAATGGGCACGTGACTCGCCAGACCTTTTCCAGAATCTCCATGCCTTATTACGATCATTAATAAGAGCTCTGAGGGAAGATGTAATCCACGGAGAACAGCGCTTGGTAGGTACGAACGATCGAAAAGGCGCATGACGATCATAAATTGATAGCAGAGTTTCAGTAAAAGTAGCAACCTTGTTATCAATATCGCACTGAAAGTTAAAGAAACGCCAGTCAGAGTTCGAGAGATCGCTTAAAAGTCGATCCAAGCAAAAAAATTTAAAGCTACGACGAGTAATGGGAAGAGGTTTGAAAACTGGAACCGGAAAGGCAAGCATGGCAGACAATAAATCGTGTCTGGAGATGGAATAGCACTGCTTCTGCGTATACGTGGAAACCATAGATAAGTCAGAGAGACAAATGTAATCGATGGTCGATTCTGAGTTGTCGAGGTAATCCGTGGCGTTAAAGGGTACTCTAATTAGATCGTAGCACGTAAGGAAGTCGAGCAAAGTCCTCAGCGGCGAAGAGGGAATGTTCCAATTGATATTAAAGTCGCCCATGAGAATAGTAAAATCATACGATTTGACGCAGTTCATGAGAGCATCATCGATATCGGACCAATAACCTGCCTTGAGAGGGCTATAAATAGTGCCACATAAGAGTTTAGAGCGGCCCAGAGTCAGCTCGAGAAAGAGAAATTCAGGCCTCTTGACGTATATTTCACTCTGAGTTGAGCGGCAAATTTCACGAACGGGTATAGACTCATGTACATACATGGCAACACCTCCTTGATCGATACTAAGACGGTCAACACGGTGGAGTCTAAAGCCAGGAATCTCAACAAGCTTCGAGCTGATGGCAGGCTTAAGGAAAGATTCAGAAATGGCAAGGCCTGCAAGTTGTTACTGAAAATGAAAGAGTGAAGGTCATGAAGATGTGCTGACACGGATTGTGCATTAGACTGACCAATACTGAAATGAACGGAAGAGACAATGTTGTTGGAGGTATTGACAACCGATGAGGTATTACTGGCCATAATCAATCGAGGCAGATTTCTGCGTTATTCGAGCGCGGAATAGTGGGCATTTTAAACGATAAAATGCGGCATGCTTTGTGTCCCCGGCGTTAGAGCTTTTACAATTAATACAGTATAGTGATTTTTTGGTTTTACAGTCCTTGGCGGCGTGGTCATCGGAACAAAACCCACAATGGGGGGTTTCGCTTTTACAATCATTGGCTATATGGCCGAATTTGGAGAAGTTAAAGCACTGCACGATTGAGACATGGTCAGCACAACGACAGGCCCGTGAGTCAATGTACACTCTATTCGCAGAGCAGAGAGTTTTTCTACATTCGGGTGTGGTCTCGATAATACACGAACGCGATTTTTTCCCTTCACGCACAGGAAAGAGGTAGATAATCTTAAAATCATCCACGCTGTTATCCGGAAAATTTTGCTTTTGTAAAGCTGCACGAATATCATCACCATTAAGATCAGTGGGGATGTCGTGAACAATCAGACGCGGACGATATTTAACTTTATCTATGACCTCGAGGCCAGCTGCACACAGTGATGGACAATTTTTTAGAATGTCGAGATTACAAGAATCGCCTTCGATAACAATAGATTTATTCCCCACGTAAAAGACACGCTTAATACGGAGACCTAATACAGCTGGTTTAACTAATTCGAAAAATTTCGTTTTCGTTTTGGTAGCAGCAGAGGACTCGAAGTTCGTTGAAGCAGTTTTCGACGGGCCGATAACAACCTGAGAGTCCGATCGAATGGGTAGAGTCTTCTTATTGTCTAAAACAATCTTGTTGTCGACCAAAATGCCATCACGAGAACTACCACGCTTAGTAATGCTCGCATAAGTACGTTCTTGGATAGCTGCAACGCTCAAAACAGAGGAAGAGATACTTGCAAGCGACGTTTGAGACGATTCAACGTAGTCGATAACCCTGCAAAGTTCATTTTTGAGGCTTTTGACAGTACAATCAGACGCAAGAAGTGAAGAGTAAGCAGTCGCAATACTAATAAAAGCATCATAAAAGGCGTGAATCGCAAGACGCAACTTATCTCTTTTCCTTAGTTTTTTCGGTCCCCAGGTCGTCGAGTAGAGTTTGGCCGTGAGTAGAAAGGCTAGCTGCTAAAGCATCGACGTCGGCTTGAGAGAGAGGCGGCTGTGGTGGGGGTACATCATCGTCGTCTTCGGAGCGGAATCGTTTGTTTTGAATACTCATGATCCGCTACGACAACAGGCAGAAGCAAGTGTCACAGGGCTGTCACAAGATGTCACCACTGACGAAGCCCATTGAAACGCCGACTCATCCAGAATTGAAGTTATAAAAATTGCGTACACCTAAATCCTGTAAAACAGCAACTGACGTGGACAGCAGGTGCCGATCAATATATCGCCATGAAGAGAAGAAGTCACTGTATGGACGACCAGGGCCGAGATTGAGTTTAAGGCCGAAAAAACTGCCCACAGAGCACTTGAGTACGGAGCGAATTACAGAACACACGCACTACTCACTAGCCGAGAGAGAGAGAGATATCACGTTGAGGTGCCCGCAAAAGAAACACCGTCGCGGTTGTCTCGGTTCTTCGGGCAGACGCCTGCCAGAAGAAAAAGACCTCGGAGGCCCGGTGGGTACCGATGGAGCGGGTGCCTGTACTTGAGGGTAACCCCTCGAGTCTCTTCTCCTTGACTTACTCCTCTGGCGGCTCTTCGGTCTGCTCGGTCGAGACTCTTTTGCGGGTTGTGTGATTGCACCAGGGGCAGACCTCCTCCTCTCGCTGGCTACTTCTTCTTCTTCTGCCCTAGCCCTCGCGAGCTCGGCCTGGACCCGGGCCACTTCCTTTTCCTTAGCCTCGCGGAGGCATCGAGCTCGCTCTAAGACCTCGAGACTCTCGCGTGCCTCGCGAGCCTTTCTCTCGGCTCGCTGTCGGCGAAACTCGACTGCCGCCGCGAGCTCTTCTTTGCGGCCTTGGACCAGCTTATACCACTTCTCGGAATCCCTCGCCCCCGCGTAATCGTGGAAGTTATCCCACTCCCTCATGACGGCCTCTTCCTTTTCTCTTGCCAACCTGGTTAGCTCTCGAGATGCCACCAAGTTGGCTTCAAGTTTAATCCAAGCCACCGACATGGGGGAGCGGTCGGATAACATACACGACTCGCTATGCTCCGCAAGCCCCTCTACCTGCGGAGTCTCCTGGGCGAGGCTCTCCTCGCTGGCCCGGCTCTTCCGCTTCTCCTACTCGACAGGCTCCTCTACCTGTGGAGTCTGCGTTGGCTCTTCTATCTCGCTGCTCTGGCTATCTACCAGAGTAGCGACATCGATCTCGGTCTTTGGCCGCCGCAAAATCGACCGAATCGAAATCGGAATTACTGGCTCCCTTGCCGGCAGTTCCTCTACAGTTACGGAGGATCCCTCGGCAACTTCCCCTCCAATGACAGGCAATCCGGCACCTGGTATTATCCGGCCAGGTGTCGAGCCATCACCTGCACCTGTACCAGTAGCTGGCCTACCAGCTCGAGGAGCTACTACTGGTTAAGTTGTCCAAGATTCATCCTGTGGACAGAGGAGAAGATAGCGTTTATCCTCGGGAACCGTAGTTCGGATTGGCGCGTGTTCTCCGGGGGGACGTCGACACGGGATCGCAGGTTAGTACGTGATTCCGCGAACCTTTCGGTCGGCCACGAGGTCGTTTTGAGGGCTCGGACGCTACAGGAGCGGGGTTGGTTGGTGTACAAGTTTCGCCTGGCCTTCTCGTGACTATCTCAGTCTTTCTCGGCCCACCTCTCCCGCGAGCTTGCGTTGTCACGCCAACCTCGTCCTGACCTTGCCCAGCGCCCGCTGGCGGCTGTGTTCTCGCAAGTGGCGGGTCGCTCTTCACCATTTCTTCTTCTTCCCCCGGTGGTTGGGTGACGTCATCCTCTCCTTCAGTTATATCGTGCTCGTGTGTTTCCTCGTTATTCTCGGGCTCTTTTCCAGCGAAGTATGGCTTCAAGTGTTCTGCATGGATCAGGTCTTCAACATCTCCATCCTGATCCACGAGTTTGTACGTGTTGGGCCCTTTCTTCTCCAAAATCTCGTAAGGGCCAACGTATTTAGGTGCCAACTTCGCCATCACTCCTTGAGCTGCCGATGATAACACGCGATTCTTCTTCTCCGACCTCGAACTTCGGTTCTCTCCGCCTGGCGTTATATATCTCAGCATGCCTCTCTTGTTCTTCTCTTGAATGGTGACCAGCATCACCTAGCATATTGCTGAGATTTTTCATTCTTTCTAACCAGGCGTCTTCGTCCTCTTGAACAACAGTCTCTTCGACTACCTGATTTTGTTGTCTCCTCTTAGTCCCGGGAGGCACTGGCTCTCTGCCATAATATAACATGGCCGGTGACTCACCAGTGCCACTATGGGGTGCGTTATTTAGCGCGAACACCACTTCAGGTAGCTGCTCATCCCAAGTATTATGGTTTCCTTCCACAAATGCCATAATACTGGTCTTGAGGGTTCTATTCACTCTCTCCACCGGATTTGCTTGAGGATGGTAAGGGGGAGTAAGAGAGTGGTGAACTCCTATTTCGGCCAGGTATTGGTCTATTAGCTGGTTCTTAAATTCAGTTCCGTTGTCGGAGAGGAAGACTTCGGGTGTGCCATATCGTAAGACTATCCTATTTTTTTCGAATAGTCCTGCCGTTGGCTTTCCAGATAGGGATACACTCTACCCATCGAGTAAATAAATCCTCGAAGACCAAGATATACTCGAATCCGGCTTTGCTTCTGATGAAAGGACCCGTTATATCCGCCGCGACGACTTTCCAAGGCTTATGAATAACTCGCCGCCCCATCAAACCGAGGGCTGGCCTTTGTTCTACCTTGCACTGCTGGCATATCAAACATGTTCTGACATGTTCCTTTAGTGACTTGTAGTATCTCGGCCAGTAATAATATCGGGATACTCTCGCGAAGGTCTTCTCCCTTCCGAGATGTCCAGCAGTAGGGTCGTCGTAACATTCCAAGAGAACTTTCTTCCTTTCCTCCTCAGGAACTACCAGTTTCCATGCATCGTCATCTACGCCTAAATCCTCCTCGATATCTTGATTTGGACGATACATGTAGAGATGGCCGCCTAATACTTTCCACCTAGGATAGGTATTAGGTTCTTCCAATAGCTTTTTCTGCCAGCCGAGGTACCACTCGTCATTCGTGGTTACTGCCCACGAGACGGCGCTTACGACTGGTTGTTTTTCGTCCTCATCTTCTTCATACATTCTAGATAATGCATCCGGCACGCAGTTGAGACTCCCTTTGCGATGCTCAACTTCAAACTTGTGCATCTGCAGCCTAAGCGACCATCTTGCTAGTCTACCTGTCGGACTACGCAGTGACCGAATCCAACGCAGGCTGCTATGGTCGGTCACTACGCGGAAATTATATCCCTCTACGTATGCCCGAAACTTCTCGATAGCCCATAACACAGCAAGACACTCTCTTTCTGTTACTGAGTAATTTCGCTCAGCTTTAGAGAGCGAGCGACTCACAAACTCCAAGACGCACTCCTGGCCGTCTATCACCTGGAACAATACTGCCCCCAAACCAGAGTCACTTGCGTCAGTTTGTATGACAAAGCACGAAGCTAAATCCGGACGGTGCAGGATCGGAGCTGAGGCTTATGAGTGCCTTGATGTGGTCGAAGGCTTGTTGTTGTTCCTCTTCCCAGACGTACCTGAAGTTTTTCTTCGTTAGGCGTGTGAGAGGGTCGGCGATCGTGGCGAAATCGGGAAGAAACTTCCGATACCACGATGCCATACCGAGGAATCGCCTTAACTGTTTTAGGTTCTTAGGCGCAGGGTATTGCATAACCGGAGCTGTCTTATCTGGGTCTGGTCTAAAACCATCTCGGTTGACGAGAACATCAAGATATTTTACCTCAGATCTACCGAATACGCTCTTCTCTCGGTTGATCGTGAGGCCTGCCTCATTGATTCTTGCCAATACGCGTTCTAGAGGATCTTCAAAAGTCTCTGTTACGATGATGATGTCATCTAAATAAGAGAACGCGTATGGCTCTAGTTCGGTCCCTATGACTCTGTCAATCATGCGCTGAAAGGTGGCTCCTGCGTTTGACAACCCGTATGGCATTCTTTTAAATTGAAATAATCCCAGACCGGGTATTGGGAATGCTGTAATCTCCCGCGATTCTTCTTTCAAAGGGATTTGATGGTATGCACTGCTCAGATCTAAGGTTGATATATAGCGGGCAGCTTGGAGCTTCCGCAGGATCTGATCCATATTTGGCAGCGGATACGCATCTCCCTTTGCGGCGGCATTCACCTTTCTCATGTCGATCACCATACGATGTTTATTGCCAGCTTTAGGCACCATGAAAGCAGGACTGGCCCAGGGGCTCGACGAAGGCTCGATCAATTCGGCTGCAAGCATCTCTCGAACTTGTCGATGCATTTCCTCTTCCAATTTTCTGGAAATTGGATATTGTTTCTGCCGGATTGGTCGAGTTTTGCCAACGTCTATCTCATGCTCGGCATAATTAGTGCAGCCGAATGGAGCGTCTGCTGCTGGTAGTACTCTTGTTAAAAGGGCTTGTAAGCGCTGGTGCTCTTCCAGCGTGATATCAGCGGGACCCGCTGAAGAAGCTGTCATCGTGTCGATGGAGGCGATCCTGATCTTTATCGGATCTTTTGGATCTGACTTGGAGACACAGGCTAGTTCTAGTCCGACACTCTTTCCGGATTGTCCCACTATCAACCTGTTCTCCACGGGATCATGCATTGTCTCGAACACACGGACGAAATTGGAGCCGACATAGCAGTCAACCTCCGAATCTGGTATTATGGATACCAGAACGTCCTTTTTGATCCCGCCCAACTCGAACGGGAGGTCTACGTGTCCGATTACGCGGAGCAAATTATTACCAGCACCTCTGGCTCCTGCACCAAAGGCTGGTCGGAACGTACGTCCGCATTCTGTTGCTAACTGTAACCCGAGCGATCCCATCACTGTTCTCGATGCTCCGGTACCATACAGCGCGCGAATGCGGAACCCTCCAATTCCCACTTGTACCCACCAACGCAACTCGTCGGATTGTACTGAGATCTGATTGGAGCTGGGTTCGAGCTCCTTCGCGGAAGTGTTCCTTTGCTCGACTTTTACTTCGTCTGAGCATTGCTCGGCTTTGACCTGGCTAGCGATCACTACCAGGTCAGTTGGTCGCTCTACCGCCTTGTTTAACACTTTCAGGGCCTCTTTCATGGTCTCGGCGGATTCGGACCCATTTAATCTCGCCGGTTCTCGTTTCCCGAACACTCGGGGCAAAACGAGCGACGATATCCTAACCTACCGCAGCCCCAGCACTTAATCGGCTCTGCAGGTCCGCTGGGTTTGTGGCTCGTCTCTCCGCCACCTTCACTTTTCTTGCCGCCACCGGTTGGGGGTCTTTTTCCTTCATCAAGATGGCTCCGTCGGACGGAATGGAGCCTCCCGACGGGAGCTCTAACAAAACTTATAAGTGCTGTAGTAAAACTAAAGGAAAACTCTAATTTGTATAATATGTGAGACGCCGTATCATGTGGGATATTTTAAACCTATAAATGGAGCTAAAAGGATTAGTGATGCATTCATAATTTGTGATCAGCACACAAAATTGGATCTAACCTCTAAATTTGACCATGTGCTCGTAGCAGCAGAGGTTAGAACTATAATTGCACAAATAAAACTGGAAGCAAAAAACTTGGTAAGACAAGACTTATTAGAAGAAATACACGAAGAGACCCAGAAAGCACTCAACGAAACTATTGCCGATGAAAACGATGGCATGGAACAAAATTTATTAATAGAAACAAGCTTACTGAAACAACTAAACGCTGAATTGATCGACAAAAATACCATTCTCAAGCAGCTTAACGAAGAATTAACAGACAAAAACAACCTGTTGATACAAAAACTAAATTACAAAGGTAATAATCTACAGATATCTAATAGTACTTATGCACAAATACTTACAAATACTTACAAATTGCAATCAATCGTCTTGGAAGTTACAGGTGACATACACAAATTTATTAAAGAAAATAATAATAGAATTTTTGTGGGGTATCAAAATTGTAAAGTGTATGACGCATTAAACGTTGCTCATTGTCGAAAATGTGCAAGATATGGGCATAATACATCAAAATGCAGAAATGACCATGTGTGTCTTAAGTGCGCAGATAAACATGAAACAAGTAAGTGTAATGGTGAAAAAGAAAACAAGTGCATAAATTGTGACTATACAAATAGAAAATATGGAACACATTATGATACGAAACATATAGCAACGGATAGCCACGCATGCAAAATTTTGCTAGCTAAGATACAAAAGTTAGTCGACGCCACTGACTACATCATCAAACCCACGATTCCAAGACACATGGGTAAAGTAGATAACTACCAGTACCAACATATTGTAACGAAGATCTCCAACTTATCACCGGTAAAGGGGACGTCCAATTTATCACCGTCAAAGCTAAGGTTAATGAACGAGAACATCGTAGCTAAGCAGACTGGACAAACGACACCAACACACCACAATGGATGAAGAAACTCATTTCAAAGATACAAATCACGAAAATCAAGAACTATTTGATAGCGAAAATATTATTTTGAAAGAAATAAGCGTAAGTGATATACAGAGTCTTAATAAGAAAATTAAAAATAGCCGCAATCTTATATTATCTGTAAATATTAGAAGCTTAAATGCAAACTTTTCTAAACTTGAAATGCTTATTGAAAACCTTATTACAAAACCAAGTGTCATAATATGTTCTGAAACCTGGAACTTGGAGTATTATCAATACTACCAAATACCAGGATATAACATTTATTATAATGAAAGTAAAATAATTAACCAAAACGATGGCGTTGTAATGTATGTAAAAAATAATCTAATTGTAGCTACTGAAATAGTAATTATTGGTAAGCTAAGTATATTAAGCGCTGAAATAAAACTCGAAAGCAACTTATTTGTAAGAATATCTGAAATGTACAGATGTCATAATATGACGAAAACCGAATTTAATTACAATCTTGAGAAATATCTAAAAATTAATAGGATTAAAAATACAAAAAATCATATACTTGCTGGTGATTTCAACATAGACATTTTGCATAGTAATATTAAGAATAATGAAGCGACTGATAATACAAATAATCAAGAATTTATCAATAACTTATTAGAAAATGAATATTCTCCATGCTTCACAGGCATTACTAGACCTGGAGATAATAACAGAGGATCTTGCATTGATAATATGCATTGTTAATTCCAAATGGCCTCGGGTATTAAAAACTGCAGAAGTGGTTCCCATATTTAAAGCTGGAGACAGGTCATGTGCCTCCAACTACAGACCTATTTCGCTTATTTCAAACATTGCTAAGATCTTTGAAAAAATTATATATAATTGATTATATGCCTTCTTAAGGGCATGTAACATAATTTCTGATAAACAATATGGTTTTGTTAAAAACAGGGGAACTACTGACGCTTTAAGCTATCTCACAAACATAATCTATTCTAATCTAGACAAGAGTATACCAATAATCCCGGCCTTTTTGGATTTGGCAAAGGCTTTTGATACGGTGAACCATAAAATCTTATTAGAAAAACTTGATAGATATGGAATAAGAGGTAACGCTCTAAAGCTATTAACTAGCTATCTTTCAGATAGATTGCAAAATGTTAAAATTAATGAATACATAAGCCCTTATAAATTAATTACAACTGGTATTCCGCAAGGAACTATCTTAGGTCCTTTACTATTTATACTATATGTAAATGATCTACTGGAAGATATGCCAAAAGAGACCATAATGTCATATGCTGATGACACTGTTGTCATATCAAGTGACAGCACGTGGACGTCAGCGCAAGACAAAATGAACAAATATCTTGAATATGTTGCTGATTGGCTCGCTTGTAATAAATTATCACTGAATGTAAATAAAACTGTATATATGACCTTTGGTTTCTACTGTAACAGTGTGCCCAAAGATCTATCTATTAAGACTAAAAATCAACCAATTAAACGAGTCGAGTGCGTTAAATATTTAGGTGTACATTTTGATTATAATATGAAATGGGATATACATGTTCAACATATCATAAAAAAAACCAAATATCTTATATTTATTGTTGCTAAAATTAGAAACAAAATGAATACCAAACCCTTCTAATGGTTTACTATGCTTTCTACCATAGTCTCATAAACTATGGAATAATTGCTTGGGGTGCAGCAGGTAAAACCCTTATACGCCTAGTACAAAGAATAAATTAATAAATAGAAATTTTCTAGGCGATAACAATCCTTTAAGTATTAACCAAGTCTATAAGTATACTTGTTTATTATATCATTACGAAACTCGGAAGGAAATATTTATAAAAACAGCGAGAAACACTAGGTACAAAACAATTCAATTACCGACAATGAACAAAGCTGTCAGCGTTAAGAGAAGCTATGTGGCAGCCATACACGCTTTCAATGATCTTCCAAATGAGTATAAAACTCTATCTAGTAATTAGAGTAGTATTAAAATTAAATTAAAAAAATTCATGAGATCTAATTACGATATTACAAATTATTAAAATTTGTATCAATTTGTTGTGTGCGAGTACACATTTTATATGAATTAGAAATTTGTTACTGCGAAATTAAAGATTTATATATTTATTTTTTAGTTTTAAGTATTTAGTTTTGTAAGTATTGTGCCAACGTATGTACAAGTATCTCGTATACTTCTATAGGATTTATCTATGTAAATTTAATTTTGGTGAAATAAATAAATCTTTCCTCTCTTTAGCCTTTGCCGATGGCGCTTTCCCCTTATCTTGGCGATAATCGCCTTTTCTCCTAGGGTTGTTGCCGGATTGACGAGAGTTTTGCTTATTTCTCATCTCATTCAATCCGGCTTCTAACCTCGAAATCACCGCCAGAATCGACTGATCTGGGGGCGTTTCTTGGCCTGCGGAACCATCATAAGCTCCGGCACCCACACCGGAGAGCTTTGGTTTCGCAGGTTTTGAGGCTTTAGCTTTGTACGCCGCCTCCGGTAACATCGTTAAATCCGGAGGTGGTGGAGGTCGGAAAAGCTTTTCCGTTTCGAGGATCATCTCTGCTTCTCGAGACAGCTCTTGTAACTCGTCGATGTCCTGGAAGTCAGCTCTCCTTACCAGTTTCTGGATATCCGGCTTTAAATTCCTGTGCAACATGTCGAGCTGCATTTCTTGGTTCGGGATCGGCTCCATTTGTCTAATTATTACCAGGAGGCAAATTATGAAGTCTCTCGATAATTCATCTTCTCCTTGCGTCCTGGCTGTCGCTTCGGCCAATAACCGCTGTTGATAACCTCTTCCGGTTCCATACCAACGACGAGCGGCTGAACGAAAGTCTGACCATGTGTTCCATCTGTGTTTCTCTACTTGAAACCACATGGCTGGTACTCCTTTCAAGAGCTCAGGCAGGGCTCGGAATACCTCAGCTTCCGTCAGACTGGTAGATCCACGACACGCTTCCACTTTTTCGAGGAAAACCTCTATACTCTGGCCTTTTTCACCAGAGAGGGACACATTCCATTTCCGGACAGTGAGTCCGACGTCAACAATGGGGAAAGTTCGCCTTCTCAACGATGAATCTTCGATTCCACTGGCGCCGAGGTTCTCGGAGGTTTCGTTCCTCGAGAATCCTCCCCCCTCCCCCCAGGTTCTGCCACGGTTGCCCAACAGTGGCTGGGTCCTGTTACCTAAATGCCCCTGAGGGGTCGATGCTCCGTCTCGATGCGGATCGACGGGATACTGAGACGCGTATGTGTCTTGTAGGCGCACGTGTTCCTTCCGTTGTCTGGTACGGTCGTCTTCCATCCTGGTGCTAGATGCTGCTCCTTGCGTTGCGCAGGTTACACGCAAGGTTTTGTTTTCCTGCATCATGTTACCGCAGAACTCTAAAAATGCTTCTGGCACCAGGAACTTCATGCCGGATGCGGATGTCATCGCTGCCATCGGCTCGGAAAACTGTGCCAGCATCGTGTCGTCTACCACAGAACTCTGGTTTACTAAATTGCCAAAGTCCTGTTGGCTCGGATTTTCTGTGGTTTCACCGCCTGTTATTTCTTTTTCTGTCGGCTGCGGTGGCGCGGTTTCTTTTATTGCCAACCTTGTTGCCTCAAGGTTGGCTCTTGTCGTATTGTCCTCTGCCAGTGTGGTTAACGGATGTGGTTCGTCCATGGATTCACCCGTTATGTTCTCCCATGCTGGTGGAAGGTCTTCCGTGCTGTGTTCTTGAATGAACCTGGCCCGGAGGTTTTCTCTCTTTATGAGCAAGGAATATTCATCCTGCCCTTCTTCCATTTGAAAATCCTCCGGTTCGTATATTCCAAGCAGCCACTGCGACATCCTGTTCATCTTTATAAATTTGGAGCCGCTGGTTTTTAAATTCAGTGTCTGTAGATGATCGTCTACTTCTTTTGCCGTCAAACATTGACACCAATTTCCGATGGCCATTTTGAATTCTTGTTTCGCTTGTAGTCTTCTTTACACGCGCTTGAATGTGTATTTCAGAGTGTGGTTGTGTGTGCGGTTGCTATTTAAGGGATCGTTCCCTAAGGCGCACCTCTTAATTTACAAATAAATAAATAAATATATATAAATAATTTATAATATATTATAGTTCTACCTAACCTCCACACTCTGAATTTCACTTCGAGTTGCAGAGGGTTAGATACCAGTCGCTCGGTTTCAAAACGCCCTGGCTGGTTTTCTTTTTAATTTGCTAGTAGTTGGTGCTTCGATCCCGAATTTAGCACGAATTACTGGTTTGTCACTGTTTTTCAGCTGTTTTACAATTTTTGCTCTGTAAAAAAAATTAAATGCCAGCCAGGTCACCGCAGGTTCGAATCTACCCCTCAGTTCGATTCTTTATCTCTGGTTCGAATCCCCTGAGGGTATTGTCTATGCTAGCCTTCACTAGGCTAGCAACTGGTATCGATTAAACGCTCGTCATAAACTTAGTCGAGTGTTCAATCCTCTGATGCTTCTCCTCACAAATTTTTATTATTGTTTAAACAAATTATAATTATTGTTTAAACAAACAAAAGTTTCGGTCGCATTTTAATTTCGCCTAGGCGCACTGTATCTGACTATTTGACACGACAATCTATAAAAAAAATAGCAACTTTGTAGCCTACAGCAATTTATCTTGATTTTTTTCAAAAATCTTCGAACTTCTACTCCCAGAGGGTTTGCTGTAGGTTGGTTGTTGTACTTTAGTCACTTCCTTACTAAAAATCTAAAAAAAAATCGGAAAAACGCAAAAAGAAATTTTTGGGATTCGAACTTTGCTCCTTCGAAGTCAAAATTTCGCGATATTCCCAAGCACATACACGTTTAGGGCGCCAGTTGTCACGGGGTGGATTTTCGGACTAAGGCACGTTTCACCTGCCTACCTTAGCGGTTCAATTCCATATCTCTCGGTTCAACTCCCTGAGATTAAGTAGCCAGATTAGGTAACAGACGCTACAACATCGTGCAATGTTAACCTAACCTGGTGACTTACCGTGCAACATGCAAGTCGACGACTTGCGCTTTATTTCTCACCAGTAACTCGAACTCTCCTCTCGTTCACTGGTTCGTGTACCGGCTGCTCAGCTGAAACCATTCCGATTCCCTTACGTAACGACCGCGGAGGCAGCGGGGAACGGGGAATGACTAGGTCGCGAAATAACAACTCGAGCAGTTAAAGTTAATAATAAAGGGCTATGATTTATTAAATAATAGAAGTTGTGGTTTGATAATAGATGTTTTGTGTTGTAGTTGAATGGGATCGTGGACTGAAAGGTTCTTCAAATAAATAACTTCCGTGTGGAGATTAAATGTAGCTTTATTTTGGTCGACTCCGTCGTGCCTCTGGGCGTACAGTCGTTGCTGTTCTCTCTCGGCCGTCGCGTGCTGAACTGGAGCCGACCGGCGCTGCGAAGTGCCGTCGGCGTGCCTTGGTAGTTGGAGGGGCGGTAAGAGAGGACCGCGTGGAGAGCGCTGACTGGCTGCGCACCTGCGGGAGCCGAATATCGCCTTATATGGCGTGATTACGTCAGCGTCTCGAATGTTCGAGGCGTTGGATCGCCAACATTCCGCCCACCTTCGTCAAATTGACGAACGGACCTCAATCCGCTGGAAGGAGGCTTACGACCTTGGCGATGGGATGACGGAGAGTGGTGGTGGCGGTACGAAGACGACGACACGGGTGAGGCCATCACTACCTGGATGGATGGCTGTGATGCGAGCTATGGGCCATTTGGATGGTGGCGTGAGCTCGCTGCGAACGAGAACGAGTTCGCCCACGGTGACTGAGGGTTGTGGCTGTCTCCACTTCATACGTGACTGCAGAGTCGTCAAGTACTCTGTGGACCACCTGGCCCAGAAATGATGCGTCATCTGACTGATTAAAAGCCAGCGTTTTCCTGGAGGCACATTGACTTTGGTGAGGTCTTCTTACGGCACTAGAAATGACGAACGCTGTATAAGAAAATGTGACGGTGACAGAAAATCAAGATCAGAAGGATCATCCATGAGAGCAGGTAAGGGCCTTGAGTTAAGGCACGCTTCAATTCGGCACATAAGGGTAGCGAGCTCCGAAAAGGTGAGAACTTGATCTCCTATGACACGGCGAAAGTGATGCTTAGCCGATTTAACTGCTGCTTCCCAAATGCCTCCAAAGTGAGGTGCACTGGGAGGATTAAAGATCCATACCGTACCTTCTTGAGCCAGCGATTTGTTGACTTGAAAATAAAAAGGAGATGACTCATCAACCATTTTTCTTAACTGAGCGTCAGCACCTACGAAGTTTGTTCCTTGATCGGAATAAAGCTCTTTACAATGACCTCTACGAGCGGTGAATCGATAAAACGCTGCAATAAAGGCTTCACTGGAAGATTCCTCCACTACTTTTATGTGGACGGCTCTAGTAGCCATGCAGATGAATATAGCAATATACCCCTTCATTGTGTCTTTACCTCTCGTTTTTGTAAGCCGAACGTTGATAGGACCGACATAATCGACACCAGAACGTTCAAAGGGCGAGGAAGGTCTCACGCGTGACTTGGGTAGCTCGCCCATTAATTGAGTAGTTACCCGAGCAGCCTGGCGTGAGCATGTGAGGCAGGCTCTGATGATTTTCCTAACCGCGGATCGACCTTTCACTACCCAGTACTGACGTCTGAGTGTGGCAAGAGTTAACTGAGTGCCACCATGAAGAGTGCGATGATGAGCATCTCTAATTAACAACGTTGTAAAGTGACAATCAGCAGGTAAAATTAGTGGATGCTTAGCATCTTCCTCGAGAGGAGAGTGAGAGAGTCGACCGCCCATCCTGAGCAAATGATTTTGTATTATGGGATTTAATGGCAAAAGAGTACTCTTCGTTGAAAGTTTACCTTTTCGCTGTAACTGTTGGAGCTCAAATTTAAAATACGCTGTTTGAACTAGATAGATCAGACAAAGTCTGGTGTTCTCAATCTCACTAGCACTTATTTCCTCCGAAGTCGGAGTGTGATGGCACAGTAGGGATTGAAGAACAGTACGAAAACTAACAACGGAACTTGCAGTTGCTTCACGTTCAGCTTTCGTGCAGATTCTGTAGATGAATCTAAAACAGTACGCCGCTAGTCGATATAACTTATTTAATGACGAATATTTGTTAATAAGACTCCAAATTTCTGGTGTATTCTCGACAAAATTTGGCATGTCTTTTCTAGCGACTAGAGTATGACTAGGTTGAATATTCAAACTATTTACCGAGAAATTGAGTTCATCATGAGACCTTGACCAAGGTTCATAGCTATCAGAAAGCCAAACGGGACCTTTCCACCATAAGCTATGCGAAGCTAGTTTCGACGGCTCAATTCCTCGTGATATGGCATCGGCGGGGTTGTCAGCTGATCGCACATGATGCCAATATGCGTCAGGCAATAGGGTGTGAATTTCTGAGCACCTATTAGCCACGAAAACACCCCATCTTGAAGGGTGGTCTTTCAGCCAAAAAAGCACATCCGCTGAATCTGATCAAAGGTGACACTCTCAACCTTTATTGGGAAAGCTTCGATAAACATTTGAACGAAGCAAGCAAGTAGCAACGCTGCGCAAAGTTCTAAACGAGGTATAGTTAGCGTCTTAATTGGAGCTACCTTTGTTTTAGCCACTTGAAGTGTGACTAGAGTATTTTGATTCTGAATCATTCGAAGATAAAGAACGGCACCATATGCAAACTTCGATGCGTCAGCAAACCCGTGAATTTCGATTAATTCGCAATTAGGTGTAAATCCACTCCAACGCGGGATTTTAATATGACTGATCAAATGAAGATCTTGCAACCAATTCTGCCAACGACTAGATATTTCAGAGGGAAGCTCCTCATCCCAAATAATTTTTAGAAGCCACAACGATTGCAGGATAATCTTGGCAGTGACTACGATGGGAGCTAACCAACCCATAGGGTCCAAAAGACGAGCTATTCTAGAAAGAACAGAGCGTTTAGTAACAGACAAATCAAAGGGCGTATTCTCGATGTAGAAACTGAAACAATCACTTTGAGGGTGCCAATCTATACCTAATATTGGTACTGATGTTTCTGAGGCAAAAAGCGAGATCGAATCAGAAGCTAACATATTCGGGGGCAAACTAGCAAGTACTTCTGGTGTGTTTGAAGTCCACTTACGAAGATTAAAGTGACCTCGTTTAAATAGTTGAATTAACTCTTCCTGCTTCTGCGAAGCTTTCTCTAGAGAGTGAGCACCAGAAAGTAAATTATCCGAATACATTTCTGAACGAACGGCTTCAGCTACTATTGGATAAGTTTTGCCGTAGTCTTCGGCAAGTTACAGAAGCGTGCGTATGGCTAGAAAAGGTGAACAAGCCAAGCCATACGTCACGGTAGTCAGGCGATAAGTGTGAACAGGTTCATCCTTATTGAAATGCCATAAGATTGACTGGTAGGATTGATCAAATTGTTGGACACCAATCTGCCGAAACATTTTCTCCACGTCGGCTGAAAGAGCGACCTTGTACCTACGCCAAGCACAGATCAACGCGACGGGATTCTGAAGAAGATTAGGGCCAATGTGTAGAAGGTCATTAACCGAAATTCCTGATTTGATCTTGCTCGAGCCGTTAAACGCAGTACGCAATTTGGTCGTCGTACTGGTTTCCTTCCATACACCGTGATGTGGTAAGAAGGCTTTATTCTTAGGAAATGAATCTAAATCAGTGGTAAGAGTCATATAACCTAAGTCAATGTACTCTTTGATGGATTCAATATACGCTGTTTTCAGTTTTTCGTCCTTAGTGAAGTTAACTTCAAGACAATTGAGAGCGCGTAAAGCGGCAGAATATGAGAATTCGAGGTGAGCAGAGTTCAGAGTTTCTCGATCCTTCCAAGGCAGACTTACTATGTACCGACCCGACTCATCCTGTCGAGTGGTTATTTGATAAAAATCCTCGCACGCTTGTTCGTCAGGTGAGTAAGATTTTTTGTCGACAGGTATTTCCTCCGCCCTCCAAAAATTTTGTACGAGCTCCAAAAGTTTGGCTTCATGCTCGCAGCTGTTCGAACAATGAAGAGATATTGATTCTAGCCCTAGTTCTGAAGTTGAAGAAGAGAGATTACCTGTCAAGAGCCATCCAAGTTTGGAACTAAGTGCTATCAGATGAAGACTTTAGCCCTTAACTATTTGATTTTCAATGATTTGCGCATAAACGCTAGCACCGAGTAGAATATCGATACGTGAAGGTTCGAGATACTTGGGGTCTGCTAGTTGCAGCCCTCTTAAGTATTCGAAATTTGTATTACCCCCTACGATGGGAGGCTTATACGATGAGAGTTTTGGCAAGACTATCGAGTCAACCTTTAGAGAGAAGGTTGAATCAAAATGAGGTTGTATAGAAAGACAAGCTACCTTAGAAGATACAGCAGCTGTCTTTTCGCCTATACCTCGAATGTGCGTATGACTGGTTCTACAATCTAATGAGAGCAAGTTACACAAGGCTTGTGTAACAAGTGAGATTTGAGATCCGGGGTCGACGAGCGCACGAACTAGAATTTTGGTTCCGTTAGGACCAAGGGCGTTAAACCTAGCGGTAGGTAAAAGTACTCCAGTACTCTTAGTACTTACTCCACTATTAAGGGAGACTGACTGTGAGGCAACTTGAAAGTCATTGGAAACGACAACGTTGCTACAGTTTGGGTTAGTGGTGCTGGGCACGGAGTCAATCTGATCAGTCTGCGGCGAACTGATTACTTGACTGCTGTCAGTGTGCACCAAAGTGTGATGCTTAGATTTACAAAGAATGCATCGGTACGTGGAAGTACAATTTCTAACGTTGTGCTTCCCTAAACAATTGTAACAAAGATTAGAGGATTTGATGAACTACTTTCGCTCAGGAATCGTTTTATTGAGAATTCGTTCACATCTGTTCGTAAAATGAGATTGATTGCAAATCGAACATCTCTTCTTTGTTGTGTTCGAAGATGAAGTTTGATGTGAAAAAACCGACTGAGCATTGTCATGCTCTGGCTTACGTGATTTTGAGTTGGGTGATGAAGTTTTAGGGTTATTGTTCGAAGAGGTTCTAGTACCGGCTTCGATGGCCTCTAGAGTGAGTGTTTGACTTCGAAGAAATGCTTGAAGTTGTTCCATTGTCGGAGGATCAACACTATCACCTAGATGCTTCTCCCATTCTTTACGAGTATGTAAATCAAGCCGATTCAGCGTAAAATGAACGATTAAATCACTACCTAAAGAAGCAGCTCTATTTAGAGAGGTTAGACTAGCGATGGGATTGAAAATTTCCCTATAAATCCGTTTGATTTCCGACGAAGAATCTGCCTTCATTGATTTAACTGAGAAAATTTCTGAAATGTGAGAACTAACAATGCGACGTTGATTCTCGTAATATTTGATTAAAGCTGTCTACGCTCGGTCATAGTTGTCACCAGAAATGGGAAGAGATTTAATTTTCTCAAGTGCTTCACCTGTAAGGTGAGTGCCAAGATAATGCAATTTGAAAACAGGCCTTAAGTCTTCGCGACGATGTATGACTGAGAGAAAGACATCCCTAAAATTCTCCCGGTCAGAGAATTTACCTGAAAATTTTGGCAAATCAATCTTTGGCAACGATTGAAACGAAACGTTCGTAGGTCGAGCAATGCTGGTAGGCACTGACTCAGCAGTCGAATTTGAAGATCCTTGAGCGGCATCTCTAGTTTCAAAGGTTTCTAAGTAATCAAGAAAGTCTCCTCTGCGGAGGTAAAAGCTATCCTCAACCAGATCAAAGAGATTAGTTGTAAAATAGGCATGATCTAGATCAATATCCTCAACGAGCATAAGTTTCTCGTGATTTACCCGAAACGACGTAAAATTAGTTTCGAGTCCGGTTAGACATGATTTTGCATAACCTTTCGTCATATTATCTTTATCCTTAGATTTGAAATTTTTGAAGGAGTTTGTAATTTTAGCTTGGAGTGCCATCTGCTTAGCATGAAACGCCTCCATTTTGAGATCAAGTTAAATTAGACTAATACCAAATTTGACTATTTAAACTTTGGTAGTGAGTTAACTATTCTTGCCCACTCGAGAGTAGAACAAGAAATAGTGAGAGTTATTACACTAAGTCTTAACCTAGATTATAATACTTATGCTAGTATGTAGTGACGATGTGCCTGAAGATGCAACGTTGAGTGCGTCTGCTAACGTTCCCACGGTGAATCAGCTGATGATCCACAGCGTTGACTGTTCGAAGAGAAGTTACTGCAGGCGTTGTATTCAGCTATCCTTGCAGCGTAGTCGGCAGCTGAATCAGGAACGTGTCCAGATGAAGGTCAGCAGTCGATGTTGAAATCACGATGAATTGTCATCAAGCCGCAATAAACTGTAAGGTCCAGTAACATAAGTATTTGCTAAGATAAAAAATTACATTCAATTTCATCAAGACTAGCTTCAAAGAGTACAAGTTAAATTTAAAATAACCTTAAACTCAATTAAATAGTTCTACTTTCACTCAGACGCACTCGAGTTTTAACTAAGTATGCTTAATTTCGTTAAATCGGTATGACGAGTGAAGAGACTAGAATGAACTAGACGACGAGTCGCACATAATAAAGTTAAATAAAATTGGAACGATACGTGTGTCCAAGTATTAGGACGAAGCATCCGAGCGCAATCCTAGCGCGGTGCAGGTGGACTCAACCGGCTGGAGCGAGCGAAGCAATGGACTCGTCCATGTACAGCTCTGTTCCGCTGACGCGTCCCCCTGGCTTATGAAAATGGACTCGTCCCCTCCAATTATGCTTGGTGACGACGTACGTGGCGTCCTGGGCGTAACGCGTCCTTATGGTCGTCCTCTTGAAGATGTCTTTTCCTCCTTCGTGGAAAGCTTCCTGTATGCCCGGTGAACGCCTCGCTCCTCGTTGCTGTAGCGAGCGATGTCCACGCGGGTACTCCGTGGCTTGACTCGTGTGAGCCCCGTACTGTGTAGGCTCCACGCGGGTACTCCTTGTCTTGACTGATGTGGACCCCGTAGCGTGTACGCTCCACGCGGGTGGTCCGCGAATTGAGAGGCGTGAACCCCTTTTCGAATCGTTGCAATAGCCGGCAACGATTAAATGATCATCTTACGATCGCGATGATTCTAGAGCTGGCTTAACCGTGGCTCTGACGAGAAAGTTGCCACTTGTTGCTTTTGACTGCAACAAGATGGCTGCCAATCACTGTACGAACGCGGTGATTCTAGAGCTGGTTTAACCGTGGCTCTTGGCGACGTCTTGGAGTCGGTAGACACGCACACTCCAAGGCGCTTTCAGAAATGGGGAGAATAGCAATTGATGTGCTATTTCCCCTAGGAAGCCGTAGAGATTGGTTTCCGAGTGCACATGACGGCGAATTAACGAAAGAGAGAGAGACAGCAACGTACGCGCGATGCCAACATGTGGGCACATGTGACTTTTACGGCACTCACGACCACGAACACTTTGATGCATACCTGTAAAAGAAGGTAGCTATCTCTACGCCACTCGAGAGTGTGCGTAGAAGATAGAGAGAGGCTTCTTCGGCGTGGCCATGTCGATGTCCTCTCCCACGATCCGGCTCGAAAGACCAAATGTTTTATGATGTAATGAAGGATGATGGATCGTGATTTAGGCTGGTTCGTAAATTGAAAAACTTCCGTGTAGAGATAAAAGTGATTTATTGAATCTGCCGTCGCGCCACTGTAAGCGTACAGGTGTTGCTGTTCTCTCTCGGCCGTCGCGTGCTGACCTGGAGCCGGCCGGCGCTGCGAAGTGCCGTCGGCGTGCCTTGGTAGTTGGAGGGGCGATAAGAGAGGACCGCGTGGAGAGCGCTGACTGGCTGCGCACCTGCGGGAGCCGAATATCGCCTTATATGGCGTGATGACGTCAGCGTCTCGAATGTTTGAGGCGTTGGATCGCCAACAATAGATCAGAAATATAAAAGAATTGAATTTCGATTCGCGTATTCCCTATCTAAACGGTGCGCCAGCACGTTACCTCTGACGTCAGCTGCCTCGGAGACTGACGTCACGCTCGCGGTAATTTACGCCGCGCACGTAAGGTATAATACGCCTCACGTGTGCGGTACTCTACGCGCGCGCTTACCGAGTAAAGCGACGAAGTGTGAGAGCAGTCGCGATCGCCACGTGACGCACACACGTATAAGTGTGAGAGAGAGGGTAGATGGCGGGTTTACACGTGTGCGCACCTGTTGTGCGCACCTGTTGTGCGCAATCACCGGCTTTGAAAAAGCCGGTGGTTTGACCTCGCGTTTAGCCTTGATGAAGTGCGAACCCGATGCCTACACTCTCTCCTCGCACTTGCTCTCACCGCACGAGAATGCCTACTGAAGCCGATATCCAGGTGCGACGAGCCTGGATAAGCAGTTACGCGGAGCTAATACGCGGCGCGGAAGAATGCGTGCACGCTTACCTTCTATAAGGATTAACAACGGATCAGCAAGGTGATCGGTCTCGGACGTGTCGAGACTTACTCCCTTGTCGAATCTATAGGCCTCGATGCTGCTGTGTAGTAGACACGAGAAGTGCTACTCCTTCCTCAAAACAACTAAGTGGTTTGAGTGCGGCAGATGATACTAGACTGTCGCACTTGAACTATACACTTTAACGCGCGAAAATCACAGAAGTACGTCGATACACGATTTTCCGTTTATCGCAACAAAAACACTCGTGATTCGCGCTCTTACACAGTACTTCTTTCTTAAAAATCCGACGGGTACCTTTTGTGATAACGGACGAAACTAGCGGAGTGAAAAGAAAAGTGGTTGCAGACTACCGTAGCGAACTATAAGATGGCCGGCCGGCTCACCGAGGTCTCCTAGTCATCACCTCGATGCAGCTCAGATTCTACATCGACGCGCCATCTCGCATTCGCGCGCGCGAAGTACTACGACGACGGTTATACGCGACGACGATACGGCAGGCCGTGACAGTGTATACTATTGAATTTCAGAAAAGAGGATTACCGTATGCACATCTTGTAGTAACATTAGATCATAAAAATTAATTAATGACACCAGAAGCTATTAATAAACACATTTCTGCTGAGATACCTTCTAATAATGATAAAAAGTTACAAAAATTAGTTATAAAACATATGTTACATGGACCACATAGTGAAAATTCTCCATGTTACGATAAATGTAAAGACGTTTGTAAAACAATTTTTCCTAAACCTTTTCAATCGTCAACAACATTTAAAAGAAATGGTTATCCTCAATATAAACGAACAAATAATTCTTCTGATAATTACACATATCGACTTAGAAGAAGTAAAAAATTATTCCAGTAGATAATTCAATGGTAGTTCCTTACAATAAATTTTTATTAGAAAAATATAAATGTCATATTAATGTTGAATATTGTGCATCAATTCAAAGCATCAAATATATTTTTGATTATATACATAAAGGTAGTGATAGAGCTTTTTGTACATTAAAAAAATGATGACAAAAGAAATGGAATATATGATGAAATTACTGAATATATTGATGGCCGGTACTTGAGCCCAATGGAAGCAGCATGGCGGTTATAAAAATTTCCCTTATGTGGAAGGAGTCATACTGTTATCCGTTTAGCAGTTCATACAGAAAATCAACAAAAAATTGTTTTTGAAGAAAATTATGGAATAGATGCTCTTGATAATTGAAAAACAACTTTAACAGCGTGGTTTGACTTGAATAAAAATGATAAATTTGCAAATAATATAAAATACGTTAATATACCGCATTATTATATAGTTAACGCAAAAACGTTTGGGTAAAACGTGAACGTGAACAGAAACATTATACTATTGGACGTTTAAATATAGTATCTCCAAAAGATTCTAAAAGATTCGCTATAAAATTAATATTAAGTCGTATAAAAGGCGCTACTTCCTTTAAAGATTTACGTACTGTAATGGGCTAAAGGCTGTCCTCGGTGCGCTTTATCTCGATGCGGACTTGCCGATGAACGGCGCAGCAATTGACAGGTGCGAGCACTTACTGGTGCCAACCCTCAACGATTAGTGGCCCGTCAGCTCAGTGCTGTTGCTCGCCGTCGGCTGCTTTCAGCAGCAGCCGCGCCTTTTCAACCCGTAGCCACACGCGACTTCGTCGTCGCGCTCTCTCTCTCGACCGTGCTGCCTCAGCTACTCAGCTATCACGCGAGTACTACGTACTCGCGACCGCGGAGGCTGGCGGTGTTCATCACCGGGCCACCGAATAAGGGATTCGACTCGGGTTGCGCGAAATAATACGCGAACAAATAAAAAGCAAGACAGTTTATTTCACGTAACCACAGAAATTCAAATACATGAACGGCGCGCTTCAAATGTGCGCGCCGGATGATCGGGTGGTGCGCCCGCGCTCGCTTGTGTGCTCGCACGCACACACTCGTGAGAGTCGGAAGGCGACCCGGGCTGATGTACCGAACGCCGCGCGCGTTCGGTACTCGCGCGCGCATCAGCTGGCCTCGTTGCCGCGCTTCGCTTCTCGGACTATCGGCGTCCGCGGGAGAAGCGTTCGCTCACGCGCTCGCCTGGCCAGGCCTACCTCGTATCGGAGTGAAGGGGGCAGCTCTCTCTCCTCGGCGCAGCGTCCTTACGTTGACGGCGCACTGCCGCTCTCTTCTTCCTCTCTCGCGCTCTCTCCTTCTCGCTTCAGCTGCGCAGGCGGCTCGTCTCTCTCTCTCTTCTTTACTCGCTTTGCCGATGCCGTCTCTCTCTCTCTCTCTCTCTCTCTCTCTCTCTCTCTCTCTCTCTCTCTCTCTCTCTCTCTCTCTCTCTGCTGCACTGTCGCACCTCTCTCGCTCTCATGCACCGCACTGCACTCGCGATCGCGACTCTCGTGCACGCTGATACTGTCACGCTCTCTCCTTCTCTTTCCTCGCGAGAACAATTAGACAGCGCGGATAGAAGGCGGCTCTTCTCCGCTGCAGGGAAAGCAATACTGCCGGGCTCTGTCTCTCGCTCTCCTTCCCCCTCGCGCAAGGTTGTCGCGAGTTTTCATTTCGGGGCTTATTGTGTGTCGTAGTTGCGCTCGGTACTTTTTGCACAGCTACACGTGCGCGCAACTAGACACACACACACGCAAGCCCCCGGAGAAATACGAGGACAAGCCCGACTCTATTCGCGAATCCTCGTGCCGAAATCGCCGGCCTTGCCTTCTCCAAGGCCGCGGCATGTTTACGTTACCGGACACCTACCCGTGTGTATCTCGTGCGTCAGAGGTCGGCTCGATCCGAGCTCCGTGTTCGCGCACATACACACACAGACGCGCCTGCCGTTACAGTACATATAAAAATGTAACGTATAATACTCATAAAGAAGCTGCGACTGCAATGGATTTAACCCATTAATGCGCAAAACGCTAAATTTGGACATGAAACTTCGAGCCCACTGTGCTATTAGAAAAACAAATCCATTTTTATTCAAAATCCTATATAAGGGATTTTCGGGGATGCTCTTTCAGAATCTGTCACTTATTTTGTAAAAAAAAATCATAATCATTTTTTTTGTATTTAAAAAAAAAAGTCACGAATTTTTAACGTTTTTTTTTTAAATCAATTTTTACTAACGGTGCTGCATTCAAATAAGTAAATTATTGCCAGAAATCGCGTCCTCGATGTCTTGAGATTTTTAAAACCCTGGTTGAGAACTTTTTTTTCCCCTTTAGTTTTTTCAAAATGGCGGTTTTTGTGAAACAGCATGACCTAAAATTTCATGATTTTTTTTCTTGACAGCTTTGAACCTTCCGAAAAAAAGTTATGGAACAAAAAATATTTAGAATCATCCAAAAAATATGTGTGAATTTTTTAAAAAATTTTTGAGCCATTTTAGAATTTTTCAAAAATAGGCCATTTTAAAAAATTTGAAATTCCCTCAAAAACTTCTGGAAATATTTATAAAGATTCTTTAGATGATTCCGAGCACTTTTTGTTCTATAACTTTTTTTCGTAAAGCTGATGCTTTTCAATAAAAAAATTATCAAAATATTTATTACGTAATGGATAAAAAGTTACAATGGTTTGAAGACAGGGCATAATCATCATTTCATTGCTGCAAATTATACAACGTTGTATGCTTCATATAAAAATACGCATAGCAGAAAACAACATTCTAAAAAGAAAAAAAATTAAAAAGTAATAAAAAAAAATAAAAAAAAAAAAAAAAAACGGTTCTCTGTTATCGTCTACCTCCTCGTGGTGAGAACTGGGCAACGCTGTATCATATTATATACGTATAGTGGCAAAGTGACGGTTATACTGTTATCAAACCGAAAAATACTTTGATAATTTTTTTATTGAAAAGCATTAGCTTTACGAAAACAAGTTATAGAATAAAAAGTGCTCAGAATCATCTAAAGAATATTTATAAATTTTTCCAGAAGTTTTTGAGTGAATTTCAAATTTTTCAAAATGGCCTATTTTTGAAAAATTCTAAAATGGCTCAAAAATTTTTGAAAATATTCACACATGTTTTTTGGATGATTCTAAATATTTTTTGTTCTATAACTTTTTTTCGTAAGCTTCAAAGCTGTCAAGAAAAAAAATCATGAAATTTAAGGTCATGCTGTTTCACAAAAACCGCCATTTTGAAAAAACTAAGGGGAAAAAAAGTTCTCAACCACGGTTTTGAAAACGTCAGACATCGAGGACGCGATTTCTGGCAATAATTTACTTATTTGAATGCAGCAACGTTAGTAAAAATTGATTTAAAAAAAACGTTAAAAATTCGTGACTTTTTTTTTAAATGCAAAAAAATAATGATTTTGAATTTTTTTTACAAAATAAGTGCCAGATTCTGAAAGAGCATCCCCGAAAACCCCTCATATAGGATTTTGAACAAAAATGGATTTGTTTTTCTAACAGCACAGTGGGCTCGAAATTTCATGTCCAAATTTAGCGTTTTCACATTAATGTAGAAAACGATTTACAAATTTTAAAATTTTTTGAAGAAGCATATCATATCATGTTACCTTTTCAATTACGTAAATTTTTTACTTCGTTTCTACTAACAGAAAATATTCAAGCCAATATTATTTGGGAAAATTTTAAAAAATACTTTAGTAAAGATTTTCATGAAAATAAAGATAACTTAGCTTTAGATCATTGTAACGGGATGGCTAGTGGGGGAAAATCCCAACAAGCCACAGGCCAGCGATGCCCTAGAACACGGTGCCGCGAGTGTCAGACTAAAATGACTTGCCCGGGGATCTGCTTCTGGAATCCCAAAAACAACGCGAAGATTGCACGCGAACTTCGCTTTCCAACTAATTGGATCGCTGAGTGAAAAGCGCGCGCTCGAAGAGTAAAGCGTGCGGCCGCTATACTCAGATATGAAAACGACCGGCTGATTCGTTTTCCCGCGGAGGCAGCGGTATCCGGGAGGACAGGTTGTAATGAACAACGCGACGAGTAACTAGATATCACAGTATATTAAAATCAATACCGATTACATGCACAACGCACGTGCTTATTAAACAATTATGAGTTAGTTCGCGCGCGATCGTTAATATTCAAACGCGCGAACGATACGGCGCGCGGCGAAGCTGCTATTCTCGCGCGTGACTTGGGTAGCTCGCCCATTAATTGAGTAGTTACCCGAGCAGCCTGGCGTGAGCATGTGAGGCAGGCTCTGATGATTTTCCTAACCGCGGATCGACCTTTCACTACCCAGTACTGACGTCTGAGTGTGGCAAGAGTTAACTGAGTGCCACCATGAAGAGTGCGATGATGAGCATCTCTAATTAACAACGTTGTAAAGTGACAATCAGCAGGTAAAATTAGTGGATGCTTAGCATCTTCCTCGAGAGGAGAGTGAGAGAGTCGACCGCCCATCCTGAGCAAATGATTTTGTATTATGGGATTTAATGGCAAAAGAGTACTCTTCGTTGAAAGTTTACCTTTTCGCTGTAACTGTTGGAGCTCAAATTTAAAATACGCTGTTTGAACTAGATAGATCAGACAAAGTCTGGTGTTCTCAATCTCACTAGCACTTATTTCCTCCGAAGTCGGAGTGTGATGGCACAGTAGGGATTGAAGAACAGTACGAAAACTAACAACGGAACTTGCAGTTGCTTCACGTTCAGCTTTCGTGCAGATTCTGTAGATGAATCTAAAACAGTACGCCGCTAGTCGATATAACTTATTTAATGACGAATATTTGTTAATAAGACTCCAAATTTCTGGTGTATTCTCGACAAAATTTGGCATGTCTTTTCTAGCGACTAGAGTATGACTAGGTTGAATATTCAAACTATTTACCGAGAAATTGAGTTCATCATGAGACCTTGACCAAGGTTCATAGCTATCAGAAAGCCAAACGGGACCTTTCCACCATAAGCTATGCGAAGCTAGTTTCGACGGCTCAATTCCTCGTGATATGGCATCGGCGGGGTTGTCAGCTGATCGCACATGATGCCAATATGCGTCAGGCAATAGGGTGTGAATTTCTGAGCACCTATTAGCCACGAAAACACCCCATCTTGAAGGGTGGTCTTTCAGCCAAAAAAGCACATCCGCTGAATCTGATCAAAGGTGAACACTCTCAACCTTTATTGGGAAAGCTTCGATAAACATTTGAACGAAGCAAGCAAGTAGCAACGCTGCGCAAAGTTCTAAACGAGGTATAGTTAGCGTCTTAATTGGAGCTACCTTTGTTTTAGCCACTTGAAGTGTGACTAGAGTATTTTGATTCTGAATCATTCGAAGATAAAGAACGGCACCATATGCAAACTTCGATGCGTCAGCAAACCCGTGAATTTCGATTAATTCGCAATTAGGTGTAAATCCACTCCAACGCGGGATTTTAATATGACTGATCAAATGAAGATCTTGCAACCAATTCTGCCAACGACTAGATATTTCAGAGGGAAGCTCCTCATCCCAAATAATTTTTAGAAGCCACAACGATTGCAGGATAATCTTGGCAGTGACTACGATGGGAGCTAACCAACCCATAGGGTCCAAAAGACGAGCTATTCTAGAAAGAACAGAGCGTTTAGTAACAGACAAATCAAAGGGCGTATTCTCGATGTAGAAACTGAAACAATCACTTTGAGGGTGCCAATCTATACCTAATATTGGTACTGATGTTTCTGAGGCAAAAAGCGAGATCGAATCAGAAGCTAACATATTCGGGGGCAAACTAGCAAGTACTTCTGGTGTGTTTGAAGTCCACTTACGAAGATTAAAGTGACCTCGTTTAAATAGTTGAATTAACTCTTCCTGCTTCTGCGAAGCTTTCTCTAGAGAGTGAGCACCAGAAAGTAAATTATCCGAATACATTTCTGAACGAACGGCTTCAGCTACTATTGGATAAGTTTTGCCGTAGTCTTCGGCAAGTTACAGAAGCGTGCGTATGGCTAGAAAAGGTGAACAAGCCAAGCCATACGTCACGGTAGTCAGGCGATAAGTGTGAACAGGTTCATCCTTATTGAAATGCCATAAGATTGACTGGTAGGATTGATCAAATTGTTGGACACCAATCTGCCGAAACATTTTCTCCACGTCGGCTGAAAGAGCGACCTTGTACCTACGCCAAGCACAGATCAACGCGACGGGATTCTGAAGAAGATTAGGGCCAATGTGTAGAAGGTCATTAACCGAAATTCCTGATTTGATCTTGCTCGAGCCGTTAAACGCAGTACGCAATTTGGTCGTCGTACTGGTTTCCTTCCATACACCGTGATGTGGTAAGAAGGCTTTATTCTTAGGAAATGAATCTAAATCAGTGGTAAGAGTCATATAACCTAAGTCAATGTACTCTTTGATGGATTCAATATACGCTGTTTTCAGTTTTTCGTCCTTAGTGAAGTTAACTTCAAGACAATTGAGAGCGCGTAAAGCGGCAGAATATGAGAATTCGAGGTGAGCAGAGTTCAGAGTTTCTCGATCCTTCCAAGGCAGACTTACTATGTACCGACCCGACTCATCCTGTCGAGTGGTTATTTGATAAAAATCCTCGCACGCTTGTTCGTCAGGTGAGTAAGATTTTTTGTCGACAGGTATTTCCTCCGCCCTCCAAAAATTTTGTACGAGCTCCAAAAGTTTGGCTTCATGCTCGCAGCTGTTCGAACAATGAAGAGATATTGATTCTAGCCCTAGTTCTGAAGTTGAAGAAGAGAGATTACCTGTCAAGAGCCATCCAAGTTTGGAACTAAGTGCTATCAGATGAAGACTTTAGCCCTTAACTATTTGATTTTCAATGATTTGCGCATAAACGCTAGCACCGAGTAGAATATCGATACGTGAAGGTTCGAGATACTTGGGGTCTGCTAGTTGCAGCCCTCTTAAGTATTCGAAATTTGTATTACCCCCTACGATGGGAGGCTTATACGATGAGAGTTTTGGCAAGACTATCGAGTCAACCTTTAGAGAGAAGGTTGAATCAAAATGAGGTTGTATAGAAAGACAAGCTACCTTAGAAGATACAGCAGCTGTCTTTTCGCCTATACCTCGAATGTGCGTATGACTGGTTCTACAATCTAATGAGAGCAAGTTACACAAGGCTTGTGTAACAAGTGAGATTTGAGATCCGGGGTCGACGAGCGCACGAACTAGAATTTTGGTTCCGTTAGGACCAAGGGCGTTAAACCTAGCGGTAGGTAAAAGTACTCCAGTACTCTTAGTACTTACTCCACTATTAAGGGAGACTGACTGTGAGGCAACTTGAAAGTCATTGGAAACGACAACGTTGCTACAGTTTGGGTTAGTGGTGCTGGGCACGGAGTCAATCTGATCAGTCTGCGGCGAACTGATTACTTGACTGCTGTCAGTGTGCACCAAAGTGTGATGCTTAGATTTACAAAGAATGCATCGGTACGTGGAAGTACAATTTCTAACGTTGTGCTTCCCTAAACAATTGTAACAAAGATTAGAGGATTTGATGAACTACTTTCGCTCAGGAATCGTTTTATTGAGAATTCGTTCACATCTGTTCGTAAAATGAGATTGATTGCAAATCGAACATCTCTTCTTTGTTGTGTTCGAAGATGAAGTTTGATGTGAAAAAACCGACTGAGCATTGTCATGCTCTGGCTTACGTGATTTTGAGTTGGGTGATGAAGTTTTAGGGTTATTGTTCGAAGAGGTTCTAGTACCGGCTTCGATGGCCTCTAGAGTGAGTGTTTGACTTCGAAGAAATGCTTGAAGTTGTTCCATTGTCGGAGGATCAACACTATCACCTAGATGCTTCTCCCATTCTTTACGAGTATGTAAATCAAGCCGATTCAGCGTAAAATGAACGATTAAATCACTACCTAAAGAAGCAGCTCTATTTAGAGAGGTTAGACTAGCGATGGGATTGAAAATTTCCCTATAAATCCGTTTGATTTCCGACGAAGAATCTGCCTTCATTGATTTAACTGAGAAAATTTCTGAAATGTGAGAACTAACAATGCGACGTTGATTCTCGTAATATTTGATTAAAGCTGTCTACGCTCGGTCATAGTTGTCACCAGAAATGGGAAGAGATTTAATTTTCTCAAGTGCTTCACCTGTAAGGTGAGTGCCAAGATAATGCAATTTGAAAACAGGCCTTAAGTCTTCGCGACGATGTATGACTGAGAGAAAGACATCCCTAAAATTCTCCCGGTCAGAGAATTTACCTGAAAATTTTGGCAAATCAATCTTTGGCAACGATTGAAACGAAACGTTCATAGGTCGAGCAATGCTGGTAGGCACTGACTCAGCAGTCGAATTTGAAGATCCTTGAGCGGCATCTCTAGTTTCAAAGGTTTCTAAGTAATCAAGAAAGTCTCCTCTGCGGAGGTAAAAGCTATCCTCAACCAGATCAAAGAGATTAGTTGTAAAATAGGCATGATCTAGATCAATATCCTCAACGAGCATAAGTTTCTCGTGATTTACCCGAAACGACGTAAAATTAGTTTCGAGTCCGGTTAGACATGATTTTGCATAACCTTTCGTCATATTATCTTTATCCTTAGATTTGAAATTTTTGAAGGAGTTTGTAATTTTAGCTTGGAGTGCCATCTGCTTAGCATGAAACGCCTCCATTTTGAGATCAAGTTAAATTAGACTAATACCAAATTTGACTATTTAAACTTTGGTAGTGAGTTAACTATTCTTGCCCACTCGAGAGTAGAACAAGAAATAGTGAGAGTTATTACACTAAGTCTTAACCTAGATTATAATACTTATGCTAGTATGTAGTGACGATGTGCCTGAAGATGCAACGTTGAGTGCGTCTGCTAACGTTCCCACGGTGAATCAGCTGATGATCCACAGCGTTGACTGTTCGAAGAGAAGTTACTGCAGGCGTTGTATTCAGCTATCCTTGCAGCGTAGTCGGCAGCTGAATCAGGAACGTGTCCAGATGAAGGTCAGCAGTCGATGTTGAAATCACGATGAATTGTCATCAAGCCGCAATAAACTGTAAGGTCCAGTAACATAAGTATTTGCTAAGATAAAAAATTACATTCAATTTCATCAAGACTAGCTTCAAAGAGTACAAGTTAAATTTAAAATAACCTTAAACTCAATTAAATAGTTCTACTTTCACTCAGACGCACTCGAGTTTTAACTAAGTATGCTTAATTTCGTTAAATCGGTATGACGAGTGAAGAGACTAGAATGAACTAGACGACGAGTCGCACATAATAAAGTTAAATAAAATTGGAACGATACGTGTGTCCAAGTATTAGGACGAAGCATCCGAGCGCAATCCTAGCGCGGTGCAGGTGGACTCAACCGGCTGGAGCGAGCGAAGCAATGGACTCGTCCATGTACAGCTCTGTTCCGCTGACGCGTCCCCTGGCTTATGAAAATGGACTCGTCCCCTCCAATTATGCTTGGTGACGACGTACGTGGCGTCCTGGGCGTAACGCGTCCTTATGGTCGTCCTCTTGAAGATGTCTTTTCCTCCTTCGTGGAAAGCTTCCTGTATGCCCGGTGAACGCCTCGCTCCTCGTTGCTGTAGCGAGCGATGTCCACGCGGGTACTCCGTGGCTTGACTCGTGTGAGCCCCGTACTGTGTAGGCTCCACGCGGGTACTCCTTGTCTTGACTGATGTGGACCCCGTAGCGTGTACGCTCCACGCGGGTGGTCCGCGAATTGAGAGGCGTGAACCCCTTTTCGAATCGTTGCAATAGCCGGCAACGATTAAATGATCATCTTACGATCGCGATGATTCTAGAGCTGGCTTAACCGTGGCTCTGACGAGAAAGTTGCCACTTGTTGCTTTTGACTGCAACAAGATGGCTGCCAATCACTGTACGAACGCGGTGATTCTAGAGCTGGTTTAACCGTGGCTCTTGGCGACGTCTTGGAGTCGGTAGACACGCACACTCCAAGGCGCGCTTTCAGAAATGGGGAGAATAGCAATTGATGTGCTATTTCCCCTAGGAAGCCGTAGAGATTGGTTTCCGAGTGCACATGACGGCGAATTAACGAAAGAGAGAGAGACAGCAACGTACGCGCGATGCCAACATGTGGGCACATGTGACTTTTACGGCACTCACGACCACGAACACTTTGATGCATACCTGTAAAAGAAGGTAGCTATCTCTACGCCACTCGAGAGTGTGCGTAGAAGATAGAGAGAGGCTTCTTCGGCGTGGCCATGTCGATGTCCTCTCCCACGATCCGGCTCGAAAGACCAAATGTTTTATGATGTAATGAAGGATGATGGATCGTGATTTAGGCTGGTTCGTAAATTGAAAAACTTCCGTGTAGAGATAAAAGTGATTTATTGAATCTGCCGTCGCGCCACTGTAAGCGTACAGGTGTTGCTGTTCTCTCTCGGCCGTCGCGTGCTGACCTGGAGCCGGCCGGCGCTGCGAAGTGCCGTCGGCGTGCCTTGGTAGTTGGAGGGGCGATAAGAGAGGACCGCGTGGAGAGCGCTGACTGGCTGCGCACCTGCGGGAGCCGAATATCGCCTTATATGGCGTGATGACGTCAGCGTCTCGAATGTTTGAGGCGTTGGATCGCCAACAATAGATCAGAAATATAAAAGAATTGAATTTCGATTCGCGTATTCCCTATCTAAACGGTGCGCCAGCACGTTACCTCTGACGTCAGCTGCCTCGGAGACTGACGTCACGCTCGCGGTAATTTACGCCGCGCACGTAAGGTATAATACGCCTCACGTGTGCGGTACTCTACGCGCGCGCTTACCGAGTAAAGCGACGAAGTGTGAGAGCAGTCGCGATCGCCACGTGACGCACACACGTATAAGTGTGAGAGAGAGGGTAGATGGCGGGTTTACACGTGTGCGCACCTGTTGTGCGCACCTGTTGTGCGCAATCACCGGCTTTGAAAAAGCCGGTGGTTTGACCTCGCGTTTAGCCTTGATGAAGTGCGAACCCGATGCCTACACTCTCTCCTCGCACTTGCTCTCACCGCACGAGAATGCCTACTCGAAGCCGATATCCAGGTGCGACGAGCCTGGATAAGCAGTTACGCGGAGCTAATACGCGGCGCGGAAGAATGCGTGCACGCTTACCTTCTATAAGGATTAACAACGGATCAGCAAGGTGATCGGTCTCGGACGTGTCGAGACTTACTCCCTTGTCGAATCTATAGGCCTCGATGCTGCTGTGTAGTAGACACGAGAAGTGCTACTCCTTCCTCAAAACAACTAAGTGGTTTGAGTGCGGCAGATGATACTAGACTGTCGCACTTGAACTATACACTTTAACGCGCGAAAATCACAGAAGTACGTCGATACACGATTTTCCGTTTATCGCAACAAAAACACTCGTGATTCGCGCTCTTACACAGTACTTCTTTCTTAAAAATCCGACGGGTACCTTTTGTGATAACGGACGAAACTAGCGGAGTGAAAAGAAAAGTGGTTGCAGACTACCGTAGCGAACTATAAGATGGCCGGCCGGCTCACCGAGGTCTCCTAGTCATCACCTCGATGCAGCTCAGATTCTACATCGACGCGCCATCTCGCATTCGCGCGCGCGAAGTACTACGACGACGGTTATACGCGACGACGATACGGCAGGCCGTGACAGTGTATACTATTGAATTTCAGAAAAGAGGATTACCGTATGCACATCTTGTAGTAACATTAGATCATAAAAATTAATTAATGACACCAGAAGCTATTAATAAACACATTTCTGCTGAGATACCTTCTAATAATGATAAAAAGTTACAAAAATTAGTTATAAAACATATGTTACATGGACCACATAGTGAAAATTCTCCATGTTACGATAAATGTAAAGACGTTTGTAAAACAATTTTTCCTAAACCTTTTCAATCGTCAACAACATTTAAAAGAAATGGTTATCCTCAATATAAACGAACAAATAATTCTTCTGATAATTACACATATCGACTTAGAAGAAGTAAAAAATTATTCCAGTAGATAATTCAATGGTAGTTCCTTACAATAAATTTTTATTAGAAAAATATAAATGTCATATTAATGTTGAATATTGTGCATCAATTCAAAGCATCAAATATATTTTTGATTATATACATAAAGGTAGTGATAGAGCTTTTTGTACATTAAAAAAATGATGACAAAAGAAATGGAATATATGATGAAATTACTGAATATATTGATGGCCGGTACTTGAGCCCAATGGAAGCAGCATGGCGGTTATAAAAATTTCCCTTATGTGGAAGGAGTCATACTGTTATCCGTTTAGCAGTTCATACAGAAAATCAACAAAAAATTGTTTTTGAAGAAAATTATGGAATAGATGCTCTTGATAATTGAAAAACAACTTTAACAGCGTGGTTTGACTTGAATAAAAATGATAAATTTGCAAATAATATAAAATACGTTAATATACCGCATTATTATATAGTTAACGCAAAAACGTTTGGGTAAAACGTGAACGTGAACAGAAACATTATACTATTGGACGTTTAAATATAGTATCTCCAAAAGATTCTAAAAGATTCGCTATAAAATTAATATTAAGTCGTATAAAAGGCGCTACTTCCTTTAAAGATTTACGTACTGTAATGGGCTAAAGGCTGTCCTCGGTGCGCTTTATCTCGATGCGGACTTGCCGATGAACGGCGCAGCAATTGACAGGTGCGAGCACTTACTGGTGCCAACCCTCAACGATTAGTGGCCCGTCAGCTCAGTGCTGTTGCTCGCCGTCGGCTGCTTTCAGCAGCAGCCGCGCCTTTTCAACCCGTAGCCACACGCGACTTCGTCGTCGCGCTCTCTCTCGACCGTGCTGCCTCAGCTACTCAGCTATCACGCGAGTACTACGTACTCGCGACCGCGGAGGCTGGCGGTGTTCATCACCGGGCCACCGAATAAGGGATTCGACTCGGGTTGCGCGAAATAATACGCGAACAAATAAAAAGCAAGACAGTTTATTTCACGTAACCACAGAAATTCAAATACATGAACGGCGCGCTTCAAATGTGCGCGCCGGATGATCGGGTGGTGCGCCCGCGCTCGCTTGTGTGCTCGCACGCACACACTCGTGAGAGTCGGAAGGCGACCCGGGCTGATGTACCGAACGCCGCGCGCGTTCGGTACTCGCGCGCGCATCAGCTGGCCTCGTTGCCGCGCTTCGCTTCTCGGACTATCGGCGTCCGCGGGAGAAGCGTTCGCTCACGCGCTCGCCTGGCCAGGCCTACCTCGTATCGGAGTGAAGGGGGCAGCTCTCTCTCCTCGGCGCAGCGTCCTTACGTTGACGGCGCACTGCCGCTCTCTTCTTCCTCTCTCGCGCTCTCTCCTTCTCGCTTCAGCTGCGCAGGCGGCTCGTCTCTCTCTCTCTCTTCTTTACTCGCTTTGCCGATGCCGTCTCTCTCTCTCTCTCTCTCTCTCTCTCTCTCTCTCTCTCTCTCTCTCTCTCTCTCTCTCTCTCTCTGCTGCACTGTCGCACCTCTCTCGCTCTCATGCACCGCACTGCACTCGCGATCGCGACTCTCGTGCACGCTGATACTGTCACGCTCTCTCCTTCTCTTTCCTCGCGAGAACAATTAGACAGCGCGGATAGAAGGCGGCTCTTCTCCGCTGCAGGGAAAGCAATACTGCCGGGCTCTGTCTCTCGCTCTCCTTCCCCCCCTCGCGCAAGGTTGTCGCGAGTTTTCATTTCGGGGCTTATTGTGTGTCGTAGTTGCGCTCGGTACTTTTTGCACAGCTACACGTGCGCGCAACTAGACACACACACACGCAAGCCCCGGAGACATACGAGGACAAGCGCGACTCTATTCGCGAATCCTCGTGCCGAAATCGCCGGCCTTGCCTTCTCCAAGGCCGCGGCATGTTTACGTTACCGGACACCTACCCGTGTGTATCTCGTGCGTCAGAGGTCGGCTCGATCCGAGCTCCGTGTTCGCGCACATACACACACAGACGCGCCTGCCGTTACAGTACATATAAAAATGTAACGTATAATACTCATAAAGAAGCTGCGACTGCAATGGATTTAACCCATTAATGCGCAAAACGCTAAATTTGGACATGAAACTTCGAGCCCACTGTGCTATTAGAAAAACAAATCCATTTTTATTCAAAATCCTATATAAGGGATTTTCGGGGATGCTCTTTCAGAATCTGTCACTTATTTTGTAAAAAAAAATCATAATCATTTTTTTGTATTTAAAAAAAAAAGTCACGAATTTTTAACGTTTTTTTTTAAATCAATTTTTACTAACGGTGCTGCATTCAAATAAGTAAATTATTGCCAGAAATCGCGTCCTCGATGTCTTGAGATTTTTAAAACCCTGGTTGAGAACTTTTTTTTCCCCTTTAGTTTTTTCAAAATGGCGGTTTTTGTGAAACAGCATGACCTAAAATTTCATGATTTTTTTTCTTGACAGCTTTGAACCTTCCGAAAAAAAGTTATGGAACAAAAAATATTTAGAATCATCCAAAAAATATGTGTGAATTTTTTAAAAAATTTTTGAGCCATTTTAGAATTTTTCAAAAATAGGCCATTTTAAAAAATTTGAAATTCCCTCAAAAACTTCTGGAAATATTTATAAAGATTCTTTAGATGATTCCGAGCACTTTTTGTTCTATAACTTTTTTTCGTAAAGCTGATGCTTTTCAATAAAAAAATTATCAAAATATTTATTACGTAATGGATAAAAAGTTACAATGGTTTGAAGACAGGGCATAATCATCATTTCATTGCTGCAAATTATACAACGTTGTATGCTTCATATAAAAATACGCATAGCAGAAAACAACATTCTAAAAAGAAAAAAAATTAAAAAGTAATAAAAAAAAATAAAAAAAAAAAAAAAAAAACGGTTCTCTGTTATCGTCTACCTCCTCGTGGTGAGAACTGGGCAACGCTGTATCATATTATATACGTATAGTGGCAAAGTGACGGTTATACTGTTATCAAACCGAAAAATACTTTGATAATTTTTTTATTGAAAAGCATTAGCTTTACGAAAACAAGTTATAGAATAAAAAGTGCTCAGAATCATCTAAAGAATATTTATAAATTTTTCCAGAAGTTTTTGAGTGAATTTCAAATTTTTCAAAATGGCCTATTTTTGAAAAATTCTAAAATGGCTCAAAAATTTTTGAAAATATTCACACATGTTTTTTGGATGATTCTAAATATTTTTTGTTCTATAACTTTTTTTCGTAAGCTTCAAAGCTGTCAAGAAAAAAAATCATGAAATTTAAGGTCATGCTGTTTCACAAAAACCGCCATTTTGAAAAAACTAAGGGGGAAAAAAAAGTTCTCAACCACGGTTTTGAAAACGTCAGACATCGAGGACGCGATTTCTGGCAATAATTTACTTATTTGAATGCAGCAACGTTAGTAAAAATTGATTTAAAAAAAAACGTTAAAAATTCGTGACTTTTTTTTTTAAATGCAAAAAAAATAATGATTTTGAATTTTTTTTACAAAATAAGTGCCAGATTCTGAAAGAGCATCCCCGAAAACCCCTCATATAGGATTTTGAACAAAAATGGATTTGTTTTTCTAACAGCACAGTGGGCTCGAAATTTCATGTCCAAATTTAGCGTTTTCACATTAATGTAGAAAACGATTTACAAATTTTAAAATTTTTTGAAGAAGCATATCATATCATGTTACCTTTTCAATTACGTAAATTTTTTACTTCGTTTCTACTAACAGAAAATATTCAAGCCAATATTATTTGGGAAAATTTTAAAAAATACTTTAGTAAAGATTTTCATGAAAATAAAGATAACTTAGCTTTAGATCATTGTAACGGGATGGCTAGTGGGGGAAAATCCCAACAAGCCACAGGCCAGCGATGCCCTAGAACACGGTGCCGCGAGTGTCAGACTAAAATGACTTGCCCGGGGATCTGCTTCTGGAATCCCAAAAACAACGCGAAGATTGCACGCGAACTTCGCTTTCCAACTAATTGGATCGCTGAGTGAAAAGCGCGCGCTCGAAGAGTAAAGCGCGCGGCCGCTATACTCAGATATGAAAACGACCGGCTGATTCGTTTTCCCGCGGAGGCAGCGGTATCCGGGAGGACAGGTTGTAATGAACAACGCGACGAGTAACTAGATATCACAGTATATTAAAATCAATACCGATTACATGCACAACGCACGTGCTTATTAAACAATTATGAGTTAGTTCGCGCGCGATCGTTAATATTCAAACGCGCGAACGATACGGCGCGCGGCGAAGCTGCTATTCTCGCGCGCGGTGTTAAAGTACGGCGGGTTGACACACACCCGCACGTACACGGCACAGAAAGCTTGCACGGGGCGATTTCCGTGCGAGCCTTTACAATAAACCCGCGAGAGGAGAGCAGAAAACTTACGTTAGGAAGGAGCAGCCGGTGCACTCGGCTCTCGCTCTCTGTCGCTCGCACAGCAGTTGCGCTCTCTTTCGCTCTCTCTCTTACTCGCTGTATTGGATCGGCAGGCGGGCTGGTTGCCGGCTCCTCGCTCGCTGTCTCTGTGGCTCACGCGGCTCGGGATCGCTCTCTCTCTCTCTCTCTGTCTCTCTTGCGTGCGCATACACTATGTGCGGCGCCTCCACTACACTCGCGGGGTCTAACTAAAAACAATAGGACGGCGCGGACAAGTTAACTCACGAGAGACACGGAGGAGATGTTTCACACGCGATAGCAGACACGAAGATGGCTGCCGTGACTCGCATAAAGCCGTAGCAGCTTCGCGGGTACGCGACGGGCATATTACGCGTCGCGAGACCGTTCTAATCCGGTCAGGATGCTTGCGCGCTCGCGCCCCCGGTGAGCATGCCTGCTCGGCGCGGGTAATTCGAATCTCGAATTACCTAACTCGCGCACGCGCTACATCATATAAATAAATTATTATTGTTAGAAGATTTATCTTGTACAGATTTTGGATTACCTGAACCTGATCCCATCATAAATGGTATAAAATACGATAGTAAAATAATTTCAATTAGTAAGGAAATATTCGAAGATATGTTTACAAAATTAAATGAAGATCAAAAATTGATTTTCAAACAACTTATAAAAAATATAAATAAAATGAATTTTATAGACGGTCCTGGAGGTTCGGGTAAAACATTTTTATATAAAACTTTAATTTATTATTTTCTATCAAAAGGAAAAAATATTATATCAATGGCTTGGACTGGTATAGCGTCTATTCTATTACCCAAAGGAATGACTACTCATAGAATCTTTAGATTACCATTAGATTTAAATAGTATTGAAAACTCTTTTTTAAAATTAGAATCAGATAAAAAGAAATTAAGAGAAACAGAAGTCATAATCTGGGATGGAGCATCTATGATACCCAAAAAAGCTTTAGAAATTGACAGAACTTTAAGAGATTTATGTACAAACGATTTACCTTTTGGGGGAAAATTAATAATTTTAGGAGGTGATTTTCGACAAATACTCCCAGTAATGAAAAACGGATTTAGAAGTGCTATAATTGAAGACACTATTAAATATTCTGAACTTTGGCATTTATTTAAAATTTTCAAATTAAAACACAATATTCGTTCTCAGAATAATGAATTCTCAAAATTATTATTACAAATTGGATACGGTAATATAAATCCTTTTATAATACCTAATAATTGAAGAACTAACGATGTTTGCTTACAAATTTATAAAAATATTAATAAAATAAATGATTATGATCGTGTTATTTTAGCACCTCACAATGAAGACATTAAATTTTTGAATAAAAAAATTTTAATGTTATTAAATGGTGATAAGATGGCTTATTATAGTACAGATTATGCGACTCATAAAGGTGTTGATCAAAGCGATGACAACATTCATCTACTTTTTCCAATAGAAACATTAAACAATATTTATGAAGGTTTGCCACCTCATAAATTAGATTTAAAAGTTAATGCTATTGTTATGTTAATTAGAAATTTGAGTATACACGAAGGTTTGTGTAACGGTACTAGACTTAAAATAACCAAATTATTTAGATATAATATTGAAGCAGAAATATTAACAGGAGAAAAAGTAGGTAATAGATTTTTTATTCCAAGAATTACATTAAATACAGGAGAATCTTCTTCATTACCGTTTATTCTTTATAAAAAACAGTTTCCATTAACATTAGCATTTTGCATGACCATTAATAAATATCAGGGACAAAGTTTTGCTTATGTAGGGTTATACATCAAAAGGCAATTATTCTCACACGGTCAATTATATGCTGCTTTACAACGATGTAGAAATCCAGATAACATAGATATACAAAATATTTTAGAAAATTCATTAGAAATTGAAAATATTATTTGGGAAAAAATTCTTGATATTTAAAAAAAACAATTAGTTATATAAGTAAATATGTATATATATTTATTGCATATATTTATTAAAAAATATGTTCATATATATTCAAAAACCAAATTTCTCAATATAAAATATACGCAATAAAAGTATAAAATAAAGGAGAAATTATTTGAACGATAAGAGATTTTAATAATTAGCTAAATGAAAATTGTATATAAAATTTAATTAAGTTTCGATTTGATCCATATAAAAATACAAATAAAATCAAAGAAAAGATTTTTAAATCAAAATTTTTAAAGTGATTATGCTCTTATATTTTCAAAAAACAAATTTCACAATATAAAATATACGCAATAATAGTATAAAATAAATGAGGAATTGTTTAAACGATATTATAAGAGATCTAAATCAATAGCTAAATGAAATCGGGATACGAAATTTATTTAAGTTTCAGTTTATACATAAAGTAATAAAAATAAAATACAACAAAAGATTTTTTAATCAAAATTGATAGCGTAAATGTACTCTTATATATTCAAAAAAATCACTACCTTGAAAATAAATAGGTTCAAAGTCTTCAAGGTCTTATTTTTCAAAGATGGGGGGTTGACGAGCGAAGCGAGTAGGGGGCGCAGCCCCTAGTATAATATATATATACTAATCGGGGTTTATATAGCCCAAGACTGTATATTAGTACCTACAGCCCAGAGTTCCCCATGGCAAGTGACTAAAGAAATAATGAACCCTGGGGTTATAGACTCTAGGTCGGGCCGCATAAACCCCTATATTTAGAAATATTATGAAGCCCGAGCTGCATAATCAAAATCGGGCTCGATAAATCCCTATATATAAAAAAACGGGCTTTATAAACCCCTTTCGAAAAATGTATAATATATATATATATATATGGGTCGTTCCTGTACTTTTTTTAAAAAGTGTGCGCAGGGGGGTCGTCGATTTTGTCGACGATTTTTTTTATGAAAGTACATATAAAAAAAATAGCTTGTGCAAAATTTCAGCCCCTTACCTCATTCCTAATTCCTGCTGGAATTTTTTTAAACCCTGATTTTGACCTGTTTTTAGCCAGTTTTCAAAAAATTCTAAAAGGCTGAAATTTTAACAAAATGAGGTCGGTGAGGTCTCATTTTTTTTGTCTTTCTTCAAATTTTAAGAAAAAAAATACACTAATATGAAATGATGATTTAGGTTTTATTGGCGATCTGTGATATGGCCATTGCATTTCATCATTTTTAGATCATCTTTAAACCTCTATATCTCGTAACTGGTTCCACATTTTTGAGCTCAATAGGTCTCATTTTTTTTGTCTCAATGAGACCTTTAATTTGTTTTTTTGAGGACCTAAATTGATTGAATAGACTTCAAGATACAGCCTTTTGAAGTTGACGTTTTTATCAAAAATCGCCAAAATCAACCGTGTTCATGGTCACAGTGTCAACCGAATTTTAATTAAAAATCATTAACAAAAGTATTTTTCATTAGAATATGATGTTATCTAACTATATTCTTTTCCTATCATAGGAAAAAGTCAAAAAATAATTTTTTGTCGAGCATTATAATATCTAATTTTTCGATACCTAAAATAATAAAAAATGGCTCTCTACTGACATGAATTCTACCATCTTATAATTATTTTTGACACGTATACGTAACATAGATACAAATGTGGTTCCTAGAGCTTTAAAATCCATAGTCGCTGGTTTTTCTAGGACCACTAGAGTCAAAGTTATAGCCGTTTTTATAAAAGAAATATTTTTCAAGTGGTAAAATTAGAGCTTGTGAAATATAGGAAAAGTTTTATTTACAAGATCAACCATAAGTTTGGCATAATTGTCCTAAAAAAAGTGCTGAGGCTGCATATTTTGAAGATCTTAGGCCGTGTCTACACTATGCGAGAAGCACGTGCGATCAGCCCAAGCGATGCGAGCAAGCAATGCGTGTTGGACAAAATATTTAAAATACTTAAAATGATAAATAATATCATTTCACTACGATATTATTGACGATATTATTTATCACTAAATATAGATCTACTAACTGATCTACTACTATTGTTCGGGATTGAAGTATCCAAAGTGCCCGCTAGATGGCAAGCGTCCGATGCGCTTCCACTATGAAAAACATCACCCAGCGGGCTTAAATAGAGTCCTGCGGCGCCTAGTCGTTACGTGCTTTATCCACATTCCTTTTACCTTACCACTTTCCGTTTTACCTATACAATGCCTTATTGCCTGTTTACTCGTACGCATAAGCGTTCATACCTTTTTCTGCAATCAACTTTCACTTTCGAGTAGAGTTGGTTGCATAGACTCTTGAAGTCTAATTTTCCCGTTTATTTCTTCTCGCTGACAGACCCTAATAATATAAACTCACGTTTACGTTCAATCGTATACACCGATATTATTTATCATTTTAAGTATTTCAAGTACTTTGTGCAAAACGTATGGCTTGTCGCATGCCCGCACCGGTTGCGCTTCTCGCATATCTAGTATAGACATGGTCTTAAATGCAGGTTTTCTATAGTTTTACGTGCGTTATACGTATAGGCTCAGGTTAAATGAAACATACATAGATAGTTTCATTTAACCTGTGTTGACGTAAGTTAATAGATGACAGACATCCATTTTTCTGTGCGAGACATCCGTGAACCCGTCATCCGTTACATGACACACGGCACGGAATGTCCTTAAACAATGAGTACAAGTTACAATAAAAAATGAAATGAATATTTCTAAGTAGAATTGTGAAGGTAGTTGAGCAGAACTATTACCAAGTATATCAGTATTGGTTCGGTTGAGTTTTATAAATTGTACAATTGTGTTTTGTAAGTGTTATCTTCTCAGGAATTGAAAGAAAATGATGTGCTATATTGGTGAATTGCATGAGGATGATAAATGTCATTTAGAGCATTACACAAGAAATAAATCTCTTAATCTAATTAGTAATCTTAGTAATGAATTAAAGCTGTATTTATCATTTAGGATTAAAAATTTTGATGTTCAGAGATTGAATATCATAATTCGGTAAATAATGCTGAATCACAATCTAATAATAGAGTCAGTCTTATTATGGTAAAAGAACCTACAAGAAATTTTATTATAAATTCAGCCAATGACTTATGGGAGTTAACAAAGCATCATTATGTGACTGAAATGCAAAAATGTTATTTAAAACATTGCAAAACAATTATTACTCCAGATACGTGTATTATACTTCAAGATTTTGCTGAAAATTTCTTATTTGTTTGTCAAGACTCAATCCAAGCATTTTATTTTAATAATACACAAGCAACTGTACACCCGTTTGTAGTGTATTATAAAGAAGACAATAACGACAAATTACAAACGTTATCTGTATGTGTTATTAGTGATTGTTTAAAACATGATGCTTGTGCAGTTAACACTTTTCAAGGGCAACTCATTGCACTTCTTAAGGGGACAAGCCATGGTTAGGGGGTCGAAAAATCGATTTTTTTTTATTTAATATTTTGATAGCAAATTTTCCGCTGAATACGATGCTTCCAACCGCATTTCGAAATTCGATTTCGTTTAGAAAATACAGCTAAAACCGTGAAGTTACTTTTTTGCATATTTAGTGATTTTACTCAAAATATCACTTTTAGATATTAATACTATTGTTAATCTTATATTATTTTATACTTCACAGCATACACGATGCAATACTAAATGTATAACGTAATATACATTAACATTGTAGAAAAACTTAACTTGAGGTATAAATCCCGTGTATTTTACTCTTAGGGCTCTTGCACGAATAAAGGAATAGCGAGTAATAACGGCTGACAAACAATCACAAGTGAGCTTTAAAAAGACTTGTTTCTTTTTGAAGGAATAAGAAGGAACACGTCTTTTTAAAACTTGCTTGTAATTGGCTGCCAGGCGTTATTCCTCGCTATTCCTCCATTCGTGCAAGAGCCCTTACTCTCCTTATAGAAAGGTATTATACGTAAAATACTCATAGATGGTTCAAAATCCCAGCTGCATGTTTATGTTGTTTCAGCGCCACGGTCGCTGGAATTTAAACTGAATTATTTTGAATGTAATTGAATCTGCATTTTTCAATGCAATTTATTTAGTAAACAAACATTTTTTCCTGATTATAAGCTATTATACGCTCTAGAGCAGTGTGTGGAAAATTTTTTAAAATTTGGCCTGTAGGTTAGCTACATTGTGCAATTAAAACTTGCTATATTTTTAAGTGTTTTTTTCGGAGTGACTTTTGTGTATCAATTTAATTTTGATACGTAAAGTAGTGATTTGTGAAAAATCATGAATACAGACAAGAGAGGTCGAACACCAGGACCATCTACAAAGAAGAGAACATTTGGAAGAAAAAAGAAACATAAAGGATTTAGAAGAGAAGTAGAAAATGCCCCATCACTAAAGAGAAAAAGAAGCACATCTGCAAGCAAAATTTCAGAATCAGATATATCTAGAAGTCCAGCAACAACAAGAAACAGAATAATAGATATTGATATTTTGTTTCATGAACTTGAAAAGTTAATTGTTTGTGCTAAGTGTCATGGAAAAATCCGAATGACGGAAGGAGACATTAGAGGATTGGGTGCAAAAATTAATATTGTATGCAAAAACTGCAATGGCATGAATCTCATCAAAACAAGTAAACAAGTTGGAAGTAGTGGGAATGCTTATGAAGTAAATAGACGTAGTGTACTTGCTATGCGTGCACTTGGACAAGGACATGCAGGATTGGAGACTTTCTGTGGTACCATGGACCTACCATCGCCAGTGGCACACAGTTTTTATGACCATATCAATGAGGAGTTAAGTAAGGCATGTGTAAAAGTGGCAGTTATCTCCATGCAAAAAGCAGTGGAAAAATAAAAATTGACACCAGCTGGAAGTGTAGGGCTTGATGTGTCTGGTGACGGGTCCTGGAGAAAGAGAGGATTCTCTTCTTTACAAGGAATCACAAGCTTGATTGGTTTGCGTTCCCAACAAATTCTTGACATCTCTATCAAGAATAGTTTCTGCAAAGCTTGCATGAAATGGGAAAATAAAGAGGGCACAGAAGAATATGAAGACTGGTACACGGACCATCAAGCCAATTGCTCAGCAAACCATGAAGGAAGTGCCGGAAAGATGGAAGTGGATGGAATTATTGAAATTTTCAAAAATTCCATGGAAAAATATGGTGTAAAGTATCATCGCTACATTGGAGATGGTGATTCAAAAGTTTTCTGTGATTTGTGTAAAGTTAAACCATATGGAGATGAACTGATAGTAGAAAAAAGGAGTGTGTTGAACATGTTCAAAAGCGAATGGGTACAAGGCTGAGAAATCTAAAGAAGAATTCTGGCAAGAAGAAGTTAGCTGATGGAAAATCCATTGGAGGACAGGGACGTTTGACTGGTAAAGTTATTGATCAGCTCACCACCTACTATGGTAATGCCATCAGGGGCAATGCGAACTCAGTGAAAGATATGAGCAGTGCGATATGGGCCACTTATTACCACAAAATCTCCACAGATAAATCACCTCAACATCATTTGTGTCCGAAAGGAGAAAATAGTTGGTGCAAGTGGCAAAAAGCGGAAACCCAGAAAAAACTGAAAGGCTTCCATCATACACGCAGTATTCCCACAGTAGTGATGGAGCAGTTAAAACCAATTTATGAAGATCTCTCTCGACAGGAACTGCTTGAAAGGTGTCTTGGTGGTTTTACACAGAACAGCAATGAAAGCTTCAATCAGATAGTTTGGAAGCTCGTTACCAAGATATCTTTTAGGTGTATACATTGCTATCACTTGTTTCAATGATGGAAGAATTGGTTTCTTGGAAATAATGGATGCCTTCGACATCAAACCTGGAGTAGCTGCAATTGAGTGGGTGAAGAAGAGCAATGATAAAAGATTATTCTATGCTGAAAGGAATGCTGAGGAAAATACCTTAGAAAGTAGAAGAAAAAGAAGGAGAGTACGACTTCAGTTACCAGAAGAGTCATATGAACCAAGTTCTTACTAGAGTAAGTACTTAAAAGATTTTTTTGTTACTTATACGTATAAAAATTGTTAATATTTATTGTTTTTCTTTTTAGTTAATTTGTGATTGGATCTGTCACCCGGAACAGATGATTTTTATAGGTTATAGACTGCAGCATCAAGGAATAAAAATATTTTAGTCTAATACGAAAAAAAAGATAAGAGCTACAATAATGTATTATTCTAAATAATATAAAGATGTCATTAAGCTAATTAAACCTTTTTTTACAGATATTTAATGAGACTAGACATGAGATGATTAGAGTGTCCGTGCCAAAATAACTGTCATATGGATATTCCATTTTTCATGTTTAATCAAAGTATATTATACAGAATTGTGAAAAAGATTTTTGTAAGTAGTTTTGAAAAGCTTACCATAAGTTATAAGAAACTCAAGTTTCAAACATGATTTCTGAAAAACTTTTTTTTTGTGTTTACAGGGTCATTGCCGTAAGTTTATTTTTCACCAAGTGAACGAAATGACTTGAAATTTTAGGTGAGCATTCCTTTTTACATTAGCCACAAGGAATGTGCGCTACTTTTTTTAAAAAAGCTTCAGAAAAAAATAAAAAAAAATAAAATTATAGAACTTTTGATAAAATATACAAAAAATTGAGATTTTTCATAAAAAATAAATATTAAAAAAATTTTTTTAGGAAAAGTAGCACAGAAAACTGGTAACTGATGTAAAAACAAAGATCAAGCCATGAATTTCAAGTCATTTTATTTAGTTGTTGAAAAGTAAACCTACGGCAATCAATAAATCAGAGTTAAATCATTAATAAAATGTACGCAAGAGCCAGATGTATATTATCAGCTAACTACAGGCGGAAATTGTAGGTAATAACACTACTTATTAGTGGGAAAAATATTAAGTTCAAAGATTACACCTGGAATTTATTATTAATCAAATTATTTATTCTTATTTTTTTCAGTTTTAACCATGGCTTGTCCCCTTAAACGAGATTTTCCGTTTATTGAGAATGTACATTATATGTCAGATGGAGCACCTACCCAATACAAAAACAAGTAAGAGTACTTTTATTGTAGTATATTAATACGTATTATATGAACAAAATAGACACCTTTAGATTTTTGTTCATTAAATGACCTGAAAAAATTTAATTTTAATTATTAAGAATATGTCAAAGTAATATTCTGAAAGTATATTTAATTTGTGTGAAAAACTATTTTGAGACCCAGAACATCAAAATCCATAAAGATTCTGGACCTGCAGGTTACACCCGAGTTAAAATTTTACATTATGTAGAAAACAGCTTTAAAGATAAAATTACTAAAACAGTTCTTTATTTTTTCTGTATATCAAATTTAAAAAAAGCAACAACTTCTACGATGCAAGTTCAAATAATTTGTATTATTATGTACACAATATTAAACAGATTTATTTTATTTTTTATAATTTTTACCTTCAAGATAGTATTTATTTACTGTAGGAACAATTTCACTAATATCTGCCATCATGAGGAGGATTTTGGCTTAAAAGTTAAGTCGCACAACTTTTTTTCTACTAGCCATGGGAAAAGTCCGTGTCATGGATGTGGAGCAGTGGTTAAACGAACAGTACGCAGGGCATCCTTACAAAGAACATCAGAAAAACTAATTTTAAATCCAAAAGACATGTATGATTACGTTAGTGAAAATATTGATGGAATAAGGTAAAAATAATATAATTTAGATTTTTTGACTATATTATTTGATTATGTATTTGAATAATAAATCATTATGTGTTATAAAAATATAGAATATTTGGTTTTTAGATCTATTTGGATGAGTCAATAAACAATTGACAAAAGGCGTAAAGTACTAGAATGCCGTTTTAAATTGACCCGAACTATACAGAATACAAGAAAATATCACTACTTTATACTCATTGATGATTCAACATTAAAAGCAAAACTTACTTCGTTTGATAATGATTATAAAATAGTTAAAATAAAATGAAAATTACAAAAAAAATTTTACTTAAATTCTTATTTTCAACTTTAATTATCTATAAAGTCTGCATAGGTAATTTAATCAACCTAAAGCCATTACTATCGCTTGCTCGCGTCGCATGCGCGCATGGCTTGCTCGCTTCGCTTGGGCTGATCGCACGTGCTTCTCGCACAGTGTAGACACAGCCTACGATCTTCAAAATATGCAGCCTCAGCACATTTTTTAGGACAATTATGCCAAACTTATGGTTGATCTTGTAAATAAAACTTTTCCTATATTTCACAAGCTCTAATTTTACCACTTGAAAAATATTTTTTTATAAAAACGGCTATAACTTTGGCTCTAGTGGTCCTAGAAAAATCAGCGACTACGGATTTTAAAGGTCTAGGAACCACATTTGTATCTATGTTACGTATACGTGTCAAAAATAATTATAAGATGGTAGAATTTATGTTAGTAGAGAACCATTTTTTATTATTTTAGGTATCGAAAAATTAGATATTATAATGCTCGACAAAAAATTATTTTTTTACTTTTTCCTATGATAGGAAAAGAGTATAGTTAGATAACATCATATTCTAATGAAAAATACTTTTGTTAATGATTTTTAATTAAAATTCGGTTGACACTGTGACCATGAACACGGTTGATTTTCGCGATTTTTGATAAAAACGTCAACTTCAAAAGGCTGCATCTTGAAGTCTATTCAATCAATTTAGGTCCTCAAAAAAAGAAATTAAAGGTCTCGTTGAGACAAAAAAAATGAGACCTATTGAGCTCAAAAATGTGGAACCAGTTACGAGATATAGAGGTTTAAAGATGATCTAAAAATGATGAAATGCAATGGCCATATCACAGATCGCCAATAAAACCTAAATCATCATTTCATATCAGTGTATTTTTTTTATTAAAATTTGAAAAAAGTCAAAAAAAAAGAGACCTCACCGACCTCATTTTGTTAAAATTTCAGCCTTTTAGAATTTTTTGAAAACTGGCTAAAAACAGGTCAAAATCAGGGTTTAAAAAAATTCCAGCAGGAATTAGGAATGAGATAAGGGGCTGAAATTTTGCACAAGCTATTTTTTTTATATGTACTTTCATAAAAAAAATCGTCGACAAAATCGACGACCCCCCCGCGCACACTTTTTAAAAAAAGTACAGGAACGACCCATATATATATATATATATATATATATCTATATATATATATATATATATATATATATATGTATATATCCCTATATTATATAGGCATTACTGCTATATCTGAACGCAGTCCCTCCACCGTCCCCTCCACCGCCCTCCACCGTCCCCTCCACCGTCCCCTCCACTTACCTATTTGCTGCCCCTCCACCGTCCCCTCCACTTTTTAACGTTAAATTCGTTTAAAAATCACGTTATTTTTTAATCTCAGTCAGACCACCGTCTCCTCTACCGCCCTCGGCCGTCCCCTCCACAGCCCTCCACCGTCCCCTCCACCGCCCACCACCGTTCCCTCCAGCGCCCTCCACCTACCGTCCCCTTCAAAATCCCCTCCACCGTCCCCTCCACCACTGGACTACTACCGGACTATTGTTTTTTATGATAATAGAAAAACCATCAAAGAGAAAACTGTCACTAAATCCTTGTATTCGAACATTTAAAAAAACTCAAAAATATACTAATTATTATTAGAACTAACATAGACAATTATGTTTTCAACTATTACCACATTTCGCACATTTGGAACAGCTTTCCCCACCACCACTGAGGTACTGTTATAGGCGCGTTGAATTTTTGATTTTATTGAGCTTAGGTTTTATATATAAGAAATAATAATTATATATATGATTTTGGGACATGCCGAAATCATATAGAATTACACAATAATTTTTTGTATAAGGAGCCTAAACACAACCATGGAATTCATCGCCAGTAGCCCTAAAAACCATGGGAGTCATCCCTCCGTAATCCTCCTTGACTCCAACCTAGCCCTCCCTTCCTCCACCATGTAAGATATGAATTAATTTTCATTACTTATTATTGTAATTTCTCTAAAATAAAAATTGTGCAAAGTTTAAAATATAATGAAAATTAATTCACATCTTTATTGCATTTAATAAACAAATATTTCACATTAATATATTAAATAATTATGAAATATTTATTTATGAAATGTACAACAATATTCAGATTATTTATGATATTAAACTTATGAGAAGATACAACATGTCTTATATTTTCACAAAGGGTAATATTTTAATTAAAATGATTATTGTTATAAATTCCTTGAGCTTAGGAAAAATTGAGATCATATACAAATACGACATAAATTTTCACTCATCAAATCTTACAGTGTAAATTATAGATTAAATTTCAAAAATTTCTTTCCATACAATGTTATCTATTATTAAAGAATTTTCTGAACAATTTTCAATAAATATATTGTTAGGATTTTTACATCGGGATAAAGCAACATATAACTGACCATGTGAAAATAGTGGTCGTCTAATAAAAATTCCAATAGAATCGAAACTGTTCTTGAGATTTATTTATTGTCATGGCAAAAGCTAATACAATTGGAAATTGTTTACGGTAAAGAATAAAAGGAAATGAAAATGAATCTGCAGTATTTAATGTTATTCGTGGAATAAAAACCTCTTCACCAATTCTTTCGCCTGTAATTATTTCTGCCTTAACATTATGAGCATATAATCCAGTTATTCTTAGATATGTGCCATTACACATTCCTTGTACAATACTTATATTTCTAATTAACATAACAATAGCATTTACTTTCAATTTTAATTCATGAGGTGGAAGACCTTCTCTAATATTGTTAAGGCCATGTGAGCACGAAAAATCTAGTAATAAGTCTCACATGGTAAAGCAGATATTGGCAAGTTATGTATAATCCCCGATAGATGGCGAAAGCGCTCTGTACCGTATACATATTTAAGTGCGAAAATTGCTCACAGATGGCGCCGAATATAGTTTTTTAAGTTAGATTTTTAAGTCCTCGCTTCGCTCGTGCGAAAAACGTCTTATGCGGTAAATAATCACTTTCCACACCTGTGTCATAATATACTGTGAGCTTTACTTCAATTTTATGTACACAATAAATTAAGGCAGTGCTCATGATAATGCACTAGTAAAAATGTTTTCACTGTATTCTAGTTTTCATTTCTTATTCGTTAATGAATTAAAGTTTAAAGTATTAAGTAAATAAACTAATACTCAATAAGAATAATACATTGAAATAAAACTCGCGCATCATAGCTTAATTAGTTTGTTGCCGGCTTCTTTTTGTAATATTACCTTTTTATATATAAATGATGTATTTTATTATTATATATTATATATTTTTTATTATTATATATTATATATACTTTATTATTATCTAATATTTTTGGGATTTTTTCTTTTCGAGAAAACCATTGGCTAATAACCAGAAAAAATGAAACCGTTATAGTCAATCTATAACATTCTGCAAATTTTTAATCCCTTTTTAAAAAAGTGATGAGCGGCCATGTTAAAGCACCTAAAGGCTTCATTTTGATTGGTCTTTATAGAATAGGCGCCAAGATTTGCTTTATAAATTGTTCGAGATTGAGAGGTTTGAATTTTTAAAAATGAAATTGATTTTTCCCTTCTTAAAAAAGTGATGAGAGGCCATGTTGGAGCACCTAAAGGCTTGATTTTGATTGGTCTATATAGAATTGGCGCCAAGATTTGCTTCATAAATTGTTTGAGATTGAGAGGTTTGAATTTTTAAAAATGAAATTGATATTTATATTTTTAAAAATATAAGTAAATCAAAATAGCATCGAAATATTTATTTTAAAATAAGAAAAACAAGCTGATTGATCCAAATAAAACCAACAAAGTTTGGAATTATGAAATATTTAAACTAAAAATATAAGTCATAAATATTATTAACGACTTAAAATTTGGTTTTGTATAAGAAAAAAGTATTCAAATTTTATCTGTAGTTAGCAATGAAGGACTGTGAATACTGTTTTGATAACAGTTAAAGTTCTAACCTCCAAATTTTTGTATTGTAGAAATCCTATATTAAAAAGGGAGATGGGTTTGAGGAGGCAGCCATTATGCTTTTAGAGGGCTGCCATATTGCTGATCAAAAAATATGATTGGTCCACCCAAATTAGGGCCTCTGCGCGCGTAGCGCGCTAAAATTCCTAGTAAACTAAAATAAATATAATCCAAGTTTCAATAAAAAATATTGGATACATTTGCGCGTGATGTAAAAAAGTCAAATAAATTTTAAATTCATAATATTCCAATATTAATTGTGTAGGTATAATGAAGGTAAAGGAAGAGCGTGCGCAGCACGTCTGAACTTGCTAGTTAAAATCAAATTACAATTATGTTGATCACATTGTAATTTAGAATAATAAATGATATATTTTAAACGCTCAAGCGTATTATATATGGGTAACTTCACGTCAACTGTGACAGGTCGAAATTTTTAAATGGCTTAAAATGGGGTTTTCTAGTTCTAAATTAGCCCCAAAATAGAACCCTAGTGTTTAAGAGCAAAATACTCAATGGTTAAAAAGTTAGAATCAATTGAAAATTTGAAAATTTTGATTTTTTTCAAAAAACAGCAATTTTCATGATTTTTTTACTAAAAATCTTGAAACTTTTTGTATAGCATATTAAATGGGAAAAAGTTTACAAATTGTAAGTAGAATTGCTCAGAATTTTTCCAGATTGATGTCAATTATATTGTTAATTTATACGTAAGAAAATACCATACAAAATATGCTTAAGGCGGTTGTGACATGATTAATATTCCTCGACAGAGGCTAAAAATTTGATACAAAATGTTACTTTTAAAATGAGACCTTGATGAAAGTGGAATACAAACTCAGAAATAAGTAACAGACAATTGAAACTGTATACATGTATATATATGTATATATATATATGTATATGTATGTATATATATGTATATATATATATATATATGTATATATATGTATATATATATATATATATACATTTTCAATTGTCTGTTACTTATTTCTGAGTTTTCATTCCACTTTCATCAAGGTCTCGTTTTAAAAGTAACATTTTGTATCAAATTTTTAGCCTCTGTCGAGGGATATTAATCATGTCACAACCGACTTAAGCATATTTTGTATGGTATTTTCTTACGTATAAATTAACAATATAATTGACATCAATCTGGAAAAATTCTGAGCAATTCTACTTACAATTTGTAAACTTTTTCCCATTTAATGTGCTATACAAAAAGTTTCAAGATTTTTAGTAAAAAAATCATGAAAATTGCTGTTTTTTGAAACAAATCAAAATTTTCAAATTTTCAATTGATTCTAACTTTTTAACCATTGAGTATTTCGCTTTTAAACACTAGGGTTGTATTTTGGGGCTAATTTAGAACTAGAACCCCCCATTTTAAGCCATTTTAAAATTTCGACCTGTCACAGTTGACGTGAAGTTACCCATATATATAATAAATCATGATTTGTATATTATATATCATATAAAATAATGATTTGTAAATTATGATATGAAGTCATCATGGTATGAGAATATAACATGCTGAGCTATAAAGCTTTTAGATGACACTTTTAGATGTCAAGCATATACTATTTTTTTTTTTATAATTGGTTGGGTGACTGCACCAGTGAAGGAACGAATAAGGAAATTGTAACTTTTGTTATTTAATTAAGTGGTTAAAAAATTAATTAAAAGTAAATCCCTTTTGAAATTGATATTCTAACATGTTCAAACTTTAAGTCGATGACCAAAGTTTAAATAAAGAATCAAAGTAAAAATTGTATTTAATGAAAACCTGTAAATATGTCCTAAACACCAATAAAGGAACACGCAATCTTAGTATCTAAATAAGTGTCACCAGTGAAGGAATACAGCGCCAGTGAAGGAACACCTAATAGCGGCGATTTTATGATTTTATTCTTAACAAGATAATTTCTTTTGTACAGAATCTTTATATACAATGAAATAAAAATTTTCAAGGATTCGAAAATTATCGTCATGTTAGATAAACAATACTTAGAAAGCTTGATATTTTCATATATATAAAGAAAATGTTCGTTCACTGGTGATTGTTCCAATACTGGTGTAGTCACCCTATCATATTTATTATACTAAAAATATTTTGTTTTTAGTATAATAAATTATTTTACGTATTATAAAAGTGTAACTCTGAAAAATATTGTCATTTTTTTTATATAAATACTAAATTAAATAAACTATGCACTAACTACATAATTACACACTACTTTTATACTACTCATACTCGTTCATCATATATTATGACATTGTAGTATCTAAAGTATCAATTTTAGATACCGGTCATATGCTATTCATTTTAGCATTTAGATTATGTTCATTTTAAATATTTGTTGTTATTTATATTATATTCATTTTAGATATTGTTATTGTCTCAAACAATTTTCTTTTTCTTTTATAGTGTATTCTTTCATTTGCGATATAATCATATTGTGCATTATAAAATTAGAAGCATTATTTTGATACATTTTGCATATTATCAATTTTTGCTAGTATACAAATGTACTAAGTTAAACAAACAATGCATGCACTAACTACATAATTATACACATGCAATTACTCATTCGTCATGTTTTATGAGAATGTAATATGTTAATATTAGTAATACCTATATTACTTTTCGTTTTCTTTTTCGTATTCTTTTTTCTTTTCTATTCTGTTTTTTTTCGTCTTCTGTTTTCTTAGTAATACCTACATTACTTTTCGTTTTCTTTTTCGTTTTCGTATTCTTTTTTCTTTTCCATTCTGTTTTTTTTCGTATTCTTTTTTCTTTTCTATTCTGTTTTGATTTTGAGATTAGAATGGTATAAAAACTATTACGCCAGTCAAATACTTTTCTTCATCCTACTTGTATGTCCATCGACAGTCATTCGACATTATTTACAGTATACTAATAACTACTAAAAATAGTTTTACTATTCAAAAGTAATAAATATGTTTAAAATTCAATATTCTAATATTGTAATTATCAAGAGCGGATCTTCTATATTCCCGTTTTTGTTCGAAAAATCGAAAAATTCTTTATTACAAGAGTCCATTTAACATGGTAAATGAATAAACACAAAAAATAATGGTTTCCTTACCCAATTCACGTATTTCGAAAACTTCATCGTTCATAGCGATAAACAGGCACGACAGACTCTCCGTCTGGGCGAGATGTATATCGAAAGGTTCATCGAGCGCGGCCAGTACCCAGTATCGCACGTCTGGATCGGTATCTGTAATACCGACGACGAGAAGCTTGCCTAGCACACTAGACACTGTGCTAGTAACAGTGGGTCCAGGCTGGCCGAGAGCAAGTCGCAGCAACCGCGAACAGATCTTGACAGCCTCGAGCCGTACTTCTGGCTCTTCCCAGGTAAGGAACTAATCAGCGCAGCGTCGTACAAACTGGAGCAGAGAATTGCCGTCGAAATTGAAGGTGCCGAGGGTCCGCAGACTTAGGACTGTTGAAGCAACGTCGATTTCCGTCGGCGGAGCAGAGACTGGACTGGCAGCTGTCCACGGAGCGCCTGGGTGACGCAACGGTTTGTACATCAGCACCTGTGAGAGCATGCGTAGGAGATCCTGCGATATGTCCAGCTTCAGAGACGATACGCTGTGGGCCAGCTCTCGTAGGGACATCGTTAGTATGGGCGAGAGTCCGGTTGCCAGCATGGGTTCTAGTAGGTCGCGGACGTCGGCTGCTATTGTTTTCTTTACCGCATGGCCGAGCAGAGTGATGCAGACAAAGACGGCGGGCTCGAGTGTCGAGCTTCTCTTCTTGTTCGGGGTTTCTTTGGACGGCAGCGAGCTTTTTATCACCTCCATGATCTTTGGCAGATAGGGTTTGATTGCTTCGTCTACGGCAACGGCAATCAGTCCGATAGTTGTGAATGCCGCCGCTCTGTCCTTTTCTCTGCCCCGCAAGCTCAACAGCAAGTAGTTGAGAACCTCACGTAGATTGTCGGCAACAAATTTGTCTTTGTTGAAGGCGCCAAGTCGGGGCAGTAACGTCATGAGGGCATTCTGGATGTACCCATTGCGACTGCGTCGCTGGTTAATCACGTCGCCGTTGATGTTGTCGAGCTTCTCGAGCATGAGACTGCGACAGATGGCTGCCTGATGAATCGGATAGAGGCTATGCTGGATACTCGATGCGTTCTGTGATGCGACCATTTCGATACGAGGCTCGTCCTCAATCTGGGCATCAATGACAGAATATCGTTTTCGTTTGTTTGCGAGGATCAGTTTAGTCGATCCATTAGATCCTCGTAAAGTCGTTCCCATTGAAGATTACTGCAACGTAGCAGCTCATTCAGAAACTAGAAGCGATCCGTGAATACGTTCGTCTAGGTTAAAACCCTTCTCGCGACTGTAGACGTCTTCGAAGCCAGCCACTATCTCGTCGTAGCATTGTTTGTACCACTGGGATTTGTGCATCTGCTTGGCAGTCTCGCCCTGGGCCGTCACCACTAGAGCTGCCCTGAGAGCCTCGGCTGCTCCTTCTCTGATCACGGGCTTAGAATCACGTACAGCATTGAATATGAGCTCGAAGAACAATGTCACCTGTTGGAAGAAGTATGTAGGCATGGAAACTGCAAGTTCCTTGAGAACAAGGACAGCTGCGTGTCGTTTGTTTTCATGTCTGTCACCGCTGAGCCACTCAAAGGCTCTCTTGACTTCAAATTCCATATATTCTGCAGTAAAGGTACCAGATACCAGAGCTAACTTTTCAACTGTCTTAGGAGCTACTTCCATAACTCCAACATCATCGGAGGTAATTGGCAAATCTTATAGTGCGAGTATTGATGTTTCCTACGTCTGCTCCAATGAGGCAGACAATTGCCAGTATTCCTCCCTTGTTCTCATTTATATCTGAGCCGAATACCATTTCAAATATGTGGTGATTGAATTCATCCATGAAGGCTGTGATTTCTTCTTGCGTGACTTCGCGTAGCTCTGTCTTGACATAAAGACAGAGCTCACGAGCTGCCTTATTCCTGACATCTTCATGTTTTGATTTGAGCCGCTGTACAAACTGTATGACCAGCGAACTTGTCATCTTTATGATAACAATCTAGTCACTGACCGCCTAGAATTAAAAAATATACTAATGTAAAGACATTTCTAAAAAGAATAAGACAATAATTAGTACATCTTAAATTATTTATTAATGAATATAGCATATTTGCTACATTCACGAAATAGCGTGTGTGTGTGTGTATGTGTGCGTGCGTGTGTGTGTGTATATATATATATATGAGAGTGAGAGAGAGAGAGAGAGAATTTATAATCACTTAATAAAGCTTTTAATACGTTTTTTTAATTATTATTAAAATTATTATTAATTATTAAGTACTAAAGTAATTTAGAATTTTTTAAGAAAAATCAAAAACTAGTTTTAAAAAAATCTGCGCATCTTAAATTGCGTAGTTTAAAGGGTTCATTAAAAGTCAAAAGAACTACGAGTTACTTACGAACTAATTACCAAGCAATTACATTTTCTGTAATGTGACATTAGAATTTTTAATTAACTCCCTGTCAACTCTTGACAATCAAAAATTGAAATTAAATTTGTCTCTGGTTTTTGATAATTATTAAGAATTTACAGGTAATTTCAAACCACAATAAGAAATTTGAAAGCTTTATACCTTCCTGAATTTAGCAGAAAAAGGCGAAAACATTTAGTGCAATCTCATATTTCATCCAACGCGTTGTCCAAAATATGAAAATGCAAAACTGTTTTAGCCTTTTTCTCCTAAATTATCAAAGGTAATGCTTTCAAATTTTGTATAGTGACTTGAAATGATCTGTAAATTAATATTTTTGCAAAACCAATTAAAAAAATTTATTTTATACTTTTTGTTATAATGTAATTTAATTTAACATTAGATTTTTTTAAAATCAATGTCAAGTCTTCAGATTCAAAATGTAAATGGATTTTGCTTCTGGTTTTTTGCATGATTATTATTAATTTAAAGATAATTTGAAACCACTGTATGAAATTTCAGAGCTTTGCCTTTTATAATTTATGAGAAAGAGGCTAAAACAGTTTTGCATTTTCATATTTTGGACAACTCGTTCGATGAAATATGAGATTGCACTAAATGTTTTGGCCTTTTTCTCCTAAATTCAGGAAGGTAAAGCTTTGAAACTTCTTATAGTGGCTTGAAGCGACCTATAAATTAATAATATTTTTGCAAAACAAATTAGAGAAATTTATTTTACATTTTCTGTAATTTAACATTAGATTTTTTTAATTAACTCCCTGTCAACTGTTGACAATCAAAAAGTGAAATTAAATTTGTCTCTGGTTTTTGATGATTATTAAGAATTTACAGTAATTTCAAATCACAATAAGAAATTTCAAAGCTTTACCTTCCTGAATTTAAGAGAAAAAGGCTAAAACATTTAGTGTAATCTCATATTTCATCGAACGAGTTGACCAAAATATAAAAATGCAAAACTGTTTTAGCCTTTTTCTCATAAATTATAAAAGGCAAAGCTCTGAAATTTCGCACAGTGGTTTCAAATTATCTTTAAATTAATAATAATCATGCGAAAAACCAGAGGCAAAATTCATTTGCATTTTCAGTTTCAAGACTTGAGATTGATTTATAAAAAATCTAACGTTAAATTACAGAAAATGCAAAATAAATTTCTTTAATTTTTTTGCAAAAATATTATTAATTTATAGGTAATTTCAAACCACAATAAGAAATTTCAAAGCTTTACCTTCCTGAATTTGGGAGAAAAAGGCAAAAACATTTAGTGCAATCTCATATTTCATCCAACGCGTTGTCCAAAATATGAAAATGCAAAACTGTTTTAGCCTTTTTCTCCTAAATTAGCAAAGGTAATGCTTTCAAATTTTGTGTCGTGACTTGAAATAATCTGTAAATTAAAAATAATCATGCAAAAAATCAGAGGCAAATTTAATTTACATTTTGAATTTGAAGAAAATGATTAAAAAATAAATCTAATGAGTATTTGGTGAAGATTATGCATGCCAATAATTCTTCAAATTACCATTTACATTTTCTGGCTGATGCAGCCAGATGAAGCTCTCGAGCAGTGCGAATCAGGAAGCCTCTCAGTCAAGGTTACCTTTTTTGATGCCCTTGTAGACTTTGTAAAAGTTGCACTGTGCAATGACAGCAGTGAAGATCAGCAGCAGTACCATAACAGCTTTTGGAACAATACTTTTTCCTGGAGAAATCACAAGGGTCATCGTCACAGCCTTGAAGCCATGCTTGTCCTTCATCAGCTATCTTGTACGCAGCTGCCATTGAAGATTAGATGGAAACATTGTTTGCAAGTCCTTTGAACTCTTAAAGCATTTGGAAAACGCCTGAAATACAAATTTATGTACCATCTAGACGTATGAAGAAAATGATTGGAAGCTGACTCGCATAGTTTCAGCTTGCAGATGATTTACCGTGCACAAGTATTCCTATTAGAGAGTGGCTCAACTAAAGAAAACAGCATGTACATATTCTAAATCTCGCTGTCACCTTCACAGTTAACTGGAAAATTCACACAGCCTGGAAGCCTTCCTCATACACTTGTGATGTGCAAGAAAACAAGTAATGTGATTAATTGCTTAGTAAAAGAAATGCTAATAATCACTGATCTCATCTAGAGGCTGAAGTACTGGAGATATCAACATAACCTCTTCTTGTTCCCATCAGTAGTCGTCCTTTGCAACCTCTTTCTTCGTTATCACTGGCAGATAATATGCATGAGCTGTTCCTCAACGGGAAGTCTTTTTCTTTGTCATCACCGGGGACAGCACCAAAATATAGGTACATATGTGTACCCACACATGCACTAAAACATGACTAAAAATCTCTTGAGGCTTGTATGGTACCAGCAGACTCCAGGACATGCGTATTCTCCATAGACACCAGGGGAAGTGATGGCACTTCTGGATTGGCTTTGTGAGGAACTTTTGGTACTATTTTCTTGAAAGCCTCCTGGCTACAATATTAATGGTTTTGTCTCTTCTGTTGGGAAAAGAAGACAGAAAAAGAAATTTTTCATCACATAGTTCGTCTTATATGTTATTAATATAAAATATATTATTTTTCACATTAAATATGAAAAAAGATTCATTTTTAAATGACTTACTTTTCTGACATCTCCCCAAAGGTCTTCTTCATAGTATGATTCATCATTAATAGCTTGCACAAGATCTTGTGTCATTTTTACTCACGTAGTCCAATCACCAGTATGATCATGTCCTTCATATTTCAGAATTCTCGAAGAAGCAGGCTGTGTAACGCTGAGCAATTTATTGATATCACTGTCAGATATTGCATAATCATGATCATTTTCAGACTATTCTCAGTTATGTCTAAACAGGGTTCAGTTTTGAACCCAACGCCGAGCACAGGTTCTGTTTTGATTTTTGTTTTTAAACATTTTCCTTTTGATTTACTTCTAGCTATACTGGGCGTTTTTTAATTTTTAGAAGCTATTAACTTAATATTTTTGCCACCTGTTGATACAACAAATGGCTGATCTGTATCATTGAATACATGTAGATCTGCACCTTTTTGCGTGTCTGTATTTACTAAAACTTTAAATCGATCAGAAAATTTTAATTTATTGTCCATGCTTGGCTGCTTTGACTTGAGGATCTTCATTGATAATGGTTTTTGTTATTCGACGGAAAAGCTGCATATTCAAATTCATCAAACTTCTTCTCTACTAGTTCAGACTTATTGGAAGGCAGTTATAAAGATTCGTTATCTTCATAATGCACTATAAGCGTATCAGTATCGGGTCACTTCAGCATTGCTTAAATAGTAAAAATAGACTCCATCTTCTTATAACCTTCTATTGTTATGATGTCCTTTGCAATACAAAATATAAACAATATGATTTCTTCAAAATTTTCTTACACTAAGAATTTTATTGAATCTGTATATTTAAGTGTTTACTTGGTAAAATGCTTACATGCAAACTACTACAAGCACTTTGGAGAGAGTTTTTCATAGTTACACACTTGTCGTTTTGTCCACTGCTGGTATATAGAGCAAAAATCTTTATTTCCACATTCACATAAATATTTACACAATTTCTATTAACAGTAGCTTCCACTCCTCCAGTTCAATTCATCATCAATCACTTTCATTGAGCACTGCAACAACTCAAAACAAGCTAACAGTGGACATCGCTGCACCAACACACTCAATTAGGTACCTGCCAGAACAAAACTAACCACATTTTGGGGTTATGCGCTCTTGCTTTTTGACAACTTCGTTCCTCCGCGAGAGTGAGAGTGCAAGAGCTGTGGCAACGAGTTCTCGTCCGCGGCATCAGATCTTCATGCGATGCTCGTTTGTGGTACTAGCCCCAATAAGAACCCGGGTTTCCGCTGGACTTGGGTTGAGTGCGGCGACGAAGACGACGCTGCTGGCTGCGCTCTTGCGCCTCTGCTGCTGTTGTCAGCGGCTTCATGTCGTCGGCGTGAACACATAAGCGCGTTCGCTCGCGTTTGGCCGCGGTCGGCCGCAGTCGTCGGCCGCGGTAAAAGAGCACGCGCTCGCTTCTCGTCGTCGTAGGTCGTAGGCGTGCGCGCCTGATGATAAACACCACATATTTACAATAGGCGTACGCTAACCACGAAGTCGTCTCGGATTTCATCGTCTAGACATATATGTGCTATAGCAGACGAGGCATCGCCGACAGGGCCGGATTTACATAAGGGCTTATGGGGCTTTAGCCCAGGGGCCCCCACACAACTGGGGCCCCCACATCTCCCCACAACTCTCAAAAAATTGCGGCCTCTAATTGGTTATTGTTCACTTCCGCCTCCAGGGTGGAGCACTCTTAATAACTCTTAGTAAATTTAAATACCAGCTACTATTTATCAATATTTATAATAATATTTATGTATATAAATATTTATGTAAATCTAAATATTAATAATCATAATTGCTTTTCTTAAATAAATTAAAATAATTACGTGCATACGTAGTCTATACTACTGTATAGACTACTCATGTACATAAATATTACTGTACATATAATTATTCCTACATACTGAATACTGTAGGAAACGTCTTTATAAAAATTTAAATGTTAGCTTACGAACAGGAAAGAAAATTTACTAATTTCGATTATAAATATGTTACTGTATATATAAATATATTGTTATATGGTTTATGTTTATATATGGTTTATGTTGATTTCCACGAATATCAAAAAGTTTGGTACGGCGCGCGGAGCCTCCACTGCAGTCAGTATCTAGGTTGTTTACGTTACCCCCACTCCTTGTAAATTATGATCGCGGTTCGCGACTGTTTTGTTGTGCGTGTTTTGACAGGAGCACTAGCAGCACCCGCGCTGACCGCGAGTCACGAATTCACTGTATGCAATAATATTCGTAGAGCTTTCACGTGCGGACACACACACAGAGTAAAGTTTTATAAATAAGTAATAGTGCCAATTACTGCTACAATATCACAATATGAGTGATCGACACCGCGGTGAACGTATTTATAAAAGTGGGAACTTAAAACGTCAGGCTTCTCAAGAAAAACATCATAAAGAAGAAAAACTTTTAGCAAAAACGCCTCGAATATCTGATTTTTTATCTTCAAAAAATGAATCAAGAGGTTCTGATAATGTTTGTGGTGAAAGTGAAAATTTAGTGGAAGAAAATACTGCCAGTGTAAGTGCAGATAATAATAAAATAACAGAAGACATTGATGCTTCGATTTTAGAGCAAAACCAAAGTAAAGAAGTTGCAAGTGTTGTAACAAAAAGAGTACAAGTAAGTTTTAAATTATATCTTTATTCTTTATATACTTTTACTTATTTAGGCACTGATTTCATAAAAGTTAACAAAATATAAAACAATAGTTAATAATTAAATGTAAGATTAAATATTTTAATTTTATATATTATTTTTTATTTAAAATTAGTATTGCTTGGACTAATTAGTAAAAATAATATACAAATTTTATTTGTGCTGAAGTACTTAAACTTTAATTTTTTAATATTTGTTTAAACCGTAAATTACAGTACACTTTATATAAAAGTTCGCTTTTTTTTATTTTTTGTCGGTATGATTGTATTATAATTAAAAAAGCCGCTGACAATGAATTGGCCCTTAACTTCCTTAGACTTAATTTTAGATTCCCTTTTTTTAATTTATTAATAATAATTTTTGTACTTTCGTATTTTTAATAATTTTACGTACTAAAAATGTGTTGTTTAATAGGATCGAGTTGAAGATAATCAAGGTTTATCCAACGATATTGGTTTGTGGCCAGAACAAATGAAACAATACATTAAATATTGGGTAAAGAATAATGTAAACATTCAATGTTGTGACAGTGAAAGTTTAAAGGAAAAATCATTTGTTCAAAATGATGGAAAACAGAACAGAAAATGTACTACAAACATGTTTTATCGTAAGACTTCAGCTGGAGATGTTATAAAACGTTCTTGGCTATGTTTTTCTCCAAGTACTGGCCGTTTGTATTGTTTTTATTGCAAATTATATGAAGAATCTCGAGACAGTCAATTTACGCAAGATGGTTTTTGTGATTGGAAACATGCGAACGAGCGGCTAATATCACATGAAACGTCTACAGTGCATTTAAAAGCTTTGATAAATTTTAATAATTTTTCAAAAGAATGTGGACGCATAGATAATGAACTCGAGAAACAAGTTGAATCTTCTACCCAATATTGGTGCAAAGTTTTAACACGTGTTATAGATGTGACATTATATTTAGGAATGCGCGCTTTATCCTTTAGAGGAAGTAGTGAAAAACTTGGATCTCTAGATAACGGTAATTTTTTAGGTTTGATAGAATTATTAGCAAAATATGATCCTTTTTTACAAGAGCATTTAAAAAAGTACGGTAATTGCGGAAGTGGAAAAGTGAATTTTTTATCTTCTACTATATATGAAGAACTTATTGAAATAATTGGTAAAAAGGTATTTTACGAAATATTAAAACGAATGAAAATATCAAAAATTTATTCTATTTCTTTAGACGGTACAGCCGATGAAGGTCATGTTGATCAGCTAACCTTAATATTTAGATATGTTGAAAATGATGTTCCGGTAGAAAGATTTCTAGAATTTTTACCAAATCAAGGGCATAAATCGCAAGATATGTATGTTGCTTTAACAAACTTTTTAAACAAAAATGAATTGAATATTAAGGATTGCCGTGGTCAATCATATGACAACGCGTCATCGATGAGTGGCAAATTTAATGGACTGAATCACTAGTTACACGAGACAATAATTTAGCAATATGGGTGCCGTGCTTTGGTCATTCTTTAAACCTTACTGGAGAAAAAGCATCGGATTCATCAATTTCTTCAACACATTATTTTATGTTTCTACAAAATTTCTACGTATTTTTCTCAGCGTCTGATAGGCGCTGGAGTTTACTAGTTGAAGCTCTAACTACCGCGAAAAAAAGCAGTGACAGAATTCTTGTTCCGCAAAGGGTAGATTGCACGCGCTGGTCAAGTCGCAGAGATGCTAATAAGGCATTCGTAAAAGGTTACCTACCAGTAAAAGATACACTCTTAAAGATTTCTGAAGATAAAGATTTTGAATCGAAAACACGATGTGAAGCTTTAGGACTATATAACAAAATGTGTCTATTGGAAACTGGAATTATGGCAGTATTTTGGAATGATATTTTAGAAAATCTAAATAGAACTAGCAATACCTTACAAAATCCACAATTGCAATTAAATACTGTTATATCGTTACTTAAATCTTTAAAAGCTTTCATAGCAGATAAAAGAGATAAGTTTTATCATTATGAGCGTTTAGGTGTAGAGTTTCCGGGAATCGCCGAATATAAAACTGGACGTGTAAAACGGAGAAATGTTAGATTAAATCCACTCGATTACAGTCATGCTTCAGAAGTAAACTTGAGCCCTACGGAATCCTTTCGTGTACATGAATATATTCCAGTTATAGACACTTTCATAACTGCTTTAGATCAGCGCATATCTGCTTATGAAGAATCTGAATTGCGATTTGGCTTTTTATCTAAATTTAATGAATTAACTCCGGCAGAAATTTCTATAAATTCTAATAGATTAGTCAATATTTACAAAGATGATCTTGATAACAATTTAGAAATGGAACTATTGCAGTTTCAAAAATTTTATGCTGAGTTATTAGATTTTGACGTAAAAAATATTAGTCGAGAACAAGCAATGTATACATTAATAATTGCAAAAAATGTAAAGGAATCTTTTCCTAATGTTGAAATGGTTCTGAGGATATATTTAACTTTGTTGATAATAAATTGTACAGGTGAACGTTCGTTTTCTAAATTAAAACTTATTAAGAATTCGTTACGAACCTCTATGCTCCAAAATAAATTAAATTATTTAACAATAATAAGTTCTGAGGGTGATCTAACGCAATCATTAGATATAAAACAAATAATCAGAGAATTTGCAGAAAAAAAAGCAAGAAAATGTTTTATTTAATAAATGTGTATTTATGAAACCAATTAAGTGTTGCATTCTTTTATCTTCTAAAAATTATTTTAAAAAATTCTATGCAAAATCATAATAATCATTCAATTCAGCGCCCTTACATTGGGCCCCCACATATTTGTAGTTCATAAGCCCCCACAGATATAAATCCGGCCCTGATCGCCGAGTCACCGCGCCGTGTCGTCCACACTCCACAAGCTGTGCTGCAGCCTGCAGTCACGGCCGCGGACGGTACGCTGGTAGCGCCATCTTCTCATAAATAACACAATAGACATACACTGAAAAAACTCTGGCGCGACAGACGTTCCAAAATGAAAATAGTAGTCGCCTCGACGATTACGTATGTCTGTTGTTCCTGCTAAGGGACCTGTCGGGGTAAGAGACCTGCCGAAACGAGTGCGCCGCGCGGCGGTTGAACGGACGACCCGAAAAAGGGACGGCAGAGCCCCCTTGCCGCACAACAGACTTGCCGCGCGGGACAACAGACGTACATAACCTTAAGACGACCTCCGCAAAGGAATAAAGACGTCTCTCGTGCCAGAGTTTTTTCAGTGTATGGATATGATAACAAATACTATAATTTTTTTTTTACAAATCACACAAATCAAGAGTTCACTTCGCTAGATTTCATACTATTCTACCACCCTGCAAAATTTCAAGTCAAAATATTCATTAGTTTTTGCATAAACTTTGAACAAAATTTGACATCGTGCTCGACGCCACCTCAAATTTTGTTCAAACTTTATGCAAAAACTACTGAATATTTTGACTTCTGATTCGGCACGATGATAGATCATGGATCTTGTCAATTGTAGCTAGTGGCCAAAATTACTACCAAAGTTTGTCGTGAGAAGGTGGCAAATAACAACAATAGTTTTTTTACGACGTTTCGGACATCCTTTATTGATTATCCTCTTCAGGCAGCTAGTAACAAAGTACAAAATACAACTTTTAACAACAACGTATATTAACTTAATTATGAACACATAATTTTACAAGTAACAATTAACGCTTACAAAGTCTGTATTTTTTCCTGAGTATTACGGAGAACTATCCGTTCGTCAATGTAACGAGCATGACAAAATTTTCCTATTTATACCTATCATTAGTGTATTAGTGTGAGTGTAAGTAAGAACGCAACATGTACTGGCTTAATTGTGTAGAGCTTTTTGGGTATGTACACACAAGATAGAACCTTCCATAACCTACTCTCCTGATATCTGTTCCACTATTGCATGTGATATTTTTTGATACTAGGAAGGAGATAGAAATTCAAAATTATTAATCATAGTGTTGTATTCTTTTGGAAGTTTATTAGTTTCAAATTGCTTGTTCATAAATTTCTTTTGTGTGTGTATATATAATGCTTCGGAAAATAGTCTTTTTTCTTTATTTCTTTCATGATCTAATATATTAACAGTGTTGAAATTTATAGTATGATTATTTTCTATCCTATGTATGTGTAGTGACGAATTTTCATCTTCTTCCATGTATTTTTTATAGTGTTCTTTGATTCTCACTCCTAAGCACCGACAAGTTTGGCCAACATAGGACGCATTACAATTATTGCAATTGATTTTATACACAACGTTAAACTTTTCTAATTTGTTACCTTTGCCACCTTCTCACGACAAAATTTGGTAGTAATTTTGGCCACTAGCTACAATTAACAAGATTATTAGACCACTACCACTAGCTGCTTTCACCAATAGATAGATCATGGAAAAATCTAGCGAAGTGAACTCTTGATTTTCTATAATTCATTGTATTTATTTTTTTATAAGTTGAAAACCGCCGGGTGAATAATTGAAATGCCACGAATGAATAATTCCCGAATTCTGGAAAATTAAGTAAACTTATAATAATATGGCATTACTACAATTAGAAAATTTGAATAATCAATCCCGATCTACTTATTTATTCGAAAAGAAATCTCCGTCTTATCACAGTACGCTATATGCATTCCCAAATTATTTATTTATGTATTGGAAATAAAAATCTTTTCCATCATCAAGAGTTGATATTAAGGTTGATTATCAAATTGAACTAATTAATACAGAATTCAAGGATAGAATCATTTTCGTATGAAATGAACCAGCAATCGACGTCTAATTCCGGGTTGAGGCCTGCGGGTGGGGAGCACGATCAGCGCTCGAGCGTGCTCCCCACCCGTAGGCTACATCAGAAGCGCTGTACTACCAGCAGATGCGGAAAGCGAGGCAGATTTTCAGTTCTGTGACTAAACACCTTTTCCACTTGGAACAGACGGCAGCTGTGATTATGAATATCTTCATTTATTTGTCAATAGGATTGTTTATTGTCGAAATAAATCAATGCCGCCCTCAGCGACTTGCCTTCGCAGTTTACCGGGTGAATAGTTGAAATAACACGAATGAATAATTCCCGAATTCTGGCAAATTAAGTACTCGTATTATAATAATATGGCATTACTACATAATTAGAAAATTTGAATAATCAATCCCGATTTACTTATTTTCGAAAAGAAATCGCCGTCCTATCACAGAATACACTATATGCATTCCCAAATTATTTATTTATTTATTGGAAATACAAATCTTTTCCGTCATCAAGAGTTGATATTAAGGTTGTTTATCAAATTAATCTAATAAATACAGAATTCAAGGATAGAATCATTTTCGTTTGAAATGAACCACCAATCGACGTCTAATTCCGGGTTGAGGCCTACGGGTGGGGAGCACGCTCAGCGCTCGAGCGTGCTCACCACCCGTATGCTACATGAGAAGTGCTGTACTACCGACAGATAGAGAAAGCGAGGCAGATTTTCAGTTCTGCGACAAAACAACTTTTGCCACTTGGAATATACGACAGCTGTGATTGTTTTAAAAGAATATATTCATCTATTGTCAATATGATTGTTTATTTACAGAAAAAGCTGTTTACAGAAAATGTCGTGCTCTACTGTTTCCGGAAAATAATGCGAGATACAATGGTTTCAACTTTTATAAGTTGGTAATTATTGTTTTGTTAAATGCAAATTTGCTTACTAGTTTATATTTTACCCTCAAATCGTCCACCGGTAGTAAATCCTTACAAAAAAACCCTTTCAAAGTCTCTTTACAGAATATGTCACGCGCCCAGAATACCCCTTAATGAAGTCGAGAAAAATTGTTTAAACTTGTATGAATTGAGAATTATTATAGCGAATAATGAAATTCTTCTATTACTTAAAATTTCTTCTGGAAATCGCTCATTAGTAAATACTGAAATTAGGAAAAACCCTTCGCATGCTCTTTACAAAAAATATATCAAGCATGGATTTTCAAGAAATTATGCATGAGAGAAGTTTTTATTGCGAAGAAATCACACGTAGTAAACGTTTTCACTGTCAATAATTAACCTATTTTATTGAAATTTCAGGAGAAAATTATATGCAAATTGCGGACAAGTATTATGTCGATGATTTGTAGATTATGTGACCCACAAAGTTTTTCTAGGGTTTTTTGCAATTTCATTGATCATTTCAATTGAAATTTGGAGAAATAATTAAAAGTTACTGACCGAATTTCACACAAATCTTCGTAATTCTAAATGTTGAGAATTCCGTATGTAATTCATATCGTATAAGCGATATTCAATCGCGCTTCGCGCATACTTTTCTGTTTTTCTGGTTATGCATGCTGTCTTCATTATGTTTTACTTTTAACTTATTTAAGTATTTTTTCAAAGTCAGAGCTTAATCATTTTTATACTACTCTAAATGTAAAAATTACATTTAAAAAACATTCAAACTTTAAATTCCAAACAGTAAATTTCTCGCGCCTTCTTTGTATCGACCAATCAAAATCAAGCCTTTAGATGCTTCAACATCGCCGCTCATTACTTTTCACCCCAAGAAGGGAATATCGTATTATTGCGAATACAGTACCACCTCCCATTTATGAGTACATTGATTTCGGCGATCCCGTAAAAACTTATATTACAGAGTAGTAGTACTTTGAATAAGTACGTGTCACAAATTTAATGTAAAACGTGTGCAAATAAGTAATCTGTAAGGGGTGGATGAACCGTAAACAACCACACTTTATAACCGCGACAGCTACATCTGTTCATGGTAGCGCCATCTATTACACCGAGAAATGAACACATGTTACATACTTACACACTGCATATAGGTTATGTATACATATATAGCTGGCTATATTAGCATACAATATAAAATTATACTTTGTGCAAGTTTTCGAAAAAAGAGCTTTGGTACACCGTAAGTTAGTGCAAAACAAACATTCCATTCAATTTTGGGGCAAAACTGTTCATTATCCTTGAAGATTTTCAATTCCCCAATTTGGGAAACTGAAAATCTTTGACAATAATTAACAGATCTGGTTCTTAATTTATTTAAATTATTCCTTATTCGCTAACTTACGATGCACCAGAATTGTTTTGTCGAAATATTTAGTCTTTAATGACTGAAAAAATTAAGATGATGAAAAATCAGACGTCGGTAAGGTAGAGTCAATTTTTCGTGCTCACATGGCCTTAAGCATTTCAATTGGATAATTTAAATGAATATTTTCGTCTGTTTGATTAACTCCTTTATGAGTTGCATAATCTAAACTATAATACGTATCTACTTTTTTATTCAATAATTCTAAAACTTTACTGTTAATAATTTTAGTATCTTTATTATGAGCGGTTAAGATTACACGATCTATTGAAGTTTTAATAATAATGTTACTATAAATTTCTTTACAAATATTATTCGTTTTCCATTTATTTGGAATAATAAATGTATTAATTTTTCCTTCACCCAATTCTAACAATAGTGAAGCAAATTCTTTATTTTCCGAACGAATATTTTGATTTAATTTTAAAACTTTAAAAAGTGACGATAACGCAGAAAATTTAATTGTTTCTTCAATTATACTATTTTTGTGACCACATTTCATAACTGGAAGAATTTGCCGAAAATCACCTCCTAATATGATCAATTTTCTACACTATTTATTCAATTAATATAACGATATTTCATTGCTCTGAAGCAATTATAAAGAACATTAATAGTATATCCTTTACCTTTGATTCGTCTTAAGTCCGATATTTTACCCATCAAAGTTTCATATTGTCAAAATTTGATAGTTCATACTTCATTATTATAAAATTTCTCTCTGAAAATGGGGGTTGGCGAGCGGAGCGAGCAGGAGGCGAAGCCCCCCTTGTGTGTGTGTATATATATATATATATACCAGGGGGTACCCCCTACTCGCTCCGCTCGTCAACCCCCCACTTTTGAAAAATAAGTAATTTATTTATTTTCAATGTAGATATTTTTCATATGTTTTATTAATAGGGTATTTTTCATATTTTTTATGGATGATAGTATATATACAGATATAACGCTTAAGGCGGTCTTACACCTATAGGCCTTTCAAATAAGCTTATTTGAAAAATTCTATCGAATAGAACTTTTTAAATATTTAAAATATTAACTGACTTTTTTCAGTTACTTGGAATTCTTGAATCTGAAAAGATAAAGAATAGATAAGTAAATTTTTTTAAGAATTGTATTACTGTAATTTATAAAATTGTATTTAATTTTTATTTGTATACTTAAAATATATGTTTTATTGATTTTAATAGTATATTAATATATAATAATGAATGTTTAATTGAGTGAAAATTTTATTGGTTAGTTTAATAAATTAGTGAAGTATTTTTAAGTGTTACATAAGTGAATTAAATTATAAGTGAATAGTGAATAATGGGGGTGACAAAAAGACCTCGCACCAAGCAAGTGGATAGGAAAAGAAGTCAATCATCTAGATACAGAAGGAAAAAGGCATGGAATAAAGGAATTTCTGCAAGTACTTTGAGAAAACATCAAAGTACATCAGCAGCTAAATTAATAAATCAATACTATCCAGAATCTAATTTCAAGGGATACAGAATTTTTGATATTGAAATATTATCAAAAATACTTACTGATGTCATTTGCCGCAAGCTCTGTGGAAGTGATGTACATTTGGTCTTGGAGGTGATTATACCTTAAACTGTCAAGGATGTGGCTTCATTCAACATTTTTCAAACTGCTCCAAGATTGGAAGGCGAAACACCGGCTATGAGATCAATCAAAGATCAGTGCTTGCTTCAAGAATGATTGGCAATGAACTCAGTGACTTGAGGGCTTTTGTGGCATTATGGATTTGCCACCACCATTAAATCCAAGTGCTTTTAACAGGCTTCAAACCACTGTGCTCCAAGCTGCGACTGAAGAAGCTGGTGCTAGCATGAGGAAAGCTGTAGAAAAAGAACTCGTCTTAAGTGAAGCCTCAAAAAAAGAAGACACACAAGAAAGAAGAGAAGGAGGAGAAGAAGAAACAGATGACGAAACAGAAGAAGAAGGAGATGAATCAATGGAAGAGGACAATAATCCAAAGCCACTTGAAGTCAGCGGCGATGGTACATGGCAGAGGAGAGGATATAAATCCTTAAATGGAGCAGTATCAATTATTGGTACTGCAACAGGAAAAATTCTTGACCATGAAGTGCTGACTTCATATTGCCAGGCATGCACAGAAAGGAAACGAAAGAATGGTCAGCCTCAAGGTGAAAAGTGGAATGACTGGTACAGTACAGGCTTGTGTGTAAACAGAATTATTCTGGATCATCCGGCATGATGGAAAGTGCTGGCATGATCAGAATATTCGAAAGATCAGTCGAAAAGTATAATGTGCAGTACACAAAATATATTGGGGTTGGTGACTCAAAAACCTACTCCAATATTGTGAAAGCACAGCCTTATGGAGACCAAGTTGAAATTGAAAAACATGAGTGTATTGGTCATGTGGGGAAGCGTTTTGGCTACCATATGAGAAAGTTAAAGACTGTGGAAAAAGAAACGGCTAAGTGACGGGAAAGGTCTGTGTGGAAAAGGGCGTTTAACAGAAAACAAGATAAAAAACATGCAGACTTACTATACGGGGGCAATCCGCAACAACACTGGATCACTTTGTGGAATGTTTTAAGCTATCTAGGCCATTTGGTACCACATGGGCTCGACGGATGTCAGTAGTATAACTAGGACAGTTCTGCGACCCCCCACCACTCGGCCACCGGCCGACCTGTGCAACGCTCTGATAGGTTGAGACGGGGAGGTGAGGCTCCGCCCACTTTCGAGAAGTTTCTACCCTTCTATTTGTAATAACGTAATCGAATAAAATTGATTTGTATTTTATTGTCACATTTTTGCATGACGGTCAAATGTTTATTTACGAGCGACGGCGGGAGCGCGCGCGCGGGGACTAGCATCTTACCGCGGTGACAAGCTGGACGACTGCGGGGATGAGCTGATTCGCGCGGCGGGCGCGCGGTGATGAGCTGATTTCCTCGGTTATTAGCATACACCGCCCGCATGTAAGTATATTTACCGCGTTGATGAGCTGACTTTCGCGACTTAGTCTATCGTCGCTGGTAAGATATTTACCGCGCATTTATTTTTTCGAGGTGGCCTGAATTTTGATGTGACTAACTCAGTAAGTGTATTTCGGCTATAGCATGCTGAACTATCGCATCTCTTCGTTGTTCCGGTATTCGTAGTTGCCTTATCGCTATTAATTCTAAGAACTCCAGAGTATTTCAATTGCGTTCTCCTTGCAATCGTTTTCTGACAACGACTCACAAAACTTAATAGTATTTCATAGAATTTTATCCGGTAAATCGAAATACTGTTTTGGTTAACTGCATAAACAAACGATAAGAGTGACGGCGTCGATGGAAACCCTAGATATACTAATTATTGAAGTGGTCCATACAAAGCAGGCAAGACGAAGAGTATTTCACTCTTGCCAGCAATCCCGACACGGGTGACGTTATCGCATACTGGGCAGGTTGAAACGTGCCTTCTGGTACGAGTATTTTGCGGGCATTAGTCTATCGTCGCTGGTAAGATATTTATCGCGAGAGAGCGAGTGAGAGAAAGAGCGAGAGCGAGAGAGCAAGAAAGAGAGAGAGAGAGAGAGAGAGAGGGAGAGAGAGGGAGAGTGAATTTTCGAGGTGGCTTGCATGTATGATGTGACTAACTCAGTAAGTATATTTCGGCTATAGCATACTGAACTGTAAACTCGGTTGGCCCGACACAACAGAATGTATAGTTTTTATCTCGAGTGTGTTTCATGTGTCAATAGGGTAGTATTTTTACGACGCTGATCCATGCACGTACATGCGCGTGCACGTTTGACGAAGAGTTGTTCCTTTTTCACATCTGGAGTGCGTGTATAGGGCCGTTAGTCTTTTCGATGCCCACCCTTTTTTCATAAGACGTGTATTTTAAATCTCAGTAATCTTCCGAAGAAAATCTACTCACGGGGTGGACGCTGACGTAAACTCCGACGATATGATATGCTACACGTTATCGCATGATGTCCAGGTTGAAACGTGCCTTCTGGTACGAATATCATCTTGCGCGTGTGCTCCATCTCATCGCGCCTCGTTGCCCGATCAAAATATTTTTAAATTATTAATAAAAATGTTTAAATTATTAATACAAATTTTAATTGACAATACCAATGGACTTAGCCGTGCGCGAGCAGTAGACCTAAACACAATTTCCATTTATTTCAGTTTAATATGTATAAAACCTCAGCATGTATATTGCATAAAGTATGACTGGTAGGAGTTTATTAATGTTTATAAATAATTCACATACACACAACGCAGTTTTAAAGGTATATCCATGTCAATAGTCCCCATTGTTTTCAAAAGCTACCGAGAAAGAGAGAGAGAGAAGAGAGATAGAGAGAGAGAGACAGAGAGAGAGAGAGAGAGAGAGAGAGAGAGAGAGAGAGAGAGAGAGAGAGAGAGAGAGGGAAACGGTTTTCGAGGTAGCTTGCATGTATGATGTGACTGTTACTCAAATTTAAAGTTGTAAAAAATAAGGTGGAGGTAAATGAAAGGATTTGAAGAAGGGATTTTAAGAATATTAAGATTAACAAATTTTATTACATTAAATGTTTATTTAAAAAATAAAAACTTGAAAACTAATACAATGTAATAATATAACATATGATTCTTACATTATAAAGTGACGGACAAGTTTGGTTCTCAGAAAATAAATAAGAAGACTTAAAACTAATACATGTTTAACGTTATCTTAAAATCGAGATAAAAAAATATTGTTACAACTATAAAACTGATGTACGCCTTATTTTTAAAATGATATGAAATTTTATAAGATATTTATTATAAAATAAAAAACTATTAAAAAATTTAAACTGATCATTTTAAAAAGAAAAAAACTTAAAATTTCATATAGAGTAATACAATATATAATTCTTAAATTATAAAAGTGGCTGACAAGTTGAAAAATCAAGATTAAAAATACTGTTATAGGCATGAATGTGATTTGCGATAGTCCCTATAATCGCTTCTTATCTTTATCCCTTAGCGAGATATGGGTAAAAGAAAGTAATAGATTTACGTAGAATATTCATGAAGTTTATTAAACATAATTTTTATAAGTTTCACGTAATATAGGATATTCATAAAGTTTATTGAACATAATTTTTACAAGTTTCGTGTAAGTTTTTCATATTATATTAGCATTAAGCGTATATTGTATACAATCTCTTCTTAAAGGTGGATCGCTCCAGCGATGTCTTATTATCATGATAACATTTTATGAGCAATAGTATATTCTTATGTGCACAATTTGCCTTGTAAGCAAGTACAATTGTTGTATGATGTGGACATAGTTGCTCCAACACATCAAACTTGAGTCTCTGTAGTGATGGGCAGCGCATATACTCTATAGCATAAAAAAGGTGTTACTCTATGGCATAAAAAAGGTATTACTCTATGACATAAAAAAGGTATTACTCTATGACTTAAAAAAGGTGTCACTCTATGACATAAAAAAAGATGTCACTCTATGACATAAAAAAGGTGTTACTCTATAGCATAAAAAAGATGTTACTCTATAACATAAAAAAGTGTTACTCTATAACATAAAAAAGTGTTACTCTATGACATAAAAAAGGTGTTTCTCTATGACATAAAAAAGGTGTCAATCTATGACATAAAAAAGATGTCATTCTCTAACATAAAAAAATGTTACTCTATAGCATAAAAAAGGAGTTACTCTATGACATAAAAAAGGTGTTACTCTATGACATAAAAAAGGTGTCACTCTATCACATAAAAAAAAAAGATGTCACTCTATGACATAAAAAAGGTGTTACTCTATAGCATAAATAAGGTGTTACTCTACAATATTAAAAAGGTATTACTCTATAGCATAAAAAAGGTGTTACTCTATAACATGAAAAAAGATGTTACTCTGTAACATAAAAAAGTGCTACTCTATGTCATAAAAAAGGTTTTACACTATGACATAAAAAAGGTATTACTCTATGACATAAAAAAGGTGTTATTCTATGACATAAAGAAGACGTCACTATATGACATAAAAAAGGTGTTACTGTATAACATTAAAAAGGTGTTACTCTATAGCATAAAAAAGCTGTTACTCTATAACATAAAAAAGTGTTACTGATTTGTCGATAATAAGGCGTTCAATGGCAATCGTATATTTAACACGGTTATTTTTCAACACTTTTCAAGAAATAATAGACTCTGGGGTCTCTATAGAATCTATGTCGGTTGATATAAACCCCCATATTATAGAAGTTTTTGTACACCAGTGACTATAACTTTTTTTTGTTGCCATAAACCCCAATTTTCAAATACACACACACACACACACACACACACACACACACACACACACACACACACACACACACACACACACACACACACACACACACACACACACACACACACATGCATATTATAAATAAAATATTGGGAAATAAATAAAGAAAAACTATTATTTTTATTCTGCGTTTATTTATTTATTTAACCTTTACACATCTGATTTGCTTATCCAACTATTATATGAATTGTCAAATCCTAAACATTTAACCATTGTCAACATTCTTAGCCAATATATCCATTTTTTTTTAATTTATGATACTAGCATTGCGAAGTTCACTAAGAATAAAATGGATTTCATCATATGTAGCTCTTATTCCCATGATTTGTTCAGCAATGAGTACTCGAAAGCGATCAACTAATATGTTAGGATCATCCCAGACGTCGAGTTCATAGGCAGTTGTAACATTTGTAACTTCTTCTTCGTCACTAGTCCACTTTTCACGTTGATATCTCGAACTAATAAAGTTAATGCCTTCAGAGGACTCCAGCGCTCCTTCATCACGAAAGGTTTTCGGTGAATATTCATTGGTTGAAGAATCTGATGCAACTTCACCAAAATGATCAGCTTCGTAATAATTATCGGTATCGTTGGAAGTTGGAAGATCTGAATCAATTCGAGTATCTGAATCAACAGTTATGAGCTTCCTTAGAGGATTGACTATTGGTTCAAACATCTTTTTCGCTGCTACTGAATTAGTTTGCTTAACCATTTTACGTTTCTCTTTTACATTTTCAACTTCGTTAACATTATCTTCTCGAGATAATGACGAGCCATTTTTTACAGAAGACTTTTCAAACATTGGAGCAATAAAATGATAAAATGTCTTACTCTTAAGTTTTCGAATCGACTCATTTACGCAATAGTGCTTTTCATGAGCGCTCGAAACTTCAAGAATCATACGATAATTATCCAAATCATCCGAATTGATAAGACTTTCATTTGGAAGTTTTTTGTATAGTGACTGCAGTAATCCTATAGACAAACGATAGTTCCGCTCGTTTACGTGAACAAAGTCACCTTCAAACTTTATTGAAGAATTTCCGATCATAAGTAAATTTCCACGCTTGTAAACGCCATAAATATTATCGAGATATCTCCTAGAATTTCCGTTTAATTTCGTTACAAATTTCTTGACTAGATTTGCAAATTTATTATGGCCAGGTGTCATATAAGATGGATTGATTTCAGAAGTTTCCATATCATCAGCTGTATTGAAAAACTCAGCACACTTTGTCAAACCTAATAAAGACAGTGATTTTTGTACTATGGCATCCTGAAATTTGTTAATAACATCCTGAGCGTTTGCCATGTTTATGCTTCAATAGTTAAGTATCAACTGAATAAATATACAGCCAACATCCTTTTTATACTTTTATGCCATAGAGCGACACTTTTAACACACACACACACACACACACACACACACACACACACACACACACACACACACACACACACACACACACACACACACACACACACACACACACACACACACACACACACACACACACACACACACACACACACACACACACACACAGACACACACACACACACACACACACACACACACACACACACACACACACACACACATTAGTCGTAGAATGACAACTTTCATATTCTAGAATGGCGCCTTTTTATACTTTTTTATCATAGTGACACCTTTTATGTCTCAATGTACCCATTTTGTATAATAGTGACCCGTTTTAATACTTTTATGCCATAGAGTAACATCTTTTTTATGCTATAGAATAACACCTTTTTTATGCTTAGAGTAACAACTTTTTTATGCTATAGAGTAACACCTTTTTTATGCTATAGAGTAACACTTTTTTATGCTATAGAGTAAAACCTCTTTATGTTATAGAGTAACACCTTTTTTATGCTATAGAGTAACCCCTTTTTTATGTCATAGAGTGACGTCTTTTTTATGTCATAGAGTAACACCTTTTTTATATCATAGATTAACACCATTTTTATGTCATAAAGTAGCACTTTTTTATGTTACAGAGTAACGTCTATGGTATAGAGTAACACCTTTTTTATGCTATAGAGTAATACCTTTTTAATATTGTAGAGTAACACCTTATTTATGCTATAGAGTAATACCTTTTTTTTATGTCATAGAGTGACATCTTTTTTATGTCATAGAGTGACACCTTTTTTATGTCATAGGGTAACACCTTTTTTATGTCATAGAGTAACACCTATTTTATGTCATAGAGTAACACTTTTTTATGTTATAGAGTAACAGCTTTTTTATGCTGTAGAATAACACCTTTTTAATGTTATAGAGTAACACCTTATTTATGCTATAGAGTAACACCTTTTTTTGTCATAGAGTGACATCTTTTTTATATCATAGAGTGACACCTTTTTTATGTCAAAGAGTAACACCTTTTTTATGCTATAGAGTAACACATTTTTTATGTCATAGAGTGACATCTTTTTTATGTCATAGAGTGACACCTTCTTTATTTCATAGAGTAACACCTTTTTTATGCTATAGAGTATATGCGCTGCCCATCACTACAGAGACTCAAGTTTGATGTGTTGGAGCAACTATGTCCACATCATAGGCATGCTTACAAGTCAAATTGTGCACATAAGAATATACTATTGCTCATAAAATGTTATCATGATAATAAGTCATCGCTGGAGCGATCCACCTTTAAGAAGAGATTGTATACAATATACGCTTAATGCTAATATAATATGAAAAACTTACACGAAACTTGTAAAAATTATGTTCAATAAACTTTATGAATATCCTATATTACGTGAAACTTATAAAAATTATGTTTAATAAACTTCATGAATATTCTACGTAACTCTATTACTTTCTTTTACCCATATCTCGCTAAGGGATAAAGATAAGAAGCGATTATAGGGACTGTCGCTAATCACATTCATACCTATAACAGTATTATTAATCTCGATTTTTCAATTTGTCAGCCACTTTTATAATTTAAGAATTATATAAAGATAAACTTACGTTGAAAGTTTGTAAGCTTTATTTTTATCTTGTAAGGTTTCATAATTTTTCTTTTTAGAATTTCAACCACTTCAGGATATTTTATTAATAATTTTTCTAATCGTCTCTGTTTATCTGTTATCCATAATCTATTGGAACTTTCAGGTTATGTCTCATCTTCAAGACACTTCTCTGGTTCTTCATCTTGTATAATTTTTGTATTGGATAAAGTTTTTCTATAATGCGTTCGGGGTCTCATACTATTATTTATATCTAAGTATATATATACTTTCTACGAAAGTATAAAATAAGGCAAGTATCAGTTTTTTTCTGTATAATCTATCTCCCACCTCCTCACACACTCTCTCTCTCCCTCCCACCCTCTCCCACCCCCCTTCCTCTCCCGCGACATGTGTCAAATTCTGTACCAAGAACTTTAATGAGAGCCTATAAATATTTTTTTAAAACAATGGCAGTAAAACAAATAGTATTGTTAATAAAACTTTCTACGAAAGTATAAAATAAGGCAAGTATCAGTTTTTTCTGTATAATCTATAAAATAATAATATTTATGATTTTGTAAAAGAAATCAAATAAATACTAGCGAAAAAGTCTTTTACTTCTTCGAGCCAATTATATGCTCAACAAATTGTATGTAAATACATTCACATTGTTCACTGCAAATTAAACAATCGAAAGTTGTGAAATCTATTATCGATAGTCAAGTAATGCCAACAACTCTCCGAAATATGACTATTCTCAGAAATGTATTAAAATTTCTTTATCCTTCTATACAAATTAAACACAAGAAAGTACTGAAATCAATTTATTGTAGTCAAGTATCCGTAAGTTAACTTGACGAACATAGGTATAATAGTAGACTAGTAGTTGGCTTCAGGGATTATTTATCAAATAAGACTGTAAAATCTTACACCCGTCGTACAAACATTATTTTTCTTCGTCATGAGCAGAATGTATCTCCATAAAACCTTTCTTTTGCAAACACATTGTGACTCTTTACGAAACAATGGTATATAGTTACCATCCCTTATATTTTTCCTTATTCTTTCTCAATTTAGAACTCTTTATAGTACAATATTACGCATCTTGGGAGGACAAGAGAAGAGAAGTCTAGAGCTACTCTAGCAGGGGTGGTCCTCCGTTCTCCAATACATACTTGGCGGGCCCGACGGTTTGCAGTTCAAAGTGTAGCTTTCTGTGATTATTTTTTTTGTTATAATTTGTTAATGGATCATTTTATCAAAAAACAAGATTATGCATCAGCTGCAAAAGTTGCATCTTCTATGACACTACAAGAAGAGCTTAAACATCCAATAAGTATTGCTTTAGAAATTTATTCTTGCGATAAATATTTGGAAAATCCAGATACGTGGAAAGCAGTAGATCCTGCAACATTGGTAGAAGAATCGAAAGAAGAAATGGAATGTAAATGATATTAAAGAAATTGTTTATATATTAAAAATTACAAAGATACATTATATCTTTAATTAAAAAAGATTTATTAAATATAATTCTTTTCGATGTATAAAAAAAATAAATAAATGATAAGTAAAATACATAACTTGTTCCACATTAATACCTTTTTGCTTTTTTAAACTTTCCCATTAGTTTTAATAATTTATTACATGAAGAAATGATTTTACAGAAAAGTTATTATGGTGGGAATAATAAAGCTTCTTTGTCGTATGAAAATTCAGAAGGATAATGGATATGTATATCTGAATATCAGTTAGTTCCATTATTTTTGCAAATGGCTTACTACGAGCCCATTCATAGACTACATACCCTTATTAACTGAAAACTTGGCTGTGCTATTGGTTCTAAGTTATGCCTCCTTTCTATTTCAACCAACCGTGTATAAACACGAATCATTTCTTTCTTTAACTAGAAAATTAAAATACTTTTATAAATAGAAAGTAAGTTTTAAAAAATTAACTGTAATAACAAATTTTTAATACAAACATCATTTAATCTGGGAATTTCTTCTTTTTTCTCTTTTTCATTACTCCTATGATGGTGTCCAATTAGTTAAAACGTTGTCAAGTACTAATTCAGTTAAAAGTATTTTGTAAGTTCCCATTTCAAGAGCAACTCGTCCGCTTAATGTCACTGTAAATTTCACATTATGATTATATGAGTACATTAAATGTATTAAGAAAATCATGACCACGACGGCCTGCACGTCTAGCCATTTGAATATACTCAGTAGGGTGCAGATTACGAAAAGAATTACCATCATACTTTTCTACTGTGTCAAACACAACTGTTTTTGCTGGCGTATTTACTCCCATAGCAAAAGTTTCTGTTGCAAATAACACCTTTAAACAAAATTTAACTTAATATAGCTATTAAATTATTTGTATTCTGAAAAATTTCTTTGTTAAATTTTGTTTTATTACCTTAACAATTGAAGGGTCGGATCCAATAACGACTTCCGCGCGCGGGCCGTGCCAGCTAGCCCCTGAATATGTGCAATCACCGCTGAGCGCGAAAAGAAATGTTTAAGACTCAATAATATTGTCAAATCATTTGCTAGGGCACAACTGTCAGCGAGGAAGTTGTTTATAATGGTTTGAAGTATATGTTTATCAAGTTACAATAATTTTCATGCTATATTTCCAGAAATACGGTAAATTATACTGCCGGCTTCGTATGCGCTGCGACTGCTGCATGACGCCGACTCCCTCGAGTATATACTTAATAACCTTATTTCCAACTGAAAATTTTGAGTCATGATTTTTTATCAAAATAACACTCTTTAATATTATAAATACTCATTTATTAATTATTATATTTAATATTTATAACTAACAATACTTATTAATTACAGTTTGAATAATAATACATTAAACGCAATAAAACCATTGAAATTTTTTCAAGTGGCCTTTTTCTTTTCATTTTTTTTAACTTATTTCTTTTCATTCTTACAATTTTTTTCTTATTTGTTATAGACTTTTTCTTTTCCTCTTTCACAGTCGATTCCTCTTCACTTTTTGTAATTATTTTCTTTTGATTTTGTGCAATGTTTTTGTTTTCCATTTTCAAGCCTTTAGTTTCAACCTTAACTGGTTTTGTTGTACGTATTGTGGTCGTCTTGAAAAGGTTTTCATAAAATATTTTTGCTTTTAAACTTAAGTAAGATTGTAATCGTTTCAAATCTTTGATTTTTTCATTAGAAATTCCCACTCCAGTGGCTGTTGTTGCATTTTTTAAATCATCAAATGTTACGGGTAACTTGATAAATAACTTTGATGGTACTCCTTCATACTGATAATGCACATTGATTTCGCCATTTGGGAAGTAATCGATTTTGACGACAGAACTTATTTTTATTTGTAAAATCTCTTTATTTTTCTTTAAGACTGTTTCAAAATCTTTTACCTCACACTGTAAAGCATCAATCTTTGTGAAAGGAGGATCTCTCGAATTTCTTATGAGTTCAATATATTCATCTGGAGTTTCAATAACTTCCCGCATTTTTTTTTCGTGCCCATATCTGCTAAAATTTCTATCGCATTCACAGTATGAATGTCCGCGAACTGGATAGAGATGTTCAATAAAAACATCATATTTCTGTGACAACATAGAAAGTATGAGAACCATCAAACAGTTTCTATTTTGGCTGCCAGCAGCATCTGAATACAAAAAAATTTTGTTGCAACATTTCTTTTGCAATTCAAGTCGCATAGCGTGATAAAGTAAATTGCAAACTGTATTAGCTCCTTCTTTCAATGTGCCCTCGATAAAGTGGAATATGTAACTGTCATCAGAATCCAAAATGTGGACCTTAAATATTTGAAGCCATAACAAACGGCAATAAAATTGGCAATTGACCATAAGCTTCGGCAAGGGAAAATTTTGTGCGAAATCAAATATGCAGTGCAAAACTCCATCTTTTTGTTGAATCATTTTCTCTTTCACTATTTTATATTTTCCTATTGCTTTCTGATGTACCTCGTAGATTTCTCCTCTTTTGCCAAGATTTTCATACTCGTAACATAAATTACAAACATCCGAACGTGGTAAAGAAAAAGAAAAATTTACTTTATGATTGAAATATTTAGAGTAAGCCGATTCTCCAATCGGAATTTCCGAATTCCCTATAACTGCAGCGTAATAATCTAAAAACAAGTTATACAAACGCATCAAAGTCAAACTTGAGTCATGAAAGTAATTTAATTTAGTATTTCCCCTGGAATAATGTGACTCTGAATGTGATAGGCTTTCGCAATGCAGTTAAATAAGCAGCTTGATGTCTTTAGTTAACTTTTTGACTTGATTTTTGTGATTCCCGCGTTCATCAGCCAAAGGGTTTTACTTAATAATTTTTTGTTGCACTGTTTTGATCCTGCCTTCAGTTATGTTAAGTACACTAATCAAAAACTGTTTACACATATTAACGCTTCCAGACTCAGTGGGAAAAACGTATTTCCAAAGTTGCGGACTTTTCCATGTGAGATATTCCATCACCGTAACAGGTGCGACTTTCTTCAGTATGGTACTCAAATAAACATTTCCACACTGACAGTCGCCAAAACACCAGAAGTTATCATATGCTTTTCTCTGTTGAGCTACTTCAATTTTTTTAAAACACTGTTGTTTGCAGCAAAATGTTATTTCCTTAAATATTTTTCCTTCAACGACTTTACCAGTGCACGATACGTATTCTTTTCCCTATAAAAATCAATTAAATAAGAAATTTGACTATGAACAGGTCGCTGTTAGTAATATTGAAAAATAATTAAACTCAAGTACAAAAAGTGTTAAGACGTTAATCTTGATTAACCTATCATGTACCCGAGAATTAAATTTAATTAATGATTACGTTATGATACTAACCTCATTTCGGGCTTTCTTGGCAACTTTGTGCGCCCACGCTTCTTCATTACGATTCCGTTTTCGTCCCTGCTTGAACTTTCCTTCTGACATGTTAAATTAATTCAATTTACCACAAGTTTTCACACAAAATATGTACTGTATTTTTATTCGAACTCTCAAGAATGCATTGGATAAATCAGCATCAGCAGCGTTCGTATAAACAACATAACGACATAACAAAACTTAACCTTTAGACTGCCGGGATTTGAACCTTCAAACAGCCCTTTATAAGTGGCCAAATTACTGTCTTGTATCACGTATCAACTATATACAAAGTTCGTGTCAGAGGTCGAGCCTATATATAGGCAGTCTAAAGGTTAAACATAACAAAATAAAAGAACGTAGAATAAATGACGAACGATTAGAGACGACTAAATACATTATTTTAATTTATCAGACACACTTAGATGTTTTGTAAATAAAAAATTTTTAATAACCGAAATTACCCAATAACCGAAAGTCGGATCGAATGGAAAAACATGAAGAAATTTTAGAATCGGAAACCAGACATAAAATTTTTCACGATTTAATATCTCTAATATGAGAACATCTTTTTACACGAAACTTTTTGTACAACATAGTATAACAATATAAAGCATCTTGGTATTTTATTTGAGTTAATATAAAAGTGTTGAAAATTGCAGGAAATATTTCAATTTCTCGGGCGCCCATTTCAAAGCATATGTAGTGCGGTCGTCCCTCAGGCTCTTTCTACATTGAACAGCTACTTGCCTTCGGAGCGCTCCCGCGCTCCTTGATTGTCTTACTCTATATTAAATTTTAAGTTTTTTTTTCTTTTTAAAATGATCAGTTTAAATTTTTTAATAGTTTTTTATTTTATAATAAATATCTTATAAAATTTCATATCATATTAAAAATAAGGCATACATCAGTTTCATAGTTGTAACAGTATCTTTTTATCTCGATTTTAAGATAAACATTAAACGTGTATTAGTTTTAAGTCTTCTTATTTATTTTTTGAGAACCAAACTTGTCCGTCACTTTATAATGTAAGAATCATATGTTATATTATTACATTGTATTAGTTTTCAAGTTTTTATTTTTTAAATAAACATTTAATGTAATAAAATTTGTTAATCTTAATATTCCTAAACTCCCTTCTTCAAATCCTTTCATTTACCTCCATCTTATTTTTTACAACTTTAAATTTGAGTAACAGTCTCTCTCTCTCTCTCTCTCTCTCTCTCTCTCTCTCTCTCTCTCTCTCTCTCTCTCTCTCTCTCTCTCTCTCTCTCTCTCTCTCTCTCTCTCTCTCTCTCTCTCTCTCTCTCTCTCTCTCTCTCTCTCTCTCTCTCTCTCTCTCTCTCTCTCTCTCTCTCTCTCTCTTCTCTTCTCTTCTCTCTCTCTCTCGCTCTCTCTCTCTCTCTTTCTCGGTAGCTTTTGAAAACAATGGGGACCATTGATATGGATATACCTTCAAAACTGCGTTGTGTGCATGTGAATTATTTATAAACATTAATAAACTCCTACCAGTCATACATTATGCAATACACATGCTGAGATTTTATACATATTAAACTGAAATAAATGGAAATTGTGTTTAGGTCTACTGCTCGCGCACGGCTAAGTCCATTGGTATTGTCAATTAAAATTTTTATTAATAATTTAAACATTTTTATTAATAATTTAAAAATATTTTGATCGGGCGGCGAGGCGCGATGAGATGGAGCACACGCAAAGGGTGGGCATCGAACAGACTAACGGCACTATACACGCACTCCAGATGTGAAAAAAGAACAACTCTTCGTCAAACGTGCACGCGCACGTACGTGCATGGATCAGCGTCGTAAAAATACTACCCTATTGACACATGAAACCAGGGTTGCGAGTACTTAATTCCCTGAGACACTAAATTCCTCAACAAGTCCAGAAACACGTCAGAATTTCGGACTTGATCGGAGTCAATTCCGAAAACACATCGGAATTTCGGACTGGATGGGAGTCAATTCCGGAAACGCGTCGGACTTTCGGACTTGATGGGAATCAATTCCGACGTGTTTTCGGAATTGACTCCCATCAAGTCCGAAAGTCCGACGTGTTTTCAGAATTGACTCCGATCAAGTGCGAAAACACGTTGCACTTCCGGAATTCAAGATGCAAGAAATCCAAATTCCGAATAATTTTTTTTTTCAGACTCTTTTCGAGCATTAATTTAATTAAATCTCAGGGTACCTAGGGGGTTTTTCGACCCGCTGAGAAAGTTTTTCAGGTCTACTTCGGTGTATGACTACACCTTCAGGCCCAGGAGATGGTTTCCACGCAATGTGATGGTACCTGGGTGGTTTTTCGACACGCTAAGAACGTTTTTGAGGACTTTTTCGGTGTACCACGACACCGTGATGCCCGGGAGATGATTTTCTCGCGAATTATAGCCTGTAGCGCGAAATTTATCGTACCTGGGGGATTTTCGACCTGCTGAGTAGGTTTTTGTGGACTATTTTGTGGTACAACGACACGCTGAGGCCCAGGAGATGATTTCCTCGCGAATTATAGCCTGTAGCGCGAATTTGATCGTTCCTGGGGGGTTTTCTAGCCGCTGAGCACGTTTTTGAGGACTATTTCGGTATACGATGACACACTGATGCCCAGGACACGACTTCCTCGCGAATTATAGCCTGTAGCGCGAAATTAATCGTACCTGGAGGTTTTTCGACCCGCTGAGCACGTTTTTGAGGACTATTTGGTGTACGACTGCGCCCTCTTACCCAGGAGACGATTTCCTCGTAAATCATAGCGTTTAGCACAAATTTGAGTGTATCTGGGGGGGTTTTGGAGCTGCTGAGCACGTTTTTGAAGACTATTTCGGCGTACGACGACACATTGATACCCAGGAAATCATATTCCCGCGAATTATAGCCTGTAGTGCGAATGTTATCGTACCTGGGCGTTTTTTGACCCGACGAGCACGTTTTTGAGGATTATTTTGGGGTACGACGACACGCTGAGACTCAGGAGATAACTTCCACGCGAATTATAGCTTGCAGTGCGAATTATATCGTATCTGGAGTTTTTTCAATCCGCTGAGCACGTTTTTGAAGTCTCTTTTGATGTATGACTACACACTCAGGCCCAGAAGATGATTTTCTCGCAATACAATGGCGGGAAACCTGGGGAGTTTTTCGTCTCGCTAAGAACGTTGTTGTACTATTGGTGTACGACTGCGCCCTCTTACCCAGGAGACGATTTCCTCGCACACCATAGCGTCTAGCACAAATTTGAGTGCACCTAGGAGGGTTTTGGATCTGCTGAGCACGTTTTTGAAGTCTATTTCGAGCAACGACGATACCGTAATGCCCAGAAGAGGATTTCCTTACGACTTATAGCCTCTCTGGTAGCACAGTCTGACGCACTTTGCGCAGAGCATACACGGTATGCTTCGTCATTTTGCTGTATATCTGACAGGTTAGCGATTGCATTAGTAATCAACCAGTAGAATTGCAGCAGACTTATATCCTCTTAATTGCATTTTAGGAGTGAACATTTTGCACTTGACTGTACAGCAGAACTACAGCACACTTGCATTAGATAATTACGTTAAGTACTTAGAAGCAGAATTATCGCAGACTTACACCATCTTCGCTCTACAGGCTATAATTCGCGAGGAAATCATCTCCTGGGCCTCAGCGTATCGTAGTACCCCAAAATAGTGCTCAAAAACGTGCTCAGCGGATCGAAAGACCCCCAGGTATGATCAATTTCGCGCTACAGGCTATAATTCGCGAGGAAATCATCTCCTGGGCGTCACCGTGTCACCGTACGCCGAAATAGTCCTCAAAAAAGTGCTCAGTTGGTCCAAAAACCCTCCAGGTGCACTCAAATGTGTGCTACACGCTATGATTTGCAAGGATATCATCTCCTGAATACGAGGCCGCCGTCGTACACAGAAATAGTTCTCAAAAACGTGCTCGTCGGTTCGAAAAACCCCCAGGTACAATAAAATTCGCACTACAGGCTATAATTCGCGAGGATATCATCTCCTGGGCATCAGCGTGTCGTCGTACACCGAAATAGTCCTCAAAAACGTTCTCAGCGGTTCGAAAAATACCCAGGTATACTTATGTTTGTGCTACACCATATGATTTGCGAGGAAATCGTCTCCTGGGTACGAGGGCGCAGTTGTACACCGAAATAGTCCTCAAAAACGTTCTTAGCGGGTCGAAAAACCCCCCAGGTACCATCACATTGCGTGGAAATCATCTCCTGGGCCTGAGGGTGTAGTCATACACTGAAGTAGACCTCAAAAACTTGTTCAGCGGGTCGAAAACCCCCCTTGGTACCCTGAGATTTAATTAAATTAATGCTCGAAAAGAGACTGAAAAAAAAATTATTCGGAATTTGGACTTCTTGCATCCTGAAGTCTGGAAGAAGCAACGTGTTTTCGGACTTGATCGGAGTCAATTCCGAAAACACGTCGGAATTTCGGATTTGATGGGAGTCAATTCCGAAAACACGTCGGAATTTCGGACTTGAAAGCAGTCGTCACAGCAAGGCCCTTCCAGCAGCAGTAATGGAAGCTATTAAACCTGTGTTTTCCCAGATGACGTCTGTTACTCTTTTGAACGGGAAAACACAAAACTTTAATGAATGCTTCAATAGCATTCTATGGAAAATGTGTCCAAAAGCCATCTTCGTTGGTTTTGACACATTGAATGTTGGAGTGAAGACTGCGACAATTCTTTTTAACGATGGAATGTGTGGCATCTTGAGGCTGATGCAAAGGCTCAATATTTTTCCAGGCCTTCGTGCTATTTCTGCTACGAAAAAGAAAGATCAAATGAGAATAGATAAAGCAGAAAATCAAAAGAAAGAAGACATCAAAAAGAAGAGAGTTATTTATAGGAGATTGAGAATCGACTTACATGAAGATCAAATAGAAGAAGAAGGAGAACACTATGAAGCAGGAGCATTCTAATTTTAATTATCCCACTTCACATTTTATCAAGTAAGTTTTAATTAATGTTATTCTTTTTTTTAGATGCAACATCGCTGCTAACCTTAACGCGCGTGAGAGGAAAACACGTGCGATTGTAAACACGCCGCTGACTGACAGATCGACCGTTTTCGATGTATTTTATTTTTATGATTTGTTTTATAATTTATTAAAATTATATTATAATATAACAAAAAATTAAATTTTAAATTGTAAAATTTGAAAATTTAATTTTTTTTTTTTGAGCAGGAAACCGGTCGTGAATTGGACACGGTGTGCCTACATTCGCCTGACGAGACCCAAGAAGGTCGAAACCGGCAGCTCACGTTATCGTGACTTTTTTTTCATTTTCGCTTGTATCTTTGAAAATTGTTCAAAAACACTACTCAGACTTTTTTTTATGTATTTAGAATAGCATATAGAATTAAAAAATCGAATAAAAGAAATCAATTTTTTCAAGATTTTTAGGTGTAAGACCACCTTAAGAGTAGTTCTTAATTCTTAATTTCTGAAACGAAAGAATAGATTATTGAGAAAACTACATTAATTATATATAAAGAAAATATATTGAAAACGATATATTTTATTCTATTTTTTCCACATCACCTTGGAGGTAAATAGAAAGATGCGTTTTATTTTTAAGTGGTGTCTCCAGTAGGCCTAATCCACTGTCTTTATCACTATAAAATTTTAGAAAACATGAAAATTGTTACAATAAAAGTATATTTTTTTATAATATAATATATATTTTGCAAAATTAAATTTAATAATTAAATGATTTGAAAATTACCTGATAATAATTTAAATTCTTCGAAATGTTTGTTTTCAATTGTATTTTTTAATTTTTATGAATTTTTTTTTTATATTTAATATTTTTTGATTGACTATTTAAAATTTTACAAACGTTATTTATATATTCCATTGTCCTAAATGAAAGAAAAAATATTATTGTTTTAATTAACTAAAAATTAATTAAAAAAATTAATTAATTAATAATTATATAAAAATATACATAAAAAACAAAATTTCAATTATTATAAAGAAAGATTTTTAAATCTTTCTAAAATTTTTTCAACTTTAACTTTTTCAATTTTGAATTTTGTATTTTTATTGTTCTGTTGTTTTCTTGTTTGTTTTGACTGATGATTTAGTTTCCTTAATTTATCTTTTTCAATAATTTGATCTGATTCTAAATTAATATGTATTCCATATTTTAATTTCCATATTTTGTTCATATTTTAAATAGTCTAAAACTAATAATTTATTATGTATTTATTATTATTATTGAATAATGAAAAAATTATTGTTGTCATTTATAATTTACTTTCGTTATATGTAGCCGCCCTGTTCTAAAATGAAAAATGTTTGTAAATTAAATACTTTCAATTTAATGATTTTTGTTTGTCTAGCGACTGAAAGTATTACTTTAACCTGATCGCAAATTTTGTATTTTCTGTTAAGTAAAAAAATATATATATACACATTATGGGTGAAAATAAAGAATGTCTCAGACTTGAATTATTTCTTTAGTTAAAGGTAAAGACATTTTTTATTTTTATTCCCTAATAGTAATATATTTTTTTATAATGGTTATATTGTTTTTAATTAATTTTATGTAATTAAAAAAAAAAATCAATTATCAAAAATTTCTTTCCAAACGATATTTATAATTTCTTCTTTATTTTCTGAATTATTTTCAATAAAAATTTTATCTGGGTTTCTACATCTTGATAATGCTACATATAATTGACCATGAGAAAATAAAGGTCTTCTAATATATATTCCAACACTATCGAAACTTTGACCTTGTGATTTATTAATAGTCATAGTAAACGCCAATATTAAAGGAAATTGTTTTCATATAAAATAAACGGTAATGATGAAGAATTTCCAGTGTTTAATGTAATCCGAGGGATAAAAACTATATTTCCAGATTTGTCACCTATTATTATTTCTGCTTCTATGTTGTATTTAAATAATTTAGTAATTTTTAACCGTGTTCCATTACATAATCCATCGTTAATAGTTAAATTTCTTATTAACAATACAATAGTATTTATTTTAAGTTTTAATTTATGTGGTGGTAGTCCTTCACGTATATTGTTTAAAGTTTCAATTGGGTAATTAATATGGATGTTATCATCAGATAAATCTACATCTTTATGTGTAGCATAATCTAAACTGTAATACGTATTTTCTTCAGTATTTAAAATTTTTAAAATTTTATTATTTAAAATATTTGCATCTTCATTATGTGATATTAATATAACACTATTTATTGATATACTACAATTTATATTTTCATATATTTTAAAAACATCGTTTGTTCAGGTTCAAACTATCAGGTACAACAAATGAATTAAATTTACCTTCTCCAATATCTAATAAAAATGAAGCAAACATAATATCTTTTGAACGGATCTTTTTTTTTCAAATACATTATATTAAATAATGACCAAAGATTTGAATATTTTATTGTTTCTTGAATTATTGTGTGCTTCTACAACCATTTTTAACAACTGGGAGAATTTGTCTAAAATCACCTCCTAAAATTAATAATTTTCCTCCAAATGGTAGATTATTATTACAAACATCTTGTAAAGTTTTATTAAAAATTTCTAAAGCTTTACGTGGAATCATTGACGCTTCATCCCAAATAATCGCAAAAACTTCACGAAATTTTTTTTTATCTGATTCAAATTTTAAAAATGCACTTTCAATATTGTTTAAATCTAAAGGTAATCTAAAAGTTTTATGACTGGTCATACCTTTTGATAATAATATAGATGCTATACCAGTCCAAGCCATTGATATAATTTTTTGTTCCATTGACAAAAAATAATAAATTAAAGTTTTATATAAAAACGTTTTACCGGAACCTCCAGGACCATCAATAAAGTTAATTTTATGTTCATTATTTAAACATTTGTTTACAGAATAAAATATTTTCTTTACTATTTTCATTATTTGTATCGAAAATTTCGTTAGGTTCAGGTAACCCAAAATCTTTATAAGACATTTCTTCAACTTTTAAAATTTCGTTTATATGACGAAGAGCCCGGTTATTTTTATTATTGTCAAAATCTTCTGTAAAATATTTATTAAATTTTCTCCAAATAGTATTACCATTAATGTTATCTGTTATTAAGAACCAAGTAAAAAATTTACGCAATTGAACAGGTAACATTATATTACAAGCTTCTTCAAAAATTTTATCAATCTGTAAATCATCTTCAATTAGACCCATTTGTATTGCTGTTTCTTTGTAAGTATTGTTTTATTTTCAAATGTACGTAATTCTTCAAATGATGTTGCGCCTTTAACAGGATTTAAAATTAATTTTAAATGAAATCTTTCAATATCTCTTGGAGATACTACATTTAAATCCTATAGCAAAATGTTTCAGTTTTCGTTGACGTTTTATCCAAGATTTATTCTTAAAAATATAATATTTTGGTATATTAACGTATTTAATATTTTTTGCATTTTCATCTTTTTTATTTAATTCAAACCACGAAGTTAATGTAGTTTTCCAGTTATCTAAAGCTTTTTCTTCTTTATTTTCTTCGAAAATTATATTTTGTTTATTTTCAGTATGAATTGCTAAACGTATTACGGTATGACTTCTACCACATAAAGGAAATTCTTGTAATCTTCATGCTGCTTCCATTGGACTCAAATACCTACCGTCTATTAATTGAGTAATTTCATCATGTACATCTGTTTCATTATCTGTATTTATTTTTTTTAATTTACAAAGTACTTTGTCACAACCTTTATGAATATAATTAAAAATATACTTTATACTTTGAATCGAAGCACAATACTCAACATTTATGTGACATTTATATTTTTTTAATAAAAAATTATTATATGGTATAACCATAGAATTGTCTACGGGAACTGGTTTTTGGTTATTTCTAATTTTGTATGTTAAGTTTTCTGAAACGTTATTTTTTCTCCTATATTCTGGATAACCATTTTTTTGAAATTTTGTAAAATCAGTGAATGGTTTTGGAAATTTTTTTTTACATATTAGTTTATTTTTGACAAAACATGGTGAATTATTAGTATGAGGGCCATGAAGCATATGTTTAAAACTAATTTATGTAGTTCTTCGTCATCATTTATAGATGAAATTTCTGCAGATATATATTTATCAATTTTTTCAGGAGATAGTAATTTATTGTTAGGGTGTAATGTTACAAGAATATGTGCATGAGGAAGGCCTCGTTTTTGAAATTCTATGGTATAAATATATGATATAACATTACCAAATATTTTATGTTTATTTATATCATCAATTAATAACATTAATTTTACATAAAATAACCGAACAATAATATTGGGAATGTCATTTGGAGTAGTGTTTAGTGGAAATTTTATTAAAATTTCGTTCAATTCTTTCCATTTAGGATTACATGTAACTGTTATAAATAAATCAGGTCTTCCTGTGTTTCTCATTATAGCCATAGCATCCTGATAGTGTTGCTGCATATACATTAGACTACCTATACACGTAGATGGTAATATAAGAAGATTTCCGAGTTATCTATAGATTTATATCCTTCTAAAAGATTATCCAAAGGAGTTATAGATGTATCCACAACTTTGATATTATTAGAATTTTGCTTTATGTATATCTTTAAAATCAGTTATAGATATTTTCAATCTATTATTTACATATGCTTTACGTATATATCCAAGGACCATCTTATTGTGTCCGAGATCGTCAACTTCTTCGTAAGCTTCACATATCTGTGGCTGTATCCTTTTCATGCCTTTCAAAATTTTATAGTAACATAGACAGTGGATTAGGCCTACTGGGGATACCACTTAAAAATAAAACGCATCTTTCTATTTACCTCCAAGGTGATGTGGAAAAAATAGAATAAAATATATCGTTTTCAATATATTTTCTTTATATATAATTAATGTAGTTTTCTCAATAATCTATTCTTTCGTTTCAGAAATTAAGAATTAAGAACTACTCTTAAGCGTTACATCTATATATACTATCATCAATAAAAAATATGAAAAATACCCTATTAAAAAAACATATGAAAAATATAAATTCTTAATTTTATATAATATTCATGAAAAAAGTGAACTTTTAAGTGAACATTTAAATGAGGGGGTCTGAGGGGGGTAACGAGGGGGGTCTGAGGGGGGTGCGAGGGAGGCTGATGGGGGCGAGGGGGCGAGGAGGGGCTCTGTCATACTCAAAATAACGTAAAAAAAACACAATTTTACGTTATTTTGAGGGGGGTCTGAAGGGGTCTGAGGGGCGACGGGTGGGGGGCGAGGATCTGCGTGACACAAATAACGCTTACGACTATATAATATAGAGATATGTATATATATTAGTCGTATTCTCTTTATTATGTAATAATGTTTTATGTCGAAAACAATAATTAAGGAAAAGTAAAAAGGTTCACCATATCAGACATTAACAGAAGATTAATATAGGAGTGTTGCTGCTATAAAGATTTCTTTTAAGAATTTGGCTATGGCGATACTGGCTTCATAACATGCATTAAAGATTTTAACTTTCTCAATACGCTCTACAATTACTTCAGTATACCTATAATTATGTGTAAAAAAGTTCATTAAAAGTATGTTGCACTACAGGAAGATTATGTTTGACCACGCAACAATGCTTAACTCACTGATGTAGCTATGGCTGTTGCTGCTACGTGTGCTCACATAGCTTACAAGTCTAAAGGACCGTAAACTGAGGTATCAGAATATTTTTTTCAAATATAAAAGATTTTAAGCTAGAAAAAATACTTTTTTATATTCCAGGGCAGAGAAGGAGTTACAGAAGAAATAAAGAAGTATTTTAGTGATTTTGTCTTTAAAGCTGTTTTCTACGTAATGTAAGATTTTGGGCTCTGCCGTCGACTCCAGATCCAGGAGCTGCATATATTTTGATGGAACAGGTCCTAAAATCTTGGTATTTTATATGACTATTGACTGAAGAGTTGTATGTATCCAAATCATTTGAGTAAATATTTTTTTGCAGTCAAAAACTGCTCAAAAATCATAATTTTACTTAAATTTGAGATTTTTTAGCAATTTTTGACCGTAAAAAAATATTTACTTAAATAATTTGGATACATACAACTCTTCAGTCAATAGTCATATAAAATACCAAGATTTTAGGACCTGTCCCATTAAAATATATGGAGTTCCTGGATCTGGAGTCGACGACAGAGCCAAAATTTAGAAATGGCCATATCTTCGGTTAAAATTAATAAAAAAATTTTTTTTGGGTCTCATTTCATCATAAATTAACTATATTTTAAAAATATTACTTCTACATATTTCGAATTAGTAAAATTAATTTTTTTAGATTATTTTATGAAGAAAATTTTAAAAGTGTCTGACCCTCTTAATGAGATAACACACAAAAAAAATTTTCACGCTTAACGCTTATATATGGTCAATGATATAACAGTCGATATAAAGGTTTTTATCTTTGTGCATGCATAAGTAATAGACTTTTACATGCGCCTACTTGTATGAGTTGTACTTATATATTTGTCCACCAGATCGTTTAACTTAACATTTACAAAAAAAAGTTCGGTTTCTGCTATATATCACACCTCTAGTCTTTTTTAAAACTATCATCTTTTTGAAAATTATTACATATTTGCATATTTGCACCTGACCAATTCAACTACGATGTCTCAATGTTACTCAACGGAGATAATCAAATGTGCAAATTTTTTACGTAAGCACAAAAAAATCTGTTACAAGTCTAGATCAGTACATTTCAAACAACTTGAGGATCTTGCTCATCCATTGAAGGACCTCTATCCTGATTTACCTTCACATCATTTAGTTCTTCAAATAGACTTCGCTGAAAACTGGGTTGTGATTCATAATAAAGCTATTCAAGAAAACCATTGGGTTAATGATCAAATTTCTATTTTCACAGCAGTGTCTTATCAAGAGAATTCGACACAAAGTTTCGCAATCATAAGTGATGACCGAAAACATGATTCAGCGTATGCTTTGCTAGCTGTAGAAAAAATTATAACCTACTTGAAAGAAAATTATTGTGATTCAATAAAAAAATTACCATTGTATCAGACGGCGCCGCTAGCCACTTTCAAAATCGCTTTCAATTATATGAATTAAAACGAGCACAATGTGATATAAAACTGTTGCTCTCTGCTACTGGGCACGGCAAAGGAGCTGTAGATGGTGTGGGTGGACGTATAAAGCATTATGCTACTTCGCATAATCTTCGAGAGCCACATGAAAAATCCATTCAAAATGCTAATGATTTTGTAGAGCACGTTCAAAAATATACAGATGTAATTAAAATAATACATTTACAAGACGTTGACGTAGAAGAATTTAGAAAAGTAAAAAATGTTGATTGGCTTGCTACTCCTAAGTATCCTGGAATTCAAAAAACTCATTTATGGATTAAAGAAACATGTAATCATAAAGTACATTGTTTGATAGCAAAGACCGCTGATCGTCCACTTACTCAAGTAAGAACAATGAAACAGAAAAACAAAGGTAGTTATAAAAATAAAAAATCGAAGAGACAAAAGTAAAAAATAAAATACATCGAGAGTATAAATACATACAAGGAGGTGCGCGTATACGTTCTTGGATTTTGTACATACTGTATGCTTATGCGTACCTGTGCATTACTTACGCATAAAGATGAAAACCTTTATATTGACTGTTATATCATTGACTAATTTGTTTGTGTGTTATCTCATTAGTGATCGCTATTCCAGCGTAAATGCCGTGAATCTCACAAATACGTCTAGATAGCTATTTACGTCATCTATTACGACAAAAAAAATTGAGTAAAAGAAAAATGAGGTTTTCGAGAAAAATGCATTTTTCTAAAAAGTGCATTTTTCAGTAAAAAGTGCATAACTCATGCATTTTTTATTTTTTTTGAAAATAACGTAAAGGACGTGAAAGAGTGCTCAAAACTGAGTGAAATTATGTGTTACACGCTTAAAAGCTCAAAAAACTGGTGAAACAGTAGCAATTCGAAAATTACATTGAAAATTTTTGTTTCTAAGTAAGGATTTTCTCGGAATTTTTCGGCATCGCTGAACGTATGAAATTTTGATGCAACAAAAAATTAAAAAAAAAAGTGTTAAATAATTTTGGAAGAAAAACAAATATTTTAATTTCAAAATGATCGGTGACATAGGCATACGCGGACCACCGAATTTGAGATTCGGCCAGCATTAAAATACCGTTGATAATGAATACATTTTTCATTCATTTTTCCCAATTTTTTAAACAATAAAAAATTAATATTGATTATTGAATTCATTTTCAATTCATTATGAAAGTCATAATTCATTTATTATTTTGAATCCATTATAAGATTATAACAGTAGATTAAACACTGTTCATAAAGAAATCATTTTGCATTCATTTTTCTCAAAATTTATTTTTGCCTATCAAAAAGAAATGTTACTATTGTATTCATTTTGAACAAAATATGTTTTCATTATCTATTTTTTATAAATTCTTTATGTACTCAAAATGAATTCATTATGGAATTTCAAAACGTAAAAATAATTCATAAAGAGTTCATTTCAGCTGACGTATGCTGTTCAAATAAAGAATACCTTATGCATGCAATCTAATTACTTTTCTATATTCTTTAAGAATTCGAAAAAAATTTCGTGAACAAAAAATGAATTCATTTTGAATAGGTTTTGCCGTCTGGGGGTTTCACATCTTCCCGTTATCAGTTTTTAAAGAAGGGATTGATTTTTTATATTTCTTTATTGTCATTTTTATAATTGATGAATCTGATTATAAAGAATATTACTATTTTTATATTAAAATTTTAATAACTTATATGATGCGCATAATCCATAATCCATGTCACTAAAGAATAAAGTGACAATTTTGACCAAGCTTGTCAAATAAGTATATCAGTAAATAAGTCTGTTACACAATCTTTGCGGGAGGGTCTATGCACTTGAACGACGGCGTATTAAATGAAGAGGCGGTAGCGCGAGTGCGGAGTGAGGCAGGAGAGCGGCGCGCACGTTGGGCAGTTACATTAAGAACAGGGGGAGTACAAGCCTAAAAGTGGGGGAAAAGCAAAGGAGCGAGGGAACTACCGGCCCTCACGGCTTACGACGAGAAGTGAGGGGCCCGAGCTAGTCCAGTTCGGGACAGCACGCCTCCTGTTCCACGCTTCAGCGAGGTGTGCATGTCTGTAAGCCAGGCGAGGATCTGGCCGGTGCAGGTTGGCGATATTCTCAACGTATGTTTCGCGACCTGTGACTGCTTACTTAAGCGGATCGGTGACACGTGTTTTAGCAGCCCCGCGTGTGACCGTGACGATCTTACCCCGCACAATCAAGCTTCATCAGATTGAGCTTTTACTTTTGAAATATCAATTACTTTCAATTAATTTTTATTTTCTTCTACAGTTTCTACCTTGTCATTTTATTAGTTTCTTCGTTGTCTTTACTATTTTCTTTACTGTTCTGTGTATAAAAAAGTGTCGGGGTGTTGAGTGTTTAATCTTGAAAAGTGTTCCAGTATCAGATATTTTCAAACGACAAAAGAAGTTCTAGGCAAATTTACTCTATTTCTTCCAGTCACCCGTTAGGTAAGCAATTGTGGTAATGAATTTCGTAACTTGAGTGACGTATAACTGACAAAATATTCTCCTTGAATGCTGCAGAATTTACTGTTTCACATTAATTTTTTCACTAGTGCCAGTATTCATTACAGATATCATTTCTACTTGTTTAGTTTCTTAATTAATATAAATATCTATTTTTATTTAGATTGTTATTTAGACTATTTATATTTAATTTGTAGCTACTTAGTAGGCATTGCAAGATAAATACAATATTCTCAGTAAATTTTAATTTTTAAAATAGTTCCGTAGAATGCAGTGATCTTCGTTAGGTTTGAATCTTTCAAATCTTTTAAATAGGTATCCACTTTTAATTAATCTATATAATAGATTGACATTTAGTAAATTTAAAAATTTATATGCATTTTCTTTAATAAATTCCTTTAAAAATACTTATTAGAAATTTAACTTTCCTTTTTATTCTTTCATTATACTATCCAAGGCAAAGTTTTGAATATATATTTTTATTTCATTAACGAATAAAAGCAAAGCTAAATTTCTAATAATAATGTAACAATAAAATCTTTTAAAATTATTTATTGGCTATTTCCAATTTGATTTCGCTATTTTTATAAAATACACTTTTATAGAATCAAGGGAGAGGCTTATAACTGACAAATTCTTACTATTGAAAAAGTTATTTTTAAGAGTATTTATAATACGTGTATGACAATGAATCTAGGCTTAGTGTAGGCAGTTTGCACAGCGTGACGCGGATCCGAGGCATCGTCTTTTAAATTTTGTGACTTTCAAAACGTCCAGTTCTTCAACTTCAAATTTTGAATTTGACGTTTAAGAGTTTACAACCAAAAAGATTTATGTTGAAAAAACATACATTTTTTTAGAAAAGTAGCTTGGAACTTTTGACTCAAGTTTTTAACAATAAAAAGTATTTTTGGGGAAAAATAACTGCTCCAAATATTTTTGAAGATATAAGTTAAATAAAAAAAAATGTCATTTTTGGCAAAATAACAAATAGACTATAGATAATTCTATTTAGAAAAAAAAGAAAATGTAAGTGATTGAAAGCTCTCTCAGATATATTTCATGAAATTCATAAATATTAGCTTTATTGTATTAAAAAATAAGAAAAAGCTAACATTCGAAAATCACCTTTTGGCTAGAGAACAAAAGAAAATCAATTAATTTTTAAAAAGTTTTATCCAAAGTAGTATCCAAATTTTTGTTCGCCGTTCCAAAGCTTCCTTTCGAGGAAGCTAAATAATTAGCTATAGTGTTATTCGCACGACAAATGTAAAGTACATTGATCGAGAGTATGAGGTTCAAAATACCTCGCTGTCATGTTTTATTTTTGTTTTTATATTTCGGAGCTTTGTGCAAGTTCGCTGATTTAAAATAATATAGAAATGATAAAGACTAAAAATAACAAATTGATTTATGCAAAATGTAGACGGGGAGAAATTCGTGAGTAAAAATTACCAAGATCTCTTGGTAGCGCACGGACAGACTGATAAAAGCAGTGATATTCCCTGCTAGAAATGTTAACCAGAAGCTAGCTATTTTTCAGTTAACCACTAAAAAAAATGGAGATTTAGTAATTTTTACTAAAAAAAACTAAAATTTTTCTAGGTGATAGATAAATTTTACTAACTATAGAGAGATTTTACTAAATATAGAGAGACTGATACAAGAGACCTGTGCGACATTAAAATGAAACTAATACATATCGCTTTGCGAGTTTAGAATTGAACAATGCAATTAGTAATAGTACATTATGTAACAAGGGAGTAAAGTCACAGATTATTCCCGCGGGTGAGTTCACTGACTCGAACGAACGAAGGGAAGCGAGTGCATTGATCACGCAAGGGAATAATTGACTTTACTCCCGTGTTACATATAGTATATTATGCACCAAGGGTTATTTCCTTGGTAAAAGTACTATTTTAACACACCCCATCATAAAGTTCGTACTTTATTCCCGCCGAAGTGGGAAAAAAGAGCTACGTTCATTCCCTACCCCCACTCTAGTCCCCAGCGCCACGCACATGTGCCCTCGCCTTCGGCTCGGGCATAAACAGTGCGTTGCGCTGGAAACGAGAGTGAGGTTAGGGAATCAATATGCATCATTTTTTCCCTTTTCAGCGGGAAACGAGTACGAACTTTATGATAGTTGTGTTAAAAAGTCGTATATTGCACTCGTGAATACAGTGGGTTGTGCGAACCTGCGCGTTTGTCGCCCTCGCTTCGCTCAGGCGACAACTCTCGCGCAGGGAGCACACAGCCCACTTTATTCCCTTCGTGCATAATATACTATTATTCCCAACTCCACTGTACTCACTTTGTTGATATGGAAAGTGGGACTCCACGAGACAAGATTTTCAAATACGCCATGGCGCTGGCGAAGCGCGAGAGTTAAAGTTTGTTGGCAATTTCATGCGGTCCAATTTGTTGAAGCCTTTTAAAAATATTGAATATTTTTACAATAAATCATTTATTTTGTATTTATGTGTAATAATTGTGTTAAAATTATAGTTTTAACTAAATTCACCGTAATCGTTTACTAAGAAAGTAACATCGTCTACTTTTTTTAAATTAGACGATGTAACCTGCATTTACGGGACATAAAGTAAAAGAGGGAATCAAGCGCAACTTTTGCCCCGCATTTCAGTCTAGAAAGTGTCCATTATAGTGGAAATGGGAATAAATTTATTATAATATGGAAATACTCAGATAATTAAGTTTTATTATTGATATTCGATGTATATTGAATTTAATACCGAACACTGAAAAAAAAATTTCGTAAATTCAACTAAATAAATTTATTTGAATTCCATTCAGTCATTTTAAATAAATATGTTCTTGAAATAAATACTAAATATTCAAGTTTAATAAATATTTATTAGAAAATCTCGATCATTTATTAAAAATAAAATTTATTAAAAATAACTAAAGCTTTAATAAAATTAAATTTATCATTTCCTAAAATTACATAAACGAGTTTTTTAAATATAATAAACCAATTTATTTAAAAGAAATAAATGTATTCTAATGAATAATTACTTCATAACTAATTTATTATAACATACCGAATACGTATTTCTAAATGATTGATCATTTACTTGTATACGGATGATTAAAATTGATAAATATTTATTAAATTTTACAGAATATTTAATTAAAAAGTAGAAAATTTATTACGTTCAAATAAACAATTTTTGAAAACAATATTTTTATTAACTATATCTGATAAAATTAATTTCTATATATAATTAAATATTTATTTCATTGAATCAAAAAATTATTTTAAATTACATAAATGCACTGACATAATAAATATTTATTAAAAATAATCGTAAACAGCTCACTTTTTAGATAATTATTCATTTAATAATAATAATTATGATTTTAATAGTAATAAATATTTTTGCACATTCGTGCTAATACCAATTTACAGTGATAAAATATTTTATTACTTTTAATACATGTATTTTTAGAAACGAACAATTATTTATTAGTACTCAGAAACATAATTTTGTTGAATTAGAAAAATCTGGATTTAAAAGTAAATTCGCAATCATTACATATATATTTTGTTAATTTAAATAAATATTTAAATAGTACTATTTCAAGACATACTTTTGCTTCCTCATAGAGGAAGCTTTGTGATAGTAAAAAAAAAGTTTATGAGATAATGTGTTAGAAATGTTATTTAGCAAATTTGGAATCGAAATACACTATTTTTAGAAAATGTCCGTATGGATGTGTGTGTATGTGTGTGTGTGTGTGTGTGTGTGTGTGTATGTGTGTGTGTGTGTGTGTGTGTGTGTGTGTGTGTGTGTGTGTGTGTGTGTGTGTGTGTGTGTGTGTGTGTGTGTGTGTGTGTGTGTGTGTGTGTGTCCGTATACGCTGATATCTCATGATCTACTCGACCGATTTTAACGGGAGAGTGATCACTTTTTTAGATTTTGCTTCCACAATTGGGGTCAATATTCTATTTTCTTACACTTTCGTACATCTTTTTACATTTTATTATATATTTGTACTTTTAATTACATCTTTTTACGTTTATATACAAATTTTGATACACATTTTACATCGTATCACATATTTGTACACTTTTTTCAAATAGTTCATAATTATACTTTTATAATAATTTATAATTGTACTTTTATTTAAATAAAGCTATAAATAAAATATTTTCAAAGATGCAAAGAAAAAATACTAAAACGTAATAAAATGTAAATTATTATGTATTAGAAATATAATTAATATATGTTACAAAATGTAAGTTACTGTATAAAAGTTTAAATTTTTACAAATTCTTACAGATTTTTCTAACAAATTAATTCTTACAGATTTTTCTAACAAATACTTCCTTATAATTTCATAAAAATAAGCTACACAAGGAAATATTTAGAAAACGTAAGGAATTGAAAGAAAATGTAAGAAACTTTAACAACTTGTTAAATATGCCCGAAATCCTGTATCGTATGATTTCTTACATTTTTCGACAATTTATTCCATTTTACAAGTATTTTCTTATTTTCTTTCATATTTTATAATTTCAGCTAGGAGAGATTTTCATGCTTGTTGAAAGTATGATAGGTTTTAATAAGAAAAGTTTATTTATGATTTATTAATATAAATTAATATGAACAAAATTTTTAATATAATGATAATTATAGCAATTCATGGTTATTGCGCAATATACAAGATTACGTACACTTGCATTGATATGGCTTATCTCCCGATTCTTCCTCTTTTATTCATAAATAAGTGAAACATCGGTCAGTCGAAAACAAATATACGTTACTGAACGTTTTTCTACGCTCGTGTTAAATTAATATTCAATGTCAACATTATTTTATGGGTAATTAATTGAAAATATAAGTGTCTGGAGGTACTTGTATCATATTTTTTAATGGCAAGTAAACATTTTACGAGTACGAAATCCTATTTGAATTGAATGATAACAACAATAATAATAGTCGTAAGTAACCATATAATTGAAATTTCTTTCTTCTACATAATTATTCAAAATATTTCTAATAGAAGGATATAATAGATATAATATTGAAAAGTTAAATAAAATGCAGCATTTTTAAATATAAAACTCGTCAAAATATACAATAAATTTTGAACAAGTGGCCGAAGTTAAGAAAGTCAAATTCAGTAAAAATCTATTATAGAATCTTTATTGTACCAATTGTAAATATTTTGATAGTGAAACTTTACTCTTAATGCATGCATTGAATTATCTTATGATAGTAAAAATTATGTTTTGATTTTAATTTTTAGAATTACTGTTACATTACTGTTATTCTAATATATAAAATATGACATACTGACGATTTAATCAGTTAAGTTAAGTGTAAAAAAATATTCATACGAGTGAATAGAAGTAGTACTTTATTTATAATAATAACGTTTAGCAACTATTTAATGCTAATAAAATAGTGTATCTTGTAGACAAAACATTGACAAACAATAACGAATTCCCATGCACTTACAAAGGAATTTAGTAAAATGTTTTCCTCAAAAGTTTTGGATGTTTGAATACTTTTTACACTTACTGTACAATCATACTATTGTACATTCCTCTACTGTTATGGCTATAAAAAGGCTATAATAACTAAAACTTTTACAGGTTTACACTGCGACTCAACGTATCTAAAAGAAGAAAGAAAATATTTTCCATAAATATGAATTTGGTAAATGCGATGAATGTTTTATTTATTTTAAACAGTATGTTTCAAGATCAAGAAAAGAAATTACCTGTTAATGACGCTGAAAAAAATGTTGCTAATATAGTGTATAATATTATAATATCAAGTATAAATGATCGTAGTATTTACGAAGAAACGGAAGAATTTCTATATTATGATGATACCTACGAACCTTACGATGACATGCCTGCAGATGATTTACATGAAGATATCGATGCAGAAGATATGATAACACCCGAAACTGAAAATCAATGTAGGACCGAATCAGAGAGTATTAATTTTGACTACAAAAAGCAAGCTGTGGAGTATTGGTTAAGTAGTAAAAACAAGTTAAAATTTGAAACAGTCCAAAATCGATTCAAAAAATTAAAAACAGCACGTCAGCTGTATAGATGGAGAGATCAAGTGGCAATAGGAGGAAGTAGGATCGATAAATTGAAAAAAATTGAGGAATATTGTTTACAAAAATTTAACGTAGCCAGATCGAATAGAATACCCATTCATGACATTGTCATGACATTGATGTAAGACGTATGGCAAAAGGAAAAGCATTAGAGTTAAACTTCAATGAATTTAAAGCTTCTAGACACTGGTTAAATGAATTTAAACGGTAATTTAATATCGTTTCTCGAAAAATAACAAAAATTATTACTAAACAATCTATAGATGATTCAGAAGAATGGTCAGTACAAAAACAGGAATTTCGCAATAGAGTAAAAAATGCCATCATAAAATATGATGCAAAACGTGTTTATAACTCCGACCAAAGTGGTTTTAATTACGAAATACACAGTGGTCGAACCCTCAATCTTAGAGGAGATAAAAGTGTAGAGAGTATAGTGCAATCAGTGCATTCGACAACTCATTCTTATACTATCCAACCTACTGTATCTGCTGAAGGAAAACTTCTATCACCCTTCTTTTTAATCATGCAAGAACCAAAGGGAGAGTTTGGAACTGTAGTCAGAAAAAATTTATTTGCAGCAGAAAATGTTTATGTAATGGCATCGAAATCAGGTAAATTGACTAAAGAACATGTTGAAACTTGGGCGCAAGATGTATATTTTCCATCAACTACCATAACAAGTACCCTATTGCTTGATTCATGGAGAGGTCACTGCCTAGATATAATTTATAAAGTAAAACCGGAACATAAAACCTTAACGATTCTACAAATTCCACAAAGAACAACAAGTGAACTTCAACCGCTTGATATTTACGGTTTTCGAATGTGGAAGAACTTTGTTCGAACGTTTTCGGATATGATATTTCTAACAAATGAGGATCTCAACTTACACGATAGAAATAATATAATCAAAATGCATTCATTAGTACATAATCAATTATCAAGTCCCAGGTTTCAAAATTTATTTAAATATGCTTGGTACGCCGCCGGTTACATTGATGAAAGGCCAGAAAAAATTGAAAACCCAAAAAAATTTGGCTTCAATTCTAATTTTATTACATGCGATATTTGTGGTAAACGAGCGATTATAACATGTTCATGGTGCAAAAAATCGCTATGTTTACAACATTTTTTTCATGAATATCATTATTGTAAAACATATAATCCATGATCGTCAGAATAATTAGCTAGCTTGCCGTCTGCTGTTGGCTGACCCGTAGGATTTAAAATTGGTCGTTCTGCTGCTTAGAAATTGGTAGAATTGTATAAGAATTTGTATTAAAAGATAATAAATTGTAAAAATCTGTAAGAATTTGTAAAAATTTAAACTTTTATACAGTAACTTACATTTTGTAACATATATTAATTATATTTCTAATACATAATAATTTACATTTTATTACGTTTTAGTATTTTTTCTTTACATCTTTGAAAATATTTTATTTATAGCTTTATTTAAATAAAAGTACAATTATAAATTATTATAAAAGTATAATTATGAACTATTTGAAAAAAGTGTACAAATATGTGATACGATGTAAAATATGTATCAAAATTTGTATATAAACGTAAAAAGATGTAATTAAAAGTACAAATATATAATAAAATGTAAAAAGATGTACGAAAATGTAAGAATGCCTATAAAATTTGAATTAAGAGTACAAATTAAAAAGTAATAAAACGTAGACAAATGTAAGGAAAAGTAAGAAATTATTAAAAAATGGTATAAACTGTGGTAAAATGTAAAAGCGTCCGAAATCCAGTAGAAAAGTACAATTTGTTACGTTTTCTTACACTTTTTTACAAACAACTACATTATCATACACTTGTTTATCGTACGATAAACATGTGTATGATAAAAAAATAATAAATAATAGAATAACATAACAAAACATTGTTACATTATTATACACTTATTTACATACTATAATTTCCGCTAGGGGGTTTACATACTATTTTTCGTGGAATTTAAAATATTTCTAAAAAATTTTTCGCCATATTGAATTCACTATTTTCAAATTTTTATTGTGGTGCTAACTGTGGATTCCGATTAACGACTTCAAGAACCCATTTTAAGGAAAAAAATAATTGCCAAAAAAATATACCTAATTCATTTGTGTTAGGGGTGGTTTACCACCTCTTAAGGGGTTGTTTCGCGAAGAATGCCCAAAAACACCAACTGTTATTTATTGTAGTTGGTAAAAATAATGTTTTGACCTATTTTTAATTATTTTATGAATTCTCACAACAAAAATTATTCTTAAAAAAACACAATTTCACCCTCTAAAAAATAAGGGATGCAACCCTTAATGTTCATACTATCACGGATTTCTTGGCTTTTTAATAAGAAACTCTTTCCATTTTGTTTCGTTAAAAAAAGTTAAGTAGAAGCCGAGATATATAAAAAAAACGTTTCTTGGGGGTAAACTTTAGGGGTGATTTTAACCCTTATAAAGCGCTTCTCAGCCGATAAAAAAAATGGTTTCGTGAATCTCGCATGGAGGTCTACTTTTTAATATGGGTTTGGAATTTTTTTGAATTTGACAGTTCGGGTACTTTCCTTGTGAGTAATCTGTGTACTTATTTGCAATAAATGCTTTATTATTATAAAAATGTTATTAAATGACTCATAAAAATTATTTCTAAATATAAGTAAATATTTATTTCATTGAATAAAAAAATTATTTTAAATTACATAAATACACTGACATAATAAATATTTATTAAAAATAATCTTAAACAGCTCACTTTTTTAAATAATTATTCATTTAATAGTAAGAATTATGATTTCAATACTAATAAATATTTTTGGACATTCGTGCTAATACCAATTTACATTGATAAAATATTTTGTTACTTTTAATACATGTATTTTTAGAAACAAATAATTATTTATTAGTAATCGGAAATATAATTTGGTTGAATCAGAAAAATCTGGATTTAAAATTAAATTATATATATATATATATATATATATATATATATATTGTCACGGCCTGCCGTACCGACGTCGAGTATAAGCCGTAGTTAAAGTAACTCATGCGCGCGAACGCGAGATGGCGCGACGATACAGAATCTGAGCTGCATCGACGTGATGACTAGCGGACCGCGGCGAGCCGGCCGGCCATCTTATAGTTCGCTACGGTATTCTGCAACCGCTTTTCGTTTCGCTCCACCTTGTTTCGCCTGTTATTAAAAGAAGACTCATCCGTTCTTTTGAAGAGAAGTACCGTGTCAGAGCGCGAATCACGAGAGTTTTGCTCGTGATATACAAAAATAGTGTATTGAAGTACTTCTGCGGTTTTCGCGCGTTAAAGTGCAAAGTTCAAGTGCGACAGGCTAGACCTGCCGCACTCAAACCACTTAGTTGTGTTGAGGAAGGAGTAGCACTTCTTGCGTCTACTACACAGCAGCATCGAGGCCTATAGATTCGACAAGGGAGTAAGACTCGACACGTCCAAGACCGATCACCTTGCTGAGCCGTTGTTAATCCGTATAGAAAGTAAGCGTGCACGCATTCTCCCGCGCCGCGTATTAGATCCGCCTAACCGCTTGTCCAGGCTCGTCGTACCTGGACATCGGCTTCGAGTAGGCGTCCTCGTGCGGTGAGAGCAAGTGCGAGGAGAGAGTGTAGGCATCGGGCACGCGCTTCATCAAGGTTAAACGCAAGGTCAAACCACCGGCTTTTTCAAAGCCGGTGAGTGCGCACAACAGGTGCGCATATGTGTAAACCCGCCGTCTACCCTCTCTCTCACACTTATACGTGTGCGCGTCGCGCGGCGATCGTGACTGCTCTCACACTTCGTCGCTTTACTCGGTGAGCGCGCGCGTAGAGTACCGCACACGTGAGGCGTATTATACCTCACGTGCGCGGCCTAAATTACCGCGAGCGTGACGTCAGTCTCCGAGGCAGCTAACGTCAGAGGTAACGTGCTGGCGCACCGTTTAGATAGGGAATACGCAAACATAAATTCATTTCTTTTATATTTCTGATCCATTATCACACCACAACTTCTTTTATTTAATAAACAATAGTCTTTTATTATTAACATTTAACCTCTCGAGTTATTATTTCGCGACCTAGTCATTCCCCGTTCCCCGCCGCCTCCGCGGTCGTTACGTAAGAGGAAAGGTATCGTTTCATCTGAGCAGCCGGCACACGAACCAGTGAACGAGAAGAGAGTTCGAGTCACTGGTGAGAAACAAAGCGCAAGTCTTCGAGTTGCGTGTTGCACGGTAAGTAACCAGATTAGGTGAACATTGCACGACGTTGTAGCGTCCGTTGCATAATCTGGCTATTACATCTCCGGGAGTTGAACCGAGAGATATGGAATTGAACCGCTAAGGTACGCAGGTGAAACGTGCCTTAGCCCGAAAATCCACCCCGTAACAACTGGCGCCCTAAACGTGTGTTTGCTTGGGAATATCGCGAAATTTTGACTTCGAAGGAGCAAAGTTCGAATCCCAAAAATTTCTTTTTACGTTTTTCCGATTTTTTTTTAGATATTTAGTTAGGAAGTGACTAAAGTGCAACAGCCATCCTACAGCAAACCCTCTGGGGGTAGAAGTTCGAAGATTTTTGAGAAAAATCAAGATAAATTGCTGTAGGCTACAAAGTTGCTATTTTTTTTTATATAGATTATCGTGTCAAATAGTCAGATACGGTGCGCCTAGGCGAAATTAAATTGCGAGCGAAACTTTTGTTTGTTTAAACAATAATTATAATTTGTTTAAACAATAATAAAAATTTGTGAGGAGAAGCATCAGGGGATTGAACACTCGACTAAATTTGTGACGAGCGTTCAATCGATACCAGTTGCTAGCCTAGTGAAGGCTAGTATAGACAATACCCTCAGGGGATTCGAACCAGAGACAAAGAATCGATCTGAGGAGTAGATTCGAACCCATGGTGACCTGGCTGGCATTTAATTTTTTTTACAGAGTAAAAATTGTAAAACAGCTGAAAAACAGTGACAAACCAGAAATTCGTGCTAAATCGGGATTGAAGCACCAATTACTGGCAAATTAAAAAGAAAACCAGCCAGGACGTTTTGAAACCGAGCGACTGGTATCTAACCCCCTCTGCAACTCGAAGTGAAATTCAGAGTGTGGAGGTTTGGTAGAACTATAATATATTATAAATTATTTATATATATTTATTTATTGATTTGTAAATTAAGAGGTGCGCCTTAGGGAACGATCCCTTAAATAGAAACCGCACACACAACCACACTCTGAAATACACATTCAAGCGCGTGTAAAGAAGACTACAAGCGAAACAAGAATTCAAAATGGCGCAGAATATAGAGGAAGCCATCGGAAATTGGTGCCAATGTTTGACAGCAAAAGAAGTAGACGATCATCTACAGACACTGAATTTAAAAACCAGCGGCTCCAAATTTATAAAGATGAACAGGATGTCGCAGTGGCTGCTTGGAATATACGAATCGAAGGATTTTCAAATGGAAGAAGGGCAGGATGAATATTCCCTGCTCATAAAGAGAGAAAACCTCCGGACCAGGTTCATTCAAGAACACAACACGGAAGACCTTCCACCAGCATGGGAGAACATAACGGGGGAATCCATGGACGAACCACACCCGTTAACCATGCTGGCAGAGGACAATACGACAAGAGCCAACCTTGAGGCAACAAGGTTGGCAACAAAAGAAACCGCGCCGCCACAGCCGACAGAAAAAGAAATAACAGGCGGTAAAACCACAGAAAATCCGAGCCAACAGGACTCTGGCAATTTAGTAAACCAGAGTTCTGTGGTAGACGACACGACGCTGGCACAGTTTTCCGAGCCGATGGCAGCGATGACATCCGCATCCGGCATGAAGTTCCTGGTGCCAGAAGCATTTTTAGAGTTCTGCGGTAACATGATACAGGAAAACAAAACATTGCGTGCAACCTGCGCAACACAAGGAGCAGCATCTAGCACCAGGATGGAAGACGACCGGACCAGACAACGGAAGGAACACGTGCGCCTACAAGACACATATACGTGCCAGTACCCCGTCGATCCGCATCGAGACGGAGCGTCGACCCCCCAGGCGCATTTAGGTGACAGGACCCAGCCACTGTTGGGTAACCGTGGCAGAACCTGGGGGAGGGGGGAGGATTCTCGAGGAATGAAACCTTCGAGAACCTCGGCGCCAGTGGAGTCGAAGATTCGTCGTTAAGAAGGCGAACCTTCCCCATTGTTGACGTCGGACTCACAGTGAGGAAGTGGAACGTGTCGTTCTCTGGCGATAGAGGCCAGAGCATAGAAGCTTTCCTGGAGAAAGTAGAAGCGTGCCGCGGATCGACTAGCCTGTCCGAAGCAGAGGTATTCCAGGCCTTGCCGGAACTACTAAAAGGCGTGGCAGCCATGTGGTTCCAGGTAGAAAAACACAAGTGGAACACATGGTCAGACTTCTGTTCGGCAGCTCGGCGTTGGTACGGAACCGGAAGAGGTTACCAGCAACGCTTATTGATGGAAGCAACCGCCAGGACACAGGGAGAAGATGAACTCGCGAGAGATTACATAACCTACCTCCTGGTTATTATAAGAAAAATGGAGCCGATGCCGAACTTAGAAACGCAACTTGACATGCTCCATCGAAACTTGAGGCCGGGACTCCAAAGGTTGGTAAGGAGAGCCGACTTCAAAGATATCGACGAGTTACAAGAGATGGCGAGGGAAGTCGAACTAACTCTCGATATGGAGCAAACCTTCCGCCCTCCGCCGCCTCCGGAATTGACTATGTTGCCTGAAGCAGCCTATAAGTCAAGGAGTGTGAAACCTGCGAAGCCAAAAATCTCCGGAGTGAACTCTGGAGAGTACAATGGCCTCGCAGGCAAAGAAACCTTGGCGGATCAGTCGATACTGACCGATATACCGAGGTTAGAGGCCGGACTGAACGAGTTACGCAGCAAACAAAACGCTCGTACATCCGGCCACAACCCAAGGAAGAAAGGTGAAAATCGACACGAAAAACACAAACCGTCACCGGGGAACACCGCTAGAGGGAAAGAGAAAGAGAACCAAACATTAACCGGTGACGGTAAGAAGAGCGATACCGGCGGAAGACCCGAGCGTAAGAGCGACAAACCGGCCGGACCCATAACGTGTTGGGGCTGCGGCAAAATAGGTTACCATCGCTCGTTTTGCTCCGACTGTTCGGGAAACGAGAACCGGCGAGATTGAATGGGTCCAAATCCGCCAAGACCACTCTAGAGGCCCAGAAAGAGTCGAGGAAGAAGGACGAGATACCAACCAACCTGGTGGCAGCTGCCAGTCAGGTCAAGGCTGAACAATGTCCAGACAAAGAGAAAGTCGGACAACGGAACGACTGCATGAAGAAGCTAGAACCTAGCTCCAATCAAATTCCTGTACAACCCGACGAGCTGCGTTGGTGGGTACAGGTGGGGATCGGAGGGTTCCGCATTCGGGCACTATACGATACTGGAGCCTCGAGAACGGTGATGGGATCGTTAGGACTGCAACTAGCTACCGAATGCGGACGTACGTTCCGGCCAGCTATGGGAGCAGGCGCCAGAGGTGCTGGCAACAACCTGCTTCGCGTAATGGGACATGTGGAACTCCCGTTCGAGTTGGGCGGGGTCAAACGAGACATACTGGTTTCAATAATACCAGAACTGGAAGTTGACTGTTATGTCGGTTCCAATTTCGTACGCGCATTTGAGACAACGCACGACCCCGTAGAGAACAGGCTGATAGTGGGAAAATCCAGTCAGAGTTTAGGACTGGAATTAGCCTGTGTCTCTTCGTCAGATCCAAATGATCCAACACAGATCAGGATCGCCCCATCGACACGATGAAAGCTTCTTCAGCGGGTCTCGCCGATATTATGCTGGAAGAACACCAGCGCTTACAAGCTCTTTTAACAAGAGTACTACCAGCAGCAGACGCTCCACTCGGCTGCACTAATTATGCCGAGCACGAGATAGACGTTGGCAAAACTCGACCAATCCGGCAGAAACAATACCTGATTTCTAGAAAATTGGAAGAGGAAATGCATCGACAAGTTCGAGAGATGCTTGCAACCGGATTGATCGAGCCTTCGTCGAGCCCCTGGGCCAGTCCTGCTTTCATGGTGCCGAAAGCTGGCAATAAACATCGTATGGTGATCGACATGAGAAAGGTGAATGCCGCCGCAAAGGGAGATGCGTATCCGCTGCCAAATATGAATCAGTTCCTACGAAAGCTCCAAGCCGCCCGTTATATATCAACCTTAGATCTGAGCAGCGAATACCATCAAATCCCTTTGAAAGAAGAATCGCGGGAGATTACGGCATTCTCAATACCCGGTCTGGGGTTATTTCAATTTAAAAGAATGCCATACGGATTGTCGAACGCAGGAGCCACCTTTCAGCGCATGATTGACAGAGTCATAGGGCCCGAACTAGAGCCATACGCGTTCTCTTATTTAGATGACATCATCATCGTAACAGAGACTTTTGAAGAGCATCTAGCGATGTTAGAACGCGTATTGGCAAGAATCAGTGAGGCAGGCCTCACGATCAACCGAGAGAAGAACTTATTTGGTAGATCTGAGGTAAAATATCTTGGTGTTCTCGTTAACCGAGATGGGTTTAGACCAGACCCACATAAGATAGCTCCGGTTATGTAATACACTGCGCCTAAGAACCTAAAACAGTTAAGGCGATTCCTCGGTATGGCATCGTGGTATCGGAAGTTTCTTCCCGATTTTGCCACGATCGCCGACCCTCTCACACGCCTAACGAAGAAAAACTTCAGGTACGTGTGGGAAGAGGAACAACAACAAGCCTTCAACCACATCAAGGCACTCATAGCCTCAGCTCCGGTCCTACACCGCCGGATTTCGCTTCGCACTTTGTCATATAAAACTGACGCAAGTGACTCTGGTTTGGGGGCCGTATTGTTCCAGGTGATAGACGGCCAGGAGCGAATCTTGGAGTTTGCGAGTCGCTTACTCTCTAAAGCTGAGCGAAATTACTCAGTAACAGAAAGAGAGTGTCTTGCGGTGTTATGGGGTATCGAGAAGTTTCGGGTATACGTAGAGGGATATAATTTCCTCGTAGTGACCGACCATAGCAGCCTGCGTTGGATTCGGTCACTGCGTAGCCCGACAGGTAGACTAGCAAGATGGTCGCTTAGGCTGTAGATGCACAACTTTGAAGTTGAGCATCGCAAAGGGAGTCTCAACTGCGTGCCGGATGCATTATCGAGAATGTATGAAGAAGGCGAGGACGAAGAACAACCAGTCGTAGGCGCCGTCTCGTGGGCAGTAACCACGAAAGACGAGTGGTACCTCGGCTGGCAGAAAAGGATATTAGAAGAAACTAATACTTATCCTAGGTGGAAGTATTAGGCGGCAAGCTATACATGTATCGTCCAAATCAAGATATCGAGGAGGATTTAGGCGTAGATGACGATGCATGGAAACTGGTAGTTCCTGAGGAGGGAAGGAAGAAAGTTCTCTTGGAATGTCACGACGACCCTACTGCTGGTCATCTCGGAAGGGAGAAAACCTTCGCGAGAGTATCCCGATATTATTACTGGCCGAGATACTACAAGTCAGTAAAGGAACATGTCAGAACATGTTTGATATGCCAGCAGTGCAAGGTAGAACAAAGGCCACCCCTCGGTTTGATGGGGCGGCGAGTTATTCATAAGCCTTGGAAAGTCGTCGCGGCGGATATAACGGGTCCTTTTATCCGGAGCAAGGCCGGATTTGAGTATATCTTGGTCTTCCAGGATTTATTCACTCGATGGGTAGAGTGTATTCCTATCCGGAAAGCCAACGGTAAGACTATCCGAAAAGAGTTGAAGAATAGGATAGTATTAGGATATGGCGCACCCGAGGTCTTCCTTTCCGATAACGGAACCGAATTTAAAAATAGGATAATAGACCAATATCTAGATGAGATAGGGGTTCATCACTCTCATACTCCACCTTACCACCCTCAAGCGAATCCGGTGGAAAGCGTTAATAGAACTCTTAAGACAAGTATTATGGCATTTGTGGAGGGAAACCATAATACTTGGGATGAGAAGCTACCTGAACTAGTGTTCGCGCTAAATAATGCACCCCATAGCGCCACTGGTAAGTCGCCAGCCATATTAAATTATGGCAGAGAGCCAGTGCCTCCCGGGACTAAGAGGAGGGAGCAAGATCAGGTAGTAGAAGAGACTGCTGTTCAAGAGGACGAAGACGCCTGGTTAGAAAGGATGAAAAATCTCAGCAATATGCTAGATGATGCTGGTCACCGTTCAAGAGAAGTACAAGAGAGGCATGCTGAGATATGTGACGCCAGGCGGAGAGAACCGAAGTTCGAGGTCGGAGATCGCGTGTGGAAGAAGAATCGCGTGTTATCCTCAGCAGCTCAAGGAGTGATGGCGAAGTTGGCACCGAAATACGTTGGCCCTTACGAGATTTTGGAGAAGAAAGAGCCCAACACGTACAAACTGGTGGATCAGGATGGAGAAGTTGAAGACCTGGTCCATGCAGAACACTTGAAGCCATACTTCGCTGGAAAAGAGCCCGAGGATAACGAGGAAACACACCAGCGCGATATAACTGAAGGAGAGGATGACGTCGCCCAACCACCGGGGGAAGAAGAAGAAATGTCGAAGAGCGACCCGCCACTTGCGAGAACACAGCCGGCGGCAAAATCAGGACGAGGTTGGCATGACAACGCAAGCTCGCGGCAGAGGTAGGCCGAGAAAGACTGCGATAGTCACGAGAAGGCCCGGCGAAACTTCTCCTGCACCGACCAATCCCGTTCCTGTTGCGAGCGAGCCTCCAAAACGACATCGTGGCCGACCAAAAGGTTCGCGGAATCGCGTACTAACCTGCGACCCCATCTCGACGTCCCCCCGGAGAACACGCGCGAATCCGAACTACGGTTCTCAAGGATAAACGCTATCTTCTCCTCTGTCCACAGGATGAGTCTTGGACAACTGAACCAGCAGCAGCTCCTCGAGCTGGTAGGCCAGCTGCTGGCACAGGCGCAGCTGATGCCTTCGACACCTGGCCGGATAATACCAGGTGCCGCATTACCTGCCATTGGAGGAGCCGTGGAAGGGTCCTCCGTTACCATAGAGGAACTGCCGGCAGGGAAGCCAGTAGTTACTTCGTCAACGCGGTCGATATTAAGACGACCGAAGACCGCGATAGAAGTCACTACTCTGGTAGTTAGCCAGAGTAGCGAGGTCGAAGAGGAGTCGTCGACTCCACAGGTAGTGGAGCCTGTGGAGTCGGAAAAACGGAAGAGTTGGGCCAGTGAGGAGAGCCTCGCCCACGATACTCCGCAGGTAGAGGAGCCTGCAGAGAATAGCGAGTCGTGTGAGTTGTCAGGTCGCTCCCCCATGTCGGTCGCTTGGATGAAACTCAAAGCCAATTTGGTAGCATCTCGAGAGCTATCCCAGTTGGCTAGAGAAAAGGAAGAGGCCGTCATAAAGGAATGGGATAACTTCCACGATTATGAAGGGGCGAGGGTCCACTCCGAAAAGTGGTTTAACCTGGTCCTGGGCCGCAAAGAAGAGCTCGCGGTAGCAGTCGAGTTTCGCCGACAGCGAAACGGGAGTAGGGCTCGCGAGGCTCGTGAAAGTCGCGAAGCCTTGGAGAAAGCTCGACGCCTCCGCGAGGCCAAAGAAAAGGAGATGATCCTGGTCCAGGCCGAACTCGCGAGGGCCAGGGCAGAAGAGGAAGAAGTAGCCAGGGGTAGGAGGAGGCCTACCCCTGGTGCGACAACAGTACTCGTAAAGGAGTCCCGTCCGGGCAGACCGAAGAGCCGCCAGAGAAGTAAGTCTAGGAGAAGGCCTTCGAGGGGTCGCCCTCAAGAACAGACAACCGCTCCTGCGGGATCTACCGGGCCCCCGAGGTCCCTTTCTTCTGGCCGGCGTCTGCCCGGAGAACCACGACAACCGGTGCTTCTTTTGCGGGCACCTCAACGTCCGCAACCCAGCTATCTGCCCTGGAGCCGCGAATCACGACCCACTCAACCCGTTTTATTATCGGCAGAAACATCAGCAAAATTTCGGGTGATTAAGCGGCGCCGATTATATTTTTTCTTATTATTCTTTGAATAAAATGTTTTTTTATTTTTCTATAAAAGTCTCATTCGCTTGAGTACTTCTAGAACCTTAACCCTTTTCAGATACTAGCGACGCCGGATTGAATTGCAGAGTCCCTTATCAGGAGATAAGTGACATCTGGGTGGGGGGTGTCACGGCCTGCCGTACCGACGTCGAGTATAAGCCGTAATTGAAGTAACTCATGCGCGCGAACGCGAGATGGCGCGTCGATGCAGAATCTGAGCTGCATCGACGTGATGACTAGCAGACCGCGGCGAGCCGCGACGGCCATCTTATAGTTCGCTACGGTATTCTGCAACCGCTTTTCGTTTCGCTCCACCTTGTTTCGCCTGTTATTAAAAGAAGACTCGTCTGTTCTTTTGAAGAGAAGTACCGTGTCAGAGCGCGAATCACGAGAGTGTTGCTCGTGATATACAAAAATAGTGTATTGAAGTACTTCTGCGGTTTTCGCGCTTTAAAGTGCAAAGTTCAAGTGCGACAGGCTAGTATCACCTGCCGCACTCAAACCACTTAGTTGTGTTGAGGAAGGAGTAGCACTTCTTGCGTCTACTACACAGCAGCATCGAGGCCTATAGATTCGACAAGGGAGTAAGACTCGACACGTCCGAGACCGATCACCTTGCTGAGCCGTTGTTAATCCGCCGCGTATTAGATTCGCGTAACCGCTTGTCCAGGCTCGTCATACCTGGACATCGGCTTCGAGTAGGCGTTCTCGTGCGGTGAGAGCAAGTGCGAGGAGAGAGTGTAGGCATCGGGCACGCGCTTCATCAAGGTTAAACGCGAGGTCAAACCACCGGCTTTTTCAAAGCCGGTGAGTGCGCACAACAGGTGCGCATACGTGTAAACCCGCCGTCTACCCTCTCTCTCATACTTATTCGTGTGTGCGTCGTGCGGCGATCGTGACTGCTCTCACACTTCGTCGCTTTACTCGGTGAGCGCGCGCGTAGAGTACCGCACACGTGAGGCGTATTATACCTCACGTGCGCGGCGTAAATTACCGCGAGCGTGACGTCAGTCTCCGAGGCAGCTGACGTCAGAGGTAACGTGCTGGCGCACCGTTTAGATAGGGAATACGCAAACCTAAATTCGTTTCTTTTATATTTCTGATCCATTATCACACCACAACTTCTTTTATTTAATAAACAATAGTCTTTTATTATTAACATTTAACCTCTCGAGTTATTATTTCGCGACCTAGTCATTCCCCGTTCCCCGCCGCCTCCGCGGTCGTTACGTAAGAGAAAACGTATCGTTTCATCTGAGCAGCCGGCGCACGAACCAATGAACGATAGGAGAGTTCGAGTCACTGGTGAGAAACAAAGCGCAAGTCTTCGACTTGCGTGTTGCACGGTAAGTAACCAGATTAGGAGAACATTGCACGACGTTGTAGCGTCCGTTGCATAATCTGGCTATTACATCTCCGGGAGTTGAACCGAGAGATATGGAATTGAACCGCTAAGGTACGCAGGTAAAACGTGCCTTAGCCCGATAATCCACCCCGTGACAATATATATATATATATATATATATATATATATATATATATATATATATATATATATATATATATATATATATACACATTTCTTTTACCAGATTTATGGAGCCCTTTTATACACATGAGCATATTTATGGAACCCGGGTCCCATAAAATATTCTTATACGGCGTTTATGGAGCCCGATCTAGAGTTTCTATACCCAAAGAGGGATTATTTCTTTAGTCACTTGTATACGGGAACTCTGGGCGTAGGTACTAATATACAGGGATGGGCTCCATAAAGGGGTTAAGTGATAATTATATATATATATATATATATATATATATATATATATATATATATATATATATATATATATATATATATATATAAATATATGTTAGTTTCCAGGACATTCCAGATGTTTAACGTTGGTTTCGGGGACATGTGTTAGTTTTGGGGACAGTCCCTGAATCTACATATGTTTAACGTCAGTTTTGAGGACATCGGCCCCCATAAGAGACATTATTTCTTTAGTCACGTATAGGTATACAGTAACATGGGGTCCTGGGAACTAACGTTATACAAGTTTATATATATATATATAATTTAAACATATATTTAAATAGTACTATTTCAAGACATACTTTTTTTTAATTTTACTACATTTTAGTTGAATTACTGAAATATTTTCTCAGTATAATTATTTCGGAAGATCTATTAAGTAAATATTTTCTCAACTGAAACAATTACTGAGTAATCTGTGTACTTATTTGCAATAAATGCTTTATTATTGTAAAAAATGTTATTCAATGTCTCTGATAAAAGTTATTTCTAAATATAAGTAAATATTTATTTCATTGAATAAAAAAATTATTTTAAACTACATAAATACACTGACATAATAAATATTTATTCAAAATAATCGTAAACAGCTCACTTTTTAAATAATTATTCATTTAATAATAATAATTATGATTTCAATAGTAATAAATATTTTTGTACATACATTCAAATGCAACTAAATTATTATAATATTAATAAACATTTTTTGCAAATAAGTACACAGATTACTGAGTAATTGTTTCAGTTGAGAAAATATTAACTTCATAGAACTTCCAAAATAATTATACTGAAAAAATATTTCATAAATTCAACTAAAATTTATTAAATTTTAATACAGTATTTATTCAAATACTAATTTTTAAATACTTATTCGAATCAGCAAAATCTCTGTAGTTAGTAATTACACATTTATCTATACAAAATATATATTTGTTAAGTTCACAAACTGTATCGATAATAAATGAGTATTCATTTCTAAAAATCTATGTATTGAAACTAATACAATATTTTATAAATGTAGATTAATATATACTCAAATCAAGTAATTAAAATTTAGATAAATAAATAATTGTCCGCCTTTACATAATCAATTTTATGTATTAAGGACGTTCTCCGAGAAAACGATTTTCTTGTGATTTTCCTGAAACTTGCAGAAAATGTTTGATTTTTAGTCCTCAGTACATGCTTCAAAGCCCCACGTCCAAAGCGGCATTCAAAATAAAAATATTTGATTTCAAAGTTTCAGCGTTAACATAGATTCCCTATCTAAGCTCGTTGGAAAAATACATTTTAATTTACTGTAAAAGAAGTTTTCTTTGTGATTTTTTTTCAACCATGGGATATAAAACTAGAAATCGAGAGGAATAATATGGTATAATTTTCAATATGGCAAGCGGTATTAATTTCGGAGACATAGCGATATAAAGAAAAACAACCATGTTATTTGTATATCTATATCAAGTCACACCGTGTAAATGTGGTATTTATTTAAAATATCGTATTGACATCTTTTTTCTTACGTCGTCATTTTTTATTATTTTTAGAGTAGTGTATAGAGACTCATGAAGGGTTTCCATCATAAATAATATTTTTAGATCACAATTTTTGCGATATTGATGAAGTTGAGCCGGAGAACGTCCTTAAACAAATATTTATTTGGTATAGAGAAATATATAATTACTAACTACATAGATTTTGTTAATTTCAATAAATATTTAAGTACTTGAATAAATACTGTGTTTAATTTTAATAAATTTCAGCCAAACATATGAAATATTTATTAAAAAAATAGATTTCTACTTCATTACTCGGTTTTTCATTAGGCTTATGTATTGAAAAATCATTCAATTTATAGAAAAAAAACATCTTTGACAGATATAAATTATAATAATAATAAAAGTATTATACAAATAAATTTCTAACCCTTGTTTGTATAAAGATCTGAAATCGATTTTCCATAAAGTATTAAAATTCTTCCTAAAACCAATAAAGTATATTATGCGCATATTAATGAATGCACGTTATATACGAACATCGACTGCGTCTTTACAAGCGTGCGATAGCGTAATGGATAGCGTGTCCGCGTACTAACTCGAGCGACCCGGGTTCGAATCCCCGTTGGATTTTTCTCTGCGATTTTTTTCAAATATTATTAATTAATGTGTACTATACTTAATGCGTTTCTTAGAGAAAACTGTACAAAATCAACATATTTTTGTTTTCATCACTTCTGTAAAAGAAAAATACTTTAGGGTGTTGTGTGTCGATAAGGTAGGTAGCGAAACTTTCAAACTGGAATAGAAAAATAAGTAATAAATATTTGTATTTAATAAATTATCAAATAAAAATAATCAGTTACAATACTGTAATTGACACGGAGAGACCAACTAAATAAATGAAATAGAATTCAGCAAATATTTTTAATTTTACTTTTTTATTATTTTATTAATTGTAAGAAATATTTATTTAAAACAAGTAAATCTTTGTTTCGTTTTAAACTCTTAAATAGTGTAATATAAAGTACAATTATTAATATTTAAAAATAGATTTCGATCTCTTCCGCATTTCTTAAATTTAATAAAATAAGTTTTGTATGCAATTAAATAATTAGTTGATTTAAAGTCACATCTATTTTAAATGAATAAATATATAATAATTTTAATTAATACGATTTTGCTGGTTGTTTTACATGAAAATAATAAAATATTTATTGTAAGTTAATTAATAGTTTCTTAAATCTAATAATTGGAAATTTAAAACAAATAAGTAATTTTTTTAATTAAGATTATATTTTTTTAATACTAATAAATAAATAGTTAATTTAATACTTGCATATATTAAAAGTCACAAAATATATTATACATAAAAGTAAATATTTTCTTAGTTGAAATAATTAAGAATTTTAAATTAACTAAATAATTTCTCAAATCAAAATAATATTTTCCTTATATTAATAAATAAATATTTATTATAATGAGTAATTAGTACAAATAAATCTTTACTTAAGTCAATTATTAGAACTTGTTAAATTAACTAAATAATTACTCATTTTTACTAAATCTATTGACACTATTTAATAAATATTTATTTAATATAGATAAATATTTCTTTAGCATAAGTAAATAAATTTTGTTAAGTTAAAGAAATATTTAAATAGCAGTATTCTAATAAATAATTTATTAGATTTTAAGAAAATTTAGTTGATTTCAAGAAATATTGTTTTCAGTGAACACATTCCAGTTTACGTAATAACGACGATTTAAATTACTGTCGTTAAGGCCATGTGAAACTGTGAATTTCAATATTTTTTAAATCAACATTTAAACGTTTATTTGGAAAAAGACGAACGTCAAGCGCTCCGTACATGTAAACACTATATTCAGATTTTTTTTTGGATGATTCTATTGGTATTTTCATGAGATATCCATGTTTGAAAAGTAGCTTAATTGCCGATTCCTACTTACCGATAATACGGTTTTTATTTAATTAAATAAATTCTTATCATTTTTTTGGAAAAACACGAACGTCAGGCGCTCCGTATATGTTAATACTATACTCAGATTTTTTTTTGGACGATTCTATTGGTATTTTCATGAGATATCCATGTTTGGAAATTATGTCGGTATTTTACATCACCTTAAGTTGATGACGTCAGCAGCTTCTATGGCGTAGTCAGTAGAACGTTGAACTCCCAACCCAAAGCTCGCAGAATCTAATCCTGCTTATTATGCCATGGATCGAAAATAGTACATTTCGCTTACATGTATCAAACTTTATTTTTTTTCCAACGGAGTGAGCAGAACTAGCTTTTTCGAGCCCAACGAAAGTAAAGTTCGTCATTCGAGCGCAGCGAAGGCTACAACATACAAGTCGAGCAAGAACGATCGCAGCGTGCGCGAAGTAAACGAATAGAGCATGATGCGCGTTCTTCACATACTCTTTCCAATAGACTATGTAAAACAAATACTTACTTCGCGCACGCAAAAGAGCACGAAAATACAGTTTTGTGCAATCCGTAAAATAAAAACAAAATTTTCAGACTAATTTTTTTCATCTTTATTTCTATTTTTATTTATGTATTAAATATATATCTATTAGTACGTACTGAATTTTGTGTAGTTCGGAATGGAACCCCGAGTTCCGTTCTCTTTCCTTTTTGACGAGCACGGAGAAATTCATAACCTATAAATATAGTTTTGAAATACATAAGGTATTTGTATAAATGTAGGCCCCTACTTAAATTATGAACCCCGTCAGGTGACTATAATGAATAATACACTAAATAACTAGATCATATATAGATCAAAGAGATAATTTATATAATTTTTATCATTTACTAGAGGTTAATGTACAGCGCGCTTAAAATATATAAATAGATAAATATCACATAAATACTCAGAGCTCCATATCGATATTTTATAGCAAATGGTTTTTATATAAGATTAAATATCATAAATTGTTACCTGATAAATAATTTTAAAATGATTAGTATATATTTAAATACATAATAATAAGAAATATACACTGAGAGAAATGTTGTAGTAAAATTTATTATAAACATAAGAAAAATTACTATATTTTGTAGGAACGGAGGGACAAATCGAAATTATAACAATTTTTGCTATGCAACATAGTAATTTTTATGAATGACCTTAAACTTAAAAAAATTAAATTTTTTCTCGTTCTTCCTGTTTTCAGAACTATTTTCAGACTCTAATCATACAATATTTAATGTGAAAATAAATTAAAATGAGAAGTAAAAATATTTTTTTTACGAGCGTTGGGATCGAACCTGCACCTTCACCGCGGCAATCGGATGCGCTAACCACTTACCCAAATAGGATTCTTGAGTGTAAAATTTTGGAACTTGTACATGTCAAACCATCGATTTCAAGAAAATTTCAGATAATATTAAATAATGACAATAAATAACTTTGATAACACAAAGAAACTTATCATTAATGTGCATAATATAAAAATAAAATAATTGAAGTAAGGTTTTGAATGATTTGTAAACTTAAAAGCAAGACAAAGTGAAATTCCCGTAGAAACATAACCTCAATCAGACACGTGGGCGCCTTGATCTGCGCAGAAAGTACTAATGTTGTAGCAATTTTTACTATGTTGGATAGCAAACTTCCTCATGGCCTGTAGCAATTTTTGAATGTGGCACTTTTTACTATGTTTATAGTAATGTTTGATACGCTACAAAATAAAATGTATACGCTACAAAATAAAATTTAAACGCTACAAAATAAAATTTATATTCTATTCTAATAAAAATTAAAAGCATATATTTTAAATTTTATTATATCACAGTTTTTGCTATGTGTATAGCAATTTTTCTTTTATTTCGTAATACTTTCTAATCAACAACTGTCATAAAAATTACAAGAAATTTTGTAATTATTCATACAATTATAATAACAATGCAGCATAAAGTGTATTTGTCTCACCCTTCCTATACTTTATAGTAATTTTTATTACAGTTATAATAAAATTTACTACAACATTTTTCTCAGTGTATAAGCTTAAGCAAATTGATTTAAAATTATATCTATTGATGATTAACGATATAATATTAAATCAATATGCTCCAGCTTATTTCTTTTATAACTATTTATGGATACTTAGTTCCCTGGGAGATCGTGCGCAAAATTATTATTTTTTTTGCTGACCGTCTAAACGTTTTCCTAGGCATCTCATGAGTGCCCCTGCATTTTTTTTTTTAGATTTTTTTGAGCCCCACAACAAGAGGTATGGCATCATACATATTGCCACATCTAACATTTTTAGCTTATTTGCCTATTTTCAAACCTAAATAACTCCAAAACAATGCAATTTAGACAAAAAGTAATAAATACATGTTTGCTTGCAAATTTTCACAATTTTCAGAAAAAAATTATCCCAAGATTATTGGAGCAAATTAAGTGACCATTTATATCATTTTAAGCATTAAAATTGACTTTTGAAAAGGTGCTATCCGGATAATCATCATACGAGTGGTCTTAAAAGTAGTGTAAAACATGACAGAATAAAGCTGAAAGTCTTCTCAAGTCGATGCATAATTATTCAAGTATAATAAATTCAGAAAACTACATTTTGAGACAGTTACTATCAAGCAAAGCAACTGGATTATTGCCCTCACATTGTTAATTTGATAATTATTTATGACATTTTTCCCTAATTTTTTTTTTAAATGAATGATGTTAAGATAATCAACACCTGTTTTTCAAAATCTGATTTATTCTTTCCATGAAGAAACATTAAAAATATTTCAATAAAATTAGACTTTAGGGGTGGTTTTGACTACAAGTCAGCTTTAAAAATATTAAAAAATGTTAAGATAATCAACACCAAAGTTTACAAACTATTTACTTGATTTAAAATCCCCATCTGCATTCTACGTATACTTTGAATTGCTTACTTTTAATAGAACTAGATGATCAATCACAGAAAAAGTAATACTACTATTAATAAACTATTGTTCCGAAATGGAATATTATTATATTCACTCACATAGAATTGATCACAATTATTTTTTCTTCAAAGTTCATAGAAAAACTTATACAATATGGAAATAATTCAGTAACTTATGATTTAAGGTAAACTGTTTTCAGGCTATAAATGTATCATTCTTAAGTTGGTCGCAGTTTATTGGTTTATTGGTTTTTCAAAATTTAATATTCCTAATACCCCCCTCCCCTTCAACTCTGGTTTGTCATTTAGTTTTTACCTATTCCTCGTTTTAAGTTACTTTTCTTACATTATTAATTTAAGACATTTTATTATTCACCCCCTCCCCCCTCGTTCAACTCTGGTTTATTAATTTTCATTGCCATTATTTTATTATTTTAACAAAATTTAATATTGCTAACCGCGTCCCCCCCTTCCCTTCAACTCTGGCTTATTAATTTTCATTGCCATTATTATAACAAAATTTAATATTGCTAATATACCCTCCCCTCCCCTACAACCCTGGGTTTTTATTAACTTTCATTGCCATTATTTTATTATTTTAACAAAATTTAATATTGCTAATATACCCTCCCCTCCCCGCCAACCCTGGTTGCTTATTTAGTTTAATTTTCATTATTTTCATATTTTTACTTACTTCGCTTTTTAAGTTAGCTTTCTACTGTTATTAATTTAATAAATTTTATTTTTCTCCACCCCCTTTCAAACCTGGTTTTTTATATACGAGGGTCATTTGACAAGTACCTAGCCTCGCCGCCAGATGGTACCACTATCGCACCAGAAATACACTACAGTGCAGTATCTTCCTGTAAACGGTTACAGACGAAATTTCAGCCGGATCGGAGTTGTAGTTTATTTTTGAGAGCGTGTGAAAGCAAATGTGTCCGTTGATTTTTGAAAAAATGGAGAAAGAACAATATCGGTCGGTGATTCAATTCTTGTTTTTGGAAGGGAAATCGCGCAGTGAAATTAAAGAACGCTTGGATGCAGTGTATGGGGATGCTTCTCCTTCGATGGCGACCGTTAAATTTTGGTATAACGAGTTTCAACGTGGTCGTACGTCGGTTTTTGATGATCCACGCCCAGGTGCTCCGAAAACAGCCACTACGGAGGAGAACGTGACAAAAATACACGATATCGTTTTGTCAGACCGCCGATTAAAGGTGCACGAGATAGCTGCGATAGTAGGCATCTCAGAAGAACGCGTGTGGCATATCCTACATGAGATTTTAGGCATGAGGAAGCTGTCAGCAAGGTGGGTGCCGCGTTTGCTGACTGCAGACAACAAGCGCATCCGTGTGACCAGTTCAGAGCAGTGTTTGGAGCTGTTTAATCGCAATCCAAAAGAGTTTTTGCGTCGTTACGTGACCGTCGACGAAACATGGATTCACTACTACACTCCAGAGACCAAGGAGCAGTCAAAACAGTGGACCTTACCCGATGAACCTGCTCCGAAGAAGGCGAAGACGGTCCCGTCAGCCGGAAAGGTGATGGCCACTGTTTTCTGGGATTCTCAAGGTGTGATTTTTATTGACTATCTGGAGAAGGGCAAAACGGTCACAGGACAGTACTACGCCGAACTATTGAGCCGATTTGACGCCGTGTTAGAAGAAAAACGGCCCCATTTGTCTAAAAAGAAAGTGCTTTTCCACCACGATAATGCACCGGCTCACACTTCTGCACTCGCCACGGCTAAATTGGTCGAATTACGCTACGAACTGCTGCCCCATCCACCGTATTCTCCAGATTTGGCTCCGTGCGACTTTTTTTTGTTTCCGAACCTAAAAAATTCGCTCGCCGGGAAGAGATTCCACTCCAATAACGAAATAATCGCCGCCACGGAGACCTATTTTGCAAACCAAGAGAAAACATTTTTTTCAACGGGGTTAAAAAAATTGGAACACCGCTGGACCAAGTGTATTCAACTAAAAGGAGACTACATTGAAAAATAAATTTTATTTTTTGTAAAATTTTGGTGTTTTCATTTGTAGGCTAGGTACTTATCAAATGACCCTCGTACTTTCATTACCATTTTTTCCTTTATTTACATTTTGATCGTGGCACTGAAATTTTTAGATTTTCGAGTTTCTGAATTGTAAATTTTTAATAAAAATAATTAGCATTTACATAAAACAAGCTTAACAGACACTTTATTACGAACACGAAAATATAAAAATTCCATATTCCTATTCCATAAATCATGTACTCAATGTATTTAGAAGAATAATTTGGATCTTCTAAGGGCCAATAGGTATAAAAATAAAACACAAAATTTACTGGAGTAAATCCATATATTGATTTGTGCAACGTTTCGTTAGACTGATTTCTGACCTCTTCAGGCTTTATCAACAAACATAAAAAACGACATATGTTACTAAGATCTTATCACAGACAAAAATATAAATAATGATAAAAAGGCTTACCACAACATTAATCTATGCTAATAGCAGAGCTTTACTAGCAGCGTCGGAAGTATGAAAATTTAATATTGTGGAAAACCGTACAGACATATGTATATATATACTGAACGGGTTTGTTTACATTTGACACATTATAAATATCGGAAGAGGCTCTTGTATATATTATTCAAATTCTGTGTGTCTTCTATTTTATTCACTGTATTTTTGGTGCTGTTGATTATCCAAATGATTATCCAAAAAAAATTTATAGATCAGTGTATCAAAAACAGACTTCGTAAAATTAAATTCCCTAATGAAACGACATCTATAAACAGCGATCCTCAACCTACCATCTCTATTCCATATCAAACGGAATTTTTCGACAAATGTAGCAGAATCCTAGCCAAATATAACATCCAGACAGTACCTTTCATCAATAAAAAGCAGAATCCTAGCCAAATATAACATCCAGACAGTACCTTTCAAAACTGGACAACGTCATCAAACTTGGAAAAGAAAAACTCGACAAAATGAACACGTGTGAGGTGGTATATAAGATTAACTGTAAATCGTGTCCTGCTGCATATGTTGGTGAAAAAAAAAGAACGTTAAAAACTCGAATTAAGGAACATCAAAATGATAAGAATAACAAATCCATGATAGCTTTACATTCAAAAAACCATTCACACACTACAGACTGGGACAACATTCAAATTTTAGATAAAGAAAACAATTACAACAAACCAATAGTTTCTGAAATGATTCATATAAACAGCACCAAAAATACAGTTAATAAAATAGAAGACACACAGAATTTGAATAATATATACAAGAGCCTCTTCCGATATCTATAATGTGTCAAATGTAAACAAACCCGTTCAGTATATATATATATATATATATATATATATATATATATATATATATATATATATATATATATATATATATGTCTGTACGGTTTTCCACAATATTAACTATTCGTACTTCCGAAGCTGCTAGTAAAGCTCTGTTATTAGCATAGCTTAATGTTGTGGTAAGCCTTTTTATCATTATTTATATTTTTGTCTGTGATAAGATTTTAGTAACATATGTCGTTTATTATGTTTGTTAATAAAGCCTGAAGAGGTCAGAAATCAGTCTGACGAAACGTTGCACAAATCAATATATGGATTTACTCCAGTAAATTTTGTGTTTTATTTTTATACCTATTCGCCCTCAGAAGATCCAAACTATTCTTCTAAAACAAATATGAAGGGTGCTACAAACAATCTTAATGTACTCGATGTAGTTGCCCTCTACTGTATGCAACATTTTTTATTTATCCTTTTTCCTATACAAAACCCTAAAATATACGTGTTTTGAGGATAGATTATTGTGTAAAAACCGGTTGGACACACATGTATATATTTGTATAACAACTACAATAGCGATTGACTTTAACGACGTTATTATGCGTTAACATTTGATAGCATAAGCCCTGAAGAGGAGGGTAAAATAACCCTCAAAACGTTGGATTAAAATATATCAATTTTTAAACAATAACTCGTTCGTTGAAGTCCATTCCCCTAATCACAAAATATTACTACGAACATCTCATTTTCAAAAAAACCAATATTTTAATTTGCAAGCGGATTGTGATGCAATAGCGTTACTAGAACTAGGATGTTTGCAAGTCTTTGATATTTTATATTTATGATACTTATTTGAAATATTGATTTGAGCCTTGGTTTAAAAGGCATTTCTGGTAGGAGACGTCAAAATATTTCAGAGGAGTCCTCAGTAAATATTTTTCTACACAAGATTCAGATAATAATTTTAAGAAGTTATATATATATATATATATAGAAGTTATATATATATATATATATAGAAGTTATATATATATATATATATTGTTCACGATCCATCGCCTCGAACGCTCGAGACGCTGACGTCATCGAGCCTTATAAGGCTATATTCGGCCTGCGCAAGTGCGCAGCCAGTCAGCGCTCGCCACGCAGCCCTCTCTGCGCCCCTCCAACTCCCAAGACGCCGGCCGACGGCGCCTGGCCGCGCAGTCAGTTCAATTCAGCACGCGACGGCCAAGAGAGACAGCAGCAGCTCACGACTGCACAACGGACACCAACAATAAACCACTTTATTCTCCACACGAAACGCCTTCAATTATTGAACCTTCAGTCCACGATCCCACCCTTCATTCATTCACTCTCAAAAACATTGGTCCTTCGAGCCGGATCGTGGGAGAGAAGCAACGCCATGAAGACGCCGAGGAAGAAAATCTTCTCTATTCTCTACGTCTACTCTCGAGTGGCGTAGGAATAGCACTTGAAGAAGTTTCAGGTACGCATCAAAAAGTGTTCGTGGTCGTGAGTGCCGTTACAGTCACATGTGCCCGCATGTTGACTTCGCGTTCGTTGCTGTCTCTCTCTCGTTATCACGCCGTCGCGCGCGAGGATCCTATCACTAAGGCTTCCTAGGAGAAATAGCAGACTCAATTGCTATTTTCCCCATTTCTGAAAGCGCCTTGGAGTGCGTACCTAACGACTCCAAGACGTTGCCAAGAGCGTGCGCTGCAAAGCCAGCTCTAGAGTCATCGCGTTCGTACGATGACCGGCAGCCATCTTGTCTTGTAGCCAAAAGCGTGCGCTGTAAAGCCAGCTTTCGAGTCACCGCGTTCGTACGGCGACCGGCAGATATCAAGACACAGACAACCAGCGTGCATTGTACACGCACGGGGTTCACAGCATTTCACCACAGACAACCCATGTGCAGCGTACACGTACGAGGTCCACATCATTCAAGGCACGGACAACCCGCGTGTGGCGTACATGTACAAGGCAAGGAGTACCCGCGTGGAATCTATACGCTACGGGGCTCACATCCGTCAAGTCAAGGAGTACCCACGTGTAGTCTACATGCTACGGGGCTCACGCAACTCAGATCACGGACTACCCACGTGGAGCGCGAGATACAGGGTCTACACCAGTCCATCCACGGACTACTTCAGAAGTGAACGGATACATTGGCCCATTAAATGAACACATGTATCGTTCCAATTTCTTAGTTTGAACTTGGCCTTTTTTTTAGTTTGAACTTGGGTTTAATTTACTTGAACTTGGTGAACTTGGCTTTATCTAGTTTGAACTTGGCCTTTTTTAGTTTGAACTTGGTTTAATTTACTTGAACTTGGTGAACTTGGCCTTTCTTAGTTTGAACTTGGGTTAATCATATATGAACTTGGGAATTACATCAATGTTGTGTTAAACTTGGGTGCGAATATTTATAATTGCAATTTACTTATATCACTGGACTTTGCAGTTTACTTGGAACTTCATCTGCTGGCCCGCATCTGATTGCATTTCTGCAGCTGACGACAATTCGGCAGCTAACTACGTCGCAGGAATCACTGCGACCACATCGCCTGCAACATTCAACACCTGCAGTATCTTCTCTTTGAGCAATCGACGTCGTGGATGACCTGCAGATTCACCGTGGGAACGTTAGCAGACACAGTCAACGTCGCAGCTTCAAGCGCATCTCAACTTCTATTATAGCATAAGTATTATAACCTAGGTTAAGACTTAGATGTAATTACTCTCACTATTACTTCTCTACTCTCGAGTGGTTAAGAATAGTTAACTCAATACCAAAGTTAAAATCAACTGATAAGAATTTTTCCATCGGTCTTACAGTCTTACAAATTAAATTAAAATAATTAATATTTATGGCAGTCAGATTGCCCTTGTTTATAATCACCCCCGCAGAATCTGAAATAAAAACTTAATTAAAATCTGGAAAAAAACTTTGTTAGCAAAGGACGATCTGACTGCCCACCACCACCACATTGTCCGACGTTTCGAGCCTGCTCCGGCTCCTCCTCAGGGACTGAAATAAAACCCGCGATACACCTCCTTATATACCATGCACCCATACCCCCTTCTTTTCTCTTACCCCACCACCCTCCACATTCCCCTCCCCAACTTGCCATTCTCACTAATCACCCCCGCAGAATCTGAAATAAAAACTTAATTAAAATCTGGAAAAAAACTTTGTTAGCAAAGGACGATCTGACTGCCCACCACCACCACATTGTCCGACGTTTCGAGCCTGCTCCGGCTCCTCCTCAGGGACTGAAATAAAACCCGCGATACACCTCCTTATATACCATGCACCCATACCCCCTTCTTTTCTCTTACCCCACCACCCTCCACATTCCCCTCCCCAACTTGCCATTCTCACTATCACCCCCGCAGAATCTGAAATAAAAACTTAATTAAAATCTGGAAAAAAACTTTGTTAGCAAAGGACGATCTGACTGCCCACCACCACCACATTGTCCGACGTTTCGAGCCTGCTCCGGCTCCTCCTCAGGGACTGAAATAAAACCCGCGATACACCTCCTTATATACCATGCACCCATACCCCCTTCTTTTCTCTTACCCCACCACCCTCCACATTCCCCTCCCCAACTTGCCATTCTCACTACTTAATTAAAATCTGGAAAAAAACTTTGTTAGCAAAGGACGATCTGACTGCCCACCACCACCACATTGTCCGACGTTTCGAGCCTGCTCCGGCTCCTCCTCAGGGACTGAAATAAAACCCGCGATACACCTCCTTATATACCATGCACCCATACCCCCTTCTTTTCTCTTACCCCACCACCCTCCACATTCCCCTCCCCAACTTGCCATTCTCACTCTACTTAATTAAAATCTGGAAAAAAACTTTGTTAGCAAAGGACGATCTGACTGCCCACCACCACCACATTGTCCGACGTTTGGCAAGTGAGAATGGCAAGTTGGGGAGGGGAATGTGGAGGGTGGTGGGGTAAGAGAAAAGAAGGGGGTATGGGTGCATGGTATATAAGGAGGTGTATCGCGGGTTTTATTTCAGTCCCTGAGGAGGAGCCGGAGCAGGCTCGAAACGTCGGACAATGTGGTGGTGGTGGGCAGTCAGATCGTCCTTTGCTAACAAAGTTTTTTTCCAGATTTTAATTAAGTTTTTATTTCAGATTCTGCGGGGGTGATTATAAACAAGGGCAATCTGACTGCCATAAATATTAATTATTTTAATTTAATTTGTAAGACTGTAAGACCGATGGAAAAATTCTTATCAGTTGATATTAAATTGCAGTCGACATAAGTAATATTTTTAATGACCAAAGTTAAAATAGTCAAATTTATTACTAGTCTAATTAACTTGATCTCAAAATGGAGGGACTACATACTAGACAGCTGTTACTCCAAGCTAGGATTAATAATTCATTTCAAAATTTCAAATCTAAGGGTAAAGATAACATGACGGAAGGTTATGCGGAATCATGTCTCGCCGGACTTGAAGCAAATTATGCGACTTTTCAGTTACATCACGAGTCAATTCTGAAGCTCGAGGCTCTTGATAAAAATCACGCCTATTTTACAACTAACCTTTGTGATTTGGTTGAGGATAGCTTTTATGTTCGTCGAGGAGAATTTCTTGATTTCTTAAAGGCTGTTAGAAAAAGAGATGCCAATCAAGGCTCCTCCAATTCGAATGTTGCCCCAGTTGCCACTAGTCCTGCTCATGCAACTAACGTTTCGTTTCAATCGTTACCGAAGGTAGATCTACCCAAATTTTCTGGCAAATTCTCGGATTGGGAACATTTTAGGGTTGTCTTTCGTTCAGTCATTCATCAACGCGAAGATTTAACACCTGTCTTGAAATTGCATTATCTTCGCACTCACCTTACAGGTGACGCACTTGAGAAAATTAAATCTCTGCCCATTGCGGGTGATAATTATGAACGAGCCTGGACAGCTTTAATCGAATATTACGAAAATCAATGGCGTATTGTTGGCTCTCACATTTCAGAAATCTTCTCAGTCAAACCCATGAAGACAGACTCTTCTTCGGAAATTAAACGTATTTACAGGGAACTTTACAACCCTGTAGCTAGTCTAATATCCCTTAATAGAGCGGATTCTTTAGGTAGTGATCTGATGGTACATTTCTCGCTTAAGCAGCTTGATTTGAATACTCGTAAAGAATGGGAAAGACATGTTAGTGATAGCGTTGATCCACCCACATTGGATCAACTTCAAGCCTTTCTTTGAAGTCAAACCCTCACTCTAGAGGCCATAGAAGCTGGCACTAGAACTTCTTCAACAAATAATTCAAAAACTCAATCAACAAATTCAAAACCTCGTAAATCAGAGCATGACAATGCTCAGTCGGTTTATTCGCATCAAACCTCACCTTCTACTTCTTCAAAAAAGAAATGTTCATTTTGGAATCAATCTTATTTTACAAATAGATGTGAACGATTTCTCAATAAAGCGATTCCTGAGCGAAAGGAATTGATAAGATCTTCTAATCTTTACTTCAATTGTTTAGGAAAACACAACGTTAAAAATTGTACTTCCACTTACCGATGCTTTCTCTGTAAAGCCAAGCATCACACTTTGGTGCCCTTTGAAAACAATCAAGCAGTCAGTCCGTTGCAGACTGATCAGATTGACTCAGCGACCAGTACCTCTAGCCCAAACTGTGGCAATTTCGTTATTTCTAAAGACAATCAATCTGCTCTCCAAGCAGTCTCCCTCAATAGTGGAGAAAGTACTAAATGTACAGGAGTACTTTTAGCTACCGCTAGGGTTAACGCCCTTGGTCCTAACGGTACCAAAATTCTAGTTCGTGCACTTATTGACCCCGGATCTCAAATCTCACTTGTTACACAAGCTATGTGTAATATGCTTTCTCTAAACTGTAGAACCAGTCATACGCACATCCAAGGTATAGGTGAAAAGACAGCTGCTGTTTCTTCTAAAGTTGCTCGTCTTACTATACAACCGCATTTCAATTCAACTTTCTCTTTGGAAGTTGATGGCATTGTTTTGCCAAAACTCTCTTCGTATAGACCTCCCGCCGTAGGTGGTATTACTAACTTCGAATACTTAAGAGGGCTGCAGCTAGCAGACCCCATGTATTTTGAACCATCACGCATCGATATTATTCTCGGTGCAAGCGCCTATGCGCAAATCATTGAAAATCAAATTGTTAAGGGTCAAAGTCTTCAGCCGATAGCACTTAGTTCCAAACTTGGATGGCTCTTGACAGGTAATCTCTCTTCTTCAACTTCAGAAATAGGGTTAGAAGAGATAGAATATCTCTTCATTGTTCGGACAGCTGCGAGCATGAAGCCAAACTTTTGGAGCTCGTACAAGATTTTTGGAGGGCGGAGGAGATAGTCAATGACAAAAAATCTTACTCGCCTGACGAACAAGCATGCGAGGATTTTTATCGAAAAACAACTCGTCAAGATGAAACAGGGCAATATATAGTAAGTCTACCCTGGAAAAGTCGAGACCAGTTGAGTTCTGCTCATCTCGAGAGCTCTCACACTGCCGCATTATGCGCACTCAATCGTCTCGAAGCAAAGTTCGCTAAAGACGAAAAACTGAAATTAGCTTATACTGAATTCATAAAGGAATACATTGATTTAGGTCACATGTCTCTCTCTCTTCGAATTTTGATTCATTTACGAGCAAATCTCAAGCCTTCTTACCACATCATGGTGTGTGGAAGGAAACCAGTACGACGACCAAATTACGTTTAATGGCTCGAGTAAATCAAAAACAGGGGTCTCGGTCAACGATCTTCAACACGTTGGACCCAATCTTCTTCAGAATCCCGTCGCTTTGATCTGTGCCTGGCGTAGGTATAAGATCACACTTTCAGCTGATGTGGAGAAAATGTTCAGGCAGATTGGTGTCGAACAATGTGATCAACCCTTTCAGTCGATTTTATGGCGTTTTGACAAGAGTGAACCCATTCAACTTTATCGATTAACCACAGTGACGTATGGTTTGGCCTGTTCGCCTTTTCTAGCTATACGAACTCTTTTGAAATTAGCCGAAGACTATGGCCAAACTTTCCCAATCGCAGCTGAAGCTGTTCGAACAGAGATGTATTCGGATAATGTGCTTACTGGTGCACATTCACTTGATGAAGCATTGAAAAAACAAGATGAATTAATCCTTCTCTTTAAACAAGGTCATCTCAACCTTCGTAAATGGACTTCGAATAATGCTGAAGTACTTCCTTATTTACCCTCGAATATGTTAGCTGCTGATTCTATTACTTTATTCGCCTCAGAAACATCTGTACCAATTCTAGGTATAGATTGGCAACCTAACACAGATTACTTTAGTTTTCATATCGAAGATGCTCCCGTTGATTCGACATATACCAAACGTTCGGTTCTCTCTAGAATTGCTCGCATCTTCTTATGCAATCTTTATGGATTCTGAAGGTTAGTTGGGACGAAGAACTGCCTCTTGATATCTCAAATCGGTGGCAGACTTAGTTGCAAGATCTTCATTCACTTAGTCTGATTAAAATCTCTCGCTGGAGCGGATACACTCCCCAATGTGAATTACTTGAGATTCACGGATTCGCAGACGCCTCTAAATTTGCGTATGGTGCAGTAGTCTACCTGTGCTTGATCCAAACTCAAGAAGCGCTTGTCATGCTTCAAGTGGCTAAAACGCGAGTAGCTCTACTTAAGACGCTAAGCATACCTCGCGTAGAACTTTGCGCTGCGTTGCTACTTGATCGACTGGTTCACACATTCCTCGAATCTTTCCCAATAAAGGTCGAGAGTGTTCATCTTTGATCTGATTCTGCTGATGTGCTTCTGGTTAAAAGACCACCCTTCTAGATGGGGCGTTTTTGTCGCTAACCGGTGCTCCGAGATTCATACCCTGCTACCTGATGCGTTCTGGCATCACGTACGATCAGGTGATAACCCCGCGGATGTTATTTCACGAGGTATTGAGCCCTCAAAACTAGTTTCGTATAGCTTATGGTGGAAATGTCCCACCTGGCTCTCCGATAATCATGAGTCATGGTCAAAGGCTCATGATCAGCTCAATTTTACAGTAAATAGTCTGAATCTTCGACCTAGCCACTCTCTAGTCGCTAGCAAGGGCACTCCAAATTCTGTCGAGAATACTCCAAAAATTTGGAGTCTTATTAACAAATATTCGTCATTAAATAAGTTATATCGTATTGCATCGTACTGCTTTCGATTCATCTTCAGAATCTGCTCGAAAACTGAACGCGAAGCGACTTCAAGTTCGGTTGTTAGTTTTCGTACTGTTCTTCAATCCCTACTATGTCATCACACTCCGGATTCTAAGGGAATAAGTGCTAGTGAGATTGAGAACACCAGACTTTGTCTGATATATCTAGTTCAAACGGCTTATTTTAAACTTGAACTCCAGCAGTTACAAAGAAAAGGTAAACTTTCGACCAAAAGCTCTCTTTTACCTTTAAACCCCATGATACAAAATCAGTTGCTCAGGGTGGGCGGTCGACTTTCTCACTCTCTTCTCGAAGAAGATGCTAAGCATCCATTTATTTTACCTGCTGATTGTCACTTTACCACTCTATTAATTAAGGATGCTCATCAACGTACTCTCCATGGTGGTGTTCAATTAATACTTGCCACGCTAAGAAGACAGTATTGGATAATTAAAGGACGATCTGAAGTCAAGAAAGTCATCAGAATTTGCCTCGCATGCTCCCGACATGCCGCTCGAGTGCCAACTCAATTAATGGGTGAGTTGCCCAAGGCTCGAGTATGCCCTTCTCCGCCATTTGAGTGCTCAGGCGTCGATTACGCCGGCCCCATTCAGCTTCGTCTTACTAAGACTAGGGGTAAAGGCACCATGAAAGGTTATATAGCGATTTTTATTTGCATGGCTACCCGAGCCGTACACATCGAGGTAGTTGAGGACTACTCTAGTGAAGCATTCATCGCTGCTTTCCATCGTTTTACCGCTCGTAGAGGTCATTGCAAAAAATTGTTCTCTGACCAAGGTACGAACTTCGTTGGGGCCGATGCTCAGCTAAAACAGATGCTCGTAGCCTCTTCCTCGTTCACTTCGCTAATTGTAAAGTCTCTAGCTCAAGAACGAACATCTTGGATCTTCAATCCTCCCGGTGCGCCTCATTTTGGTGGCATTTGGGAGGCCGCAGTTAAGTCGACAAAACACCACATCCGCCGAGTCGTTGGAGAACAAGTTCTCACATTTTCGGAGCTTGTGACTCTTATGTGCAGAATTGAAGCTTGCCTTAATTCAAGGCCGTTAACTGCTCTCACGGACGATCCTTCTGACCTAGCATTTTTATCCCCATCACATTTTCTAATTCAACGTTCGTCATTTTTAGTGCCTGAAGAAAACCTCGCAGATGCCAACGTGACTCCAGGAAAGCGCTGGCTTTTGATCAGCCAGCTGACTCAGCATTTCTGGACGAGGTGGTCTTCAGAATATCTGACTTCGCTGCAAGCACGACGTAAGTGGAGGCAACTACAGCATCCAATAGCCGTGGGTGATCTCGTGCTCGTTCGCAACGAGCTCACCCCTCCAGCCCAGTGGCCCCTCGCACGCATCACAGCTATTCATCCAGGGAGTGATGGAATCACGCGCGTGGTCGATTTGTGCACGGCCACCACAACTCTTCGTCGACCCATCGCCAAGGTCTTACGTCTTCACCCTGCTGAGTGAGGTTCGTTCGCCAGTCTGCCGAAGGTGGGCGGAATGTTCACGATCCATCGCCTCGAACGCTCGAGACGCTGACGCCATCGAGCCTTATAAGGCCATATTCGGCCTGCGCAAGTGCGCAGCCAGTCAGCGCTCGCCACGCGGCCCTCTCTGTGCCCCTCCAACTCCCAAGACGCCGGCCGACGGCGCCTGGCCGCGCAGCCAGTTCAGTTCAGCACGCGACGGCCAAGAGAGACAGCAGCAGCTCACGATTGCACAACGGACACCAACAATAAACCACTTTATTCTCCACACGAAACGCCTTCAATTATTGAACCTTCAGTCCACGATCCCACCCTTCATTTATTCACTCTCAAAAACATTGGTCCTTCGAGCCGGATCGTGGGAGAGAAGCAACGCCATGAAGACGCCGAGGAAGAAAATCTTCTCTATTCTCTACGTCTACTCTTGAGTGGCGTAGGAATAGCACTTGAAGAAGTTTCAGGTACGCATCAAAAAGTGTTCGTGGTCGTGAGTGCCGTTACAGTCACATGTGCCCGCATGTTGACTTCGCGTTCGTTGCTGTCTCTCTCTCGTTATCACGCCGTCGCGCGTGAGGAAGCCTATCACTAAGGCTTCCTAGGGGAAATAGCAGACTCAATTGCGATCCCACCCTTCATTCATTCACTCTCAAAAAAAAAAATATATATATATATATATATATATATATATATATATATATATATATATATATATATATATATATATATACACAAGACTGCCAAGAAAGCTTTTATTCTCAGTGATTCTTAGTTCATAAACTGGTTGTTTTTAATTTTCTAAAATGTGTGGTAAAGATGCGTTATTAATTGGTGTCATGCTGTCTCCTAAGCTGTTGTACATATTTGCTCATGGATCAGTCAAATGATTATGTAAAATGCAAATGTTAATAAATTTAATAAAAATATTAATAATGTACTGGAAGAAAAAAAACATATAATTTAACATCTGTTTACGGCCGAATCCATCTCAAATCAGGTGGTCGGCGTATGCCTATGTCACCCATCATTTTTAAATTAAAATACTTATGTTCTTCTCCAAAAATTATTTGACACGTATTTTTTTATTTTTTTGTTGCATCAAAATTTCATGCGTTCAGTGACGCCAAAAAATTCCGAAAAAATACTTACTTAGAAAAAAAAATTTTCAATGTAAATTTTCACATACCGCTTCTGTTTTACCAGTTTTTTAAGCTTTTAAGTGTGTAACACATAATTTCACTCAGTTTTGAGTCCTCTTTCACCTCCTTTATGTTATTTTAAAAAAACCGCTGCCAATGCATTGGCCCGTGGCCTCCTCAAACTTAATTTGCTTATTCCTTCAATTAATTTTTAATAACAGAATTTATAATTTTTGCAACAATTTATGACATAATTATAATTAAATTCATTTATGAAGGTTAAAAAGTATTAATTTTCAATTTATGTATAAAGTATGAATAAAATAATTGGTACGATTTTTTTTTAAATATGTGTGAAAAATAAATAAAATAATTGATTGTAATAGTATCGTCAAAACCTTTTAAAATTAATAAATAACCTTTACTTCAAATTATATTTTCTTTGTGAAATTTCACACATAGGGTACTTGTCTCTAGTAATATGCCTGTTCGTATTTGTATGCTATTTCATACTATTTATAGACTATTGCATACAAAATAGTCTATAAATTTTAAGCTGATACACGAAGTTGTCATTGAGAAATTACGATTTTGAACAAAACCGTAAAAAAATCTTAACCTTAAATGTCTCTAAAAATTATGGGACAATTCTTTTACCTAAAGGACTTATACAATAATATATATGAACTCTATATCTCCACGCAATTTCAACATGACTAAACCAATTTTTGTTTTCCCTAGTTATCATGCAACAAATGCGACAAAGAAAATGACTTTGTAAAATACGAAAATTTTCAAAATCAAATATCTCAAAAAGTAATCGTACGATCATGATGAAAATTCGCACACGTATTATCTATATCATATACAAAATTGTCTATAAAATTGGAGCTGACACATGGAGCCGTTCTCGAGAAATTACGATTTGAAGAAAAGGTTAAAAAAATTTAACCTCAAATATTTCTAAAATTTCTGGACTAATCATTTTGCCCAAAAAACTCGACCGACAGCTATCCAAAATCTACCTCTACAAGAAATTTCGAAGCGATTAAGTCAATTTTACTCTCGTAATCGTTGGACATACAAAAGTAATTTTATTCATATTTCAATTTTTTTTTCAAACACTAGTCGACAAAATGGATTCAAATTTTTACAGATTATAGCTATTCATATTCTGCATTACCATGATTTTTCTCAAAAAAAAATGACCGTTTAGTTTGGGAGTTATAAGCTTTTTAAAAAAAAAAACACGTTTTTGTTAATAACAAAACAACCGTGATAGCTAGAAATTTTTTTTTAGAAAATATAGGTAATTTAATTCTCTTTCGAATGCTACCCATCCAATTCAAATATCTTGATTTTATCATTAAAAAAAAAAAGCAAAAATAAATTTTGAGAAAATCGAAAATTCGAAATAAAACGAATTTTTGACCCGCTATCACATAAAAAAAAAAACAAAAAAATGAGACCTGTCCGGTTAAAATCGATGGAGTAGAAGCTGAGAACCAGGCGTATGTACACACACACATACGCACACGCTCACGCACACGCACACGCCCACACACGCACGCACGCGCGCACGAATGCACGCATGCACACACACAAACATACACAAACACACACACACACACACACACACACACACACACACACACACACACACACACACACACATCCATACAGACATTTTAAAAAAATTATATATTTTGATTCCTAACACCTCGAAAAACAATTATAACATGTTTTTACAACAACTCAAAAAATTACTATCACAAAGCTTCCTCTAGGAGTAAGCAAAAAAATAAAAAATGCACAAATTATGCACTTTTTACTGAAAAATGTACTTTTAGAAAAATTCATTTTTCTCGAAAATCCCGTTTTTCTTTTGCTCAATTTTCTTTTGTCGTGATAGAGGACGTAAATACCTATCTAGACGTATTTTTGAGATTCAGGGGATTTGCGCTCGGATAGCGATCACTAATGAGATAACACACAAACAAATTTTTCGCGCTTAACGCTTATAGATAGTGATAATATAACAATGATACACAAGTAATACACTTTTACATGCTCCTACTTGTATGAGTTTATGTACTATTACAATTGTCCGCTAGATGACGATCGTTTGACTTAACATTTACAAAAAAAAGTTCGGTTTCTGCTATATATCACACCTCTAGTCTTTTTGAAAACTATCATCTTTTTGAAAATTATTACATATTTGCATATTTGCACCTGATCAACTCAACTACGATGTCTCAATGTTACTCAATGGAGATAATCAAATGTGCAAATTTTTTACATAAGCACAACAAAATCTGTTATAAATTTAGTTCAGTACATTTCAAACAACTTGAGGATATTGCTCATCCATTGAAGCATCTATCCTGATTTACCTTTGATACCCTCTACATATCTGTGTAAAAATTGTTACAATCTTACTTTAGAATTGGTGAGTAGCACTGACAATGAATTTACAACGGATAGTGAAGTTACCGATAACGCAGTCGATAAAGAATAAGATTTTTTACTCAGTACTCCAGAACTCATCGAAGAATTTAATAATGAAATAAGTACATCTTTCTTAGGTTCTGTATTACCTCTTAAGAGAAAAAATCTTATACGTGAAAAATCACTTGAAAATAACGTAAAAAAGAAGTAAAAAAATATACCTTCAACATTGTCTGATACCCTCGATGTGAAGTTTAACAATGTTTATGACGTTTCTATAAAAGCAAATGAATCAACTGTATGCAGTTGTACAGAATAGGTACAAAATGTTGGTTTAGCCTTGCAAAAGTCTTCTACGGTATCAGAAGAAATAAAAATTCTGACTTTGCTACCCTCATCCTTAACGAAAAATGAAATTTCATCCTTATTTCCAGAGATAACAATATACTCGTACATGATAGAAAGATGGAAAAGTCTTGCGCAAGAAAAGGGAGTTTATTCGGAAACAGAAGCATACACAGGCCATCCAATTGATGAAAGGACCGAAAAAATTGTTATGGAATATTATATAATTGACGATTTTAATTGTTCAAGATAGAGTTCTAATAAGAGTGACATTATTGCCGTTAAAATAAATGATAATTTATTGGTCTCTGTACCTATTGCACAAATTATGATTTATTTCTTACGAATTTAAGGGGCTTATTACCTTTTTATTACTTTTTTCTAGTTTCTTACGAAAATTCTGAAAAAATTCTCAATGATAGATATTATAATGATACATAATATACTCAAAACTGAAAAACCCTAGCGACACCGTATTGGAGATATCAGCTTTCAAAGTTACAAAATTTAACATGTAGTCTTATGGGACGCGCACAAAAAAATGAACGTTTCTGTTAATAACTCGAAAATTTCCTTACAACTTGAAAAAAAAATTAATATGGTATTAATGACGATATTTTCAATATGTTCTCCAAAATTCAGAAAGCCTAGCGACACCGTTTTCGAGATACAGTTGTTTAAAGTAGGTAGCTTCGGTCGTGCGTGTCCTTGTGTGCGTGTAAACAAACGAAGGCGCGCTACGTGTGTGGCACTTACACAGACGGAGCGTTTCTATGTGTGGACACACAGATGAAGCGATGCTATGGGTGCGTGTACAGTTTCGCGTGAAATTTTGAAAGTGGGGCTCAGTGGGGAGATTCGGGAGAGCGCTAGCCGTACGGCGTTCGACCCACTGTATTTGCGACTGCTATTGTACGGTTATAGCCCCCTTAATTAACCCTTAGAGGGCCGGGATGACGCCTTGAGGCGTCATGGTGACTCGCCAACATCCGACCTTGGTTTTGTTCTAACTTGGGGACCTCAGATCACTTTTCAGTACAAATTATGAGCTTTTAAAATTTTTGAAATCCCGGCGCTCTAAGGGTTAATTTCAGAGAGAGTAACGTTACAGAGTTGGATGAAATTCGGTCACAAATAATAGACGCAACAATGTATTCTGAGCTATCTGATTTATGTTATTTACAAGAATGTAAAATTTGTCCAGGCAGTGACAAAATTAAGTTTCATGTTCTAAAACTGCAAGATATAGAAGGCACAGAAGAAATTACATGTGCTTTGTGGGATAATGGAAACTTGATTAAAAAAACAGGGTCAAGGTCTGCTTTTAAAGATGAACTTTCGGTTTGGACCATGAAGGTTAGTACTCACATGTATGTAAAAAATATACATCCCAAAGCTATAAAAACAGAAAGAGAAAATGCTAAAAACGACCCACATCATTTAGTTCTTCAAATTGACTTCAATAGAAAACAGGGCTGTGATTCATAATAAAGCTGTTCAAGAAAACCATTGGGTTAATGATCAAATTTCTATTTCCACAGCAGTGTCTTATCAAGGGAATGCGACACAAAGTTTCGCAATCATAAGTGAAGACTGAAAACATGATTCAACGTATGCTTTGCTAGCAGTAGAAATAATTATAACCTACTCGAAAGAAAATTGTTGTGATTCAATAAAAAAAATTACCATTGTATCAGACGGCGCCGCTAACTACTTTAAAAATCGCTTTTAATTATATGAATTAAAATGAGCACCATATGATATAAAATGATTGTTTTCTGCTACTGGGAACGGCAAAGGAGCTGTAGATGGTGCGGATGGATTTATAAAGCATTATACTACTTCGCATAATCTTCGAGAGCCCCATGAAAAATCCATTCAAAAATATACAGATGCAACTATAATAATACATTACATTTATAAGACGTTGACGTAGAATAATTTGGAAAAGTAAAAAATGTTGATTGGCTTGCTACTCCTAAGTATCCTGGAATTAAAAAGCTCATTTATGGATTAAAGAAATATGTAATGATAAAGTACATTGTTTAACAGCAAAGACCGCGGATCGTTCGCTTACTGAAGTAAGAATAATGAAGCAGAAAAACAAAGATAGTTATAAAAATAATAAATCTAAAAGGTAAAAATATAAAATAAAATACATACTTATGTGTACCTATATATTACTTACGCACAAAGATAAACACCTTTTGTTATGTTACGGACTATATATAAGCGTTAAAGGCGAAAAATTTGTTTGTGTGTTATCTTATTAGTGATCGCTATCCGAGCGCAAATCCCCTGAATCTCACAAATACGTCTAGATAGGTATTTACGTCCTCTATCACGACAAAAGAAAATTGAGCAAAAGAAAAATGGGGTTTTCGAGAAAAATACATTTTTATAAAAGTACATTTTTCAGTAAAAAGTACATAACTTGTGCATTTTTTATTTTTTATTTTTTTTAAATAACATAAAGCACGTGAAAGACGTCTCAGAACTATGTGTTACACGCTTAAAAGTTTAAAAAGTGATGAAACAGTAGCAGTTTGAAAATTACATTAAAACATTTTGCTTCCTCCTAGAGGAAGCTTTGTGATAGTAAATTTGCTTCCTCCTAGAGGAAGCTTTGTAATAGTAAATTTTTGAGTTGTTGTAAAAACATGTTATAATTGTGTTCCGAGGTGTTAGGAATCAAAATACATGGTTTTTGAATAATGTCTGTATGGATGTGTGTGTGTGTGTGTGTGTGTGTGTGTGTGTGTATGTGTGTGTGTGTGTGTGTGTGTGTGTGTGTGTGTGTGTGTGTGTGTGTATACGCCTGGATCTCAGCTTCTACTCAGTCGATTTTGACCGGAAAGGTCTCATTTTTTTTGTTTTCTTTTTTGCGTGATGACGGGTCAAAAATCCGTTTTCTGATTGGGGCGATCCGTTTTTGTTTTTTTTTCAAATTTTCGATTTTCTCAGAACTGTTTTTTGATTTTTTTTAATGATAGGACCGAGTTATTCGAATCTGATGGGTAGCGTTCGAAAGAGAATTAAAATACCTATATTTTCTAAAAAAAAAAAAGTTTATAGCTATCACGGTTCTTTTGTTATTAACAAAAACGTATTTTTTCTTTAGAAGCTTATAACTCCTAAACTTAACGGTCAATTTTTTTGAGAAAAATCATGATAATACAGAATATAAATAGCTACAACTTGTTAAAATTTGAATACATTCTGAAGGCTAGATTTTGAGTAAAAAATTGAAAAATGAAAAAAAATCAGTTTTGTATGTCCAACGATTACAAGAGTAAAATTGACTTAATTGCTTCAAAATTCCTTTTAGAGGTAGATTTTTTATAGTTCTCGGTCGAGTTCTCTGGGCAAAATGATTGATCCATAAATTTCAGAGATATTTTAGGTTAAAAATTTTTTGACATTTTTTAAAAATCGTAATTTCTCAAGAACGGCTCTATGTATCTGAATGGAGTGGATGGCATTCGAAAGAGAATTAAAATACCTATATTTTCTAAAAAAATTAATTTTCTATCTATCACGGTTCTTTAGTTATCATCAAAAACAAAAACGTGTTTTTTTTTTTTAACTCATAACTCCATTTTATGCGTTTTTGAACGTAAAAAGCAAGGCTAAATTCATTTTCGCGATTTTACATAATTTTAGAGCAATGGGAGAGAATGAATTTCTTTACACGATAGGTAAAAAAAAGTCACTTTTTAGAACATATTTTTATGTAGGAAAACGCAGAAAATCATTCATGTGTTACAAAAAATAATTTAATCTCTAAATTAAAAAAGATTTATATTTTATTTTTAAAAAACGCGCAGTGATATCTACCGCTAGGTGGTGTGGAATGATCATACGTCATTGAGTAGGCATTCGATGATTTTTTTTAATTTTTAAAAACCAACCAACAAAATGAATTAAAATGTTTAAAAATTATATCTATTGTAATCTATTATAATTATGAATTATACATTATGAATGCATAATTCATAATGCATTATGAATTATTATATTCTGCATTATTATAATTTATTTGTGAGTTATGAACTTTTTTAAAAAAACACGTTTTTGTTAATAACAAAAGAACAATGATAGCTATAAATTTTTTTTTCTTAAAAAATATGAATTATGAAATATAAAAAAAACACGTTTTTGTTAATAACAAAACAACCGTGATAGCTATTTGTTTTATTATACAATATAGATATTTTACTTCTATTTCAAATGATAACTTTATTTATCAGCTCAAAATTTATATAAATTTGATATAAATAAATAATAAATAAATAAATAAATTTAAAAATTAACAATTTTTAATATTCATAAATGAATTTAATTATAATTATGCAATAAATTTTTTAAAAAATTATAAGTTTTGTTATTAAAATTAATTAAAGGAATCAACAAATTACGGTTGAGGAAGCTACGGGCCAATGAATTTGCAGCGGTTTTTTTCTAAGTAAGAATTTTCTCGGAATTTTTCGGCATCGCTGGACGCATGAAATTTTGATGAAACAAAAAAATAAAAAAATACGTGTCAAATAATTTTTGGAGAAGAACATAAATGTTTTAATTTCAAAATGATAGGTGACATAAGCATACGCGGACCACCTGATTTGAGATGGATTCGGGCTTATATTAAATTTCTTTTATCTAAGATAAAGAAAAACAATTAATAAAGTCTCATTTAAAATAAAGGAGCAAGTCTATGGAAACTCAAATATCACTAAATTCTATTTTCTCTTCTTGGATATCCTTGATAGTAATAGTAGAGCGCCCACTGTAAATACTTTGCGAGGAGTTCACACTGAATCCACATTGTGTATCGTGTGTCGCGTGCCGTGCGATTTGTGCCGTGCCAAGGAGAAAATGTTGTTTGATTTCTACAAAATTTACTAACACAGAATTTTTTCTAGGCTTCGAAAATTGGCATGGGTACAAATCACACGGCACATGGTATACGGCACGCAATGTGGATTCACTGTTATAGCCCATACCAATCAGAGCTTTGCATTCATGGTACCAAAATTTCTTTACGTTTTTCATACGTAACGCTTTGAAATTGTCTTTAAGCTTCAATTTGATACTACTTAGGTCTCTTGCTGTCTTTTATATAGGTGGATTATTCTACTGCACTGGAAACATATTATTGTCAGATTAGCAATATTAGTATATAGATGCATATTTCTTTGCACTAGTATTTATTAACTGGCTCTCAAATCAATTATTAATTTTTTTAATTCGTGAATCTCTACAATAAAGTTATGCTAGATTTTTACACATATAAATTTTCTTTTGAATTTTTTGCTTAGTTTTTTAAAAAGTTGTGAAATTTACAAGTAACATTATACGAAAGTCATATAACTTATATAGATTTTTTCTTATACCTTGTAAATTTTCTAATTTATAAAAATGAAAAGTTCATTATGCAAAACATACATGTTGTGAAATCTAAATTATTTTTATTAGCTCCAAACAAATGTTAAGTTTCATCTTTTCTAAAAAATATTCCAGTCTCTGTTGTCCCCTTCCTCTCTATTAAATGCTTAAGCATTCTACGAAAAACTTGGGTAATAGCCTAAATATTTTTTTTAAACAACCAACAAAACATTCTGTAGAAAAGAATATATTTATAAAAATCAAAAGTTCATACAAAACTGTCATATTAACAAAAACAAATTATTTTTTTATCTCTCTAAACAACTGTTAAGCCGCTTTAAAAAAAATTCAACTCCCTACCCCCCCCCTCCCCCCTGCCGCTATCCCTCTTTCTTTTTCGTCTTTTCTTACTCAACAACTGTATAAGTACTCCACGAAAAACTTTGAGAAGAGGCTAAATATTTTTTTTAAACAACCAACAAGACGTTCTGTAGAAAAATAATATTTAGTACTCCATATATTTATTTCCTTACTAAGAATCACGTTAGCTTTTGCAAATTTCATAAAAATCTTTCCAAAAAATTTGTATGTAAACACATGTCTTTTCTAACAAACTTTATTTTTAAAGATCTACAGAATCTTTGAAAAACGTTTCCTCCAAAAAGCAAGCATTAACATCTTTTTCTCGAAAATATTTGATTTACACATTTATCTAAACTAATCTAAAGTAGAAATAATAAAACTTTCTACGAAAGTATAAAATAATGCCAGAATAAGTTTTTCCTGGAATCTATAAAAATAACAAAAATTATTTTCATACAACATTACAATAATAGTATTGTTAATTTATCATCATACGTAAAAAATACACGTTTATTATATTATTTCAAAAAATTTTACTAATGTAATCATTTTATCGAGCTCCTTAACAACATTCAAAAGCTATTGCCGATTAAGCTAGTCGAAAATGCCTTAATTATATTTTCCTTTGAGACTGGTACTATCAAAACTGTTATAATAAAAGAGAATTTTTAAGATTTTTCTTAGCCCCCTATCCCTGCGACATAATCTCAAAAAAGGCTTTTATTTCACTAAATTTTCTTCATTTTATTTTTCGAGCTCTAAAAGGAATATCGTATCGATCAAAAAAAAGAAAAATTATGGTTTTTCACGCAGAATTAGAAAATATTTTTTTTATAGTATTATATGTTCAAACATAACCTCAAAAACGTGTTTCAAAATTTAAAAATCTGGCTACTGCGCTGTATATGAGATAACTCGCAAAAGAAAAAAGTTTTATATATTTTTGTATATTTTCAATCAGCATTAATTTTTTCAGATTTTTGGAAGTGGTATGCCTAACCTAAAAAAATTAAAAACCGTTTATTTTGTTATTTTCGACGTTTTTTTACACATTCTTTGATGCTGTAAATGTCAAATTTTATTGTTTTTTTTTTTCAAATTAAATACTACATAAGTTATTATTCATCTACCAGAAACAAAATAATTGTAGCAAAAGTTTCTAACCTCAAAAAACTTATGGTTTTTTTTTATCAGCTAATGCAGTTAAATAAGCTATATTTAAAAAAAATTAACACAATTTATTCCTCTCTATGCCTACCAATGGTAATTACATGTGTGACTGGTTCTGTTATAACAAAATATTTCATTCATTTTACCAATTAATGACGGTAAATATTCTATTACTATGCTATAATAATTTTTGAAATTATTTTTGAAATTTCAGATTGTCGATTTGTGAAAGGAAAGAAATATAAACAAAAAAAGCACGAATATCATTGAACGTAGCTATAAATTAAGGCAGTTTTAGAAAATATGCCTAAACTTATACAACATTAAATGTTTATACAGTATTATTTCAATATTCATTTACGAGATTCGACAGATTCGGCAATATTCCCTGTACCTTGATTAACTTTATTGATGGAACCTGTAGGTATGTCCATAACATTGCAGTAATATATTGTTGCAATATTACTTGCAATGTTACAATGAATAATTTGAGCAAAACTTTTGCAATGAAAAACGAAAATTATTGTTGTCATCAGTTATTTCATTTTTAGAGAATAACCCATATATTAATATAATAACCATTTCAACTTATAAAGATTTCAATATTTTACTAGTACTCGCTCGCTAACGCTCGCTCGGCATATAACTGCGTCTTCGTGAACATTCTTCAGAATTTACATGAAGATAAATTATATGGTTTTATACAAAGTATAAATGATGTAGTTTAAATTAATTTGACCAAAACTATAGTTTTAACTTTAATATATTGTTGTAAACAAAATTTAACATTTCGATTGTTCATAAAGAAACAATAATTATAATTATATGTTATAATATTATGTTTATATCAAAAAGTAATCGTACGATCTTCATGAAAATTCAGATACATAATATCTATATCACACACAAAATTGTCTATAAATGATAAATCTGGAGCTGATCATTTAAATAATAATTTATTTATTTCTAATCATACTCCTTTGATTCGAAATATTATTCATAATCAGCAATTTTTTACTATTCCGGTTAATTTTGATAATGTTAATTTTGAGATTCTTGAACAAAATAAAATTAATTATTTTGCTAGCCAACAACATTTATTGTATTACATGCGTCTTCCTCATGATCAACTTGTAGTTTCATCCAGTTTGCGTCGAATTCGCCACAATTTTCAAAGCATAAGTCAAAAAATTTGACTGTCAGCGCTAGTCTATCGCTACTCTTCTTCACTTCTCGTCATTCTTCCTTTTTGTGTCGAACTGTCACGATGTGTATTTTGAAAATGGGTTCGAGGAAGTCTAGAAAAAGATCATGTGAAAAACGAAGTTTGGACCGTTTTGTATCGAAACGAATAAGAAAAATGGAGAAAAAATTACGGAAGAAGTTTGACAGAAAGCGCAAGCATCATCGTAGCCGTAGTAACAGTAACAATACTACAGATGGAGAGAGCATAAGTTCAAGCAGTCGCAGCAGCGGCTCCTCGCTATCCCGATCACCATCACCCTCTTCGAGCTGTAAGATTTATACATTCTCTTCTTTCTTATTCTTTACGAATTAGTGAGGTTATAACCTCTAACTGTTAATGATTATTTAAATCATTCAGATATGTAGCAAAGTCGATCGATGTTTTTTTTAAACGACCTTCTCGCAGACACTTATCTGTGAGAGAGTTATGTCTCACGGCGCAAGAGTTATGCCTCTTGATTAACATGGATTCATGTTCTTTTGAACACGATTCTCACAGACTCTTATCTGTGAGAGAGTTACATCTCACTTTCAAAAAAAAAAAAAAAAAAAAATAATCACATCGACTTATAATCAAAATTTTGTAATGAAAATTAACCTTCAAAATTATGAGAAATAAGGGCATGCGAAATGGTTTATTCCCGACTTATTATAGGTAGCGGCATTCAATCTCTTGATCTCACCTCAGAACGCGCAAATTCGGCCCTTACTCCTTCTCATCGCTCTGCTTCTTCGCAGACAGTACGAAGTTTAACTACAGATGATGTGAACGCTTCACGTATTAGTGAGAAGGAAAATACTGAGGTACTTGATGCAAATATAAGTGAAAACGCCTTAAAAGTTATAAGCAAAAAAGTTTTTGAGAAACATGTATTGAGTCCTGAAATTCGTAAAGAATTAGCAGAGAGGTGGCAAGATATTCTTGTATAAGTATTTTTTTCATGGCAAAAACCCAAAAAATTCAAAAAAATGCAAAAAATTATTGCAAAAAATCAGTTTTTGCCATGAAAAAAATACTTATACATAAAAACCTTAAAATTGCAACTCTTACGCCCAGAACTACATAAATTAGGAACAATTTGCACTTTCTCCCATGAAAATCCATCATGAGGTCTCAGAGAAAAGTTACGACAAACTTTTGCTTCCTCCTAGAGGAAGCTTTGTGATAGTAAATTTTTGAGTTGTTGTAAAAACATGTTATAATTGTGTTCCGAGGTTTTTGGAATCAAAATACATGGTTTTTGAAAAATATCTGTATGGATGTGTGTGTGTGTGTGTGTGTGTGTGTGTGTGTGTGTGTGTGTGTGTGTGTGTGTGTGTGTGTGTGTGTGTGTGTGTGTGTGTGTGTGTGTGTGTGTGTGTGTGTGTGTGTGTGTGTGTGTGTGTGTGTGTGTGTGTGTGGGTGTGTGTGTGTGTGTGTGTGTGTGTGTGTGTACGCCTGGATCTCAACGTCTACTCGACCGATTGTAACCGGACAGGTCTCATTTTTTTGTTTTTTTTTGCGTGATGGCGGGTCAAAAATCTGTTTCTTGATTGGAGCGATGCGTTTTTGTTTTTTTCTAAAAAAGTTTCTAGCTATCACGGTTCTTTTGTTATTAACAAAAACGTGTTTTTTTTAGAAGCTTATAAATCCTAAACTTAACGGTCAATTTTTTTGAGAAAAATCATGATAATACAGAATATAAATAGCTATAATATGTTAGAATTTGAATACATTTGAAAAATGAAAAAAATCAGTTTTGTATGCCCAACGATTACAAGAGTAAAATTGACTTAATGGCTTCAAAATTCCTTTTAGAGGTAGATTTTCTATAGTTCTCGGTCGAGTTCTTTGGGCAAAATGATTGGTCCATAAATTTCAGAGATATTTGAGGTTAAAAATTTTTTGACATTTTGTTAAAATCGTAATTTCTCGAGCACGGCTCTATGTATCTCAATGGGGTGGGTGGCATTCAAAAGAGAATTAAAATACCTATATTTTCTAAAAAAAATTAATTTTCTATTTATCACGGTTCTTCAGTTATCATCAAAAACAAAAACGTGTTTTTTTGTAAAAACTCATAACTCCAATGATATTATCCTTCTTGCTAAACCTCCAAAGAAAGAACGGGCGCCTAAGAAGATTCACCTAGTACCTCGGAAAAAAAAAAAAAATTATATATTATATTCTACAAATGGGGATAACATTAAATTCAAGGTTTTATTTTTTTTTTTTGTATTGATTTTATGCGTTTTTGAACCTAAAAAGCAAGGCTAAATTCATTTTCGCGATTTTACATAATTTTAGAGCAGAGAGAGAGAATTAATTTCTTTACACGATAGGTAAAAAAAGTCACTTCTTAGAAAATATTTTTATGTAGGAAAACGCCGAAAATCATTCACGTGTTACAAAAATTAATTTAATCTCTAAATTAAAAAAGATTTATATTTTATTTTTAAAAAACGCGCAGTGATATCTACCGCTAGATGGTGTGGAATGAGGAAACGTCATTGAGTAGGCATTCGATGATTTTTTTTAATTTTTAAAAAATCAACCAACAAAATGAATTAAAATGTTTAAAAATTATATCTATTATAATCTATTATAATTATGAATTATGCATTATGAATGCATTATATTCTGCATTATTATAATTTATTTGTGAGTTACGAAATTTAAAAAAAAAACACGTTTTTGTTAATAACAAAAGAACAATGATAGCTATAATTTTTTTTTCTTAAAAAATATGAATTATGAAATATAAAAAAAAAACACGTTTTTTTTAATAACAAAACAACCGTTATAGCTATTTGTTTTATTATAAAATATAGATATTTTACTTCTATTTCAAATGATAACTTTATTTATCAGCTCAAAATTTATAGAAATTTGATATAAATAAATAATAAATAAATAAATTTAAAAATTAACAATTTTTAATATTCATAAATGAATTTAATTATAATTATGCAATACATTTTTTAAAAAATTATAAATTTTGTTATTAAAAATTAATTAAAGGAATCAACAAATTATGGTTGAAGAAGCTACGGGTCTATGAATTGGCAACGGATTTTTTCTTGAAAATGCTATAACTGACGATAAAATGAGTTTAAGGACCTCTGCCTTGGCTCATTTTATTCAAAATAAGTTATATTTACAATATATTTTGATTATTTTATTATAATAATAATTTTTATAATTTTTTATGTAATTTTGGCCAGAAAGACCTATAGGTGTAAGACCGCCTTAAAGAAAAAAAACGAGCGATGAAAATATTATAATTTTGGATCGATTGAATGAAGTCAGCAGAGTATTGGTGGGCGTTCAGAGAGAAAAATCAGCGATTCGTAGAAATCTTGTACTAGTGCACATTGAAACGGTTCTTTATTTGCTCATCTTTTCTCTCTCTCATTTTTTCTTTTCTCTTTCTGTATTCGATTTTTCTTTAAAATTGTAAATAAGGAACAGGTTTTGGTAACGAGGCAAAATAAATCAAAGGCAATATATATGACAAATAATTATTTATTATACACTAGTCACGCTGGCACATGACCTAGTATATTATCTATATATGTTAACAGAGATTTTATATTTTGAAAGTTATTCAAACATTAAGAAATTTCAATATATTTCAATACTTAATTCTATACATTAATACCACATTATGTGAACTTGCAAAATACAATGACTCTACAATTTACGATGTATTAAGCACATACATCATTTACTGTATGAATTACAATGTATATATTTTGATTGTACGAAGATTTAGATTTTAAAGTTAATTAAACCTCAAACAATTTTTATATATTCTAATAGTTAATTCTATCGCACATTAATATCATGTTACGTGACTTTACAAAATACAATGACTCTACAATTTTACGACGTATTAAGCATACTCATTATTTACTATATGTACTACAGTAAATATATATATATATATATATATATATATATATATATATATATATATATATATATATATATATATATGTATATATATTTATATATTTAATTTATTTGCGCATTCTAGCTAAATTTTAATCCAAAAGGGTTGGGTTCGTCTCTCGTGATCCGATATGATTTTAAAAAAAGAATCTAAAGTAAGAGACCGAGCAAGTAAAGCTACGCGTTGGTACTATTAATTCCCGTACGTGTACGACGGATAAGGTTTAGTGAAAAGGCAACCCCTATCCCCTTTGGATGAGTGTCACTATAAGTTTCACTCAAGTTTTGGGGGTAAGAACCGGTTTTCCGCCGACCACTAAGATCCTATTTATCCTCGCCTGTATAAAGAGATACAAAAAAAGAATCGCCAGCAAAAGATTTCTAGGTGACTCGGCCTGGTTTATCCTTTCGGAGTATTCCCAGACATCGTTGATTACCTGCAGCTATTCTGAGTTATGCCACGTAGTTATTCACTGGTGACTGATCGAGTGATTGGCGTTGATGATTTGCACTATGTGGTCACCACTAGAGCTGGTAGCTGTAGCTCCAAGAAGCAAAAACTGAGAGCGAGCGTCCTTTGACTGCTAATTTTATCCCGCCATTGATAGATAGTTAATGATTTATCTACTAATAAATCTCGACTGCGCGCAAGCCCTTTTATGATATCTCAACAATGGGCTTGCGTATGTATAGCCAGTTGCCGAGATTTGATTCGCTCGGTACCTTAAACTATCTTTGCCGTGATAATCATTAATCATTATGTATAATAATTCCCATATGCTATATTTTACTATTTTTCTTCTTTGTACCTGTGTCAAGAACGCTCAGCTCGTACTTAATGTTTTATTTCTCTTTTTATACAAAATGACCTTTTAAATTGTGCAGATCATCATGTCCCATCTCTCTTTCTCTCGTACGGTTACTTAGCCTTTATCTATCACGCACGCGCACAGATAATTATCTCACCGTTGGTAGCACTCCTCTCCACGCGTGTGAGCGCGCCAACTTTGAACTGACTCGATCTTTTAATATTAAATGACGCGGACTTATTTATCGAAGTACATATCAAATGACTTTATTCATATCTTAAAAATATAACGCAATGTTTTTTCTAACCTAATCTAGAAAACAAACGATTATTTGCCTAATTTGTATTATGATATCGTGATTTCTGCGCCGTTTGTGACGTCAGGTTCGAGGCTCCGCCCATCATACTGCTGTGCTGGTCGTCGGGGGCGGCGCTACGGCAACTCTGTCGATACATGTGCGTTCTTCTTGAACTTCATTGCTTTAGCGCAGCCTTATGAATTAGTAGATGAAAAAATTTCTTTATCTCGAGTTCCTGAAATGGAAATACAGTGGCATACGTGTCTCTATTTCTATTTCTGGTAACAGTGACCCGTTGCAACATTAATATTACGCTAAAAGAAGCCCTTAACGGAACGATGATAGATGAGTTTTTATTTGGTAATAATTTGGAGGAGGTACTAAAGTCTGCAAAAACGATGGAGTCTACCTGTAAAGATTTAAAACAATCACTAAAACCTAAGCCGCCAAAAAACGGGAGAGGCCCGCCCCGTCGACCGAGGAACAAGAGAGCAATCGGAGACGACGAGTGGGTGAAAACCTCATTACCAACCATCTTACAGGAAAGATCATCACAAATCGGAGCCGAAGAAACCACACGAGTACCAGAAACGCCGCTAGTTAATTCTGTAGGTGCGACTGTTAGTCGCCTTCGTTTGTTTAAACACAATTGGCTTGAAACTACATCTGACCCTATTATTCTACCTTGAATAGACGGCTATAGGATTCCCTTTAAGACCAAAATTCGTCAAAAATATGCACCTAAGGAAAAAGTATGGTCTCGCCAAGAAAAAATACAAATAAAACTTCTCATTTCGCAATTACTAGAAAAAGGAGCCATACAAAAATGTCAAAAAAGTAGAAGTCAATTTATTTCTTCGACATTTCTAATACCAAAACCAAATGACTCTTATAGACTCATATTGAATTTAAAAAGTTTAAACAAATTTGTGCATACGAAACATTTTAAATTAGAAGATACTAGAACTGTTACTAAACTTATATCAAAAGATTGTTATATGTGTACTTTGGACTTGAAAGATGCATATTATTTAGTATCTATTCACAAAAAAGATAGAAAATTCTTGCGTTTTTATTTTGACAATGAACTTTATGAATTTAGTTGGTTACCATTTGGTCTTAGCTCAGCTGCTTATGTTTTTACAAAACTTTTAAAACCTGTAATGGCGAAATTACGAAGTTGGGGTTTCTTATCAGTTATCTATTTAGACAATTTGCTTCTGGTAGGAAATTCTTATTCTGAATGTTTAAAAAATGTCTCTACTATTGAAAATTCACTTGAAAAATTAGGATTTATCATTAATGAAGAGAAAAGTGAAAAGATTCCTAAAAAATCATATACTTATCTTGATTTTATTTTTGATTCTACAAAAATGATGATTGATTTACCTTTAAAAAAGAAAGAAAATTTGAAAAATCAACTCAACACATTTAAAGTATATAAAAAATATTAAATTAGAGATTTTGCAAAACTTATAGGTAATTTAATTGCTTGTTGCCCTGCTGTCAATTATGGTTGGGTATACACTAAAGTTAGTGAAAGGTTAAAGTATTTGGCACTTAAAACTAAAAAGGGTGATTATGATATCACTTTAATAATTACTGAAGATATTATCGATGAACTAAAATGGTGAAAAAATAACATATTCATATAAAAAAATCCTATAAGAATGGAATCCTATAAGAGAAATGGGGTACGTCCTGTAATGGGAACAGAACTTATGGTTTTTGGAAAATTCAGAAAAACAATTCTCGATCAATTATCTAGAGTTGTTAGCAGCTTTTTTCAGTTTGAAATGTTTCGCTAATACTTTAAGTAATTGCCAAATTTTATTAAGAATTGACAATACTACTGCCATTTCTTATATAAATAGAATGGGAGGTGTTCCATTACAACATATGAATTTATTAACAAGAAAAATTTGGCAATGGTGTGAGTCAAAAGGTATATGGCTATTTGCATCATACATTCCATCTGAAAATAATGTTGAAGCTGACTTTGAATCCCGTAGATGAAAATCCAATACTGAATATGAAATAAGTAACAAAAATTTTAATGATATTGTTTTGAATTTTGGAAAACCAGATATTGATTTATTTGCTAGTAGAGAAAAGGCTAAATGTGAAATTTTTACTTCTTCAAAAAAAGGTCCGGAAGCGATAGCTGTTGATGCATTTACTATTTCATGGGTACCTTTTTATTTTTATGCTTTTCCGCCTTTTTCCATGATTTTAAAAGTCTTACGAAAAATACAACAAGAGGGTTCAAAAGGTATGTTATATCTGAATGGGCGGCAGAGCCATGGTTTTCTTTGTACAAATCTATGCTTATTTCAAGTGTAATACGTTTTAAAATAAGTTGTAATGCGAATAATTATTCTAATAGGGAAACGAACGAGATAGAAAAGAAAACTACCCTGGTTGCAGGGATCTTATACGGGAGTCATTCAGACGCAAAAACGTTCCAATCATGAGTATGGAAATCATGATTTCATCGCTCTCTAATTCATCAGTTAAACAGTTTAAACAGTATGATAGCGCTTTGAAAAGATGAAGGCTTTATTGTACTAAAAATCAAAAAGATCCTTTTTCTGATAATATTCCCGATATTTTGGAATTCTTAACTGAGGTTTTTAATGGTGGAGCATCTTATGGATCTGTGAATTGTTATAGATCGGCAATTTCACTATTAGTTGGAGCAGAAATGGCAGACGATCCCCGGTTAAATGATTCTTTAAAGGCGTTTCGAGATTACGATCTCAACGACCAAAATACATTTGTACGTGGGATCCGAAACAAGTATTAGATTTTGTAAGCGCTTGGCCGTCAAACGAAAATTTATCTATAAAAGATTTGTCACAAAAACTTATAATATTGTTGGCGTTAGTTACAGGTCATAGAATGCAAACTTTTTCTCTTATTAAAATTGATAATATTGAAAAGACAGATGCTATACTTCGGATAAAAATTCCCAATAATATCACAACATCTGGTATAAATAAAAGACAACCAGTTATAATTTTACCTTATTATCCAAATAATAACAGTATATGTGTAGCATCTGTTCTACAATGTTATTTAGATAGAACTAAAACCACCCGCGGTATTGAAAAATCACTTTTTATTGCGTACAAAGCTCCGTTTAAGAAAGTTACTAGCCAGATTTTAAGTCGTTGGGTTAAAGAACTTTTGTTCAAAAGTGGTGTCGATACTAATATTTTTACTGCACATTCGACACGACATGCAGCTACTTCAGCTGCAGAACGAAGAGGGGTCGATATAGAGACGATTAGGAGAACCGCGGGTTGGACGGTAACTTCTCAAATTTTTGCAAAATTTTATGATTTGCATCTATCACCTGGAGAACGCACTTTCTCTAACGCAATTCTTGATTGTTAATCGACGTATAAGTCTTTAGTTTAACGTTTTTTGTTCAAGCTAACAAGTTTAAATGTATGCAGTTAATGTATATATTTTTTCAATAAAAACAAAATAATTGAAAAAATGTTTTCAATGCGCAACAAGCTTTGAACATCTACAAGTTGATCTTGAGGAAGAGGCATGTAATACAATTGTCTGATTAAACGAACTTACCTGTAAGTGAAGTTCAATCAGAATTGTAAGAAATGCCTCTTCCGAAGAGATCAAACCCACCCTAATATTCACCCTTCTAGATTTAATCTTGAAGTTCCCTATACTATATTGTTACGGCGGTGCTTTGAAATAATGATGAGAAGTAAAGAGTGGCAGGGATAGACCAGCGCCGACAGTCAAATTTTTTGACTTACGCTTTGAAAATTGTGGCGAATTCGACACAAACTGGATGGAACTACAAGTTGATCTCTTCAGAAGAGGCATTTCATACAATTCTGATTGAACGTCACTTACAGGTAAGTTCGTTTAATCAGACAATTATTTCAACGATATAATGTTACTAAAAAAGATTTACTAATAGAAACTAGTAAAATTTCTTTGAATAACTTGCAACAAGGCATCTTCAATGATACCTTAAAGAAAAAATCGAATACTGCCACTACCAAAAAAGAAATGAAATACAATAATGAATGTAATGCAATAAATTTATGTATTCGTAAAAGAAAAGGTCTTGATGATTTTAATAATGAGGAAATTCCTACATCATTTTCTAATAAAATTGCTAAAGTAATCGACGGCAGTTTAACTGAGAATAATCAATTATTACATAAAATTAACAAACTTGACATTAGTGATCACATTAATTTAAACAATAAATGTTCACCAACAATTTCAGTGAAAAGTGAAAACGTAATACATATAAAAAAATACCACAAAAATTTCAGATAATCTATCTTTATTGGACGAGTGAAGGGTTAGGTGAATAAAGAAGGTTATACAAAGTGAAAAGTTTATTTTGTCCTTAGATGTGCGCGCTCTACATGAGTGGCAGATTAGGTCTGTCGGAGCAGCGCCCGCCTCGCGGCTGCTTCGGTCCGCATTACCCCCACTCCGATTGACGCTCGCTAGGCGGTGTACGCTCGACGCGTAGAATACTCGTATAAGCGGAGTAAAGCGCGTCAAGTATATTATACTGAGTCTCAACAATCTTCAAGACAGCACATTAAAAAGTCAATTAATAAAAAACGGAAAATTCTCCTTGAATTAATTGATTTGACACCAAAGCCAGTATCAAAGCATAAACGATATTATGAAATAAATAGAGAATCTATATTGTTTCGAAAAAAAGAACATTATCAAAAGCATAAAAAAACTATTTTATCGAAATCTAAATCAACTGCAATTTTAAGAACTGCCTTTATTGCAAATTATTTAATTGACGAAAACTTAATAGAAGAAAATAATGTCGGTGATTTAAATTTAGTGTGTGAATTTTGCCATGCCAAACATTTTACTTTTGAATTACCTCGAGATAAAAAATTTTCGGACTGCTGCCACAAGGGAAAATTAATTTTACCAGAAGATCCGCAATATCCAATGGAATTAAGAAATCTAATTATCGGTAAAACAACAACATCGAAGAAATTTTTTAAATCAATTAGATCTTATAATAGTGCTGTTGCATTCGCAAGCTTTGGTGCGACTTTTGACAAACTATTTAGTCAAAGACCTTCAGTAATTCGTATCTGTGGACAAATATATCACAATACTTATGCGCTACACCCGAATGAGGATGATTTGAGAAAATTTAGTCAGTTGTATATTATTGATAACGATGATGCCAACAAGATGCGTTTAAAAAGTCATCCTGCATATTCGGAAGATTTACTAAAGCAGATCGATTCTATAATACGTAAGTCTAATCCTTATGTTGCAGCTTAGAAAATGATGCATGAAGTAGAATCTGAAGAATATAATCGTTGTTTGAGTAATACATCTGTACCAAGAGAAGTGAAAATATTATTCACACGTAATGACAACTTTGATAAAAATCGTTATAATAACACAACTTGTAATGAAGTTGCTGTAATATTTATTGGCAATAATGGCGAATCTCCAATTGAAAGGGATATTTGTATTTATTCTAAAGCTGAAGGACTTATTAGAATTCCTAATATTAGTAAACATGTCGACCCAATGACTTACCCGTTATTATATCCTCATGGCGGATTTGGGTGGATGCCTAATATGAAATCTAATATAAAAAATTGTAATATATCAGCATTACAATTTCATTCGTACAAACTTTCTATTAGAGATGAATTTAGCCCTTTTTTACATTTAGGGAAATTATCCCTAAATCCTCACGACTTTACTTTATACAAAAAAATCAAGCCATATTAAGAACAGATAATAATGATACTATATGTAAAATTGGCAAAATGTTTATTCTACCATCTAGTTTTACTGGGAATCTCAGAGCCTTACATAAAAATTTTGTGGATGCAATGGTTTTGCTGCAAACATATGGAAAATCAGATTTGTTTCTTACCATGACCTGTAATCCAAAGTGGAATGAAATTATTTCTAGTGTAGGGCACAATGAAGAGGTTATTAATAGACCTGACATAGATGTTAAAGTTTTCAATCAGAAAGTAAAAGAGTTGAAAGAAGAAATTTGTAAAAAACATATTTTTGGAAAATGCATTGCATATACTTATGTAATTGAGTTTCAGAAAAGAGTTTCATATTTACCTCACGTAAATATGTTAATCTTTTTAGATAATGAAGATAAAATACGAAATATTGATCAAATAGATGGAATCATAAGTGCTGATATTTCAGATGAATCTTCGAATCCACACTTATACAAAATAGTTAAACAGTTTATGATTCATGGGCCCTGCGGACAACAAAATCTAAATTCTCCTTGTATGGACAAAAATGTAGAACAATGCACTAAAAAATTTCCCAAACAGTTCATTGACAATACTATATAATAACATCTGGACATCCGTTATATAGGAAAAGAAATGACGGGAGAACAATTCATTTTACGAAAAATAAATGGGCAAACAATACGTTTGTCGTACCTTACAATCGTTATTTATTATAAAAGTTTAATAGTCATATAAATCTTAAAGTATGTTCAACAGTATTGTGCGTCAAATATTTATTTAAATACTGTTACAAAGGAAACGATTGTGCTTTTATTGAAATGAAATTAAACAATGATAGCAATGAAAACGATTCATGTACAAATAATGAATTAACTGAAACTGAAATTAAATACAATGAAATTAAACAATATATCAATGCATGATACGTGTGTCCTCCCGAAGCAATGCATCGTTTATTAGAATATCACATGTATGAATCATCTCACGTTATTTATAGATTACCTGTTCATAATGAAAATGAACAAAATATTTATTTCAAAGATGGTTGCGAAAATGAAGTAATTGATAAAATCTTAAGCCACTTACAGCTTGGTTTGAACTCAATCAACATGAGGAAGCACATCAATATTTATATTCCTAATTATTATATTTTTGAAAATAAAACTAAAAAATGGGTGAAAAGAAAAAATTTAATAAACCAATTTTAAGTAGAATGTATTTAGTTATTCCTAAACAACGAGAACGTTTTTTTCTAAGATTATTATTATTGCATGTAAAAGGTTCAACTTCAAATGGTGCTATATAGTACATTTCGATACTAGTGCGAGGATTTGATTTTCCCCTCGTGTGACTGTTTGCACCCGAGCGAAGCGAGGGTGAAAGGGTCACACGAGGAGAAAATCAACTTCTCACACAAGTGTCGAACCGTATTTTTTGACACGACGTGCGAGAAGTGAGATTTTTGCACGCATCGTTTAACGCAGCGTGCGAGAAATCGAACTTCTCGCACGGAGTTTCAAAAAAAATTTATAATAATACAACTTATGACACATTTTATGAAACGGCTGTAGCTAGAAAGCTAGTGTCAACTAATGAAGAATGGGATAATTGTTTAAACGAAGCTTCGCAATACAAATTACCTTATAATATGTGTGAATTATTTAGTTATATTTGTGTTTTCCAGCATCCTATAAATACTGCAGAACTACTTAACAAGTACAAAATTCATTTTTACCCCCCAAAAATGGACGAAAAATACGGTGAACTTTTACAAACAGATGGTTACACAACAACTGATTTTAACCTACCTTCATTAGAATGTATTAATTCTAACAATAATATGGATTTAGAAAGCTATGAGTTAAGATTTAATGATAATGTTGGAGAACTTATTCATACTTGAACTAATGCACAAAGTATAATATTCAATAGTATAATTGATTCTACTAATGAAAAATGTAATGGTAGAATAATATTTATTGATGGCCCTGGAGGAAGTGGTAAAAGCTATTTACTTAATACATTAATAACTTATCGTACAATAAATAATATAAATACTGTTACAGTGCTTGTACAGGGATCGCTGCAAATTTACTACATAATGGTAGAACATTCATACAGCATTTAAATTGTCATTAAATTTGAATAATAGTACAACATGTAACATTAAACCGAATTGCAAAGATGGTGACAAAATGAGAAACCTAAAAATTATAATTTGGGATGAAATTATTATGACTTCAAGATATGCATTTGAAGCTGTTGATCGGATGTTAAAAGATATTTGTAATAACGATTTACATTTCGGAGGTAAAGTTATTATAGTTTCTGGAACTTTTAGATAAACGTTACGTGTCGTAAAACATGGTAATAGAGTTCAAATAGTAGAAAATTGTGTGAAAAATAGCCAATTATGGAAACAATTCAAATGTATGACTTTAAAAGAAAACAAACGTATTAAAGATAATGATAATGATTTCTTCAAAATTTGAAAATAAACATGAAGTACTTAAGCTTCCCAAAGAAATTCTTTCGAATGGTAATTTATTTGACGTAATTTACGGAAATGAAATGATTTCTTGTGAAAATCCGGTGTTGAATGAAAGTATAATTTTAGCACCTAAAAATGCAGATGTTAGTGAATTAAATAAGGAAATTTTACAAAAAATTAATGAACCTACTAAAGTATATTTAAGCGTAGATTTTGCTGAAGATGAAAATAATGAAAATTTAACTTCAATCTTACCTTTAGAGTTTCTAAATTCTTTATCACCTAATGGATTACCACTACATAAGTTACAATTAAAAATTGGTGCTGTTATAATGTTATTAAGAAATCTTAATGTAAATCAAGGACTATGCAATGGTACCAGATTAATTATAAAAGATTTGAGAGAGTATACTATATGAGCTGAAATACTAAGTGGTAATAAGGCTGGAACCAGTGTCTTGATACCGAGAATTGATTTATCGCCTTCAATTGAAGAAGTTCCTTTTTACATAAAAAGAAGACAATTTCCAGTAAGAGTTACTCATTCAATGACTATTAATAAAGCTCAAGACTAATCATTTAAAAAAGTTGGGCTTTACTTACCCAATCCTGTATTTAGCCATAGTCACCTAACTATAGGTAGCCTTTTCTCGGGTGATGAGCAAAGAAAAATTAAAAATTTTGCTCACAGAAAAGTCAATAATGAACATAAAATAAAAAAAAAAAATTAACACATAATGAAGTTTATACAAAAAATATTGTCTATAAAGAAGTGTTGTGAAACAACCAAAATTTTAATTTTTGTTTATAAAATATTATTCAAGTTGAAACTCTGCTTTTGATAAAATTAATTCAAAATAATGTATTTAATTAATACTTCAAATAAAACTATAGAGTTTATTTTCATGTAAATTGATAAAATATATTTTTTTAGGAAAGAAAACCAAAAAATAGTTTTAAGATTCCTCATAAATAATTTCTAAAGAAACATAAAGAATATTATAAACGAGTTATAAATTATTTTAAAGTATTTTCAATTAACGATTTATTATTATATCCTACCACAATCAAATATGAATTTTGAAAATGATATATTACCTTTTATACTGTGATGTTACTAAGATTAATTTAAACTATATCTAATTTATACTTACAATAAAACCATATAGTTTATTTTTATGTAAATTCTAAAACAATATTTTTTTTAGGAAAGAAGACAAAAGGATCGTTTCAAGATTCTTCATATATCATTTCCATCAAAATTATTAAGAATTTTACAAACGAATTATAAATTATTTTAATGGTTTTTCGAGTAAGTATTTCTTAGCTTATTTTATAATTATTACTCATATTGTGGTTATGCAGGGCTGTTTCTTAGTGCAAGAGCTGGTGCAATTTTACGTGGGATAGTTCGAGGAAAGGTGGCTGTCGCGATTAATAAATAGTTAAACTAGTGGTATTGTTGAATTGGCGTTTATTTAATTAACTGGCGATTAGTATTCGGGCGCGCTGTGTGGCGACCGAAAGGGAACTGGCGATACTTGCTACACGGAGAGCAATAGGCAGTGTATATACTAATGAGCTCTGCAGCACCACCATCTATGCTCGGGCGCGATGCTCTATTTTCGGTGCGCATCAACTGTTTGCTCATGTAACCATAGCAGGACGTTTCACGATGTATTGCAGGACGATTTGCCGTGTAATAATCGGCACCCCATCCCACCGCTGCACAATACGAACGATTGCATTGACAGGCGAGCATGATACAGTATTGATACACATTATCACGAGTTTGAGTGTAGAAATTGTATTTTTCACACGAAATAATCACATTTTATAATATTTTATAAATAAATAAACTAGAATATTTTAATATACGAAATATTTTTATTTCCTTATTTTTAAAACCATTCGAAGTCTGAAATGAATCCAAAAAATTATCGGTGAAATGATTATTTCGAAAAACGTAATTTCTACACTCTCAAACTCGTGATAATGTGTATCAATAGTTACTGTATCATGCTCGCCTATCAATGGAATCGTCCGTATTGTGCAGCGGTGGGACGGGGAGCCGATTATTACACGGCAAATCGTCCTGCAATACGTCATGAAACGTCCTGCTATGGTTACATGAGCAAACAGTTGATGCGCACGGAAAATAGAGCATCGCGCCCGAGCATAGATGGTGGCGCTGCAGAACGCATTAGTATATTCGCTGCCTACTGCTCTCCGTGTACGCGTTTACAGATGCGCGAGCAGCGACAACTGGAATGTCGCAAAGTGGAGATAGAGCTGAACTATTAATAGAACAGCTCGTGTAATGGCTATTGTAACTGAGTTGAGTATAAGAGTGTAAGTATGTATGTAAATAGTCGGGCGTATGATGTGTATACATTATTTGAGATCGCGTTACAATTTTGAACGCGTATGAATCGTGAACATTCTGCACATCTTAATGTCTGGAAGAGATATTAATGAATTCAATTTTACATAATCGGCAGTATAAAGACAATTAAAACCATTTATATAACAATTACAGTTACTATAATTTTTTATTATGCAGGGCACTGAATAGTCTAATTTTGAAACGTAGGCATGGTGGATCGATGCAGTGACTACGTTGTCGAATAAATAGTTTCCCGTAGGCCCAGAGATAATCCATCCAAGAGAAGTGTTGTGCGCTATCGGTGCCATAGCATTGTATTCGTCAGACTTGCGAATTTCGCCAAGAAGGATTTTCGCGTGGACGACTGATCCAAGAATCAAATTGATTTTTCTGGAATCGTCGCTGTAGCCGTCCGTGAATCGAAGCCCTTCTAGATGTTTCTATTCTTCTCCAAATCACCGATAAAATGGTATGTAATTGGTGACACGAGGCAAAATGAGAGTGTCGACGGCAATCTCTACTTCAGGGTTGCAACGCGATGTGATTTCGAACGTTGTGCGCCCCTGCGCGTATAAATAAGTTACTCCACCGATGCCAGTCACGGCTACGTAAGCTGGTTTCTTTCGTAACTGCAAACTTTCGGCTACATGTTTGCTGATCATAGAGCATTGGGCTCCCTGGTTGATCAACGCACGAATACAGTGCTTTTTGCCGTCCGGAGCTACGATGTCAACAAGCGCTGTGGGGAGCAACGCAGGCGCGAACGAAGTCTCATCGCTCACCAACACGTGGAACGGTTGCGATTGTCGCAAGAAGGTCACTGAAGGTGGGCCGGTCGTTGTCGCGAGATTCGCAGTTACGCTGGAGGTACCATCGCGATGAAGCGTGGTATTGTGTCTACCACTACAGACAAAGCAATTTTTAGTTGATTTACAAGTACTGGTCTTATGTGAGCCAAGGCAGTTTTCGCACAACGACCTTGCCTTCACGAATGCAATACGCTCGGGTACAGACTTTGTTTTCAACGTGGTACATCCGTGGATGTGGTGTTGTCCTTGACACAGCGGGCATAAAAGAGTCGTTGTCACAGTATGATACGCACGAAAGGAATTCGAAGGCCTTTGTTGATCTCGGCTATAAGGTAAGCCGTTGGACGACGGCGAACTCTTTTCCGCTTTTCGATGGATTCGTGGCCGCGAGCATAATGATTCCTTCGCTCAGGAACGTGTGAAGACTATCGTAGGTAGCTGCCTCTTTCGTAGCGCCTAACGATGACTCCCACGCTCTCTTCGTTTTAGCATCAAGCCTTTCGACGGTGAAGAAGACCAAAATATCATCAGAAATTTGCACGCGTTTTAAATTGTTCATACCTTCTAGGAGGTTGTTGGTTGCATTCGCAATCCTGCGAATTTGTTCTGCCGATTCTGAGGAGGCCGGCTTCGTCGCATGCCATTTTGTCAAATAGGCTTTCACTTGCAGTCGCAGCTTCTTGTATGTATCCTTGAATAGAGCCCAAGCTCATGAGAAGCTGTCTCCTCCCACGTTGTAACTGAGTTGAGTGTAAGAGTGTAAGTGTGTATGTAAATAGTCGGGCGTATGATGTGTATACATTATTTGAGATCGCGTTACAATTTTGAACGCGTATGAATCGTGAACATTCTGCACATCTTAATGTCTGGAAGAGACATTAATGAATTCAATTTTACATAATCGGCAGTATAAAGACAATTAAAACCATTTATATAACAATTACAGTTATTATAATTTTTTATTATGCAGGGCACTGAATAGTCTAATCTTGAAACGTAGGGATGGTGGATCGATGCAGTGACTACGTTGTCGAATAAATAGTTTCCCGTAGGCCCAGAGATAATCCATCCAAGAGAAGTGTTGTGCGCTATCGGTGCCATAGCATTGTATTCGTCAGACTTGCGAATTTCGCCAAGAAGGATTTTCGCGTGGACGACTGATCCAAGAATCAAATTGATTTTTCTGGAATCGTCGCTGTAGCCGTCCGTGAATCGAAGCCCTTCTAGATGTTTCTATTCTTCTTCAAATCACCGATAAAATGGTATGTAATTGGTGACACGAGGCAAAATGAGAGTGTCGACGGCAATCTCTACTTCAGGGTTGCAACGCGATGCGATTTCGAACGTTGTGCGCCCCTGCGCGTATAAATAAGTTACTCCACCGATGCCAGTCACGGCTACGTAAGCTGGTTTCTTTCGTAACTGCAAACTTTCGGCTACATGTTTGCTGATCATAGAGCATTGGGCTCCCTGGTTGATCAACGCGCGAATACAGTGCTTTTTGCCGTCCGGAGCTACGATGTCAACAAGCGCTGTGGGGAGCAACGCAGGCGCGAACGAAGTCTCATCGCTCACCAACACGTGGAACGGTTGCGATTGTCGCAAGAAGGTCACTGAAGGTGGGCCGGTCGTTGTCGCGAGATTCGCAGTTACGCTGGAGGTACCATCGCGATGAAGCGTGGTATTGTCTCTACCACTACAGACAAAGCAATTTTTAGTTGATTTACAAGTACTGGTCTTATGTGAGTCAAGGCAGTTTTCGCACAACGACCTTGCCTTCACGAATGCAATACGCTCGGGTACAGACTTTGTTTTCAACGTGGTACATCCGTGGATGTGGTGTTGTCCTTGACACAGCGGGCATAAAAGAGTCGTTGTCACAGTATGATGCGCACTAAAGGAATTCGAAGGCTTTTGTTGATCTCGGCTATAAGGTAAGCCGTTGGACGACGGCGAACTCTTTTCCGCTTTTCGATGGATTCGTGGCCGCGAGCATAATGATTCCTTCGCTCAGGAACGTGTGAAGACTTTCGTAGGTAGCTGCCTCTTTCGTAGCGCCTAACGATGACTCCCACGCTCTCTTCGTTTTAGCATCAAGCCTTTCGACGGTGAAGAAGACCAAAATATCATCAGAAATTTGCACGCGTTTTAAATTGTTCATACCTTCTAGGAGGTTGTTGGTTGCATTCGCAATCCTGCGAATTTGTTCTGCCGATTCTGAGGAGGCCGGCTTCGTCGCATGCCATTTTGTCAAATAGGCTTTCACTTGCAGTCGCAGCTTCTTGTATGTATCCTTGAATAGAGCCCAAGCTCATGAGAAGCTGTCTCCTCCCACGTTGTAACTGAGTTGAGTGTAAGAGTGTAAGTGTGTATGTAAATAGTCGGGCGTATGATGTGTATACATTATTTGAGATCGCGTTACAATTTTGAACGCGTATGAATCGTGAACATTCTGCACATCTTAATGTCTGGAAGAGACATTAATGAATTCAATTTTACATAATCGGCAGTATAAAGACAATTAAAACCATTTATATAACAATTACAGTTATTATAATTTTTTATTATGCAGGGCACTGAATAGTCTAATCTTGAAACGTAGGGATGGTGGATCGATGCAGTGACTACGTTGTCGAATAAATAGTTTCCCGTAGGCCCAGAGATAATCCATCCAAGAGAAGTGTTGTGCGCTATCGGTGCCATAGCATTGTATTCGTCAGACTTGCGAATTTCGCCAAGAAGGATTTTCGCGTGGACGACTGATCCAAGAATCAAATTGATTTTTCTGGAATCGTCGCTGTAGCCGTCCGTGAATCGAAGCCCTTCTAGATGTTTCTATTCTTCTCCAAATCACCGATAAAATGGTATGTAATTGGTGACACGAGGCAAAATGAGAGTGTCGACGGCAATCTCTACTTCAGGGTTGCAACGCGATGCGATTTCGAACGTTGTGCGCCCCTGCGCGTATAAACAAGTTACTCCACCGATGCCAGTCACGGCTACGTAAGCTGGTTTCTTTCGTAACTGCAAACTTTCGGCTACATGTTTGCTGATCATAGAGCATTGGGCTCCCTGGTTGATCAACGCGCGAATACAGTGCTTTTTGCCGTCCGGAGCTACGATGTCAACAAGCGCTGTGGGGAGCAACGCAGGCGCGAACGAAGTCTCATCGCTCACCAACACGTGGAACGGTTGCGATTGTCGCAAGAAGGTCACTGAAGGTGGGCCGGTCGTTGTCGCGAGATTCGCAGTTACGCTGGAGGTACCATCGCGATGAAGCGTGGTATTGTGTCTACCACTACAGACAAAGCAATTTTTAGTTGATTTACAAGTACTGGTCTTATGTGAGCCAAGGCAGTTTTCGCACAACGACCTTGCCTTCACGAATGCAATACGCTCGGGTACAGACTTTGTTTTCAACGTGGTACATCCGTGGATGTGGTGTTGTCCTTGACACAGCGGGCATAAAAGAGTCGTTGTCACAGTATGATACGCACGAAAGGAATTCGAAGGCTTTTGTTGATCTCGGCTATAAGGTAAGCCGTTGGACGACGGCGAACTCTTTTCCGCTTTTCGATGGATTCGTGGCCGCGAGCATAATAATTCCTTCGCTCAGGAACGTGTGAAGACTTTCGTAGGTAGCTGCCTCTTTCGTAGCGCCTAACGATGACTCCCACGCTCTCTTCGTTTTAGCATCAAGCCTTTCGACGGTGAAGAAGACCAAAATATCATCAGAAATTTGCACGCGTTTTAAATTGTTCATACCTTCTAGGAGGTTGTTGGTTGCATTCGCAATCCTGCGAATTTGTTCTGCCGATTCTGAGGAGGCCGGCTTCGTCGCATGCCATTTTGTCAAATAGGCTTTCACTTGCAGTCGCAGCTTCTTGTATGTATCCTTGAATAGAGCCCAAGCTCATGAGAAGCTGTCTCCTCCCACGTTGTAACTGAGTTGAGTGTAAGAGTGTAAGTGTGTATGTAAATAGTCGGGCGTATGATGTGTATACATTATTTGAGATCGCGTTACAATTTTGAACGCGTATGAATCGTGAACAAGGGCTATTGGTGAACGATACCACTTTAAGGTGATGCGATACCCGCGCTATTACTCAAAATTGGGTTTCCATTTTTCTCATTCAATTTTTAATTTTAAGGAAAAACTCTTTGATACGTTATAGATCTTTATTAAATTTAAATGTGTCAGAGTTTTTTTCAAAAAGTTTAAAATTGAAGGAAAGAAACGAGAATCCAGAATTGAGTAATAGTGTGTGTATCACATCAACTTAAATATTAATCCGACGCGCCTTTAGCAGTACCTCTATGATGGCGTGGAAAACTGCAATAGGAACATTACTATGCACTTTAACCCTTTCTTAACCCTTTTTGAACCCTTTTTTCAACCCTTTTTTAACCCTTTTTTTAACCCTTTGGTCGAGAACATGATGCTCCTTAATAGAATAGAGGATGTTATTAATTATTATTAGACAAAAATAAATTAAATAATCGTATTATAATGTTATTCAAATATTGATTTATTTTTTTAGAATGAGATAGGAGAGACCAGGGCGTTTTTGTACTCTTTTTTTTAGAGCCGATCATGACTACAATATACTAACCATTGGCACCTGAATCATTTGGACACTTAGTTTAGAAGTAAATAATAGAATAGATATTGAGTACTATAATACTATAAATAGATATATTATTATTATTTCCTCAAATAAAAAGAAAACGTTTTGTACAAAATAGCCACAAGAAAACTATCCAATATAGCCCCAAGGTATCGAGTATTGTTTCAGAATTATTTTCTAACCTAAAATAATACGAACCACAGCGCCCATGGCGTAAAACTTTTCGTTTCTAACTACTCTACAATAGTAGCAGTTACTCCGCTAAACAATTGTTTTATACAATTAAGGAGACAAACTTGTATGCTCTCACAAATTTTTTGAACACACAGCTAAAAACGACGATGTGACGGTTAAAATTTTTGAACTTCGATTGAACTGGTCTTAACGTACTGAAAATTTTTTATTCTATCGATAGTTTAAATTTATTTTACCGACGAAAAATATAAGTGTGTCATTCCAAAATATAACTGCATTGTCCAAAGTAGCCCCATGTGCAAAGTAGCTCCAGTCTCCCCTATAATACTTTAGAAGCTATCTTTTCAATACCTATTTTCGTATCTTTTTTCTTAATATTAAAGTGAATGAATAAGATGTTTTAAGTTATAACTTTTTATTATAATAAAAAGAATATAAATATACAATAGATTCAACTAACCTCAACAAAAGTGGTATTCTTAAGTAGATAACCAATCTAAAAAAAAAATCTTTTAAAACTAATTCCTCTTATGAAACAAAAAAAAGGTAGCCGATAAATACTTACTAAATGAATCCCCGAAGATCCGACCAACCAAAGAAATAACCACCAATAGGAGCGCGGGGCGCATTATAATAACCGCCAATCAGACGCTCCGTCCAACGGAATTTTTTCTTTTCGGAATCAACTTCGCGTTACCAGCGGTTACGTCTTAACTCATTTCTTAAGTAATTACTTATGAAATTACTTAACAAATACGTTTGATATTTAAGTAATCGATTAAGTAATTACTTAAGAAATAAATCCGATATTTAAGTAATCGTTTAAGTAATTACTTAAAAAATAATTTTGACATTTAAGTAATAAAATGAGAAATTACTTAAGTAATTTCTTAAGAAATTTCTTTAACTTTTCGAGTAATGTCTGAAGTAATTTCTTAAGTAATTCCTTAAGTAATTTCTTAAGTAATTTCTTAAGTAATTTCTTAACTTATTATTTAGCTTGTTAACTTTATTTTTTAAGAATTACTTGAAATAATACTCAATATAATACTTCAATTGGCAGTAAGGTCCCTGATAAAAGTATCGATAAACTGGAGTCCATACACACGGCTGAGAGGAAGAAGGCGTTATGTCGGCGTGAGCTCGCAAAAACCCGCTATCTCTGCACGAGCAGGGAAGAACACGCTATTTCAGCGCAAGCTCCCAAGAACGCGCCATCTCAAGCGGAATTTTTGTCTCCAATTTTGTAGTGACAGCCCTACGCGCTCGCGTGTGTCCCGCGGCAAGTGGCGAACATCGTCTGCGGGAATATTTTTTCCAAGCTTGAGACTACACAGAGAAAAGAATAACCAGCCATTACTTTGAAAACTACAAGCAAGTAGTATTTGCCACAAAACCCAAATTATGTAAATATTATAAAATATTTCATATCATTAACTTCTCCTCGTTTTAATAGAAAATATACGTTTATAAATATTATTTCACCGTGTTATTAAAATAAATTTACTCGATAGTTCGCAAATAACTATGGGGAATCGAAATAACTTCAATAAAGTTTTTTCAAAATAACTAATAACGTTTGACAATAGAAAATTCAGTTAAAAGGGAAGAAAAGCTGCATCAAATCTATGAGGCCGTTATTACATATCGTTGGGTGGGAGAACGTCACATCTCAGCTTGACGCGTAAAAACGTCCCATTTGTTATATATAATTAATATCCGCGGTAATTCAGGAGGTTTTTCGAACTGCTAATTTGGATTTTTACATCTATTTTAGTGTACAATGCAACGAGCACGTGCAGTAGACGATTGTTGTGCAAATTAAAGCCTTAAGCGTTAATCGGTGGGTACCCGGCGGATTTTTGAGTGTCCGAGCTTATTTCCAACGTCGATTTATCTATATGGCTACACTTGCATGCACATCAGACCATGTTTGAGTAAATTATATAGCCTTTAGCGCGAATTTCGGAGTTTCAGAGGATTTTCGTATCGCTCAACTTAAATTTGAGATTAATTCACGTGTGTGAATGCACGCGCGCACCCAGAAAACTATTTTTGAGCAAAGCAAAGCTTTTTGTGCGAATCTGGGAGTACCCAGTGGCTTTTTCGACATGATGAAATTTCAGAATTTTTCAAAATTTTCAAATTTTGTAAGATTTAAAAACGCTTCTAAGGTTTCTGAAAAAATTCCAGCGTGTTCTTTAATCAATTCTAAGAACTTCTTCAGTAAAGTTTTTCTCTAAAGTCCATTTTTTTCGAGTAAATAATTCCAGAAGATTTTTATGATTTTTCTGCGTTTCAGCCGCCATTTCTGTTTTAAAATTTTTTTTCAAAACCTAAATCGTTAAATTTTCAAGTTTAGGTTTCGAGGCCACGTTTTCTGCATTTTGATCATTAAATCTTAAATGCATTCCATTTGAAAAATCGAAATGAAAAAATTTTTTTTTTTTTTTAAAACCATGTTTTTTTTGGAAAAAATCATGTACAGTGTTCGACAGTTAAATTTTTTGAAAAATCTAATGAAAGATTCTGAAAGTTCATCAAATTTTATATCGAATACGCTTATTCATATACTTTTTACAATTCATTTTCACATAAAATATAAGCGTTGAAAACTTGAGTGAAAATTCGTCCATTCAGGACTTAATGGGTTAAGGTTATTTAGTTATTGGTAATCTCAGACTCGCGCTATAAGCTTTGAATTCCTCAACAATTATTTTTTGGGCTTGCGAGTGCAGTCACACACTTGAATATACCTCAATATCCAGTTCATCGTGTCGAAAAAGCCACTGGGTACTCCCAGATTCGCACAAAAAGCTTTGCTTTGCTCAAAAATAGTTTTCTGGGTGCGCGCGTGCATTCACACACGTGAATTAATCTCAAATTTAAGTTGAGCGATACGAAAATCCTCTGAAACTCCGAAATTCGCGCTAAAGGCTATATAATTTACTCAAACATGGTCTGATGTGCATGCAAGTGTAGCCATATAGATAAATCGACGTTGGAAATAAGCTCGGACACTCAAAAATCCGCCTGGGTACCCACCGATTAACGCTTAAGGCTTTAATTTGCACAACAATCGTCTACTGCACGTGCTCGTTGCATTGTACACTAAAATAGATGTAAAAATCCAAATTAGCAGTTCGAAAAACCTCCAGAATTACCGCGGATATTAATTATATATAACAAATGGGACGTTTTTACGCGTCAAGCTGAGATGTGACGTTCTCCCACCCAACGATATGTAATAACGGCCTCATAGATTTGATGCAGCTTTTCTTCCCTTTTAACTGAATTTTCTATTGTCAAACGTTATTAGTTATTTTGAAAAAACTTTATTGAAGTTATTTCGATTCCCCATAGTTATTTGCGAACTATCGAGTAAATTTATTTTAATAACGCGGTGAAATAATATTTATAAACGTATATTTTCTATTAAAACGAGGAGAAGTTAATGATATGAAATATTTTATAATATTTACATAATTTGGGTTTTGTGGCAAATACTACTTGCTTGTAGTTTTCGAAGTAATGGCTGGTTATTCTTTTCTCTGTGTAGTCTCAAGCTTGGAAAAAATATTCCCGCAGACGATGTTCGCCACTTGCCGCGGGACACACGCGAGCACGTAGGGCTGTCACTACAAAATTGGAGACAAAAATTCCGCTTGAGATGGCGCGTTCTTGGGAGCTTGCGCTGAAATAGCGTGTTCTTCCCTGCTCATGCAGAGATAGCGGGTTTTTGCGAGCTCACGCCGACATAGCGCCTTCTTCCTCTCAGCCGTGTGTATGGACTCCAATTTATCGATACTTTTATCAGGGACCTTACTGCCAATTGAAGTATTATATTGAGTATTATTTCAAGTAATTCTTCAAAAATAAAGTTAACAAACTAAATAATAAGTTAAGAAACTACTTAAGAAATTACTTAAGAAATTACTTAAGAAATTACTTAAGGAATTACTTAAGAAATTACTTCAGACATTACTCAAAAAGTTAAAGAAATTTCTTAAGAAATTACTTAAGTAATTTCTCATTTTATTACTTAAATGTCAAAATTATTTTTTAAGTAATTACTTAAACGATTACTTAAATATCGGATTTATTTCTTAAGTAATTACTTAATCGATTACTTAAATATCAAACGTATTTGTTAAGTAATTTCATAAGTAATTACTTAAGAAATGAGTTAAGACGTAACCGTTGGTAACGCGAAGTTGACTCCGAAAAGAAAATATTCCGTTGGACGGAGCGTCTGATTGGCGGTTGTTATAATGCGCCCCGCGCTCCTATTGGTGGTTATTTCTTCGTTTGGTCGGATCTTCGGAGATTCTACTAAATGATAGGCACAGTCTGACTTAGTGCACTATGAAGTTTTTTAAAGCTAAAACACAATAAACATATTTAACGACGGACTTTCCACATTGAAATACCGTAAGGCCTTGTATGCCGGCCTGAAGTTAGAAGCTGTTAGCTGATGTTAACTGTCCGTTATATACGGAAAGATGGGGCACTATGACTTATAGTATTTGAAAAAACATTCATATCGGATAAATATGCCAGCACTTTTTCACAGTGCTCGCATCTTCAATTACTGTGAAAAACTTCACTCTAATCAAACATAAGATTCCATATTGTAGGAAAGTGCACGGCACCACTGACGGGAATGCACAAGTCACTAAGTATGAACAACGACACCAGTCATGACTAGTAGCAATGTTTTTCAGCTCTACGTTAAGAAAAAAAAGGCTAGGTTAGCTAAAAGCAAGCGGGCATAGCCGAAGTACGTTAAGCTAAAACCGCCAAAAAGTCTGGCAGTTGCTGCCGGAGAGTCAGGCATTTTCTGTCTGAGAGTATGGCAGAAACAACATACGAAATTACTACAAGTATGTTATGTGCCTGGTAGATGAATAATAAATTATGTAGTGTTTAATTTGAAAAAACGAAAAAAATTTGACATTTACAGCCTCAAAGAATGTGTAAAAAAAAATGTCGAAAATAACGAAATAAACGATTTTTAATTTTTTTTAGGTTAGGCGCACCATTTAAAAAAATCTGAAAAAATTCATGCTGATTGAAAATATACAAAAATATATATAATTCAAGGTGGCGTCGGAAGGCGGGCTGCCTTCCGGAGAGCCTTCTGATAAAAGTCTAGAATTAGTGTATAAATGCCACCCAAAAAGGAAAATGTCACTTGTAGTTTGCATAGTGTGTGAAAATGTGTACCATAACAGTGATTATGAAAAGTGCAAAGACAAAAAATATATAAGTAATCTATTAGTGATATGTCCAGACCACGTGGAGCTTAATATAACCTTAAAAAATCAAGAAACTAAACTCTGTGAAGCAGCTAAAATATTAATTGCGCAAATTAAAAGTGAAAAAGAGGAACAAATAAAACATAAATATTAAATGAAATATCTATTATCTCTGATAGCGTACATAAATCAGTAGATAATGAAAAACTACTAAACGTTACGATGCTAACTGAAAATGCTGAACTGGAAAATCAACATCAAATTGAAATTCAACTACTAAGACAATTAAATCAAGAAGTAATGGAAAAAAACGACATATTGAAGCAATTAATAAAAAAGGATAAAAATGACCAGGAGATGGAAATAAAGCAACATAACCAAAAAACATATGCAGAAGTAGCAACTAACAAACTAGCAATTAAAAACAAAAGAATACCGAAAATAATTGTGAAAAATCTTAAAAAGGACATTAAAAATCCACATGACTTTAAGAAAAAGGTATGTGACGTTTTAATACAAGAAAAAAAATATACAGATGAAACAACTAAAAGTAGTGAACGACAATGAAATTGAGATTAAAAGTATGAATGAAAAAAGTGCTAAAGTAGCAATTGAATTACTCTCAAAAAAGTTTCTAACAATTATAAAACACTTATTGAAAAAATAGAATCCCCGAAGATGAAAATAGTTGGTGTAGACAACTACACTAATATGAATATAGAAGAGCTGGAAGAGGGCTTAAATAAAAGAAATTTTATTGGATATCAAGATAAGTGTAAGATACTAAATATAGACAAAAATAAGAATACAAATAAGACAACTATAATAATTGAAGTTCCGAGAGAGCTATATAAACGTATTAGTGACAATCAAAATAGAATCTTCATTGGATATTAAAGCTGTAAGGTATGGAATTTAATAAACACCAAACTGTGGAAGATTTGGATATAACACATTGAAATGCAATAACACTCTATGCTGCTTAAAATGTGCAGGTCCGCATAAGACTTTGCAATGTGATAATAACTCATCCAACATTACATGTATCAATTGTTTTTACAGCAACTCGAAATATAACACAAATTTCGAGGTTAAACATATGGCCAATGACTCAGAGAAAGGTGCAATATTTAAGAATAAGCTCAATAGATATATAGATATGACTGATTATCCGGTAAAACCTACTATACCAAGATACTTAGGTAAAGTAGGAAATAGCAATCAAGCCACTACGATGACCAGCTCGACTAGCGCAACTATGCTGACTTTGCCGTCTAGAGCCAACTCGACTAGCGCAACTATGCTGACTTCGCCGTTTAGAGCCAGCACCGCATTTCCAACACATGCAGCACCATGGAAACAGCAAACTACATAACGGAGCAACACGTCGATCTCATTGAAGAATTGCAAAAAGAAGTAATACACGACGAAACGTCATTTACTGATCTTAAAACTTTTAATAAGAATATAAATAAAAAACCGCTGCTAACTGCTTTAGCAAAATGCTTTCTCAAAGCGAATTGATAAATTACATCAAATAATTTTTTTAAATGTACATTTTAATATAAAATTTCATTCTTTCTGCATATCTGATTTTCCATAAATACAATTATTCGAAATGATCAAGAAAATTATATTTCAAATAGTTATGTAGTAATTCTTAAATTGCAAATTAAAAAGTTTAAGGTATTATCATATGCTATTTATTGAATTTATAAACTAGGGGGGCCGAGCCCCCCAGCGTATCTCGCTGCGCTCGATACGCCCCCCCCCGCCGCCACACACACCTGCTCATCGCTTCGCTCGTCGGCTGCTCCCTCACTATGTAAAAACTTCGTTTTTTACATAATAGGCACGACCGCAATGCTCAGAAAAACCTTATAATTTTATTATTACATTAATTGTAATACTTATTTTCATCGTTATTATCATTAGAATACACATAAATACTACTCTACAGTAAAATTTAAATGGAAAGTATGCATTTACTATTACATATTTATTATTCTTTTGTAGAAAATTTTCCTTATAATTCTACAAATTTAGATATATGCAGATAACTTTTCAAATAGTCTATGATTCATATAAATTAATTAAGTATTATTAATTGATATGATTAAAGTATACATAGGAATATTAAATATATAAGTACTATGATTGCAATTATATTTAAAATTAAAAACATTGTTTTCATTATTTCTATTTGAATTATAATAATAGTTCTTATTTTTATTTATGCAAATGTTGAATAGAAAAAAAGTTTTATTTCAATGTTATCAACAACTTTTGTATTTGAAATTTTTGTATTAAGTAAAATGCTTTTGAATAAAATAAGGAAAAATACCGTTTCATTACTCCCGATTAATACAAAAATATAAAGTTAAATTTTACACAGTTTAACGAAAACTGTAGACTAATCGTTCACTGATGTTCGTGTAACTTATACATATAAACACATGCACACATACACTAATACTGCGAATAGGAGAAAAACAAAAAGAGAAAACTCAACACTGGTGTATTAGTCAATGGTAATCTGGCTTGGTGCTGCGTGCGAACTGGAGCCTTTCTACAATAGATTCAGTTCAGTTGCTCAGTTCCGTCGAATACATTGTGAATATATCTATATACAGAAGTATATATAGATATATTCATAATGTATTCGATGGAACTGAACAGTTGAACTGAACGTATTGTAGAAAGGCTCCAGAGTACATCAGCCGTAACGGCCATCTCGGCTATAAATTGCGCATAGTGCGTTCGCACCAGCGAAAAAACGCATGCGACCCACGTGACCGTGAGCGCTCCCTGTATATAAGATATGATATATATATATATATATATATATATATATATATATATATATATATATATATATATATATATATATATATATATATATATATGGATCGCGCGCGCGCTTTCTGCTACTACTATAGTGAGTCTATGTTGACTGCGGCTCTACGGCGGCATGCGCGCGCGTATGTCCATGGTGTGATGTCAACAATCGCATCGTCTGGCTCCCGGCGTTCCCAGTGATGACTGTGGCTGCTGCAATACGCCGCCCTGGAGAATGTCGTTCCTTTCATCGTGTTGTCTGATTGATGATGATATTCCTCAGAGACAGGAAGGCAGCGTGTCGACGGCAAGAGCAAATTTCGTAAGCCCTTTCTCGTTCCTAACCTCTCTGATAGGTAAGCTGATGGTACTTTCTCTTGTTGGAGGTATCTGGCGATGAGAGTAGTGTAAACGATAGGCACTGCTGCAGAATCTTTCTTGAGTGTGGTGATGTTGCTTGGCTCATTCATTTATTAGTCATATGTGCCTCGCTACGCTTGGCCCCAAAGCTCGTACTCGCCAAGAATGATACATTTTGCGTCCTGGGTGCATAATCTACTATTCGATTTTTCGATATTTTTCTTTATTGTTTTTAAACGACTTAATATTATCCGATTGGACGGATAAAAATATGGATTGATAGGTAATTTCAAAGTCTTTCAGAAAATGGGTCTACTTCCCACCGACATCCAAATTCGGCGATGAAAAAAAAATTTCGATTTTTCGATATTTTGCTTTATTTTTTTTAACAGACTTAATATTATCCGATCAACTATATAATTGAACTTGCACACCTTCTAAATAAGCTTTAAATACCTGCCAAAGATAAACTTGATATCTCTAGCCAATTTCGAGTTATGCTGCGGACAAATTTATAACACATATACACACGCATACATACATGCACACAGACATTTTCTAGAAAATGCATATCTCGACTCAGGGAGCTCAGAAATATCAAAAATCATCGAAATCTCGAGGTCGAAAAATTTCACTGTTACCAAGGTTTCTCTTTGAGAAAGCAAAAGTTTGATACTACATGTCAATATTAGAAGTCTAAATCACAATTATACGAAATTGAATATTCTTATTAAGAGCTTGAAGATCAAACCATACATAATTTTATGTACAGAAACATGGAATTTACCCAATCCTCAATTTTTTGCAATACAGGGATATAAATTGTATTACAATAACGGTAACTTAAATCAAAATGATGGTGTCGTTGTATATATAAAAGATTGTGTATCAGAAATTACTGAAATAATCGAAATTGGTAGACTCAAAGTACTAAACTCACGAATAAGTCTAAATAACAACAATAATATTGAAATTTCCGCATTATATCGATGTCATGATTTACCGTGCCTTGAATTTATTTCGAATGTAAAATCATTCATTAATAACAAAAGAAATATAAAAAACCATCTGATTATTGGTGATTTTAATATCGATATTATGAAAGAAGGTGAATATAGCTTAGTATTATTAGACAATATGATGGAAAAGGGTTTCTTTCCGGATTTTATACATACAACTAGACCAAATGATAGTGGCGGAAGCGGTAGATACATTGACAATATGTACATAAAAGCTACATCTATAGACACTAAAACTTTAAACTCTCGGTTCCTTTTACTGATCATTACCCACTTTTCTTGAAACTGAATAAGTCACCAAAATTGAAACAAGAAAATATCCAGTATCACTAGAATTACTATAAACTTTCAAGTATAGCCATTACAAAAAATTGGAATGTTATAGAGGCAATGCATAATCCGGATGAAGCTACCGCGCCTTGACGTTAGCGCCATAAGCATTAGCAGCCGCACGAAGTAAGTACCTACACGGAAAAAAAATTTGAGCTGCAGGGACAGAAAACTAAATGTGTTCACGCAGCACAGCTACTGGTGCTGTTTCGGCACCAAGCTTGTGCCGCGTCAGGCTGCAATTTAGTGAACCGTGGCATTTGTTATTGCCTTTCGAGCACGCTCGAATATATATACACACACACGACCTTCAAGCGTGCTCGAAAGCCAAAACAAATGCCGCGGTTCGCTGAATCGCAGCCTGATGCGGCACAAGGTTGGTGCCGAAACAGCACCAGTAGCTGTGCTGCGTGAACACGTTTAGTTTTCTGTCTCTGCAGCTACTCGGGAGAGCCTTATAATTTCACCAGAGTGAAAATTATAAGAATTCAAATACTGAAAATTTAATGTGTAAAAACCATTTTCACTCAGAATGAGTGCGTTTAAAGCATTTTCTGTGATGTATGTATGTCTGTACGCCCGTATGTATGAATTTTGCTCGATTATCTCAATGAATTTTCGATCGATTCCTTCGGGATTCCGGGAAAATACTCGTCTAATTACACCTAAGTTCCGGTTCTCTAGCAAGAACGACCGATAGAAAATTTTCAAAATGCCAGCACAAAGAAAAATTGCAAAAAATCGATTTTTCTGCCCCCCGGCCGGAAAGCGCCAAATTCTCGGCCGCTGCGCGAAACGAAGTTGCCGCTTTCCGGCGCCGTCGAGCAGAAAAATAGTATACACACCTTGGCCAATAAAAAAGAAAGCCTCAGATCACATGTTTGTCAACCTCGGCTTCGGCTCGGCCGACAATTACATGTGATCTGAGACATTTCTTATTTTACTGGCCTAGGTATGTAATATACTATTTAACCCTTATGTCTAAAAAAATTAATTTTAAGCTAATATATATAGGTCTATCTACTAAAACTAATTATAATACACCTTTTTTATGTTGAACACTTTTTGTACGAGAAATATTTGCCAAGATAACTGCGAAAAACGGAAAAAAAATGGTCAAAAATGAAAGATTTTCGGCTATAACTTCTCAGGATTTGATTTTACACAAAAATATTAACTATAAAAGTTGTAGATAATATTGAAACAAAACTTTTTTCTATTTAACATTTTTTTATAACATCAACTCCTGACGAGTTAGACTTATAAAAACTATTTTAAACGCCAAAAAATACACATAAAATGGACGATTTTCGATTGTAACTTGACAGTATTTAATTTTACACAAAAATATTCAATACATAAGTTATAGATAATAGTTAAACAAAACTTTTTCCTATTTAAGATTTTCATGTAAAATAAATACCTGACGAGTTAAATCTATAAAAACGATTTTAAACGCCAAAATATACATAAAATAGATAATTTTTGCTTATCGTACAACGAATTGATTTCCAATAGAACTCTTAAATACAAAGGATATAGATATCGTTTAAATACCAATAACTAACAAAAACAATAACTAACAAAAACTGTTACATAAAAGCTGTCAAAACTTACAATTTCTTGTCATGATCTAGAGAACTTAGTATATAGTAAAATCAAAATTAGAAAAATGTTTAAAAATTGCGTTGTTAAAAATCTATAATTATGTTATCTTACTGTTTTGATAACAAATAGAAATTTCATATAAAATTACACAGCTTAACCTGTTAATTATGTTCACAGAACCTAAGCGATTGGACTAAGAGAATCAAAATTGTCTAATATTATAAAAGTACATGTTAAAGTAATATCATATTAAAAAAAAATACTCTAGTGTACTGTATGTGTTATAGATTTTTTAGTATAGTAAAGTTGAATATGTATAAAGAATTAAAATGAAAACTATTAAATAGGCAAGACTCACTTATATATACAATAGATACCTTGAAATGAGCTCCTATAGCCTGACTAAACTTAGAAATTAACTAGATGAGCTAATATGACCAGCGACAACTGCTTACCCGTATCGCATCTAACCACACACACAGCACTTTTATAATATACCCCAGTTCCTAATTATCTATCCCCTCGCATTCTAAAGCACTAACACTTGAAGATCATTGTAGAGCTGGGGAAGCTGCAAAATGAGGCTGGATATCCCAGGGCGGGCACTACTCCATGGATGCCAGTCTGCTCAGAATTATCTAATAGCCATCTGAGAGGAAAATACTATAGAGACCGTCATGCGTGTCTCAATCTCAAGGACTGCCTCATCGTAGGAATGAACAAAACACATGAATAGATCAGTCACTGATCTAGGAGACAAGCGAAGAGAATTGAGCACCTAGAAACCACATATGACTAATGAATAGATGACACAAAAAACATTACCATATAAAAGAAAATACTGTAGCAATGGTTGTTGTCCACTATTCTCGCTGCACCAGCTACATCTAACAATTAGAGGGGAAAGACTGGTGGAACCTTCACTTGTTGTTTCATTGCTAAAAACTTCTCCATTCTGAGAGTCGCTGAAGGCACCAGCAGCAGATTAACTGTACACAGAGCCACTACTATAAGAGTCAAACACACACATGGTAAGTTGAGTATCTGAAAACCACATATGATTAATAAATAAATGAGCCAAGCAACATCACCACACTCAAGAAAGATTCTGCAGCAGTGCCCATCGTTTACACTATTCTCATCGCCAGATACCTGCAACAAGAGAAGGTACCATCAGCTTACCTATCAGAGAGGTTAGGAACGAGAAAGGGCTTACGAAATTTGCTCTCGTCGTCGACACGCTGCCTTCCTCTCTCTGAGGAATATCATCATCAACCAGTCAACACGATGAAAGGAACGACATTCTCCAAGGCAGCGTATTGCAACAGCCACCTTCATCACTGGGAACGCCGGGAGCCAGACGATGCGATTGTTGACATCACACCATGGACATACGTGCGCGCATGCCGCCGTAGAGCCGCAGTCAACATAGACTCACTATAGTAGTAGCAGAAAGCGCGCGCGCGATCCATATATATATATATATATATATATATATATATATATATATATATATATATATATATATATATATATATATATATATATATAATATAGTCGTAAGCGTTATTTGTGTCACGTAGACCTCCCACGCCCCCCCGCCTCAGCCCCTCCTCAAAATAACGTAAATTTGTGATATTTTCTACATTATTTTGAGTATGGTAGAACCCCCGTCACCGCCTCTCGCCACCCCTCAGCCCCCCTCGCACCCTCCTCAGACCGCCTCGTGACCCCCCTCAGACCCCCCTCAGACCCCACTCATTTAAATGTTCACTTAAAACTTTATTTTTTTCATGTATTTTTCATATGTTTTATTAATAAGGTAGTATATACAGATGTAACGTTTAAGAGTAGTTTTGAATTCTTAATTTCTGAAATAAAAGAGTAAATTATTAAGAAAATTACATTAATTATATATTAAGATATATTTTATTCTATTTTTTCCACATCACCTTGGAGGTAAATAGAAAGATGCGTTTTATTTTTAAGTGGTATCCCCAGTAAGCCTAATCCATAATAAATTTTATCCAAAATTTAAATCTTTAAGAATGTCGATGAAAATTGTTACTCAGAGGTTTTCGGGGTCATAAAAAGGATGCAACCACAGATATGTGAAGCTTACGAAGAAGTTGACGATCTCAAACATAATAAGATGGTAGATATTTGAGTCCCATGGAAGCAGTATGGAGATTACAAGAATTTCCTTTATGTGGTAGAAGTCACACCGTAATACGTTTAGCAATTCACACCGAAAATAAACAAAATATAATTTTCGAAGAAAATAAAGAGGAAAAAGCTTTAGATAACTGGAAAACTACATTAACTTCGTGGTTTGAATTAAATAAAAAAGATAAAAATGCAAAAAATATTAAATACATTAATATACCAAAATATTATATTTTTAAGAATAAAACTTGGATAAAACGTCAACGAGAACTAAAACATGTTGCTATAGGACGTTTAAATGTAGTATCTCTAAGAGATATTGAAAGATTTCATTTAAAATTAATTTAAAATCGTGTTAAAGGCGCAAAATCTTTTGAAGAATTACGTACATTTGAAAATAAAACATATAATACTTACAATGACACAGCAATACAAATGGGTCTAATCGAAGATGATTTACAGATTGACAACATTTTTGAAGAAGCTTGTAATATAATGTTACCTGTTCAATTGCGTAAATTTTTTACTTGGTTTTTAATAACAGATAACATTAATGGTAATACTATTTGGACAAAATTTAATAAATATTTTACAGAAGATTGGTTCATAATTTTCAGAGATATTATAAACTAAAATTATCTTTTTATAAATTAAATTAAATTTAATTATAAACTAAATTAAAAAAAAAAAAATTATAAATTAAAAAAGTAGTCTTTTATTGCATTTTAATTAAATATTCTAATTCAATTTGATAATTTGAATATAATAATAATATAATAATCCATTTTTACGTGAGAGCCAAAACAATTAATTGCGCTCACGTAAATTCGATATTTCTTTCGAAACTATCGTCAATCTTGATCCGTTTCGTTATTTCGTTTTATTATACGAGGGTCATTTGACAAGTACCTAGCCTCACCGCCAGATGGTGCCACTATCGCATCAGAAATATACTACAGTGCAGTATCTTCCTGTAAACGGTTACAGACGAAATTTCAGCCGGATCGGAGTTGTAATTTATTTTTGAGAGCGTGTGAAAGCAAATGTGTCCGTTGATTTTTGAAAAAATGGAGAAAGAACAATATCGGTCGGTGATTCGATTCTTGTTTTTGGAAGGGAAATCGCGCAGTGAAATTAAAGAACGCTTGGATGCAGTGTATGGGGATGCTTCTCCTTCGATGGCGACCGTTAAATGTTGGTATAACGAGTTTCAACGTGGTCGTACGTCGGTTTTTGATGATCCACGCCCAGGTGCTCCGAAAACAGCCACTACGGAGGAGAACGTGACAAAAATACACGATATCGTTTTGTCAGACCGCCGATTAAAGGTGCACGAGATAGCTGCGATAGTAGGCATCTCAGAAGAACGCGTGTGGCATATCCTACATGAGATTTTAGGCATGAGGAAGCTGTCAGCAAGGTGGGTGCCGCGTTTGGTGACTGCAGACAACAAGCGCATCCGTGTGACCAGTTCAGAGCAGTGTTTGGAGCTGTTTAATCGCAATCCAAAAGAGTTTTTGCGTCGTTACGTGACCGTCGACGAAACATGGATTCACTACTACACTCCAGAGACCAAGGAGCAGTCAAAACAGTGGACCTTACCCGGTGAACCTGCTCCGAAGAAGGCGAAGACGGTCCCGTCGGCCGGAAAGGTGATGGCCACTGTTTTCTGGGATTCTCAAGGTGTGATTTTTATTGACTATCTGGAGAAGGGCAAAACGGTCACAGGACAGTACTACGCCGAACTATTGAGCCGATTTGACGCCGTGTTAGAAGAAAATCGGCCCCATTTGTCTAAAAAGAAAGTGCTTTTCCACCACGATAATGCACCGGCTCACACTTCTGCACTCGCCACGGCTAAATTGGTCGAATTACGCTACGTACTGCTGCCCCATCCATCGTATTCTCCAGATTTGGCTCCGTGCGACTTTTTTTTGTTTCCGAACCTAAAAAATTCGCTCGCCCGGAAGAGATTCCACTCCAATAACGAAATAATCGCCGCCACGGAGGCCTATTTTGCAAACCAAGAGAAAACATTTTTTTCAACGGGGTTAAAAAAATTGGAACACCGCTGGACCAAGTGTATTCAACTAAAAGGAGACTACATTGAAAAATAAATTTTATTTTTTGTAAAATTTTGGTGTTTTCATTTGTAGGCTAGGTACTTATCAAATGACCCTCGTAATTAATGTAACGCGGAACGTGCGTACTCGCGGCTATGAAACTACGTGTGTGATTGGCCAGTCCGATGGTAGCCGCACACTACCATTGCACGTCGACCCTTAATGGTGTCTTTACCGCGTGCGCTATCGCGATAATAGACCGCGGTCTTGCATTTATAAAGTCTCGCGACTAGCGAGTTTGGTGTCACGTGTGCGGAGTATTAATCTACCGTATAGCGTGTGAGAAAAATTTTAACCTCAAATATCTCTGAAATTTATGAACCAATCACTTTGCCAAAAGAACTCATCCGAGAACTATCAATAATATACCTCTACAATGAATTTTGAAGCGAATAAGAGAATTTTACTCTTGTAATAGTTCAACATATAAAACTCATTTTTTTTCATTTTTCAATTTTTACGTTTTTGTTAATAACAAAAGAACCGTGATAGCTGGAGAATTAATTTTGTTAGAAACTATAGGTAATTTAATTCTCTTTCGAATACCACCCACCCCATTTAGATACATAGAGCCGTTCTCGAGAAATTACGATATAAAAAAAAATTGAAAAAATTTTAACCTCAAATATCTTCGAAATTTATCGATCAATCCTTTTGCCCAAAGAACTCACTCGATTGGTATAAAAAACCTACCCCTACAAAGAATTTCAAAGTGATTAAGCCAATTTTACTATAGTTATTGAACGACAAAAAAATCACTTTTTTTTATAAATTATTTTTTTTCTCAAAAAATAATGAATAAAACAACCTAAAAATTGAGTAAGTTATAGTACTTAATATCCTTTATAACCAAAAAAATATTCATGTTAATATCTTTTTTTAATTTCGAAATATAACCTATTTACAAAAAATTACGTTTTCATCAATAACTTATGACGAAATATAGCTACCGACTTTTTCTTTTAAATTGTAGATAATTTTATCCTACATACAGAGAATTCATGATATATAAACAATAGTTGTTCTAAATATTAAAAAAATTGAAAAAAAAAATTTTTGAGAATTAAAAAATGGCTATAAAAAAAAAGAAATTAAATTTTACAAAAATAAAATATTGACCACAATTGTGGAAGCAAAATCTAAAAAAATGATCACTCTCCCGTTAAAATCGGTCGGGTAGATCATGAGATATCAGCGTATACGGACACACACACACACACACACACACACACACACACACACACACACACACACACACACACACACACACACACACACACACACACACAAACACACACACACACACACACACACACACACACACACACACACACAGACATATCCATATGGACATTTTCTAAAAATAGTGTATTTCGATTCCAAATTTGCTAAATAACATTTCTAACACATTATCTCATAAACTTTTTTTTTTACTATCACAAAGCTTCCTCTATGAGGAAGCAAAACAATTTTTACACAAATATTAAATAATGAACATAAAATTAACTTTATTGATGGTCCTGGAGGTTCAGGTAAAACATTTTTATATAAAACTTTAATTTATTATTTTTTGTCAATAGAACAAAAAATTATATCAATGGCTTGGACTGGTATAGCATCTATACTATTACCAAAAGGTATGACCAGTCATAAAACTTTTAGATTACCTTTAGATTTAAACAATATTGAAAGTGCATTTTTAAAATTTGAACCAGATAAAAAAAAATTTCGTGAAGTTTTTGCGATTATTTGGGATGAAGCGTCAATGATTCCACGTAAAGCTTTAGAAATTGTCGATAAAACTTTACAAGATGTTTGTAATAATAATCTACCATTCGGAGGAAAATTATTAATTTTAGGAGGTGATTTTAGACAAATTCTCCCTGTTGTTAAAAATGGTTGTAGAAGCACAATAATTCAAGAAACAATAAAATATTCAAAACTTTGGTCATTATTTAATATAATTTATTTGAAAACAAATATCCGTTCAAAAGATATCATGTTTGCTTCATTTTTATTAGATATTGGAGAAGGTAAATTTAATTCATTTGTTATACCTGATAGTTTTAAAACAAACGATGTTTGTTTTAAAATATATGAAAATATAAATTGTAGTATATCAATAAATAGAGTTATATTAACATCACATAATGAAGATGCAAATATTTTAAATAATAAAATTTAAAAAATTTTAAATACTGAAGAAAATACGTATTATAGTTTAGATTATGCTACTCATAAAGATGTAGATTTATCTGATGATAACATCCATATTAATTACCCGATTGAAACTTTAAACAATATACGTGAAGGACTACCACCACATAAATTAAAACTTAAAATAAATACTATTGTAATGTTAATAAGAAATTTAAGTATTAACGATTATGTAATGGAACACGATTAAAAATTACTAAATTATTTAAATACAACATAGAAGCAGAAATAATAACAGGTGAAAACTCTGGAAACATAGTTTTTATTTCTCGAATTACATTAAACACTGGCAATTCTTCATCATTACCATTTATTTTATATAGAAAATAATTTCCTTTAATATTAGCGTTTACTATGACTATTAATAAATCACAAGGTCAAAGTTTTGATAGTGTTGGAATATATATTAGAAGACCATTATTTGCTCATGGTCAATTATATGTAGCATTATCAAGATGTAAAAACCCAGATAAAATTTTTATTGAAAATAATTCAGAAAATAAAGAAGAAATTATAAATATCGTTTGGAAAGAAATTTTGGATAATTAATTTTCAAATATTTTTCTTTTTAGAATATGTCGACTACACAGAACGAAAGTAAATTATAAAAAACAACAATATATTTATTCGTTATTCAATAATAATAATAAATACATAATAAATTATTAGTTTTAGACTATTTAGAATATGAACAAAATTATATGGAACACATGATTAATTTAGAATCAGATAAAATTATTGAAAAAGATAAATTAAAAAAACTAAATCATCAGTCAAAAAAAAACAAGAAAACAACAAAACAATACAAATACAAAACTCAAAATTGGAAAACTTAAAGTTGACCAAATTTTAGAAGAATGTAAAAATCTTTCTTTACAATAATTGAATTTTGTTTTTTAGGTAAATTTTTATACAATTATTAATTAATTAATTTTTTGAATTAATTTTTAGTTAATTAAAACAACAATATTTTTTCTTTCATTTAGAACAATGGAATATACAAATAACGTTGGAAAATTTTAAATAGCATATCAGAAAATATTAAATTAAAAAAAAAAAAAAAATAAAAAAACAATTCAAAAATTGAATAAAACATTTCGAAGAATTTAACTTATTATCAGGTAATTCAAATCATTTAATTATTAAATTTAATTTTGCAAAATATATATTATATTATAAAAAAATATACTTTTATTGTAACAATTTTAATGTTTTCTGAAATTTTATAGTGACAAAGACAGTAGATTAGGCCTACTGGGGATACCACTTAAAAATAAAACGCATCTTTCTATTTACCTCCAAGGTGATGTGGAAAAAATAGAATAAAATATATAATTTTCAATATATTTTCTTAATATATAATTAATGTAGTTTTCTCAATAATCCATTCTTTCATTTTAGAAATTAAGAATTAAGAACGACTCTTAAGTGTCACATTTGTATTAACTATCATCCATACAAAATATGAAAAATGTCTACGTTGAAAATAAATAAATTATTTACTCGTCAAAATTGCGGGGTTGACGAGTGGAGCGAGTAGGAGGGGTACCCCCCCTAGTGTGTATATATATATATTTATATATATATATATATATATATATATATATATATATATATATATATATATATATATATATCATATCTTCTATACAGGGAGCGCTCACGGTCACGTGGATCGCATGCGTTTTTTCGCTGGTGCGAACGCACTATGCGCAATTTATAGCCGAGATGGCCGTTACGGCTGATATACTCTGGAGCCTTTCTACAATACGTTCAGTTCAACTGTTTAGTTCCGTCGAATACATTGTGAATATATCTATATATACTTCTGTATATAGACATATTCACAATATATTCAACGGAACTGAACAACTGAACTGAATCTATTGTAGAAAGGCTCCAGTTCGCACGCAGCACCAAGCCAGATTACCATTGACGAATACACCCGTGTTGAGTTTTCTCTTTTTGTTTTTCTCCTATTCGCAGTATTAGTGTATGTGTGCATATGTGTATATGTATAAGTTATACGAACATCAGTGAACGATTAGTCTACAGTTTTCGTTAAACTGTGTAAAATTTAACTTTATATTTTTGTATTAATCGGGAGTAATGGAACGGTATTTTTCCTTATGTTATTCAAAAGCATTTTACTGTATGACTGTTCTCAGAAATGTATTCAAATTTGTTCATCTTTCTATACAAATTAAACACAAGAAAGGACTGAAATAATATAAAACTTTCTACGAGAGTATAAAATAAGGCAAGTATAGACGTTTTTTCTGTATAATCTATAAAATAATAGTATTTATGATTTTTTAAAAGAAATCAAATAAATACCAGTCAAAAAGTCTTTCACTTCTTTGAGTCATTGTATGCTGAACAAATTATATGTAAGTATTCAAATCGTTTACTGCAAATCAAACAAACGAAAGTTGTGAAATCAACTATCAATAGTCAAGTAAGGCAAACATCTCTCGGAAACAACTGTATGACTGTTTTCAGAAATGTATTCAAATTTGTTTATCCTTCTATACAAATTAAACACAAGAAAGTACTGAAATCAATTTATTGTAGTCAAGAAGTACCCATAAGATAACTTTACTGACATAATAGAACTTTTCGTAACTTTTGCGTGTAAAATTACATGTTATGCCCACGTTGTAACTTCAAAAATATTCAGCTAGTGGGCATAAAGTATTACTTAACGCCTAAGAGGCGCAATAGCTCACATACTCCTATACAAAACCTTATAGAACCTACGCACTTTACGCCCGTATAGGTGAAAATTATTTTGTGACTATTATGCTTTCTTTTCATTTCTAAAATTCATAAGAATTTTTTCAGATATTTACGAAAAGTCAAAGTTTTGAACTTTCTATAATATTATAGATCTATAACTCACGACTTTGTCGCGAATACTAGTACAATTCGCGAGCTTGCCGCGAATAATAGTGCAATTCGGAAGATTGCCATAAAAAGTAGCACGATTCGCGAGTTTGCGACGAAAAGTAACACGATTCGCAAGGTTGCCGCGAAAACTAGCACTTCGCATCTCCGTGTTAATTTAAATAAGAGGCAGTGGAACGTGCTAGTCTTCGCCGCAATCAAGCGGATCGGGCTAGTCTTCAACGCAAATCAATGGGGCGTGCTAGTCTTCGTGGCTAACGCTGAAATGGACTAGTCTTCGTGGCAATCTGAATCGTGCTAGTTTTCGTAAGGGGCGTCGATATGTAGGGATTATATATTTGAAAAGTGTCAATTAAAAATTAGAGTCATTGTAATTATTTATTAATTATAGTGGACTTATAGATATAAACATTTTTAATGAATTTATGCAAAAATTTAGAATTCTAGATTTACAAAGCCCACCGGTAAACTGCAAATCGTCGGGCCCGCCAAGTATGTGTGGGAGATAGGAGAACCACCCCTGCTAGAACACATACTTGGCGGGCCCGACGATTTGCAGTTTACCGGTGGGCTTTGTAAATCTAGAATTCTAAATTTTTGCATAAATTCATTAAAAATGTTTATATCTATAAGTCCACTATAATTAATAAATAATTACAATGACTCTAATTTTTAATTGACACTTTTCAAATATATAATCCCTACATATCGACGCCCCTTACGAAAACAAGCACGATTCAGATTGCCACGAAGACTAGTCCATTTCAGCGTTAGCCACGAAGACTAGCACGCCCCATTGATTTGCGTTGAAGACTAGCCCGATCCGCTTGATTGCGGCGAAGACTAGCACGTTCCACTGCCTCTTATTTAAATTAACACGGAGATGCGAAGTGCTAGTTTTCGCGGCAACCTTGCGAATCGTGTTACTTTTCGTCGCAAACTCGCGAATCGTGCTACTTTTTATGGCAATCTTCCGAATTGCACTATTATTCGCGGCAAGCTCGCGAATTGTACTAGTATTCGCGACAAAGTCGTGAGTTATGCTAGTTTTCGTTGCAGTTTTCCGAAATGTGCTAGTCTTCGTAAAGAGTCCAAAAAACGTGCTAGTTTTGGTAAGAAGCGTCGATATGTGCAGAATCTCGTGATTTATACTTACATTGCTCAAAATATTTTTCCTTGTCTCCGTCGTTTTTAAACAGGAATGAAATAAAAATGCATAAAAATTGTACTAAAAAATCTACTCAAAAGTGCTTTAGATTTTACTAACCATTTTATAAGCCACCTATTTTTCATCCTTTTCCCACGTGTAAATATCATATAAGATCTCATGTGAGTATTTCAGCCATCAGATCTCATATGAGATCACACACACACACACATATATATATATATATATATATATATATATATATATATATATATATATATATATATATATATATATATATATATATATATATATATATGTATATGTATATATACAGTTCGGAAACCGATACTTTTGAGGATCTATAGTTTTTTTCTCCAGAGTTCGTATATGCTTGACTAAAGAAATAACTCCCTCTCTGCGTTGAAGGTATTAATATAAATCCTCAAAAGTACCGTTTCATACCGAAGTAATTTTGAAGATGTCCTCAAAAGTCCTCAAAGTATCGAATCCGTGCTGACATAGAACCTCAAAAGCTGCATTTGATATATATATATATATACATATACTGTAACGGGATGGCTAGTGGGGGAAAATCCCAACAAGCCACAGGCCAGCGATGCCCTAGAACACGGCGCCGCGGGTGTCAGACTAAAATGACTTGCCCGGGGATCTGCTCCTGGAATCCCGAAAACAACGCGAAGATCGCACACGAACTTCGCTTTCCAACTAATTGGATCGCTGAGTGAAAAGCGCGCGCTCGACGAGTAAAGCGCGCGACCGCTATGCTCAGATATGAAAACGACCGGCGGAGTCGTTTTCCCGCGGAGGCGGCGGTATCCGGGAGAAGGACAGGTTGTAAAGAACAACGCGACGAGTAACTAGATATCACAATATATTCACAAACACTAATCTTTACAAGCACGACGCAAGTGCTGATTAGAACAAAGAGTTAGTTCGCGCGCGACCGTTAATATTCAAACGCGCGAACTACACGGCGCGCGGCGAAGCTGCTAATTTCGCGCGCGGTGTTAATGTACGGAGGGCTGACACACACCCCCACGTACACGGCACAGAAGGCTTGCACGGGGCGATTTCCGTGCGAGCCTTTACAATAAACCCGCGAGAGGAGAGTAGAAAACTTACGTTAGGAAGGAGCAGCCGGTGCACTCGACTCTCTCTCGCTCCCTGTCGCTCGCACAGCAGTTGTGCTCTCTTTCTCTCTCTCTCTTGCTCGCTGTATCGTGTCGGCAGGCGGGTTGGCTGCCGGCTCGTTTCTCACAGTCTCGTGCGGCTCACGCGGCTCGGGACAGCTCTCTCTCTGTCTCTCTTTCGCACGTTCACTATATACGGCGCCTCCACTACACTCGCGGGGTCTCACAAGGTACGATAGGACGGCGCGGACAAGTAAAAACAGGAGAGACACGGAGGAGATGTTTTTCGCGCGATGGCAGACACGAATATCTCGCTCCCTTTTCTCGCGGGAACCAGTTAGCAGCTTCGCGACGGATGACGGGCATTTTACGCGTCGCGAGACCGATTCGCTACGCGCGGCGCGCCTCGATTCGGCTGCGCAGGAGTTGCGCGCGCGCGCTCACTACCTTCGCGCGGTAGATTAGAATCGCGGCTAGACACGCGTTACACCCCCCCGCCAGACGCTGCTTAGGGGACCGAGAGCAGCTCTGCTAATCATGGCCGTCGTCGTACCTACTAATATGGTAGTAATGATTAGGAGAAGGAGGTTCGGAAAGGAACATTGCAGAATCGGAGTCACCGGTTTTTCTTTTTAATTTTTATTAAAAAAAATATATAAAAAAAACTTCAGGGCTTCACCCCTCTTCAACTGGCCCGGGAATACGATCGGCGCCCCTTGTGACGAGCTTGGTTGGGGCAATGTTTTGACTTTTTCACCCCAAGCTCGCCACACATGAAGCACCGGGGGATCGCGTTACTGCCGAGCGCATCCCGGGCCGCTCGCTCTTCTTCGAGCGCCCTCCTAAGGCGCTCTTCTTCTTTTTGGAGACGGCGCTGGGCCTCTTCCTTGGCCCGGCGCGCCGTCTCCTCCTCCTTTTCCCTGGCTCGCCTGGCCTCTTCCATGCGCTCCTGCGCACGAGCCAGGCGAGCCTCCTCCGCCTTTTGGAAGGCGGTGCGGCGCAACCTGGCGGCCCTGGCCTCTGCGGCGGCCGCGAGCTCTTCGCGCCGGCCTTGGGCCATTCCGACCCATTTGCCGGCTTGCCGCTCGCCGGCCTTACCGTGGCACTGGAGAAAGACCTCCAGTGCGGCCAGGGCAGCGTCCTCCGCAGCGCGCGAGGACTTGCTGAGGCACCGCGCTTCCTCGAGGGCCTTCTCCACTGGGACCCAGGCCGCACCGACTTCATCACTCGGTGCCCACTTGGGGGCCTGGGTCGGAGAACTCTCTTTCCTTTCTTCGTCGGCCCGAGCCGCGCCGGCGTTTCCTTCCGGCGCCATCTCTGAGGCTCGGACCGACGCCTCTTGTGAACGCCGTTCTTCCCGGCTTTCCTGCTGCTCCTTCGGGGGACGAGGTCGCCGAAGCGGACTGGGACCGGCCTCTGCCCAGGCCGGCTCCGAAGGTCCCTTTCTTGGCTTCGGCGCCTCTATCTCCTCGATCACGACGGTGGAGGGCTCTTCCACTGGCTGGGGTGCCAGTGTCACAGCGTCGATGCCCTCCACGACCTGCTCCAAAAAATCGATGACGGCGGGGTCAGGATTGCACTGGATTAATCCAGCGATCACCTTCTTCGCCGTCTCCGCTATTTCGGGAGTCAGGCCTTGCATGTCCTGAAACAGGTAAATCGATCCCGGGGAGGAGTGAGATTGAGGACTGGAGAATTAAGACGAACACAGGTTAGTACGTACGACACAAGTTGGACGGCACAATTATTGCTTTTTATACGCTCGGGTTCTACGAGGACTAATTAGTCCGGCATCAGCAGGTACGGGCTTCTTCTTCGAACCCTTTGGCCTCCCTGGGCCTCGCTTGGGTTCTGTTGGACCGGCCACACGCATAGGCCGGCCATCGCTCGCACGCTTTCCTGGCCTAACTAATAGCGCGGTCTTACGAGGTGGACCGCGCCTCTTAGCCGTCGCCCGAGGCTGTACATTCCCCTGGCTAACTCTGTGGCCCTCTGACGTGTTACGTTCGGCTGAAGAGTCCCTCGCTGGTAGCGCCTGGGCTACTTCTGCTGAGACGTATCTCTTGAGTTGCTGCGCATGGACGGGACGTATCGTTCGACCATCCTCACCTTGGATCTCATAGGTGTTTTCGCCTAGAATATTCACAATCGTGTAGGGCCCCGCGTACTTCGGGGCTAATTTGGCAGAAATCCCCTCAGCTGCTGAGGATAGTACCTTATTCTCTCTCCATACACGATCGCCTAGACAGAATTGTGGAGGTCGACGATGAGCGTCATAATATTTGGCTTGTCTCGCCTGCTCCGCTTGCGCGTCGGCCGCCGCCCGAACGTGCAATTCGCGGAGCTTGTCCATACGTACCACCCAATTGTTTATCGCCTCTTGCTGCCCTTGCTCTTCGGCTAACCTGTCTTCCTCCCGCCTTAGTGTCTTCGGTGGGACGAGTTGTCGGCCGTAAATGAGCATGGCAGGACTTATCTTTGTGGAGCTGTGTTCGGCAGTATTGTACGCGAACGCCAGCTCATTCAGTTTCTCATCCCAGGACCGGTGATTTTCCTCTGCGTAAGACATAATCATTGTCTTCACCGTTCGATTCACACGCTCGACAGGATTGGCTTGAGGGTGATACGGAGGTGTAAACGTGTGATGCACATTTCTCTCCTTTAAGAATGCCTCTAATGGTGCATTTTTAAATTCAGTCCCATTGTCTGAGAGAAACACCTCCGGGACTCCGAATCGCAGACATACTCGCTCGTTGAGTCCCTTAATTACCGATTTACCATCTGCCCTTTTTATCGGAATTACTTCAATCCAGCGTGTGAACAAGTCCTGGAATATGAGAATGTATTCGTGGCCGTGCGTGGTTTTTGGGAGGGGCCCCATAATGTCGCTGGCCACGATTTGCCATGGACGCTCTGTAATTCGGCGTCCCATGAATCCTGTTGGAGCGCGCTGCTCAACTTTGCACTGCTGGCAAATTTGGCACTGGCTCACGTATCTGGCTACATCACGAGACATGTGTGGCCAATAATACTTCCGCTTTACTCTTTCTAGCGTTTTCTCGCGGCCCAAGTGCCCAGCAGTTGGAAAGTCATGGCATTCTCTCAGTACTTCGCGTCGCTTTTCGTGAGGGACTGCTAACTTCCATGCATCATCGTCGCCGAGAGACTCGTCTATGACTTCATCAGGTTCGTACTTGTACAGTCTCCCCCCCGCCAGCTTGAACGTGGGGAAGTCTCGCGGCCGCTGTTGAACCTCTTTCACAATTTTGAGGTACCATTGGTCGTTTGTATCGCGTTCGAGCTCTAACGCGGCGACCGCTGGCTCCTCTTCCTCGAACATCCGCGAAAGGGCATCTGGGACATTGTTCAAAGAGCCCTTTCGGTGTTCGACTGTGAAACTGTGGTTTTGTAGTTCCAAAGCCCATCTTGCTAACCTGCCTGATGGGTTTCGGAGATCACGGAGCCACTTCAAGCTGCTATGATCCGTGATGACCTTGAAGTCATAGGCCTCTATATACGGACGGAACTTTTTGATTGCCCAGAGAATTGCTAGACACTCTCGTTCCGTCACGCTATAATTCTTCTCGGCCGCGCTCAGAGTTCGACTAGCGAACTCTAGGACTCTTTCGTTGCCGTCTATTATCTGGTATAGCACCGCTCCAAGTCCTGTATCGCTCGCATCAGTTTGCACCACGAACTGTGCGTTAGATACCGGTCTGTGGAGAATCGGTGCAGAAGCAAGTAGCGCTTTTAGCTTTTGGAAGGCCTCTTCTTGTGCCGTTGACCACTCGTATTTCCGATCCTTTTTCGTTAGTTCGGTCAGTGGTTCAGCAATTGTGGCGAAGTTTGATAAAAACTTTCTATACCACGAGGCCATTCCTAGGAAGCGTCTCAGCTGACGGAGGTTTTTCGGCACCGGATATTCCACAATGGGCTTTATTTTCTCGGGGTCTGGTTTAAAACCATCCCTATTTACTATGACCCCGAGATATTGGACCTCATCGCGACAGAAGACACTCTTCTCGCGATTTATTGTGAGGCCCGCGTCCTTTATCCTATCTAGAACTCTTTTTAGAACCTCTTTATGCTCCTCGAATGTTTCTGTGACTATTATTATGTCATCGAGATACGAGTAAGCAAAAGGTTCGAGTTCGGGGCCGATGACTTTGTCAATCAGCCTCTGGAAGGACGCTCCGGCATACGAAAGACCGTAGGGCATTCTTGTAAATTGAAATAACCCTTTGCCTGGCACGGTGAAGGCCGTAGTCTCTTTGGACTCCGGATTTAGTGGTATTTGGTGGTGGTACGCACTACTTAAATCCAACGTGGATATGTATCGCGCTTTCTGCAGTTTGCTTAAGATACTCTCCATGTATGGTAACGGGTATGCGTCTGGCCTTGACGCTGCGTTCACTTTTCTGAAGTCCACACAGAAACGGAACTTCCCGTTGGACTTGCGTACCATTACCACAGGGCTTGACCAGCCGCTTGTCGAAGGTTCTATTATACCCGCGAGTAGCATTTCCTCCACCTGCTTGTGCATCTCTTCCTCGAGTTTTCGAGATACTGGGTAGTACTTCTGTTTTATGGGTCTTGTGGAGCCGACGTCTACTGCATGTTCAACCCACGAAGTACACCCTAATGGTGCCAGGCCGTTTCCCATCAGCTCAGCTACTAAAGCTTCCGCTTCTTTGCGCTGCTCTTCTGTTGGGTCCGCCAACCCTATAGCTGATACGGACACGGTATTATTGGCGGTTATGGAGGCTACTTCTAACTTTACGCTTGCATCATCATCTTTGAGATGCAGCGTATTGTCAGTGGGGTCTAAGACGGCGCTAAACTTCTTAATGAAGTTCACCCCAAGTAGCACTCCGTGTCTAGGTCTGGCATGATTGCGACGCGCACATCCTTGCACACGCCTGCCACGACCATAGGTAGATACACATAGCCAACCACTGCTATGCTCTGCCCATTAGCTACCCGTGCCGTTAGGCCGCTGGCCGGGATTAATTCCTTTCCACAGGCTGTAGCGAGCTGTAAGCCGATGGAATTCATCCCAGTCCAGGAAGCTCCAGTATCGAAGAGTGCCCGTAGCCTGTAGCCGGCTACACCTACTTGAAGCCACCATCGCGAGCATGTTTCCTGGTTATCTTCGTTCTGCTGAGTCGCGGGCACTTCTTCGCTCTCTCCTTCAGGCAATTGGACCGAGTTACCCTCGGTCCCTGATGTGAGAGCTGGGGGCGGGCGTGTGGCCGTGTTTACCTGCCCCTTGGCCGTTTCCCTGCTGGTTTCCGGCAGCATTGGGGTTGCGGTCGCTTCCCCTTTGCTCGTTGCCGTAACCCCTTCGGTACTCTGGCCTTTGTGGAGGTCCATTACTCCTTGGACTTGGCGGCCTAGCCTGGTGGGTCGCGCTACTACCCCCACTAGGCTGATTATTACTTTGCCCGCCTTCCCGCTGCCTGTTCTCCCAATTATTCTTTTTCTTGGGCTTCTTGAACGACTGTGGGTTTGGCGTTTGCCCACTATTTCCGTCGGTGCCTTTCTTTGTCAAGCTTGACAAACACTCGGCCATCACCCGACGGAACATAGCCTCGAGGCTTTCTCGAGGCTCCTGCTGTTGTTGCCCCATCGCCGCCACTCCTGGATTCTGCTTTTTCCGCTGATCCGTGGTTGGCTCTGTAGGTACGTAGGCAAACTCTGGCAAGTAAGTGCGCTCTGGCGGTGGTGGCGAGTGATACACCTTATCTGCCGCGAGCGCTAATTCGGCCTCCCGGGCTAAATCCAGGAGCCCTCGGTAATCCGTAATTTGATTACGCATCACCATTTTTTGTAGTTCTGGCCGCATGTTCCGGTGCAACATGTCCAATTGTTGGGGCATGCTAGGCACCGGAACTAACTTGAGAATCAAGGCTTGCAGATTCACTACGTAATCTCTCGTGAGTTCGTTTCTGCCTTGAGTCCTCGCGTTTATCTCCGCTAGGATTCGCTGTTGATGGCCCCTGTCACCGCCATACATGTGTATTATGGCCTCTTGGAAGTCTTGCCAAGATCGCCACGTATGACGGTTACTCCTATACCAGGTGGCCGCTACTCCACTCAGGAGCTCTGACAATGACGAGAGTACTTCGTCGTACGTCAGATTTGCTAGAGCTCGACATTCCTCTACTCTCGTGAGGAATAACTCGACGCTCTGCTCCTTCAAGGACCCAGAGAACTTGATGTGCCATTTCCTTACGATTTGGCCAACATCACGGTTCGTCTGTTGAGGCACGTACGTCTGCCTCGTAGACTGGTCCAGTGTAGCGCTCACCCCCGCCTGACGCTGTGTAGGATTTCTTCCGCTATTCCTCCTAGCGTCCCTTGGCGATTCAGTATTGGGGCTGCTGCTGTCAAAATTCACATATGTGAACGTGTCCTGAAAGTTCACATGTGGTGATCCTCGTCCCCTGCCCGCACTCGGTAGTTGGACTCCCTCCAAGCGCGTGCTTGAGGGTGGGTGTCGAGCTTCTTGGAGTATTCGCACACTCTCTTTGAGCTCTTCCACCTCTTTGACGAGTCTATGGATCACCGACAGCAGCTGTTCTGATACTACGTTATCTCCCACAGCAATCCCTGCGGTACGCTGTTCCCCCGCACTTGGCCACTCAAAACTCTGTGGCTGCGGTGGACTTCGCGTTTGCTGCCAGAACGCGTGCTGCCCATTTTGTGCCGACAACGACTCTTGTTCTTGACTCCGCCGGAATTGCCGTTGCCTGCGCTGCTCTTCTAGCAACGCCTGCTGTCGCTGCTGCTCTTGATGCTTTCGCTGTTGCTGCCGCTGCTGCTCCTGCTGTTGTTGCTGTTGCTGCCGTCGCTGCTGCTCTATCTGCTGCTGCTGTTGCATTTGTTGCTGCTGCATTTGCTGCTGCTGCATTTGCTGCTGTTGCAGTTGCTGCTGCTGCATTTGCTGCTGCTGCATTTGCTGCTGCTGCAGTTGTTGCTGTTGAAGCTGTTGCTGTTGGAGCTGTCCCTCGGCTTCGGCTGGAGATGTCCCGGTGGGTGCTGCAGAGCTCAATATCTCTGTCCCGGAACCCTCCTGGCCGTTTGCCTCATCCGCTGGCTCCACCACTGCATTATGTGCTTGTTGTGGAGCGTTTATCCTCCGAGACTCCGAGAGTTTTTGCATCACTATCGGGTCATCAAGGAGCGTAATGAACGGGTGCGGTTGGTCTGGATCAGTATTGGGATCCACAATAGTCGACCCAGACTTGTTCATCAACGTTAAGTCGATGAACGCCCTTCGGGACTGCTCGCGTTTAGCAAACGCTTGCTTCTCCGACAGCTCCGGCTCTGGCACAAAATCGGCGGCACTGTAATCGCCCATAAGCCACTTGATCGTTGTCAGCATATTCACTGATTGCAGATCTGACTGCTGCAGACCAAGGGCTTGCATGGCCTCGATAATTTCCTCTTCGGGCTGTGTATACGCCCAATTGAGTATCGCAGATTCCGCAAATTGCGACGATCGGGCCATGGTGTCAATTGGCTGTGCGCTTCCCCACGAACTTATTTTACTAGCGCGAGTAGTATCCGGATTGATGGCAGAGAGAGTTTGCCTTTTCAACCCGTGAGCTAGCTTTTTCAATGCGACCCCGGGTTACTTTCTAAGAGCTACGGCGGTTGCTCTTAACCTCGATAATGCACGAGGATTTCCCGTATGCGGCTCTAAAAAAAATTAAAAGCTATTTCTGTAAGTAATTACGATTTGTAATTAATTACGCTCCACTACTCGCACTTGTAATTTAAAAATAAATATATGTGAAAAAAAAATATATATATATGTGTCAAAACGGACAATATCACCAAAAACACAAAAAATAAATACAATTTTCACCTAAAAAAAATAAAAACAATTTTTAAGTTCGAGGGGATTTTTGCGCTCGAGTTTTTACTCGGGCGCACAGTCAACTTTTTGTTCCGAGAGTGCTTGCCGACTTTCTCTCGATCTTCTTCTAACTGCACGATAAAAGAAAAAAAAAATTTTATTTTTCGTCCAAAAAAAATAATTCGTATCAGAAATACGAGAGGACGAGAAAAAAAAAAATTTTCGAGACGAGAAAAAAAATTAATTAAAAAAATTAATTATCGCTAAAAAAAAAAAAAAAAATTTTGTCGTTAAAAAATTAATTGTTATTAAAAAAACTTTAATTGTTAACAATAATTCCTCAACGCTCCAAAAATTCCGCGATCAATATCTCTCCTCGTTGGCACACTAGGTCGAGGGTTATTGGCTATCGCACGCCTAACCTCTCGACCGCACTCTCGCAACAGCACGGCTGTGTCACGCACACGCACACACGCGCCTACGAGCTGCGGCACGAAGAGCCTTTGTTTGCAGCTTACGCTCAGCTACGCTGCTGAGCTTCTTCGCGCCAAGCTTCGCCGCGAATCACGTACGCGTCGCAGGTCCTTCTCCACCCCCAAAACGTTGTGGCGCCAGTTGTAACGGGATGGCTAGTGGGGAAAATCCCAACAAGCCACAGGCCAGCGATGCCCTAGAACACGGTGCCGCGGGTGTCAGACTAAAATGACTTGCCCGGGGATCTGCTCCTGGAATCCCGAAAACAACGCGAAGATCGCACACGAACTTCGCTTTCCAACTAATTGGATCGCTGAGTGAAAAGCGCGCGCTCGACGAGTAAAGCGCGCGGCCGCTATGCTCAGATATGAAAACGACCGGCGGAGTCGTTTTCCCGCGGAGGCGGCGGTATCCGGGAGAAGGACAGGTTGTAAAGAACAACGCGACGAGTAACTAGATATCACAATATATTCACAAACACTAATCTTTACAAGCACGACGCAAGTGCTGATTAGAACAAAGAGTTAGTTCGCGCGCGACCGTTAATATTCAAACGCGCGAACTACACGGCGCGCGGCGAAGCTGCTAATTTCGCGCGCGGTGTTAAAGTACGGAGGGCTGACACACACCCCCACGTACACGGCACAGAAGGCTTGCACGGGGCGATTTCCGTGCGAGCCTTTACAATAAACCCGTGAGAGGAGAGTAGAAAACTTACGTTAGGAAGGAGCAGCCGGTGCACTCGACTCTCTCTCGCTCCCTGTCGCTCGCACAGCAGTTGTGCTCTCTTTCTCTCTCTCTCTTGCTCGCTGTATCGTGTCGGCAGGCGGGTTGGCTGCCGGCTCGTTTCTCACAGTCTCGTGCGGCTCACGCGGCTCGGGACAGCTCTCTCTCTGTCTCTCTTTCGCACGTTCAATATATACGGCGCCTCCACTACACTCGCGGGGTCTCACAAGGTACGATAGGACGGCGCGGACAAGTAAAAACAGGAGAGACACGGAGGAGATGTTTTTCGCGCGATGGCAGACACGAATATCTCGCTCCCTTTTCTCGCGGGAACCAGTTAGCAGCTTCGCGACGGATGACGGGCATTTTACGCGTCGCGAGACCGATTCGCTACGCGCGGCGCGCCTCGATTCGGCTGCGCAGGAGTTGCGCGCGCGCGCTCACTACCTTCGCGCGGTAGATTAGAATCGCGGCTAGACACGCGTTACAATACACACATATATATATATATATATATATATATATATATATATATATATATATATATATATATATATATATATATATATATATATATATATAATTATCCCCCCATCCGTTTATGGAGCCCATCCCTGTATATTAGTACCTACAGCCCAGAGGTCCCTATGGCAAGTGACTAAAGAAATAATGGACCCTGGGGTTATAGACTCTAGATCGGGCTCCATAAACGCCTGAGAAAAATATTTTATGGGACTCGGGCTCCATAAAAGAAAACGGGCTCCATAAATATGCTCATGTGTATAAAAGGGCTCCATAAATCTGTTAAAACATATATATATATATATATATATATATATATATATATATATATATATATATATATATATATATATATATATATATATATATATATATATATATATATATATATCAGATAAAATGTATAAATGGGTTGCATTTACATATTAAATACTGATCCATGAATGTATATTATGGGATCTCATATGAAATCTCATATGAGATCTGATGTCCGATATTCACATAATTGAGATCTCATATGATATTTTCACGCGGGTTTGCCATTTCTATTTAAAAACAGAGTGATATACATTCATGGATCAGTATTTAATATGTAAATGCAACCCATTTATACATTTTATCTGATCTTTATATATGAAAATGATCATGTCTACACCTTGAACTGCAAACCATCGGGCCCGCCAAGTATGTGTGGGAGATTGGAGAACCACCCCTGCTAGAGCAGCTCTAGATTTCTCTTGTCCTTCCAAGATGCGTAATATTATAGAAAGTTCAAACTTTGACTTTTCGAAAATATCTGAAAAAATTCTTATGAATTTTAGAAATGAAAAGAAAGCATAATAGTCATAAAATAATTTTCACCTATACGGGCGTAAAGTGCGTAGGCTCTATAAGGTTTTGTATAGGAGTATGTGAGCTATTGCGCCTCTTAGGCGTTAAGTAATACTTTATGCCCACTAGCTGAATATTTTTGAAGTTACAACGTGGGCATAAAATGTAATTTTACACGCAAAAGGTACGAAAAGTTCTATTATGTCAGTAAAGTTATCTTATGGGTACTTGACTACAATAAATTGATTTCAGTACTTTCTTGGGTTTAATTTGTATCTCTATAATCTTTTATAAAACGATAAACAAATTTGAATACATTTCTGAAAACAGTCATACAGTTGTTTCCGAGAGATGTTTGCATTACTTGACTATTGATAATTGATTTCACAATTTTCGTTTGTTTGATTTGCAGTAAACAATTTGAATGCTTACATATAATTTGTTCAGCATACAATGACTCAAAGAAGTGAAAGACTTTTTGACTGGTATTTATTTGATTTCTTTTAAAAAATCATAAATATTATTATTTTATAGATTATACAGAAAAAACGTCTATACTTGCCTTATTTTATACTTTCGTAGAAAGTTTTATATTATTTCAGTACTTTCTTGTATTTAATTTGTATAGAAAGATGAACAAATTTGAATAGATTTCTGAGAACAGTCATACAGTAGTTTCCGAGAGTAGTATATACCTTATTTTACCTAGCACATAACGTCAATGTAAGCAATACAGTGGTCTACATTCGTATTTATAGTCGTAAGATCCTTATATTTGCAAACAAGGCCTTTATTATTATGTTTTAATAATTATATGATATTTGGAAAGTTTTATTGATTTTTTCAATCTTATCTATAGCTATTTAATATTGCTGTGTCGAATCAAATTCTGTTAAATAATAAGCGAAAATTGACTATACCTATAAGGTGTATTGAGGTGTTTAAAATGGTTTTTATAGCTCTAGATTATCAGGAGTTGATTTTACATAAATATGTTAAATAGAAAAAGTTTTGTTTCAATGTTATCTACAACATTTGTATTTAACATTTTTGTGTAAAGGGAAATCCTTTTGAAGAATATGCGAAAAACGCAAATTTTATGTGTATTTAGGCGTTAAAAATCGATTCTGTAGGTCTAAGTCGTCAGGAATTGATTCTAGATAAAAATGTTACATAGAAAAAAGTTTTGTTTTAATGTTATCTATAACTTTTCTATTTAACATTTTTGTGTAAAGTCAAATTCTTTCCAAGAATATGCGAAAAACGTCCATTTTATGTGTATTTAGGCGTTAAAAATTGATTTTATAGGTCTAAGTCGTCAGGAGTTGATTCTAGATAAAAATGTTAAATAGAAAAAAGTTTTTTATCAACATAGTCTACAACTTTTGTATTTAACATTTTTGTGTGTAGTCAAATCCTGTCGAGTAATAGCCAAATATTGACCTTTTTGTTCTGTTTGTGGCTGTTATTTTTAAAAATATAGGTGTGAGAAAAATGTGTTCAACATGAAAAAAAAGTGTATTTATTAGATTTAGCAGAATAATTTGTGGTTTCTTTATTTAAATTTAATATTGGGCACATATGTTCAAAACTCGTTTTTATCAAATTTTTATTTGCTCTGGCGTTTTTGTAATTCGCAACCGATCCGGCTCAATATAGGACCAGCTCTTTCCTATAATTAGATGAGCATGTAAAACAATTTTCGAACTGATCTGTTCATTTTTCGCTGAGATAATTCATAAACTTGATCACATACGGACGTACATACATACATACATCCTGCAAAAGGCTTAAAATGAACTAATTATGAGTGAAAAATAACTTTTATACCGTCAATTGTTTCACACCTAAAAGTTATCAAAATTTACACAATTTTAGCCTAATGTGGAAGCAACCTGGTGAGCTGTACAAAAGAAATTTAGATACTTTTTGAAGCAAACAACGAGTTTCTTTTTTCAATTTTCTGCAATTCATGCGTTTTACTAAGGTAAAAAAGGAAGTTTTTTGCTTATAGACGAAATATACTGTTCGAACCTTAATTCAAAATGGTACAGGCGGAAAGACGAGGTATTTCTTCTTAAATTTATACGTTAATAAAATTACCTGATATTCACTTTAGCTCAAATTTAGTGAATATTTTTATATCTGCAAAAATTAAAACTTCTAACTTAAATCGCTTCTATTCCCCTTCTTAAAATTCCATAGTCATAGTCATAGTAGTGGCGGGGACGGTCAGCGGCCTCTTTCGAGGACTTGCCTTCCTAGCACTCAGGCCGAGACATATTGTGCTTTACCCCTGGTTTATCACCCACTACCCACCTTTGCCTTGATCAGTACGATCGCTTTGCATATCGATGCTAGATCAAGTTCCCTAAGATCGTGTGGTTCCAGGAAGAAGAGTTCCCAAACCCTCCGTCTGATTGCTATCATCACTGGACAGCGACACAGAAGGTGAGCTGATGTCTCCTCCTCTTCCCCACATATCCTGCACCGATCCGTATTCACGAAACCTAACGTATATAGGTGGTGTCCGATCTCACAGCAGCTTGAGAACCATTCTACCGCTGCTTTGATGCTCCTCCTGGGGAGACTTAGGATCTCCTTACACCAAGCGGTTGGAGCCTCTTCCCCTAAGAGGTGCCTCGCCTGTCTGCAGTTCGTCAAGCGCTGCCATTTCTCTGCCGCCTTCGCAGTTGTCCAACTGCCAAGCGCCCCTTTCAATACACTCTCTGCCATTGGTACCCTGCGGTACAGCGCCCGGCATCGAGTCGCGCCCCTTTTTGCCAGTCGATCGGCCTTTTCGTTGCCGATTACTCCCGCGTGTCCTGATACCCAATACAGAGTGATCCTGTTCACGGAGGATAGCCTACCTAATGCTACCCTGCAGCCCCACGCCTCTTCCGAGCGAAACTCCGCAGCCCCCACCGCCTAAAGTGCCGCCTGGCTATCCGAGCAGATGGTGATCCGCTTCCCCTCTAACCCGTCCGAGGTCATGGTTTCTGCGCATTCCGTTATTGCTCTTACCTCTGTCTGGAAAACGGTGACATGCGAGTCCAGCCAAAGGACAAGTTCAGTGGTGCTTCCCTTTGGCCATGCCGCCGCTCCAGTACCTACCTCGCTCTTAGACCCATCCGTGTACCAGACCAGGTCCTTCTGGTTGCGGGCATCCTCTACACAGTCTGTCCTTACAGGAATGGTCACCTCAAAGTTCCTGCCAAAGGCAAGCTTTTTAGGTATCCTATCCCTACCAAAAGTTATCAGATCCTTTCCCACGATATCTACCAGCTCCCCGTCCCAATGTTTCAATCTTCTCAGGTCACTTAGGACTCGTGTTTCTGCTCTGCAGGTATCCGCCTTAACCACCAGTCTTAAAGGCGGAACTCCAAGCAGCCTCTCCTTGGCTCTCAGGGGTACTGAAGCACGTGTTCCCGTGATGCCTCTGAGCATCAGGTTTTGGATCGAGTCCAGTACCCTAGTGCCTCCCTTTCGTTCACACCTGGTTGCCCAAGCTATAGCCCCATGAAGCAACCTGGGGTGCAGCACAGCGGTAAAGAGCCACAGGATCATGTGCGGCCTGAGGCCCCACGTGAAGCCAAAGACCCTCCTACACGTCCAGTAGGAGGCTATGAACCTCCTTTTAACCGCTCCCAGATGTTCCGCCCACTTCAGTTTCGAGTCAAAAATGACTCCCAAATACTTCGCCTGTTTTGAGATCGACAAGCTCTCCCTAAACAACCGAATTTCTCTTACCGGCTTTACTTTATACCTGATCGTGAAGTTGACTAGCACCGTTTTTGCAGGGTTAACAGCGAGTCGAACCTCCCGGCACCAATCCTCCACTATTGAAAGAGTTTGCCGCATAAGCTCCACCAATACTATTTCATCATCTGCCGTGACCAACAACAGCAGATCATCCACATAGGCTTGAGTATAAAAATCCGCCTCATTTAACCTTCGTAAGAGTTCGTCCAGAGCCAGAGCCCAGAAGGTCGAAGAAAGGACCCCCCCCCCCCTGCGGACATCCCTTACTCACGTATCCTTCCGCCTCTCTGGTCTCCCATCCTGCAACGACTCTTCGCCATCGCAGCAGTGCTCGTATCCATCTCTCGATGCCACTGGACACACTATGCGCCCTTGCACCCTTGCAAATGCATTCCGTGGTTGTGAAGTTAAAAGCTCCCTCCACGTCCAAGAAAGCTGCCAGGACCATTCCCCTATTCTTAATTCCTCTGCTTATGCGCTCCATTGATCCACGCAGAGCAGAGTCTACCGACTTACCCACTTGATACGCGTGCTGCGTGGTGTGTAGCGACCTTTTCACCAGTGGTCCATCTCTACCAGCGGTCTACCAGCCTTTTCAGTGTCTTCAAGACAATGGACGTAAGACTGATAGGTCGATAGTCCTTTGCCACCTCATGTGTATGCCTTACCGGTTTGGGTAGGAACACCACCCATGCCACCCACCACGAAGCAGGAGTGTGACTCCACTTAATACTCGCCTTGAAGTTGACGGTGGGAGGCTGCAGAAGCTCATCCAATCCACGCTGAAGAAGGGCCGGGAAAATCCCATCCTCCCCAGGCGTCTTGAATGGTTCGAACATGTTCACCGCCCACCTGATCCTGTCCACCTAGACTACCTGTTATCCGTCTCGAATTTTGCACTCTTCACCTCGCTGATCCCATCCTTCGGTGGCTCTAGGGCCATACCCGGAAAGTGTGTGGTCAGAAGGTGGTCCAGTGCCTCTCCGCTGCTCCTTACTCATTGTTCAGATGGGAGTTTAATCAGCCCCGTCCTGTTCGCTGTTCTGACCAGAAGTCTGCCGAGCCCCGCAGTATCCGAGATACTGCTCATCTCCTCACAGTACTTCCTCCATCCTTCCTTTTTTTGTCTGTTCATTGGCTTTCTTGTACACTCTCTGGGCCGACCTAAAGGCCTGGAGAGTCTCCTCATTTCTGGTTCTCCTCCATCTGTTGAAGAGACTCCTGACCTTCTTCCGATGCTTACTGAGCGAGTCATTCCACCCGAGTGCCCCTACGGTCAATTCCTTTGCCTTCAGGTTGCAGCTGCTTTCGAAACCTTGATTTATCTTTTCCTCCAAGAGCACCATCGCCCTGTCGACATCCTCAACCGAGTCGACCTCCTTCGGGAAGTTCTCTAGCTCGACCGCTAATTTCGCTTTGTACTCCGCCCAGCGAGGTCTCCTCGGATTTCGCCATTGTGTCACCTGCCGTACCATTCCACCAACTTCGAAGCAAATGAGGCTGTGATCCGACATGGATACCTCACCCGAGATTCTCCAATCGTTGATCCACGCCCACACGCCTCTAGAGGCGATTGTTATGTCAATCACATCCTCCCGGATCCTATTTCTGAATGTGGGTTCCCGCCCCCTAATCAGTATGTCCAGATTCGTTCCTGAGATGAACTCTAGAAGAGCTTCTTCCCTACCATTGCAGTCCGAGCTGCCCCACACCGTATGGTGCGAGTTAGCATCGCATCCCAAAATGAGATGTCTGCCTTGCCGCTCGCAGTCATCTATTAACTCCCTCACCAGGGCCGGAGGTGGCTCCTCCCTAACATCGTAGGGAAAATACGCCGATCCCACAACCAGCTCCACCGTTTCCCCGGTACTCCTCCTAACCCAGACTACTGCCGTTGCAAGGTCTTTATCGCAGTAAACTCTGGGTGGGTCCCCGGCTCAAAGAACAAGTTTACCACAAGTTCCAAGACCCGCTATCCTCCTCTTGCTGATCCACGGTTCCTGGATCAGTGCTATGCCTGTGTGCACTTCCGCCAAACGCTTGGCCAATACCGCTGTAGTGCTCCTGCAGTGTTGCAAGTTAATCTGGGTGAAGGGGATAGTGGAGATAGCCACATTTGCTGCCCCAAGTCCCCCTCACGCCGCGCGCCCTCTTACCCTCCTTAAACATCAGGAGCCGAGATGCCCTGACGTGTCCACCACCTGTCGCCCCCTCGGTATTGCTAGCCGATTGGCCAGACGCCCGAGTGGCGGATGCATTTCCCGATGCCTCGTACCCTTGTTGAGGGCTAGGGAGTCCAACCTTACGGGTTGACAAATTAACAATTTTTCTTTTTTCTTTCTTTTTTTTTCATTCATTTGGGCATGTGGGTGGGCGGAATTGGGTCTGTGTACGGCCAAGTATAAGGAGAGCGAGAAAGCGCCCTACGGACGCCATCCAGGCCGAGAGCGTGGCCTCGGACAGAGCACCCTCCCCCTCATGCAGCATGGCCCTATCTGGACGTCATCCAGCACTGCTACACAAGGGGGGATTTTACACAGGCTGGTAGGGCAGCCAGAGCAGATTGGCTAGATCGCTCCGGGCCTCTGTACTATCCAGCGGCCTGGGAGTGTCATCCCCAGTTTTAGGCTGTACCCTCGCTCTCGCCCCGAAAATAGCGCCCTTCAATGCCCTCGCCACCCATCCGGTCGCAGAGGTACGTAACCCGCGGTATGTGTGGGTGTCTGAGGTGTGTATGGAGAGTGTGCATTCGTGTGAAACGGGATCGCCGCCCCGATGCTCGTTGGTGATTTGATGTATCCAGCCAGACTGAACCACCACAGCCACGACTGGAGCGCTGCTTCTTGGTTGACTGAGAGGGCTGCTGTCCTCCCTCGGATTCGGCCGAGGCGGTCTTGTACCGGAGGGCTGCCCCCTACATCCGCTTGGACTGGTATCCCTCGATACCGACTCACAATCGCCTGGACTGACCCCTATCGAGTATGGCCTCATTCATACAGGACAAGACCTTTCAGAAACCCGAGCCCTACACAGTCTAAGCCTCCCCATCAGGTCGCGCACCTAAATCCAGCTACGCGACACTCGTCAAGGTCCTGCAGCCCCTAGGGGAGGTAAAATTCCATTATTTAATGAAAATAAATGACTTTGCGCTATTTCAACTTTACACTTATATTATAAAAACAGCTAACGTTCGAGAGGAAAATGAAAAATATTTATTTCTGACTTTTAAAAAAGCGTACCATAGAACTTCTACTCAAAGTATTGGCGGATGGATTAAAGACGTATTAAAAGAAAGCGGAATAAATACAGAAATAAGAAACTATTTAAAAAACAGCAGGTTGGAGCAAAATTTCTAGTGTTTTTGCTCGTTTTTATAGTCGATCGCTTGTAGAACAATGTACGTTTGCATCTGGCATCGTGAATATACAAACATGACTGTTAAATTTTTAAGGTTATTATTAAAACACAAACAATAATGACGTTAGCTCTGAACATCTACAATTGATCTTGAGGATGAGACTACGTAGTATAATTGTGAATCAAACGAACTTACCTGTGAGTGATGTTTGTTGTTATTTATATTGAGATTCTCGTCCGATAAGATCAATTTCCCACCCACAATAATGCTATGACAGGGATGTCATAGCATTTTTCGAGCATTTAAAAAACATTCGGTTTTCGTTGCTTAGAGATGTCATGTGATCTCTCTCTCTCTAGATACGTCATTTAGTTTAAAGCTTAATAATGACACCTTCTTCTGTGGCTACTAGGAGTGTGGGTGGGAAATTTGATCTTTTCGGGCGAGACTTCTAGTACAATTAACAACAAACTGTGATATCCCTGTCACAGCATTTTCCAGCATTCGAAAAACATTCGGTTTTCGTTGCTTAGTGATGTGTTGTGGATATCTCTCTAGATACGTTATTTAGTTTAAAGCTAATAATGACACCTTCTTCTGTGGCTACTAGGTGTGTGGGTGGAAAATTTGATCTTTTCGGACGCGACTCCTAGTATAACTAACATCAAACTTCATTTACAGGTAAATTAGTTTCATTCACAATTATACAACGTAGTCTCCCAAGTAAAAACAAAGTCTTGCTAAACAAACAAAACAAAGTCTGGCTCAAAAAGTCTGGCTAATGGGACGATTCCAGACTTTTTCCCAGACCTCTTGTCTTGGAAAATAGCCCAGACTTTAATCCAGACTTTCTGCCAGATATTTTCATTAATACATCAAAAAGTCTGGAAGAATAAGCCAGACGTTAACCAAGACTTTCTGCCAGTTTTTTATTAACACGTCGAAAAGTCTGGAAGAATGAGTCATATATTAACCAAGACTTTTTGCCATAGTTTCAATCTAACAGCAAAGTCTAGGAAAATATCATACGTTAATCCAGACTTTTAGCCAGATTTTTATTATACATCGAAAAGTCTGGAATAATAAGTCACATGTTAACAAAGACTTTCTGCCATACTTTCAATCTAGTAGCGAAGTCTAGGGAAAACATCATACTTTAATCTAGACCCTCTGCCAGACTTAGAAACAATATTTTATAATAATAATAATTTTAAATAGATTTTATTCTTATGAAACTTAGTAAGTAATATTTTCAAATTTGTATTAATATTCCTTTTACAATATTACGTAAATTATTTTTAACCAATAATACTTAATATATTTATAATTCACATAAACTTCATAATCTTTCAAACTTCAATAAAACATTCAATTATTATTTTTTTCCTTTTTTCTTTTTCGAGTTCCTAAATGTATTGCACATGTTCGTCAAGACACATCGATACTCTATCTCACTTAACTTCGTTACATCTTTTGCCGTTTTCTTCCTCACATATCCTGTCATAAAATAAATTGTTATATATTTTAGTATTAAGAAATCGTATATAATAATAGTATTCTATATAAACTTACGAAAAACTGCCTGAAAAATTGGTTTGGGAATTCCTTCAGATTTTCCTTTTCCTGTAGCAGTCATGTTTCGTAATTTTTCTTTACCGATTATTAACTTCATCAACTGCCGCGTAAGCTCCGCTGGTCGTTTATTCCATCTCACCACGAAGAATTTAAGCTCGGCTTGATCAATATAAATATCACAGCCTTTTCTTAGCCTAAGCTATTAAAATTAATATTAATTAATTAATAAATATTGTAGTATAACAAAACTACTTCAAAATAAAAGTATTTAGTTTTCCTTCTTCGGGATGATCTGAAACAAAAATATTCTCAAAGCCGCTTGTGGCTTGACATTCATCTTCAGGTTTTTTCCTCGTTTTCGTCGTCTTTGATAGCCTTCGTCGCTAGTTCGTACTCTCCGATGTTCTCCGCCGCGATTTCGTCCTCGCCGATGTTCTCCGCCGCGATTTCGTCCTCACTATCTAAATAAATTGCATTTATTTTGCTACTACTACCTTCGTCGATACGCGTTTTCTTATGCTGCCAAATTTTCTCTCTAACCAAGCAGTTCTTTCTTGTGACGATGTTTTTCTGTTTCTTATCATTTGCACCAGCATCATTTTCTTCTGATACGTTGTCACTCTCGTCTTATTTTTTATCACCTTCTCTCAATCTAATTTTGTCTTCTTTTCTCAGCTCATCCGCCTTATTTTTTTCATTTCTCGTTTTCAGAATCTGTTTTGTATTTTTCCTAATGTTCTTGCTCGGCATTGCTTTCGAATTCTCCTTTTTATCTTTCTTTACTTTCTTCTTGTTCCTTCGTAATTTATTTTCCTGCGGATAAGATCTGAAAGATTATAATTATATATTTTAATTATAACATTAAAAATAATGGTAAGTATAATACAATAATTCAAGACAGTTTATAATACTTTTTTTTAACTACAGGTTTTGTACATGAATATACTTACGTATTAGGCTGTTCTTCGTCGGATTCTTCGCTGAATATCGTCTTTGATGGAGAAATAGCTTCATCTCCTTTTAAATTTATAAGAGATTTGGTTGCGTCTAGCTTTCTTTTCTCAGATGTCAGCTTTCTTTTTTCACTAATTACTGCTTCAGGAAATGAGCTTCTCTTTTCGGTAGTCATAACATTGTCAACGTCATCTATAAATACAATTAAAACAACAATAACAAATGTAGCATTGTAATTACATGAATAGAAAAATTTAGCGAAAAGCAGAATATCATTTAAATAGTTAAGGTGAAGCTTAATTGAAATATTGAAATATTGAAATATATATATATATATATATAACCTATTCAAATTAGTTTTAGAAATTATATTTTTACGCATGCAATCGTACATCTATGATTTTATAACCGTACTCAGAAAGAATTTTGTGTGCTTCGTGCGTTCACGTGGACGGATAAGTAAACCAATAACGTTATAATGTAAAAGCACCGCTATTTTTTTGGAGCTCGTTGCGTTTTTAGTATTAGTACGGGTAGTACGGTGTCCCCACACCGAAATGGTAAAGACGTCGTGCGACCGTTGTATCTTAGAGTAGCCCACACGCTACGACTTCTTTCTATGTAAACCTATATAAAGAAGCCCCTTAACCCTTAAAATTTAAATTCGTTAGTCACGCGAAAAGTATAGTAGTAAAATACCTCGTAATACGTGTTTCATTGCATAAGTTATACTAACGGTATTTTGAAAATCTATTACTTACAGCTACTAACAACAACTTTTGCTTCAAACCACTTATTTTTCCATTTCGCCGATGTCCCAGATTTTTTCATTTTTATATTATCAGAACTTAAAATACTCGTGGTTACTGGATAATTTCCCGTCCATAGCCCTAAATGATACATTTCTCTTCGTATCTGCGGGAAGTCTGTCGTGCCGGCGGAAAGGTTAAGTACACGGAAAAGATTTTGCGATTTACGCCACGCTCCCGATTCGAAACAGCGCGCGGCAATTGTCTCGCATCGGGAGCGTAGCGCTCTGAAGAAGAAAGAGGGCAACTAATGATCACGACTGGCGCTGCTCCCCGAACCTTCTCAGTGTAAGTTTATCGTTTTATTTTCTTGTCATTCGAAAAAATTGATAAATACAACGAAGCAATAAATATTATTTGTACACAAATATAATGAAGAGACATAAAACCAATATTTCTGAAAATAGCAGAACTCAGCAGTATAACATTATAAAACAATACCGTTAGCATAATATGTTACATGATAATAGTAACACCAGCTCTGATCCTGACCCTACTGAAAAAAATCATATGATTTATCATATAATTTATCATATCATTTTTCATATGACAAATCATATGATAAATCATATGACAAATCATATGACAAATCATATGATGAATCATATGATTTTTTTCAGTAGGGGATGAGTCGGACATATCCAATACTTGTAATCAAGAAAACGCAACACATACTACGTACTACTTTTCATCATACTTTTCATCACCAGTCACTAATTTCCACAGAAAGCTCTTCTTTTTTGTCTTGAAAGCAATGAGAGACACGTGTCGACTCGCCTTTCACGTTGATATCGGTCAATTCATGAGGTATCCATTTTCCACTTTTTTGAATTTTTCCCAACGCACGTAACCTCTCAGAAATAGCTTGTTGGGTAACGCCTAATTTTTCAGCGAGCTGATGTTGCGTTTGTGCCAAGTCTTCATCCAGTAGCTCCTGCAATTTCTCATCACTCATCTTTTGAGGCCTACCACAGCGTGGTTTACCGCTCAAGTCAAAATCTCCGTCTTTAAATTTTCGAAACCATCTGCGACATGTATTCTCATCAATAACTTTTTCTCCATAAGTAGCACCGATTGATTTATGAGCTTCAGCGGCAGTTCTACCTTGATGGAATTCGTAAAGTAAGCAATGTCGGATATGCACAGTATCTACTTCCATTTTTATTTATGTTAAAGACAGAATTATATTCGCAATGAATATTTGCATACGCAGTCTATTTGAAGAATGGGATCTGTAGTACACACTAGCATAAAGATATAAAACCAGTAAGCATCTGCTCTCAAGACAGCGCCATCTCTTACAAATGGGTAGAACTTTTTTGAACACCTAATAAAAATATTTCTATGTCTGGCAGAGGGTCTAGATTAAAGTATGATGTTTTTCCTACACTTCGCTGCTAGATTGAATGTATGGCAGAAAGTCTTGGTTAACGTCTGGCTTATTTTTCCAGACTTTTGGATGTGCTAATGAAAATCTGGCAGAAAGTGTTGATTTTTTCCTAGACATTTTTTGCTAGATGAAAGTATGGCGGTAAGTATTGGTTAACGTCTAGCTTATTCTTTCAGTCTTCTCGATCTGTTAATAAAAATCTGGCAGAAAGTCTGGATTAAAGTCTGGGCTATTTTTCAAGACTTTTTGAGGCAAAGTAGAATGTCTGGCAAAATGTCTGGGATTTCCATCGACTTTCACAATAGGAGGTCTGGGAAAAAGTCTGGAATCGTCCCGTTAGCCAGACTTTAGCCAGACTTTTTTTTTACTGTGGCTCGTCTTCAAGATCAATTGTAGATGTTTAGAGCTAGTGTCATTATCGATTGTATTTTAATAATAACCTTAAGTGTTGTACATTTGTACAACAAATTTTTTTTCAAAATATTATACAGTAAATGAAAGAAACAATGTTTAAAAATTTAACACTCACATTTATGTATTAACAATGCCAGATGCAAACGTACATTGTTCTACAAGCGGTCGACTATAAAAACGAGCAGTAACACTAGAAATTTTGCTCCAAGCTGCTGTTTTTCAAATAGTTTCTACACTGAAAAAAATTTGGCACGGCGTCTGTTTCCATCACAGTTCGTCAGCGCCCCCTTCGCTGCGTGTGTTAGACCACCCACTTTTGGCACAGCGTTTGTCCCTAACGGGAGAGGAGCTGTGCCAGTACGGGGCGCGCGATGCTTTTACGGGACAGGAGCTGTGCCAGTATGGGGCAGGAGATGTGCCGAACCGCGGTACAACATTCGACCCTACTTTCGGCATAGCGTATGTACTTATCGGGTCAGCTGGAGTGCCAAATTTTTTTCAGTGTACATTAATACCATTTCTATTCGCTGCCGAAGTAGATGCATGTCGCGTGCTATGAGCTAAATATATTTCTGTATTTATGCCTATTTCTTTTGATACGTCTTTAATCCATCGGCTAAGACTTTGAGTAGAAGCTCTATGGAGCGCTTTTTTAAAAGACAGAAATAAATATTTTTCATTTCCATGTCGAACATTAGCTGTTTTTATAATATAAGACGGTAAAGTTGACATAGCGCAAAGAGTTTTATTTTCGTTAAATAAAGGAATTTTAAGAAGTGGTTCGAAGCGATTTAAGCCAGAAGAGTTAATTTTTACAGATATAAATATATTTGCTAAATTTGAGCTAAAGTAAATATTAGATAATTTTATTAACGTATAAACTTGAGGAAATTACCTTGTCTTTCCACCGGTACCATTTTTAATTGAATTTCGAACGCAGAAAATTGAAAAAAGAAACTCGTTGTATGCTTCGAAAAGTGTCTGAATTTTTTTTTTTTGTACAATGCACCATGTTGCTTCAAAGGCTAAAGTTGTGTAAATTTTGATAACATTTAGGTGTCAATTTGATCCCTTGCAACTGCGAGAAATTTTCATAGCTAATTTTTAACTGAAATATGAGTATTTTTGCGACAAGAATGCGTTTTCGGAAAATAGTTTTTTTTCCTCACGCGTGCTCGAAAAATGCCACATTGCGAAACGGTTTTCCGTACGCTAAATACACACTGCGTGCGTTATTTTCTCTAAAATACGCTCTAGTGTGCGTTATGAAAATGTGTGTGTGCGTGTGCATGTGTGTGTCTCATACCATTAAATCCAATTTTTTCAATTTAGTTTATTTTTAAGAGGGTCGGATACCTTTAAAATAATGAAAACTCATTTCTTTTTTATATACATTTTTTTTTACATATTTTACTAAAAAAAAATACTTCTAGAATATGTTCCAATTAGTTTTAAAGCATTATCTATTTTTGTTTTAAAAATATACACAAAACACTGATAAAGCTTTTCATTTGTTTTTTGTTCAAATTACATTTTTCCTCTTATATACATATTTATATAATCATATATTAATATTATTTCTACTAATTTTTTTTTCATTTCACAGTTCTTAATATATTTAAAATTCTCACTTTAAATATTTATATATACTTTAAAAGATCCAAAAATAATATTTTAAACATGAATATAAAGATATAAAATAAATAATATAATTTATGGACGGTATTTTTGAGAAAAATAAAAATTTGAATTTAAAACTTGCAGCAGTTACGTTGGCACCGTAACAACCTGACTTATCACCGACAGCCTCTCACAGCTCACTCCTTTATTGTAACAGAGCTGATTTTAACCAATGTAAAAGTCCGCAAGCAATGTAGACATGCACAGCTGTCATTTCATATAAACACTATTGTATCAAGATCAGCACCTTTTTTATACAAAGTATTGTTCTTAATTTTCATTGTTTCCAACGAATTAGGAAGTAAACATTTAGTGTATTATAATACGTAAAGGTATTTTAAATAAGTTTTTAAAAGTGTTTGAATAATACGAGTGACAGTGAATTAAAGTTTTAGAAATAGCTTTTAGTACTTGAACTTTTATTGGAAACTTTATACTTAAAATAATGATATATGCCTAATTATTTAATAATAATTATTAGTATAAATAAATTTGTAAAGACTCTCCGCGCCAGTTTGCGTACGTAGACTATAAGGGCGCGCCAGATTCACATTTGAATCTCCTGCCTCACGCGCGGCGCCGGCGAGAGTCTAGTTCGCGCGCTGCCGCTACGCGGCGCGACCCCTCTCCGCGCGGCTCCCGCAGTCAAACCGGCGGCGCGCGGGGATATAGGCACGCGCGACCGCAGCCCCGATGGCTTCTTTCACTCGGACATCTTCCTCGCGTAGATGGTCTCGGCACCCTGCCTAGTTTACTGAGCTGAATAAAGACTCATTTTTAATAGTTAAATAATTGTTTTTATTTAACACCCACGAGTGATAAAGATTATTAAAAACATATGGATTTAAAAGCACCAAAGGATCTACATGTTAAACCTCTTAACAAACTTGACTGACTGATATAGATATGACTGTTACGCGTGCTCATAGCTTACAAGTCTGATGGACCGTATACTGAGGTACCAGAATATTTGTTCTAAATGTAAAATATTTTGAGCTAAAAACACTTTTTTGTATTTCAGGGCAGAGATGGAGTTAAGAATTAAAGAAGAAGAAATAAAGAAGTATTTTAGTAATTTTATCTTTAAAGCTGTTTTCTACATAATGTAAAATTTTGAGCTCTGCAGTCGACTCCAGATTCAGAAACTGCATATATTTTAATGGGAGAGGTCCTAAAATTTGGGTATTTTATATGTCTATTGACTGAAGAGTTGTATGTATCTAATTTTTACTTGATTAAATAATTTTTGACCGTAAAAAATTATTTAATCAAATAAATTGGATACGTACAACTCTTCAATCAATAGTCATATAAAATACCAAAATTTTAGGACCTCTCCCATTAAAATATATACAGTTCCTGAATCTGGTGTCGACGGCAGAGCAAAAATTTTGAAATTGCCATATATTTGGTTAAAATCGATCAAAAATTTTTTTTGGGTCTCATTTTATCATAAATTGAATATATTTTTAGGATATTACTTCTAAATATTTCTAATTATGAAAATTTATTTTTTTTAGGTCATTTTATGAAGAAAATTTCGAAGGTGTCTGACCCCCTTAAGATATATATATAGTTATATAACTTAGTACACCGCTACCTTCCAGGACACCTACAGGTTTTCTGCAATAGAAGTAGGTATAAAACGTTAAACACTATATAAGTGACTAAAGAAATAATACCCCTCAGGGTGTTGACTAACACCACGACGTCTGCGGCGCCCCCTTTCAGTTCCGCAGTATTTTACGTTGATTTCGAAAAAATTTTACGAAAAAAACGTTGTGAAAGAAACCCTAAATGTCCTGAAAGGTAGCGGTAAACATATTCTTAATTCAGTACAGTCCTGAAAACATGCAAATGTCCTGAAACATAGCGGTGAACAGATATATATATATATATATATATATATATATATGGGATGTTTCATGTGAAGTGAGCAGCTCAAAATTTTAAAATCGCTCAAATTTTTTTTACTTTTAGTTTTTCATAAAAAAAACATGTTCCTAAAATTTTAGATCGATATTTGCATAAATAAAAAAGATATGCAACATTGAAAATTGTTATTTTTTGCAATTTTTGGTTAAAACCCAACTTTTGTCATTTTTTTACTCAAAATCTTGAAACTTTTTGTATAGAACATTGATTGGAAAAAAGATTACATTTTAGTTGTAGAATGTAGTAGTATTTATTTTATGACCTATTTTGAAAGTCTCTGATTGGTCGATTATTGATATACCTTCATCGACAAAAAAAAATGTTATGCCACAAAATTTTTTCTCCCTTTTTGTTTTCCTTGATTTGTGAAAACATATCCTTGAAATTAAGACCTAAACGAATATCGGCCGAGCCCATAAAAAAATGCTACAACACTTTAAAGTTTATTAAATCATTAAACTAGGCAGCGCTATGGTACTATGGAGTACATGGAGTACTTTTTTTTAGCGGAATGGTTTTCTAACCTCACTTTCGGTTAAAACTTATCAAAATTTATAGGAAACATAATTTTATTTTGTTCAGTATTTATTAAATTGTTGTTTTTTAATTTATTCTAATGCAATTTTAGTATTATATCAACAAATTTTGATAAGTTTTAACCGAAAGTGAGGTTAGAAAACCATTCTGCTAAAAAAAAAGTACTCCATGGGAATAGGGTGTTGAAATTTTCGTACGGAATGGGCCCGCTCATTATGAATTATTACCATGTACATACTGTTAAACAACATTGTTTATTGTTGATGAACAATGTTTTTAATAAGAAAAAGAAGATAAATATCAATTAGATTGTGCACAAAGTGAATATTAAAAAATTGTAAATATGTAATGTTATTAATTAATTGCGAGTAACTTTTATGGAATTAATTATTTTATTGTTATTAACACTATTAATGTTTTTATTTATTAATATGATAATATAACTAATCAGCCCCACATTTACTACGTATTATTTAATCATGTAGTTAACACATTTTAAATTTCACATCACCGCCATTACGATTTTACCATTCCATAAGTTTTTCCGTAACGCATGGGAGCGCACCCTAAGGGTAACGGAAATCCGCGCGCCATTATTCGAATTGCAAGTTCACTCCGATTTAGTCGTTCCGTTTAATTTTACGGAACGCATGGGAGCGTACCCTTAGGCTCGAATTTATAGTCGTCAGCTAGCGGAGTCGATTGACATAAACTGTTCGGTAACTCTATATGTGTACTTATACATCACTGACAGCTGACAGGTGACAGCAAAACTCAAGGTCTTGATCAAATGGAACTTTAGACAACCAGTGGTTTTCAAATCACAGGACAAAAATGAGCATCACTAGGGCAACAATTTTCAGATAAGTATGAGTAACCTCAAAATTTTTTGAGGAGACTCAACATATTTATTTAAAAAAAAAGAAATAGGTTCTTTGTGTGTTTTGTCTTTTTTTAGGATGTGGAAGTAGACAGACAACCTCATCTAATATCAAAGAGCAATTTCATTGAGATGCAATGGGAAGTTTATCGAAAAGAAGGGATAGTTTGGATTGTGGATATCAAGCCACTTAATTTATGCTAAATAATATTTAATTTTCTTCAATGCATGGTAAAATTAAAAATTCATAAATGCCTGTACAAAAAGAATGAGCTCTGTCTTGGCATTTAATTTTATATTGGAGATGTAAACCAAAAATAATGGAAATATCGCAAAAACTGGAATATATTTAGATAATAAAATTTTTTAAACTAATTCTTTCTTTTGAATCTTTATATTTAACATAATTTATGTATATTTTATTCATATAATTAATTGGATACTTTTTTTTTGCAGCACAAAGAGCAGAAAATGGAAAAAAATGTGAATATCGTACACATTTTTCCAGTTTTTTAAAAATTACAATGGCTGCAGCTTTTTTCTGGGGAGGCGGTATTAACTTTGCAGAGGTTCATGGTGTGATATTACCTACAACCTCTGCCATTTTCAAGGAAATTGGTGTTCCAGAACCCTGAGTCTCTCGTAGTGAATAGTGGTTTGCTTATTTATATAGTTGAACTTTTATATTGATAACAGAAGAATTTTCAATTATATAGAATAGTAAATAGTACTGAAAAATCTTCTCACAGATAATCTATTTGTCACATATGGACTATTTATCAGATAAGTATAATTTAAATAAATTGACAAAAGCTAAATGCAAAGAATCAAAGTCAACATTGATTCTTTGTGGATATATTTAAATTATTTTCAGGTGGTGAATCCAAAACAATAAGGAACTTTGATCCTTATTTTTATTAATTTTCAAGCGACACTTTTATACTTGGAAATTAGAATATTTGCCAAGTAAATTTCATTGAAAAGTTTTGAACGTGTATAATTTTATAAAGTTATAAAGGTATGTGTACTTATTTAATAAAATTCTTAATGCTTGTATTATTAAAAATGCATATTTTTATAAGTACAGAAACAATTACAAATAAAATCTGGAATAATAAAATTATAATACATTAGAAATTTTGTCGAAGTTTTCTTATTTCGGAATAAATATTAAAAAATAATAATTTCTTTGCGTAAAACTGGTTTTTACTATTTACAGGTTAATGAAAAGACATTGACTGGAACAGAAAAAGAGTGTAAATCTACTACTTTAACAGATTTATGAAGAGAAATTGTCTGACAAACAAAATTAATCAGCTTGTATAGACAATAGTGGTTATCGTAAGCATTACTTAAGATAATCATATTTGGAGCTTTGTGTACCAAAAAAGGCCTAGGAGGTTATTTGGACAGTACTTCAAGTCATCAGTAGGGGTAGGAAAACACCTTTGAGGGTTAGATGGAAATCTGGATATCATAACTTAGAATAAGTCCTGATTAGTTATAGTACCATAGGGCTGCCTAGTTTAATGATTTATTAAACTTTAAAGTGTCGTAGCTTTTTTTTATGGGCTCGGCCGATATTCGTTTAGGTCTTAATTTCAAGGATATATTTTCACAAATCAAGGAAAACAAAAAGGGAGAAAAAATTTTGTGGCATAACATTTTTTTTTGTCGATGAAGGTATATGAATAATCGACCAATCAGAGACTTTCAAAATAGGTCATAAAATAAATACTACTACATTCTACAACTAAAATGCAACCTTTTTTCCAATCAATATTCTATACAAAAAGTTTCAAGATTTTGAGTAAAAAAATGACAAAAGTTGGGTTTTAACCAAAAATTGCAAAAAATAACAATTATCAATGTTGCATATCTTTTTTATTTATGCAAATATCGATCTAAAATTTTAGGAACATGTTTCTTTTTTATAAAAAACTAAAAGTAAAAAAAATTTGAGCGATTTTAAAATTTTGAGCTGCTCACTTCACATGAAACATCCTATATATATATATATATATATATATATATTGTCACACTCTGCTGGGGATCAGGGCAGAGGTGCGCGGGTAATACTCAATCAAAATTCACAAAAGGTAGAATACAATGAAACTTTATTAATGATCGCTAAATACTAAAAATGCATAGATGTTAAACAGGGCGCCAGGTGCGTGCGTCAAGCGCACCAAATCTAAGTCGCCGGCTAGCGCGAGCCGGTAGCAGACACGAGCTACTCTCCTTCAGCTTCAGCTCGAGCTGAAGCTTTGGCGCGAGTAATAAATAATTGCGCGACTCTCGGCGAGCGCGCACACACACTCGGCGGGGAATGACAGGGAGTACTTTAAAAGGGGGGCAAACCTCGGCCAGGAATTCGACTGTAGCAGCACTCTTTCTCTCTCTCTTTCTCTCTGGAACAGCGGCGTCCGGGACTACTCGTACTCGGCCCACTCTCGCTTCTCTCTCTCTCTCGACACCACGGCGACCCAGCTGACGACGAGGCTGATCGTGGAGGGCGTGACTTGGTGATCGGAAAGGCGGCGAATGGCACACGGGCACTACGTTCGTCACGGCACTCCTACGGCAGACGCGAAAAACCAAGCACGCGGCACGGCGGTAGGCGACAGAATGAAGAAAATGCCGGCCGGCGTGCTCGCTCTGCTATCCGCTCCAGTTCGCCGATCGGCCGTCTTCTTCACCGCGGCGCGAGCGAGCAGTCCACGTGACTCCTGCTGCTCGCGCGCGGCGTCTTTCATGGACGGCCGACGGCGCTATTGCACAGCGCTTCTCCCTCTCTCTCTCTCTCTCTCTCACTCTCTCTCTCTCTCTCTCTCTCTCTCTCTCTCTCTCTCTCTCTCTCTCTCTCTCTCTCTCTCTCTCTTGCGCGTCGGTTGCTCCTGTCAGCGGCCTGGGGGAGCGAGCTCGCTGATGCTCCAGCTGCAGCTGCTCTTGCTGTAGCTGCTGCCGGTTCGGCCGTCTCCTGGCCTGCTGGATACGGGAGGGAAGGGACGGGTGCGCGGTGACGACAGCGGGGAGGAACGGGCGCGCGTATGTGTGTGCTCGGGTGTCGAGCGTAGCTCGCCGCGGCCGCCGTGCTCGTCTTCACGTATCTCCTTTGGAACGCGTTCATAGGTAACTGACAATTTGCCACGTTACAATATATATATATATATATATATATATATATATATATATGTATACCGGGTTCCCAAACTAAGACGGACACGAGATTTTCTCTCATCCAAATTGATCAATTCGTCAAAGTCTAAGGGCCCTAGGGATTTTCGGATCCAAAGAATCGAATGGCTCTATCAAAAAATTCATAAAATGCCAAACACAAAAAGTAAAAAAATTATTTTTTCGAAAAATATTTGCGGTACGGCTTTTATGATAGTTTCTTGTAGTTTGTTCAATTTGGAGGCTATACCACCTTTACCCGATAGCATTTCATGTAATAATATTTATTTAACGCAGTTTTGAAAATTGTATATTTTACTTTGGCTCGGACCGCAAACTCGCGTTCGAGAAAGCGGAATTGCGGAACTCGGAAAACGCCAGACTTTCCAAACTGTGACTCTAGCAAAGAAGCGGCAACTTCAACTCGCAATAGCTGAGCACAACTAAATAAAGTAAACAAACTATGTAATCATTGATACAACATAATAGCATGATATTCATAATGTTTTCATCAATAGCTATTTATTCCAAGTACGTATTATTACTGTAGCGCACAACGTAATACGTAATTTGTAGGCTAACGAGCAATGTTTACAAATGGTGAACATTTGCGACGGCGTCCAGAGATGGCGCCAGTACGACTTACGTCGCACCGTATGAACGCAGCGCGCAGAGTCACGGCCGTAAATGAGCTCGTGGTGTCGCGCTTATATGCGTATCTCTACAGTACTTATTTTCAAAGAAACTAAACTAAAGAATCATAGTTTCGTTACTGAAAAGTAATAATATCCAATTTGTTTTGCGCTTCCTTACTTCAGTAATGTTCCCATTGAAATTAACCGCATACTGAAACGTGTTCTAATACTACTGCCTTTCTGGACTAGTAATTAACATACATTTCATGGCTTAAGTTAAGCATGTATTTCTTTTTAAAAATTTTTCCCAAACCTGATATAAGATTTCTTACTTTCAAGTAAAATTAATACAAGCATTGTCTTAACGGCCGATACGCGTAGAAAAATACACACAAGCAAGGTCTTATTTAAATTTTTCTTTTCTTTTACCTTTTAAAGGAAAATTATATTATTTTCTATTACAATCGTTCACGCATGAATAAATGGTACCTTTGAGACAAAAAATAACTTAATATCAATATATTTTCATCCTATTTTCATTTACTGTGTATATGCACTGTGTATATATAATATAAGAGAATATGAAGAGGATGAAAATATATTGATATTAAGTTATTTTTTGTCTCAAATTTACCATTTATTCATGCGTGAACAATTGTAATAGAAAATAATATAATTTTCCTTTATACATATATGTACTGTGTATATGAATGAACTGCAGCGAAGTGTTCTCTTGATTTTTTGTGATTTTATGTATTTTATTTTTAATAAGCTTGAAACTCTGCCAATTGCTTGGTCGGTAATGGTAGGACTATGCCACCCCGTTAAGGTATGGCTGAAAGTATGGGCTAAAGAATGGCTGGTAATATGGCTGGAAGATGTGGTTAAAAGTATGGCTTAAAGAAGGTCGAAAATATTGGCAATATATTAATGAGTATGTATTGGCAATATATTGGGAATATATTGGCAACAAATTGGCAACAAATTGGCAACAAATTGGCAATCTCACAATCGTTACATACAAAATTATACACAGTTTATACAAAGTTCAAATTTAGATAAAGTTTAAACAAAGTTTAGACCAAGTTCAGAGCAAGGTTATAGAAAGTCTCCAAGTTTTAATGAAAATCTCGCTTAAAATGTCGCATACAACGAACGTTTATATGAAGTTTAAACAAAGTTCAGGAAAAGTTCAGGCAAAGTTTGTACAGAGTGTAGATAAAGTTTAGATAAAGTTTAGATAAAGTTTATAAAGAGTTTAGACCAAGTTTATACAGAGTTTAAATTAGGTTTAGATATAATTTAGATAAAGTTTGGGTAAAGTTTAGAGCAAGTTTAGACAAAATTTATTGAAAATTTCGCTTAAAGCGTTGCATTCAAAGTTTATACACAGTTTACATAAAGTTGAGATATAGTTTGGATAAAGTTCAAACATAGTTTACAACATGTTTTGACGAAGTTGATAGAAAGTCTCAAAGTCTTCAAGCCAAAGTTTGAGCCGGACTTCAAGCAAGACTTTTAGCGAGACGTAGAGCGAGACTTTTGGCGAGACTTTGAGCGAGACTTTTGGCGAGACTTTGAGCGAGACTTTTGGCGAGACTTCGACTGGGACTTTTAGCGAGACTTCGAGAGAGAATTTTAGCGAGACTTTTAGCGAGACTTCGAGCGGGACTTTTAGCCAGACTTTTGGCGAGACTTCGAGCGAGATTTTTAATCAGACTTTTAGCGAGACTTCGAGCGGAACTTTTAGCCAGACTTTTAGCGAGACTTCGAGAGAGAATTTTAGCGAGACTTTTAGTGAGACTTCGAGCGGGACTTTTAGCCAGACTTTTAGCGAGACTTCGAGAGAGAATTTTAGCGAGACTTCGAGCGAGACTTCGTGCGGGACTTTTAGCCAGACTTTTAGCGAGACTTCGAACGAGACTTTTAACCAGACTTCGAGCGAGACTTCAAGCGAGACTTCGAGCGAGACATTCTATAAACTTGATCTAAACGAGGTATAAACTTTGTTCAAACTTTATCTAGACTTCAGTTATACTCTATAACCATTGTATGTATAAACTTGGTCTAAACTCTGTATAAACTTTATCTAAACTTTAAACTTTATTTACATTCTGTACAAACTTTGCCTGAACTTTTCCTGAACTTTGTTTAAACTTTATCTAAATTTGAACTTTGTACAAACTGTGTATAATTTTGTATCTAACGATTGTGAGATTGCCAATTTGTTGCCAATTTGTTGCCAATATATTCCGAATATATTGCCAATATATACTCAATATATTGCCAATATTTTCGACCTTCTTTAAGCCATACTTTTAACCATTATACGTCCAGCCATACTACCAACAATTCTTTAGCCCATACTTTCAGCCATACCTTAACGGGGTGGCATGGTCCTACCATTACCGACCAAGCAATTGGTAGAGTTTCAAGCTTATTAAAAATAAAATACATAAAATAAAAAAAAATCAAGAGAACACTTCGCTGCAGTTTTGAACGTTCTATCACCCAGTAAAAGTTTGCTCGTAATATTTTTCTAGGTTTGCTTCATAATCTGGAAGAAGCTCTGAAAAAACTGTCGGGGTATAAGTTCGATTTTACGAGTTAGGATTTCTTCGAAACATTTGATTTGTATAATCAATATATGGGCAATAGCTGCCCAAGATATATCTAAAGATAGACAGTATGTGGCTCCGGCGCTGTGGCATTATAAAGCCAATATTTCGCCCATATATTGTTTCTTATAGGCCACATCTTGCCCATACTTGGCTAATACTATGTGAAATATTTAGGTTTTAGTAACTTTTTTCACGCTGGGAGGTTTATGTTTAATTATTTAACACTATGAATAAATAATTACGAAAAAATTATAAACTCATAGTAATAGTAATTTCAGGAAAAATTATGAATAATAAATTCTAAGAATAACAATAAATTAATTATTAATCACTATGAATAGTAACGTTACTGTCTGATGTTATATGGATAAATATGATTTTGTGTATTATTTATTAATTTATTTGCGATTTCTCACTCGTAACAGTATAAAAGTATGTCTGATTTGGAAAGCTTCGTTACTTTTTTCATAAATAGTATATTACGCACCTAGGGAGGAAAAAACTTGGACAGTCCATATCTCGTGTAAACAAGAACATATCTCGTGTTAACAGGAAGTAAGGAAGCGCAAGACAAATTGGGTATTATTACTTTTCAGTAACAAAACTATGATTCTTTAGCTTAGTTTCTTTGAAAATAAGTACTGCAGAGATACGCATATACACGTGACACCACGATCTCATTTACGGCCGTGACTCCACGCGCTGCGTTCATACGGTGCGACGTAAGTCGCACTGGCGCCATCGCTGGACACCGTCGCAGATGTTCACTATTTGTAAACATTGCTCTCTAGCCTACAAATTATGTATTACGTTGATCGCTACAGTAATAATATGTACTTGGAAACAATAGCTATTGATGAAAACATCATGAATATTATGCTATTATGTTGTATCAATGATTAAGATAGTTTGTTGGCTTTATTTAGTTGTGCTCAGATATTGCGTGTTGAAGTTGCCGCTTCTTTGCTAGAGTCACAGTTTGGAAAGTCTGGCGTTTTCCGAGTTCCGCAATTCCGCTTTCTCGAACGCCAGTTTGCGGTACAAGCCAAAGTAAAATATACAATTTTCAAAAATGCGTTAAATAAATGTTTTCGGACCCAAGGAATCGAATGGCGCTGTCAAAAAATTCATAAAATTCCAAACACAAAAAGTAAAAAAATTATTTTTTCGAAAAATATTTGCGGTACGGCTTTTATGATGGTTTCTTGTTGTTTGTTCAATTTGGAGGCTATACCACCTTTACACGATAGCATTTCATGTAATAATATTTATTTAACGCATTTTTGAAAATTGTATATTTTACTTTGGCTTGTACCGCAAACTCGCGTTCGAGAAAGCGGAATATATATATATATATTGTAACGGGGTAGGTTTTCCCCTCAGCGCGGTAAATCCCCGAAGCGGAGTTGCCGATGAACGGCGCAGCACAAGTTACATGCGCGAGCACTGGCTCGTTCAAACTCTCGGCGTCGTGTATTCTCTTACACGGCTGCGCGCCGTCGCTCGCCGTCGGCTGCCTTCGTCGGCAGCCGGACCCTGCCGGCGTTACAACGCGCGACTTTGCTGTCGCGCTCTCTCTCTCTCGTGCGTGCTCTCTCGGCTGCTCAGAAACGCGCGAGTATTGCGTACTCGCGCCCGCGGAGGCCGGTGGTATTCCGCCGCGCCACCGACGTGGAAAAGGAAAGGGAACGAAGCGTCAATCAGACGCGTACTCGAATTTAACCAAAAAGACTGTAAGTTTATTGCTCCTCGGGCGTAATAAGTCCTACACACGCGGAGCGCACCTTGTGTACGCGCCGATTCGGGTGGTGCGCCCGCGCACGCAAAGTACGTGTGCGCTCGGTCGCACACACGTACGCGTAAACCAACTCGAGCCGAAGTAGGCCGATCGCCGCGCGCGATCGGCTCTCGCGTGGGTCCCGCTTCCCGGACGCTCGTTGTCCACGAGGGAAGCATGCGATCGCCTGGCCAGGACTTACCTCGCGAAGACTAGGCTGATACAGAGAGCCAGGCCGGGTGGCGTTGGTTGCCGCGAGCATTGTATCTCTCTCTCTCTCTCTCTCCCTCTCTCTCTCTCTCTCTCTCTCTCTCTCTCTCTCTCTCTTCTTCTAGGGCAGTCCGGCCGTAGCAGGGGCTCGTCGGCGCCGTTGGCGTCTCTCTCGCTCTCTCTCCCTCTCATTCTGCCGCGGTATCTGCCGGCGGCGTCTCTCTCTCTCAACCTCTCTGCTGCACTGCTACGCGGTTTTCACGCTCGCAGTTGCACTCCTCACTCCGCCGCACTCACTGCCGAAAACTACCGGCGCGTTCTTCTCTCGCGACTCTCTCACTCTCTCTCGGCCTCTCGCTACCAAGTCAAGCGCGTTCGACGGCAGGCAAAGGCTTTCGGCAATGGCCGAAACGATACTAATCGCCTGGTACTTCGTCGGCACGCGCAAGTATCTCTCGGCCTTGTCCTTCGCGCAAGGTTGAGAGATGTTTACTTTTCGGGTATCTGTGCGTGCTGACGCGGTGTGCCGAGACTCGCCTCCTGTCTCGTTCGCGCACACCGATACACACATACCCGCGCACGTACACGCGCAGGCCGTTACCCCCTCTCCCGTCCAGACGCGGACTGTCCCTCGGAGAGTTTGTTCTGCTACCTCACGTTCGACATCTTTAACGGCAGCGCGGGTTCTCCTGAAAGAGGGGGGCCGTATTGCGCAAGAGAAAAAAAACAATTCGCTTAACCGAATAATGCGTTAACCCCTCTCTTTATTGTTCCCCGAAGAGGGGGCTTACACCAGGGTTGGCGGGGATTTTCGGCCGTGGCTACTCCCGGAACCATGGGCGCAACTTGTCGTGCCGTGCGGCATCCGGGCACTTGGCATCCGTTGAGACTCCGGGTCGTCCGCAGTAAGGGCAGCGGCGACGGGATTCCCCGGGCGCCGATACCATCTATCGTCGATGCACCTCCTGGTGCAAGAATGGGGGTCTCGGGGTGGCACCCGGTGGGGGCTGGAGCCATGGACGGTCGGCCGGCGTCTCGGCGACGGTCGCGCGGCCTGCCCGGCGGGGCGCTTCCTGGCGCTTCCTGGCGCTTTCTGGCGCTTCCCCTCCGCCGCCTCGATGCACTTCTGGGCCAGCATCGTATCTCTTCCGGCGGCCCGGATCTCCTCCTGAGCTTGCGCCGCCGCCGCTTTGGCCTCACGGTGCTCCTTTCGAGCGCGCCTCGTCGCTGAGACCGCCTCGCGGTCCTCACGGAGGCCGTCCACGCGGCTCGCCCACGGTCCCGCGAGCTGTCGTCCATAGGGCTTCTCTAGCGCGCCCCAGCGGATGATCATCGGCGACGGCCGATCTGCCGTGGCCGTGCTGGGCGGAGCGGTCTCGGGGACCGGTGGTCCCCGGTTGTCGGCGGGGAGGGCCGCTGGACCGGGCGGAGCCTCCACCGTCGGTAGGCCCTCATCACTCAGCGTGGCTCCGTCGGTGGCTTTCGGCCAGCGCAATGGCGCCGTAGGTGAGACGGTGGGTGGAGGAGGGAGCGCCAGTGCCCCAGCTGCCTCGGGCAGCTCCTCCAGCACCACCGAAGACGGGCGAGCGAACTCAGCTCGCCCGAGTTGCTCGATGGCGCGCAGGACACCGCGCACCATCGCTTCGGTGTCGAGGGCACCGCCCTCGGTTCTCCGTACCAGAGATTTCTCAGCCATCTGTAACAAAAGAGCCCGAGCGAAAAAGGTGCATTAGTCGGAGTCGCTAACAACTCCCGAACTCCTGCTCTTGCCTAACACTCTCGCACGCCGCTGTGCGCGTGTCAACAGCGGCGAGGCATCTAGGTGCGACCTCGCTTCCTGTCGCTTCGCGGAACCTTTCGGTCGGCCCCGGGGTTTTCCCGTTCCGGGGTTCACCTTCGCCGTCGCGCGCGTTTTACCGGGAACCGCGCGAACCACGTCGCAAACCGTTTTACGCGGACATCCCCGAGGACGTTTTTCGACTGGACGCGCATCGCTCGGCGGCGCTCCGCCGGCCTCCGGTGGGTCGCTCGTCACCGGGACGCTTACGTCTTCCCTCGGCGGTTGCGGATCCTCGACGTCGTCTGCTTCTTCGCCCGTTTCGTCGCTGCTTTCTTCGTCGTAAGGCTTGAGGTGAGAAACATGCAGGATCTCCTCGCTCGCATCCTTCTCGTCTATTACTCTTACCGTATTGGAGCCTGTTATCTCGGTCACCTTCAGTGGACCGGCGTACTTCGGCGCTAACTTCGCCGATATCCCTTGCGCTGCCGAGGAAAGGACTCTGTTCCTTTTCAAGACGAGGTCTCCTACCCCGTAGGATACTTCTCTCCGACGCGCGTTGTAGTATGCCGCATGTCGCCGGTGCTCGTCGGCAATTTGTGCTGTAGCCCTCTTTCGCAGGCTATCCATGTCACGTAGGCGCTCCGCCCACGTATCCACAGCCTCGCGCTCTTGCTCGCGGCGAGCTGTCGCCGGGAGAAGCGGCTGTCTGCCGTAATTGAGGGCGGCCGGGCCGACTCCGGTCGAAGCGTGCACGGAGTTGTTCAATGAGAACATCAGCTCCGGCAGTTTCTGATCCCACTCGGCGTGAGATTCCTCGACGAACGCGACTAAGCGGGTCTTTAACGTCCGATTTACCCTCTCCACGGGATTTACCCTCTCCACGGGGTTTGCCTGAGGGTGATACGGCAGGGTAGTCGAATGATGGACGCCGACGTCGGCGAGGTATTCGTCCACGACTTTATTCTTGAATTATGTGCCGTTATCGGACAAGAATACCTCCGGAGTGCCGAATCGAAGAATCGCTCTCTCCTTAAACTCTTTCAAGATGGTCTTCGCATTCGCTTTGCGTATAGGCACGCACTCCACCCAGCGAGTGAAGAGGTCTTGGAACACCAAGATATACTCGTACCCGAGTTTATATCTCCCGCAACTACTTGCCACGGCCCGTCGATAACTCGCTGTCCCATCAGACCCGCTGGCGGTCTTTGCTCCACCTTTGTCTGCTGGCACACTTGGCAATGTTTCACGTACGTCCTCACTGCATGGTACATTTTCGGCCAGTAATATAACCTGGCCGCGCGCTCGTACGTTTTTTCTCGACCTTGGTGCCCGGCGGTCGGATCATCGTGTGATTCGCGGAGCACTTCGCGACGATGCTCCTGGGGCACGACGAGTTTCCATGCCTCGTCGTCGGCGACCGCCGCTTCTACTATTTCATCCGCGAGAAAGTAGAACAATCGACCCCCTACCACTTTCCACCTGGGATGAGTTGAGGGGTCGCGCGTCACTTCGTCCAGCCAGGTCCGGTACCACTCATCCTTGGTACCGTCGGACCACGTGCTCGCGTACACTTCGAGGTCGTCTTCCTCTTCGTACATGCGCGAAAGCGCGTCGGGCACGTGGTTCAGCGCGTCCTTTCGATGTTCCACATCGAAGGAGTGTCCCTGCAACTCGAGAGCCCACCTTGCCAGTCTTCCGGTGGGGCTGTGCAGGCTGTGCAGCCATTGCAAGCTGCTATGGTCTGTTACCACCAAGAAGTGATATCCTTCAATGTACGGGCGGAACTTCTTAATCGCTCAGATCACCGCTAGGCATTCGCGCTCCGTGACACTGTAATTGCGCTCCGCTGGCGAAAGTGTTCGGCTGGCGAATTCGAGGACTTGATGCCGGTGTCGCTCGCGTCTATCTGTACGACGAACTGAACATCGAACGAGGGTCTGACGAGGATAGGAGCCGAGGACACCAAGGCTTTTATCTTTTCGAAAGCCTCTTGCTGTGCGTCGCCCCATTCATATCGTCGATCCTTCTTCGTTAGCGCTGTGAGCGGTTCGGCTATTGTGGCAAAGTCTTTCAAGAACTTTCGGTACCAAGATGCCATTCCCATGAAGCGGCGTAGTTGCTTCAAGTTCTTTAGTACCGGAAAGTTTATCATCGGCTCGATCTTATCAGGATCCGGCCGGAATCCGTCCCGGTTGACGAGCACACCGAGGTACTTGACTTCAGTCTTGCCAAACACACTTTTCTCGCGGTTGATCGTCAACCCGGCCTCTATGACGCGCTTTAGCACGTGCTCGAGCCATTTCAAGTGCTCCTCATACGTCTCTGTCGCGATGATGATATCATCGAGATACGAGAAAGCATACGGCTCAAGCTCGGGGCCGATGACTTTGTCCACAAGGCTTTGAAACGTCGCTCCGGCCTGAGATAGGCCGTATGGCATTCTCGTGAACTGATACAGGCCCAATCCGGGCACTGTGAATGCCGTCAGCTCCTTCGATTCCGGCGTCAGCGGAATCTGGTGGTACGCCGAGCTTAGATCGAGTGTCGAGATGTACTTCGCGCTCTTCAGCTTGCGCAATATCGCATCCATGTACGGCAGCGGATACGCCTCTGCCTTCGAAACCGCGTTCAATTCACGGAAATCGATGCAGAAACGGTACTTGTCGTTGCTTTTCCGTATCATGACGACGGGGCTCGACCGGGCGCTCGTCGAAGGCTCGATTACCCCGGATTCGAGCATCTCGATCACTTGACGGTGCATATCCTCTTCGAGCTTCTTGGACACCGGGTAATAACGCTGCTTCACGGGGCGTGCGCTTCCCACTTCAATGTGGTGGCTCGCCCACGTAGTGCGGCCGAGAGCTTGGTCCTCTCCGCCGAGAATTCGGCCTACCAGCTCCGCCATCTCCTGGCGCTGTCCATCCGAGACGTCTTCGAGGCCGATCGACGATACCTCTAGCGCCTCGACGGATGAGACCCACGCGACTTCCAAGTCTACGCGCTTATCCGCCGCGCTCACGATCAACTGGTTGTTGATGGGGTCGTGGATCGTACCGAAGGCTCTGACAAAGTTTGCGCCTAAGTAACAATCCACTTTGTCATCCGGCAGCACCGCTACCCGAATCTCTCGCTTTACGCCAGCTATCTCGAACGGCAGCTCGACGTAACCGGCGATCGTCGCCGTCTGTCCTCCGACGACTTTCGCGCGGCGACCGTAACGCGGCATTAATGGTCGCCCTAACGCGGAGGCGAGCTGTAGTCCTACCGCCCCCATTACGGTGCGTGAAGCTCCCGTATCGGAGAGGGCGCGGAGTTTGTAATTTCCGATCGCCACCTGTAGCCACCACCGCGATTCCTGCTCGTGCTCGGCTGCCAGCTCAGCCGTTATTTGTCCGGCTGCGGCATCCGGATTTAGTGCGGGGACTTCGGCAGACGAAGCGGAAACCCCGCTTACTTTGCCTGCGGTACGTTTCCCGCGCACTTCGGGCAATTTCGGCGAATTACTCCGGGAGCGCCGCATCCATAACAGCTGAATGCTCCCGATGCCGGTGCGCTCGGTTCGCCTGTCCTCCTTGGCGACCTCTTGGCTCGGTCTTCTTCGCTCGAATCGCTGCTGGAGTTTAATTTCTAGCTCCTTCTACTCGACTTCCTGCTGGGGCGTTTGGAGCTACTCTTCTTTCTCCGTGCCCCTTTCTCTCCGCTCCGGTTCCGCGGCGAAGGCGGTGCCGGTGGAGGAGGGGGCGGTTGCTTCTGTTGCATTCGTTGGATCCCCTCCAGGATCACCTTCGCGAATCGCTCGATTGTTTCGTCTATCGTCGGCGTTTTCGGTAGCGGTGGAGTCGGCGGCAGTTTTGTCTCTACCGCCGCGGCCTTCACCTTAGGCGGAGCCGGTTTGCGGGGTTTGTACGCCCACTGCACGTACACGCAGGACTCCGGCGGCGGTGGCGGCTTGAAGGACTTTTCCGCGTCCACTGCAAGCTCCGCCTCCATTGCTAAATCCAGCAATGTCTCAATGTCTTCGAAGTCGCTTCGTCGAATGAGCTGCTGCAGTCGCGGCTTCATGTTCCGGTGTAGCGCCCCCAGCTTGAAATAGAGCGTTGGCAGTGGCTCCATCTTCCGCATCATTGCTTCGAGGCACGTAACATAATCACGCACGGACTCTTCCGGTCCTTGCATTCTCAAAACGACCTCGTGCCTCAGCCGTTGCTGTACACGGTCCGTCATGCCGCACCATCGCCGTATCCGGCGACAGAATTCCTACCAGGTGATCCAGCTCGTCCTGTTGGATCGCACCCAGGTACCGGCTACGCCGACGAATAGCTCCGAAAGGTCACTTAGTATTTCCCCTTCCGTAAGCTTGGCGAGTTCCCAATTTTCCTCGACTCGCTCGAGGAAGTTGTCGATGCTTTCGCCAGGATCGCCGGCGAACTTGAATCCCCATCGGCGCACTACTTCGCCGACATCTCAGAGTCCGCCGCCTGTCATGCGGTTCGATTCTTCGAACGATCCTGGCATCGACCTTCCTCTTGGTTCGTGCCTTATCTCAGAGTCAGTCGATTCAACTGGCTGGCTCTGTGATCCACCTCCCCCTCCCCCCAGGCGCCACCGAACCCGGTTCGGCGCGACAGCGGGGTAATAGGTGGCGGCGGCCTCTCATCCGCCGGAGGCTGTCGAGGCCTCGAAATGGGCTGCTGTATCGGGGTCGGCAGTCTCCGTCCGCCGATGTCTAGCCGAGAGGACAGGCCTCTCAACTGCGTCTCTTCTCGCAGATTCTCTTCATTCCGGCGGGCGGGCGTGAGGTCCGTGAACGTCACTCGCCGCATTGCTTCGGCGCTCTCCCGGCGAGTGCTGTTGGCGTTTGGATGCTGAGTTGAGTTGGCGGCTAGGATCCGTGTCGACTCTTCGATTTGCCGAATTTTCTTGTCAACCGCGGCCATGTATACGGCCCAATCGGTTGGCACTTGCAGTGTCGTGCCATCCGCCATTGACATTTCGAACATTGCCGGTCCTTTCATGGCCGTGACTCGTTCGCTCTCCTCAGCTTCATTGTTGGTGGTGTCGCCCTGGCCCGTCGTTTCCTATTCGCTGTCGACTGTGGTTGCGTTTGATGCCCATTCGTGACTGCGCTCGAGATTTTTCTGGACTAACCCGTCCGTTTTTAAAATCTCGAGCGGGTGCGGCTCGCCCGACGTGGAGTTTGCCCACGATATGTCATGTTCCGAACCGGACGTTCGATCCAGGAACGTGCGGCGAGCATTTGCGCATTCCACCCACGCGGAATGCTCGACAGCGGCGGCTACGCCTTCTAAATCCTCTGGATCGTAGTCGCCTGCCAGCCACTTACTGATGCGCTCTAGCTTCAGGAACGTTCCGCCGCTTCTCTTCAGTCCGAGCGCTTGCGTGTAGCGCAGTGTCTCGTCCTCGGTGAGGCATCTGCACCAATTATCGATGGCTTTGGCTGCAGACTCTCCTATCGTTGCGTTTGTTTACAATTAAACCTCTCCCAGAGTATACCTGTGTGCGGCTAAACGAGTACGTTCGCGTATCGAATAGGCGCACCAAAAATACAACAAAAAAAAATATACAAAGTTATTTTTCTCCTATCAGGTATACTCCGATCAAGTGCGTGTGTGTGTGTCTATTCCGGTTCAACTCTCAGTTGTGGCTCACAATCTCTCTACCACCGCTGAGAGACGACGAACCGCTTCCTTCTGTCGCCTTTATTCTCTTCGGCAAAAATCGCCGAAAAGGAATTAATCGAGAAAAAAAACGAAAAACCGCTGAAGCGCAAAAAAAAACTAAAAAAGAAGCCAACAAAAAAAAATTTTAACTGTCGAATAACGAGAAAAGAAAAAAAGGACAGGTTTTTTTTTTCTAATCCTGTTTATCGGTTTTCTATCTCGATTATCTAATTAATATTTAATTACTTTTTTTTTTTAATTCGCTACTTATTCTATTAACTAACGCGACAAAAGAAAGGGAAAGTGAAAGTTAAATTCTCGTCGGACCGTCGATATTTACTTTACTCTCAGCTCTCATGTGCTGATCTTTCCCGGAGCAAGACAATGTTTATTATTCGCACACACACACGCTTACACTCGTAGTTATCGCGCGCTCGCGATATTTTCGTACACGGCGCGTCGCGATTATTCGCACCACCCGATTCTACAATCCGTAGAAAAAAACCTAATTTGATTCAATCAAATTTCAAACTTTACGATTTATTCTCAATTTTCAAAAGACAAGAGAAACGAGAAAAAAAAGGTTGTTTTTCCACTCTAATCCAATTTCCCGCACGCTCGTCGGTGGCAGGTAATCGTGTTTCCTCACGTTCAGGGCGCCAGTTGTAACGGGGTAGGTTTTCCCCTCAGCGCGGTAAATCCCCGAAGCGGAGTTGCCCATGAACGGCGCAGCACAAGTTACATGCGCGAGCACTGGCTCGTGCAAACCCTTAGCGTCGTGTATTCTCTTACACGGCTGCGCGCCGCCGCTCGCCGTCGGCTGCCTTCGTCGGCAGCCGGACCTGCCGGCGTTACAACGCGCGACTTCGCTGTCGCGCTCTCTCTCTCGCGTGCGTGCTGTCTTGGCTGCTCAGAAACGCGCGAGTATTGCGTACTCGCGCCCGCGGAGGCCGGTGATATTCTATATCGCCGCGCCACCGACGTGGAAAAGAGAAGTGAACGACGCGTCAATCACACGCGTACTCAAATTTAACCAAAAAGACTGTAAGTTTATTGCCCCTCGGGCGTAATAAGTCCTACACACGCGGCGCGCACCTCGTGTACGCGCCGACTCGGGTGGTGCGCCCGCGCACGCAAAGTACGTGTGCGCTCGGTCGCTCACACGTACGCGCAAACCAACTCGAGCCGAAGTAGGCCGATCACCGCGCGCGATCGGCTCTCGCGCGCGCTTCGGCGAGTCTCGCTCGCTCGCGCGGGTCCCGCTTCCCGGACGCTCGTCGTCCGCGAGGGAAGCACGCGATCGCCTGGCCAGGACTGACCTCGCGAAGACTAGGCTGATACAGAGAGTCAGGCCGGGTGGCGTTGGTTGCCGCGAGCGTTGTATCTCTCTCTCTCTCTCTCCCTCCTTCTAGGGCAATCCGGCCGTAGTAGGGGATCGGCCGCGCCGCTGGCGTCTCTCTTGCTCTCTCTCTCTCTCCCTCTCGCTCTGCCGCGGTAGCTGCCGGCGGCGTCTCTCTCTCTCAACCTCTCTGCTGCACTGCTGCGCGGTTTTCACACTCGCAGTTGCACTCCTCACTCCGCCGCACTCACTGCCGAAAACTACCGGCGCGTTCTTCTCTCGCGACTCTCTCACTCTCTCTCGGCCTCTCGCTACCAAGTCAAGCGCATTCGACGGCAGGCAAAGGCTCTCGGCAATAGCCGAAACGATACTAATCGCCTGGTGCTTCGTCATCACGCGCAAGCATCTCTCGGCCTTGTCCTTCGCGCAAGGTTGAGAGATGTTTACTTTTCGGGTATCTGTGCATGCCGACGCGGTGTGCCGAGACTCGCCTCCTGTCTCGTTCGCGCACACCGATACACACATACCCGCGCACGTACACGCGCAGGCCGTTACAATATATACATATATATTTACACACACACACACACAGACACACACACACACAAACACACACACACACACACACACTCACACACACACACACACACACACACACACACACACACACACACACACACACACCCACACACACACACACACACACACACACACACACACACACACACACACACACGTATGTACACACACTCCCGAACTGATATAACTCATGTGTATGTCTAATAATAACGTAATGTTAGAAATATATATATGTACATCGAGTAATGAAATAGCTTTTTACTGATATGTCATTTTAAGAACGTTCTCCGGGTCGAAACAGCAATTTTAGTTTTTATATTTTTAAATAATGTTTTATTAATTTGATAATCCAAGAGTAAGTACATGTAACAAATATATACTTGAAAGAACGTAAGACAATTTTTTCAGACAAATTCAGGCAATAGTCACTATGGTATTGTTCCAATTAAAGACAAAAACTTCAATAAGTTCTTTAAATTTTTTTATTTTTTATCCGATCTTAACAAAATAAAGCTTATTTTGTTCGTTTAGAAATTTCAGGGGGAGTATCGATGGAAAAATGTATGATACGAGTTACCAGTACGGCGCAATATCAATTTGTTTAAGAAAGTTTTGATGAAAACTTGACTTGCTTTTCTTAAACAAATTGATATTGCGCCGTACTGGTAACTCGTATCATACATTTTTCCATCGATACTCCCCCTGAAATTTCTAAACGAACAAAATAAGCTTTATTTTGTTAAGATCGGATAAAAAATAAAAAAATTTAAAGAACTTATTGAAGTTTTTGTCTTTAATTGGAACAATACCATAGTGACTATTGCCTGAATTTGTCTGAAAAAATTGTCTTACGTTCTTTCAAGTATATATTTGTTACATGTACTTACTCTTGGATTATCAAATTAATAAAACATTATTTAAAAATATAAAAACTAAAATTGCTGTTTCGACCCGGAGAACGTCCTTAATGTGGTTGCTGCATATATGCTCACTATACACCTGATATATATTATAACGAGATGTGATACGGCGCTAGCCATCGTAAGAGTAGGGTCATGCCGGTTATCGCACCGAATCGAGGACCAGGGAAAAGTGCGATCGGTAGCCCCGTGGTTAGGGCGCTCGCCTCCCGTCCGGACGGCTCGGATTCGATTTCCGTCGCCTATTTTTATTCTCCCCTTCTGTATCCACCCCGTTACATGGTGCCCAACTTATTAACCCACGATCGGAGGGAATGTTTGTGTGATCACAGGCTTTCCCTCTCCAATGGAGACAAAACCTGCACAATTCAAAATGATGATTAGTCGAGTGCTCTACCTTATTCGCGCCGGGAGCTTAGGTAGGAACCTAAGCTCCCGGCGCGAATCTTTAAATTTTTATTGCTGTAAGAGTTACAAGGTTCACGAAATAATAAACAAATTCACTTCATTTAAATGATCAGACGTGATACCATTTATTTAACATTGCATTGGGTGGTGAACAATAAAAATAAGGTTATTTGATAATAAGATCTGCATCGGTCGTATTAATATTACTCGCATACACACTATAAGCGGAGAAAGAGAGCAACCATGGGATAGCAAACTAAATATGCGAATGACGATTGCGCTGTAAATGGCGTCGATTCTAATACGCGAGAGATCGTTTACGGAAAACTCTCACACTAGCAATTATTCTCGGAATGATGCCGACGCCAAGCGCCACATGCACAATAACGGTCGCATAGCACAGCATCGCCAAGCTGGTTTTATGATTCCACGTACACAATACAATGTTTGACCTCAAGGGCAGTCGAGGACATGCGAAGTCCCCTTGTGTCACACAATCGTCTGAGAATATCTTCGGTTTCTAAGAATTCGACTGAGGACGCGCGGCATCCTGACTTAATTTGCGAATGACATTATGCACTCGGTGCTTGCATCACGGCTGAGGACCTTCGTTATCCTGCCTTAATTTGCGAATGACATTGTGCACTCCGTGCTCACATCACAGCTGAGGACCTTCTTTGTCCTGCCTTAATTTGTGAATGACATTGTGCACTCGGTGTTTGCGTCACAGCTGAGGACCTTCGTTGTTCTGCCTCATGCCTGAAGGGAAACTAAATCAAAGTCGAGTTTCGAAGCTGAGGATGCGCGGCATCCCGCCTTATGATCGTTTCGTAATCGTGGAGCACTCGATGCTCAATCGAACGGAGATATAATATCAAGCGAACTCCAACTACCCTTGCACACCGTGAATTACACTCACATACCTTTTTTCGTACATGGGCTCCAGGCCGGCGGCACGGTTTTTTGGGTCGAAAGTAGCTCGCACAGGCTACTGCCTCGTGTTCTCTGTTCAAATCGAGTCGACATGTATGCAATGAAGGCCGAGCGTCTCGGTGTCAGAAAGCTTCCTTTGGTGCGATCTCCTTCTATTGGGTCCTTTTGAGATGTTGGCTCTGTCGCATTTCTTCTCAGTCTAACGTTTTCGCGCGCCTCTCCCATTCGCTTCTTCCGTCGTGCTCCGCCCACTACTACTGAATTTAAAAACGACTATACTCACGAGAGCGCCTATTCATGCACTCTACTCTCTCCAGCCACATGCGCGCCCTCTGATCTTGTACCCCTTGACTAATGTACTCAACATCCTCCCCCGTTTCTGAAATACTGATAGGATTGATTCCCGACGACTTCGGATATGTGACGACTAGACGCATTGCGTCTTCGTAAGAGCTGATTGCTCGCAATGAAATTATATGCTAAACTAATGCTGTGTTTCTTACATTCACATATCCACAACGACAAGGTTGATGGAACTTTAATGCATACATAACCAACGGTGAACGCAAAGTGATCGCATATTTAGTCGGTTATTCGGTTACATTAGGCAGCGGGCATAATCGCATAACGTTTCTGACATAGATACCCGCCGATGTGCAGATTTTGGCAACTCTAGTGACACCGTCATTGCCCGGAGACACTTCGACAACCACCACTAACGGCCACTGATTGCATGGGCGATCTTTATCCACCTCAATGAGCACCGACCCGGCATTGATTTCGCCCTTCCCCTCTGTCCATTTTTGTCGTTTGTGTAGTTCAGACAGATACTCGACGTGCCACCGTTTCCAGAAGCCTTCACGCGCCTTAGTGATGAAACGCCAGCTCGAGAGTCGGTTTTCTGGGACAGATGTATATAACCTGGTCGTGGGAACATAAAGAGGTCGACCTATCAAGAACTGCGCAGGGGTGAGGGCTGCCGGGTCATTCGGGTCGGTAGACATTAGTCCTATCGGACGAGAGTTTAATATCGACTTAACTTCGATTAAAAGTGTGTTAAACTCCTCGAAAGTAAGTGTTTTAGTCCCAATACCAGACGTAAATGATGCTTACAAGATTTAACCACTGCCTCGCATATCCCCCCGAAGTGTGGAGACAAGGGAGGATTAAAATGCCACACGATGCCGCGTTAAGCGCTGAACTGATAAATCACGTGTGAAATGGCTCGGAGGCATGTAGTTGATAAATCTCATTAAGCTCGTTGTTAGCATCGACGAAATTGGTCCCGTTGTCGGAATACATGTGCCGATGGAACCCCCATCCGCCCGATCAGCCGTCGTCACACGCGCGCCCTCTGACCTTGTATCCCTTGACTAATGTACTCAACACAGGAAAAAGTCCACAACATTCTCTCTCTTCCTCCACCCCATCATCGCGCATCACAATCCAAGATGGATTGCCTCATACCGCAACTAAGCCTTAGTGGTGTACGGCCATAGGGGAGCAAAAGTACTACGACGGAAAAATCCGTAGTGTGGATATGGATACGTGATACGGCCCCAAGCATCGCAGGGTATTGAAGAGGGACTTTCGAGATGATATAGAGGTAAGGTAATTCCTCTCTCAAGTCTGACGCGCGAATTTCCCAGTCGACAAAGGAATTCTTGCGCTGGAAGAAGGACGGTAACGTGCTTACAAAGTAGCTGCCGAGTGGAGGGAGTACTGCACCCCGGCACAGAGCTGATGCCAACCTGAGCATAGAGAAGCCTCTCGCCTCCTAGGGTTTACGCTCGCTCGATGACGTTAACGCTCGTAATTTATGTGGGGGATATAACGAGATGTGAATCGAGGGCCAGGGAGCAGTGTGATCAGCAGTCCCGTGGTTAGGGCGCTCGCCTCCCATCCGGACGGCTCGGGTTCGATTCCTGCTGCCATCGCCTATTTTTATTCTCCCCTTTCGTATCCACCCCATTACAACATATATATGGGTAACTTCATTTCAACTTTTCAGCTCAAAATGTTTTCACTAGTTCCAAATTAGCCCCAAAACACAACCCTAGAGTTTTAGAACAAAATATTCAATCGTTCAAAAGTTACAATTAATTGAAAAATTGAAAATTTTGAATTTTTTCATAAATCTTCAATTTTTATGATTTTTTAACTCAAAAGCTTGAAACTTTTTGTATCGCACATTAAATGGAAAAAAGTTTCCAAATTATAAGTAGAATTGCTCAGAATTTTTTCTGATCAATGCCAATTATTTCGCTAATTAATACTTGACAGAATACCATTCAAAATATGCTTAAGGCGAATGCAATCGTATCAATATTTTTCACCAAAGGCTGAAAATTTTATAAAAAATGTTACCTTTAAAACGCGACCTGGATGAAGATGGAAATAGATCACAGAAAAAAGTTACGGGCAATTAAAACTGTCAAAAGAGTAAAAAAATCCTGTTTTTGGTTAAAAAAACACATAACCATCGGATACAACTTTAGTCATTCATCCTTTCATGTTGATTCCACAAAATTTTGTTTTTCTGTTGCTCCTTTAATATGATATATACCGCAGTTGTAAAATATAATTATAAAAAATATTTATTGCATTAATAATATTAAACTATTCTGCACATGTAGGAACATCATTGTACTTAAATGGTATCAATTACAAATTAGAGCCAATATAATTATATATAGGGGACTCATAGGTATAATAGTACATTTCGACACGGGTGGGGAAGTCGATTATTTAGCTGGTGTGACTTTTTGCACGAGCGAGGCGAGTGCGAAAAAGCCACACCACCTAAATAATCGACTTACGCACTAGTTTCGAACGGTATTTTATACCACGAGCGCCGAAAAATCATATCAAAGTTGCGATTTTGAGGTTAGAGTGGTATAAACATTGTTAATAAATTTATGCAAAAATTTAATATTCTACATGTAAATAGCACACCGGTAAACTGCAAACCGTCGGGCCCGCCAATTATGTATGGAAGATCGAAGGACTACCCCTGCTAAAGCACCTCTAAACTTCTCTTGTCCTCCCAAGATCCGTAATATTATAGAAAGTTCAAAATTGAGAAAGAATAATAAAAAATAGGGATGTATTGGTAATTATGGAATTTTTTTTATATAAGATGTGATGGTAACTATGTAATTTTTTTATATAGGCTTTGACTTTTCGTAAATATCTGAAAAAATTCTTATGAATTTTAGAAATAAAAAGAAGGCATTATATAATAAAAATAATTTTCGCCCACATGTGCGTAAAGTGCGTAGGTTCTATAGAGTTTTGTAGAAGTAATGTGAGCTATTACGTCTCTTGGGCGTTAAGTAGTACTTTATGCCTGCTGGCTGAATAATTTTGATGTTACAACGTGGACGTAAAATATAATTTTACACCTGAGCTACGAAAAGTTCTATTATGTCAGTCAAGTTAACTTATGTGTACCTGACTACAATAAATTGATTTCAGTACTTTCTTGTATTTAATTTGTATGGAAGGATGAACAAATTTGAATACATTTCTGAGAACAGTCATACAGTTGTTTCGGAGAGTTGTTTGCATTACTTTACTATCGATAATTGATTTCACAACTTTGGTTTGTTTGATTTGTAGTGAGAAATGCCAATGTACTTGCATATAATTTGTTGAGCATATATTGACCCGAAAAAGTAAAAGACTTTTTTACTAATATTTATTTGATTTCTTTAAAAAAATCATAAATATTATTATTTTATATAGATTATACAGAAAAAACTTATAAATACTAGTCTAGAATTATGGTTTCTATTTTGTACAATTATTCAATGGTTGTCAAATTTTAATATATAATCAGCGCATATAAAAAAAATAACTGATAGAGTAATTGGATTCACCTAGAATAGTGAAGAATGCAGCACTCACAGTATCAATACGAAATAATTGTAACTCCAATAAATTCAGAAGAGTGCGAAAAACTATATATACGCTATTACAGATTAGCAAACTATCTTGAAAATTAATAGATATAATATAAGTAAAGGATCAATCAAGTTCAGGTAAGTGGACTATAGGAAGTAATAGTCGTAAAGGGCTGAGGGATCGCACAGGGATGGAATTCTCACCGAAAGACTTAGATTCCTTGCAGGAGCGCCAGTTTATGAACCGCGAAGTTGAATAATGTATTCAAGATCTTTGCGTGAGATCTTCAAAAAGGAACGCACTCAGAACCTTGAGAGTTGTGCAGCATAGCAGCACACTTAGCTTTCGATACATGGTTTTCGCGCACGAACAGTTCTTCCTATAGTGTTACGCATTATTGAGCTTTAGTAATGCCCGCTTACTAATAATTGTAAAAAAAGAACATTTTACATAAGACTATTTATTTCATCTTCGTTACAATTAATTTAACGTATAATTTAAAATATTTTGAAAATTTTTCATTCTAAATACATTTAAAAAAAATTCAATGTAATTGCTTCCCTGTAGAGGAAGCTTTAGAACTGTTAATGAATGGTTAATGTTCGTTTTGTTTTATGGTTATCTATGCTAAAACCCATTCATTGTGAGAAAAGTTTTTCGCGTGCGCTCGCTTGTATGTGCGTGCGTGCGTGCGTGCGTGCGTGCTTGCTTGCGTGGGTGTGTGTAGATATGTGTAGGTTTGTGTATGGGTGGATATGTGAGTGTGTGTGTATGTGTGTGTGGGGGGTGTCGAGAACCGATTATCCGATTTTGGTAGAACAAGGCTCATTCTCTTCGTCTCGATAGAGATTCTCAGCCCTCTAACTGATTTGAGTTTTATCGATTTTCTTTTATTTCTAACTCCTTAAATTACGTATATACATTTTTGTTTTTTAATTTTAAATTATCTTTAGTCTGTCATTTTTTATTAAAGAAAATGTGCTTTGTAGTTCTTTAATTAATTTTTCGAAGAAAAATTTTATTTATTAATACAAAATTTAACCTATTGAGTACAATCTGGTGTTTGAAATTTCAAGAGAGATTTACAAATTGAGAAAAAAATTGTTAAGGAAAATAATGTGTTTTTGTTGTCGAACGATAGCAAAAGTAAAAATTAGCCGATCATCTTCAACTTTAGTACAATGATGTCGTTGCTACATATTCGAACCGAGTTCGTTGTTTAAAGAAATGCGATCATCACGACTATTTGAGATCTAAATAGTATATTACGATACTAGTACTTTCGGGCATTAATTTCACGCCGTGCAGCGGGTCACTGAAGGCACTTGCGTATTTCTATTTCGCTGTCTAATTTTTATGATCTTACATATGCAAGAATAAAGTAACAAAGTTGAATTGCTTCCTCCTAGAGGAAGCTTTGCGATAGTAATTTTTTGAGTTGTTGTAAAAACATGTTCTAGTTGTTTTCCAAGGTGTTAAGTATCAAAACACATGGTTTTTGAAAAATGTCTGTATGGATGTGTGTGTGTGTGTGTGTGTGCGCGCGCGCGCGCGCGTGCGTGTGCGTGCGTGTGTGTGTATGTGTGTGTGTGTGTGTACGCCTGCATCTCAGCTTCTACTCGGTCGATTTTAACTGGACAACTTTCATTTTTTTTGTTTTTTTGTGTGATTGCGTGTTAAAAATCCGTTTTCCTTTCGGGCTTATGCGTTTTTATTTTATTTCGAATTTTCGATTTTCTCAAAATTTAATTTTGCCTTTTTTTAATGATAGGTTCGAGATATTTTAATGAGATGGGTAGTATTCGAAAGAGCATTAAAATACCTATATTTTCTAAAAAAAAATTTTAGCTATCACGGTTCTTTTGTTATTAACAAAAACGTGTTTTCTTTAAAAAGCCTATAACTTGCAAACTAAACGATCAATTTTTTTGAGAAATATGATGATAATGCAGAATACAAATAGCTATAATCTGTAAAAATTTGAATTCATTCTGTTGGTTAGTTTTTGAGGGAAAATTGAAAAATGAAAAAATAAGTTTTGTATGTCCAACGATTACGGGAGTTCGGGAGTTCAATTGTCTTAATCGCTTCAAAATTCCTTGTAGAAGTAGATTATGAATAGCACTCGGCCGAGTTCTTTGGGCAAAATGATTAGTCCATAAATTTCAGAGATATTTGAGGTTAAAATTTTTTTAGTCTTTTTTTCAAATCATAATTTCTCGAGAACGGCTCTGTGTATCTAAATCCGAGGGGTCGTATTCGAAAGAGAATTATAATACCTTTATTTTCTAAAAAACAAAAAAACAAAATTTCTTGCTATCGTGGTTCTTTTGTTATTAACAAAATCGTGTTTTTTTTTTAAAGCTTATAAACTCTCCGGGAACGGCTTTATGTATAAATATGAAAGTTATAGACACTAGCCATCGCTAAGCGCGCTTCGCGCGCCGTAATTTTAACAAGCCTTCGCGCTACTTTTGTTTTTGTAACCTAGCCATCCATTACTCCCACCAACCAAATCACGAATAAATTGATATTATTAATATCATAACAAATCCATCATTTTTTTAAGATAGGAAATTTGTCGGTGGTATATAATATGTCTGCTCTTAGTAGTACACGACAGCCCGTATTAATGACATTTTTTAACTAACGATTATTAACTAATAATACATTCAACTGAGTAATTTACGGGATAAATCATCTTTTTACTGTTTATTGTAATAGCCATTTAATATTTTTAATGTTAGAACATTTTTCTTACATCGGAAATTTCAAAAAGATCACACAAATATCGATAGGCACACTACCAGGGACAAGTACACTATGTGTGAAATTTCACAAAGAAAATATAATTTGAAGTAAAGGTTATGAATTTTAAAAGGTTTTGACGATAATATTACAATCGACTATTTTATTTATTTTTCACATATAATTTAAAAAAAACCGCTGCCAATTCATTGGTCCGTGGCTTTTTCGAACTTAATTTGCTTATTCCTTCAATTAATTTTTAATAACAGAATTTATAATTTTTGCAACAATTTATGACATAATTATAATTAAATTCATTTATGAAGGTTAAAAAGTATTAATTTTCAATTTATGTATAAAGTATGAATAAAATAATTGGTACGATTTTTTTTTTAAATATGTGTGAAAAATAAATAAAATAATTGATTGTAATATTATCGTCATAACCTTTCAAAATTCCTAAATAACCTTTACTTCAAATTATATTTTCTTTTTGAAATTACACACATAGGGTACTTGTCTCTAGTAGTATGCCTGTCCGTACTTGTGTGCTCTTTCTAGAATTTACGATTTAAGGTGATGTGATATACCCACACTATTACTCAATTTTGGGTTCGCGTTTTTCTCCTTCAATTTTAAACTTTTTGAAAAAAACTCTATGACACGTTTTAAGTTCAATAAAGAACTATAAAGAATCAAAGAATTTTTTCCTTAAAATTAAAAATTGAATGAGAAAAACGGGAACACAATTCTGAGTAATAGCGTGGGTATCGCATCACCTTAAGAAAAAGATTCTAACCTTAAAAATAATAAATGGCTACTACAAAACAAAAACAGGTACACAAGACGCGCGCATAGAGCATAGCGCATGTCATTTCCATTTTCTAGTATACATAAATGCGTTCCCGAATAATTACGATTTTAAAAGAGGGCTAAAATAGTTTTAACATCAAATATCTCTGAAATTCATAAACGAATTCTTTTACCCTAAGAACTCTTCTAATAAATAATATACAAACTCTACATCTCCACAAAATATCAGAGAAATTAAAACAATTTTAATGTAGTTATATTGTGCGACAACAAAGAAAGTCATTTTCAAAAATACTAAAATTTTAAATATCAAACATCTCAAAAAATAACCATATAATCTGAATGAAATTTTACACAGGTATTGCCTATATCGCATACAAAATAGTCTATAAATTTCAATCTGATACATGAAGTGGTCATTGAGAAATTACGATTTTGAAAAAAACGGTAAAAAAATTTTAACCTTAAATTATCTCTCAAAATCATGAGACAATTCTTTTACCTAAAGGACTTATACGATAATATATAAACTCTATATCTCCACAAAATTTCAACCTGATTAAACCAATTTTTGTTTTCTCTAGTTATTATGCGACAAAGAAACTGACTTTGTAAAATACGAAAATTTTCAAAATCAAATATCTCAAAAAGTAATCGTACGATCTAGATGAAACCTCGCACACATATTATCTATATCACATACAAAATTTTCTATAAATTTGGAGCTGATACATGGAGCCGTTCTCGAGAAATTACGATTTGAAAAAAAGGTTAAAAAAATTTTAACCTGAAATATTTCTGAAATTTCTGGACTAATCATTTTGCCCAAAGAACTCGACCGAGAGCTATCCAAAATCTACCTCTACAAGGAATTTCGAAGGGATTATGTCAATTTTACTCCCGTAATCGTTGGACATACAAAACTCATTTTTTTTATATTTCAATTTTTTCCTTAAAAACTAGTTGATAAAATGGATTCAAATTTTTACAGATTATAGCTATTTATATTGTGCATTATCATGATTTTTTAGAAGTTATAAGCTTTTTTAAAAATATACATTTTTGTTAATAACAAAAGAACCGTGAGAGCTAGAGGAATTTTTTTTAGAAAATATAGGTATTTTAATGCTCTTTCGAATGCTATCCATTCGATTCAAATATCTCGATTTTATCATTAAAAAAAAGCAAAAATCAATTTTGAGAAAATAGATAATTCGAAATAAAACAAAAACGCATCAGCGAATCAAAAAACGAATTTTTGATCCCGCCATCACACAAAAAAAATGAGACCTGTCAGGTTATAATCGATCGAGTAAAAGCTAAGATCCAGGCTTACATACACACACATATACACACACACACACACGCGCGCGCGCACACACGCACGCACGCACGCACACACACACACACATACATCCATACAGACATTTTTCAAAAATCATGTATTTTGATTCCCAACACCTCGAAAAATAATTATAACATGTTTTTACAACAACTCAAAAAATTACTATCACGAAGCTTCCTCTAGGAAGTAGCAAAAAATACATATTACTTTATTCATATTTTATACATAATTCAAAAATTAGTACTTTTTAATCTTCTTAAATGAATTTAATTATAATTATGTAATAAATTGTTGCAAAAATTATAAATTTTGTTATTAAAAATTAATTAAAGGAATCAGCAAATTAAGTTTGAGAAAGCCACGGTCCAATCAATTGACAGCGGTTTTTTTTCACGTTTATGGTGAATTTGGTTCAATCTAACAAAAGTGTAATACGTAAATACAAAATAACTTTTCAAATCTATTAAGTGGTCATAATGGAGTTGGGAATAATGTACTATATGTAATACGGAACTAAAGTTGATCATAATTTACTATTTAATCATACCCTAGCCGAAAGTACCACTTTCGCTTCCGGCGCGAGTATGGTATTTTCGGTCCAGGTATGGTGAAAAATAGTACACGCAACACGGAGGTAACTCTTTACCTCCCTAGTTGCGTAATATACTAGTTCAATACACGTGCGAGAGATAATTCTTGACGTGTGTAATTATCAAGAAGGAGCTGCTCAAGCAGCTGGAGGAGCTCAAAACTGAACTGACCAGCTTGAGAGTAAGCCAAAGGGTGGTGGAGTTGCTTCAAAGCTATTGCAAAGCCATTTCCCGTGTGTACATAATCATGCACCAGAAGCAGAAGGAAAATATCCGTCTTCTGTAGAAAAATAAAAAATACAATTCTTTGGACCTGAGGCCGAAGAAAACCAGAGTTATCCGCAGGAAGCTCACACTTTTCCAAGCCAGTCGTGAAACTTTGAAGGAAATCAGAAAGAAGTCTGCATTCTCAATAAAGAAGTATGCTTTGAAAATCTAGGTTAAATCTACCGATTTTCCATTAAAATGACATTATGTTATTAAAAAGGTTATTTATGATATGACACGTGCTATATGAAAGGTCAGCCATTTTTCATTTGGAACCGTTTAGAGAGAGAGAGGGAGAGGGAGAGAGAGATAGGGAGAAGGAGAGGGCGAGCGAGAGAGGAGGCAGAGAGAAGAAGGGGAGGGAGAGAGAAAGAGCGCGCGAGAGGGGGGAGGAAGAGGGAGAAGGAGAGGGAGCGATTAGATTAGATCATTTATTGATGCCTTGGGGTATAACCCCATCTGACACTCAGGTGATGCAAGTAGTACAGTAGTAAATACAATTTGGCAGGTAATCGATAGCGCATAACAAAAATAAAAAATATAATAATAGAAATAACAATAAAAGAAAATAATAGAGTACCAAAAGAGTATAACAAAATTCTATATAAAAGGGAGATCGGTATGAGGGCGCAGCCATATACTTCCTACAAGGGCAGCCGTATTTCTAGGCAAAACATGTGGTTGGTTTATTGGAGAGCAGCCATATTTATGAGCAAAGATTATGATTGGTTCAACTTGGAATGTTGGAATATTTCTTACTTTGTGTGTATGTATATGTGTATTGTGTATATTCTGTAAAACTATGTATAGATGGAAAGTTAGAAATATATAGAGTTTATTTTCTAGTTTTAGTACATTTCAGTTTAGTATGATCTGTGCACAGTGCAGTAGGCCTTAAAGGGATCCCTTATACCGACAGAGTTCTCTGTCGTACCGACCACAATGTTTTTAATTAAATATTAATTGTTAAGGCATTCCCATAAGGCGGTCGTAAGTATTTTATAGTTATAGTCTACTAGATTCTGTGTAGTAGACCTTAATGTGGTCGGAAATATTAGAGTTTGAAGAGTTGGCTTTATAGAATCGACTAAATGTTTTGAAAGTATAAGAATCTAGCGTTTTTTAAAGTCTTGCGTTTATTGCGTTCATAATTGCGTTTATACAAAACCGAAATTTTAAGAATTTTGCGTTTATTAATGTTTAATTTGGTATTGGTATTGGCATAGGTTGTAGATGGAGGTATATATGGACTATATTTCAGGTTAGTCAAATTCTTTCTTATTAAAATTGTATTACTTTGTATTATCTTTTATTTATTGTTGATTGTTGATATTGTTAGTATATAAATTTGTAGATATTTAAGTTTAGCTTTATAAAGTGTAAGATTTTGAATATCAGAAACATTGTACACATGTCTTCTTAAGCATTTCTTAAACATTATTTAAATTAGACAACTATTTAAATAATTTTTATATTCAAATAGCCGGGGGATATAAGGTCCACACGTATGAAAGATTTACGTAGACGTGCTACGCTAAGCAAGATGATTATTTAAATAATTTTGAAATCCAAGTAGCTGAGGCACGCGAGATCCACGAGTACAAAGGAGTTACGTAGACGTGCAACAATAAGCAAAACGGTAATTTAAAATAGTACATTGTGCAACAAATGGAGAAAATGAACTATTTCAAGCGAGGATGTCAGTAGCAGTTGGAGTTGAGGGCTCCCGAGACGGAGACGAGTTCTGAAAACACCTCACCCGAGTCTGAAATAGCTCTTCTTCTCGTGTTACACACCGTATTTTTTTCAACGAGTGCACGAAACAGCCTTTCTACATGTTTAAAAGTTGGGTAGGTGATCGTGCATTTCGAGTCGTGCACAACATAGTTAAAAATGATTCTATTGTTATTATTTTATTTCAAATATGCACGCTCTTTTTATATCAATTATATCTAAATTGTAAATATTCATTATTTTGTGATTTAACTTTAAATGCTCTCAATATCCCTCTAAATAGGCCAAGAAGCTTCAAAATGCATGAATCTGATAATAAAGCACGAATCCACAAAACTTCTTCGCAACTGGGAAAAAAACTTTTTTCCCCGCTCCAAGAGCGGAATAGTGTGCAAAAAGGGAAGAAATAAGCTATTTCTAGCGAGAGTGAGGTGTTTTGCATGAAACAGAGATGAGTGCTGAAAACACCTCACCTGAGTCTCAAATAGCTTTTTCTCCCGAGTTACACACCGTATTTTTTTAACGAAGGCATGACCGGGTCTTTTTTAGATGTGTGAATCGGAGAGAGAATTGGGCATTTCGAGTCGCATACAACACAGTTGGAAATCAAAATAATTTGAAATGTATGCGCAATTAACTATACAAGAAAGGCAGAAATTTTCATTCTCACCTGTTTTAGGATAGAAATATTCATTTCTCACCTGTTTTAGGATAGGAATAGCCATTTCTCACCAGTTCTTCATTTCTCATCTGTTTTAGGGTAGAAATGGATATTTCTTACCACTTTCATGAAATACGATCGAAATGCGAAATTTTCTCTCCTACTTTTACAAGTGAAAAAGGCCCTATTTCATGTCTGAGATGGGAAAAAAAAATTTTTCTCCGCTAAACTGAGAAAAAATGGATTTGTTTCATTCTTTCCTATATTACGCTCGGAATGCGCGATTTTCTACACGACTTTCAGGCATGAAAAAATGCCCGTTTCCTGCACGTGTTGAAAAAATTCTTTAATCTGAGTAGATGGGGGACGCTTGGTCCACATAACTAAGGTAGTTACGTAGATGTGCGTCAGTAATCAAAGTATTATTAAAAAATTCTTAAACTCTTTTACTCTTGTATTTGCATGAAGATCGCGTCCCGGCTACTTGGGTTTCAGAACTTCTCAAATAATTGTCTTGCTTACTGCCGCACTTCTACGTAACTCTCTTATTTACGTGGATCTTGCATCCCCCGGCTATTTAGATTGAAGAATTTTTTAAATAATCTTCTTCCTTAGGATCGCACGTCTACGCAACTCCCATATATGCGGGGACTTTGCGTCCATCGGCTACTTGGGTTTAGAAATTATTTAAATAATAGTCTTGCTTAGTGCCTCTTGCCTACGTAACTCCAATGCTTTGAGTGGATCTCGCCACCCTCGGCTACATGAGTTTAAGAATTATTTAAGTGATCGCCTCTTACTTTCGCGCGTCTACGTAACTCCCTCGGATGCGTGGACCTTGCGTCCCTCGGCTACTTGCGTTTAAAAATCATTTAATAATCCTACTTAGTGCCGCGCGGCTGCGTAACTCCCTTATATACGTGAACCTCGCATCTCCCAACTACTTGGGTTTAAAAAGTCTTTAAATAATCAGGTGGCATGTCTACGTAATTCCCTTATATGCGTCGACCTCGTGTCCCCCGGCTACTTGGGTTTAAAAATTATTTAAATAATCGACTTGTTTAGTGTCGCACGTATATATGTAACTTCAATGTTTTTAGTGGATCTCGCATCTCCTGACTATTTGGATTTAAAAGTTATTTAATTATTCAACTTCCTTACTTTGGCACGTCTACGTAACTCCTTAGATGGGTGGACCTCGCGTGCCCTGGCTACTTGGGTTTAAAAATCATTTAAATAATCGTGTCGCTTAGTGCCGCGTGTTTACGTAACTCCCTTAAATGCGTGAACCTCGTGTGCCCTGGCTACTTGGGTTGAAAAATCATTTAAATAATCGTGATGCTTATTGTTAGTGCCGCGTGTCTACGTAACTCCCTTAGATGCGTTGACCTCGCGACCCCCGTCTATTTGGGTTTAAAAATTATTTAAATAATCGTATTGCACTTCTACGTAATTTCCTAATATGCGTGGAGCTCGTATCCCTCGGCTACATGCGTTTAAAAATTATTTAAATAATTGTTTTGCTTATAGTATCGTAACTCCAATGTTTTAAGTGGACCACGCGTCCCCCGGCTATTTGTGTTTTAGACTTTTTTAAATAATGTACTTAATACCTCCCCCCCCTCCCCGCTTTTCATAAACCCTGGAACTGGACACCCCCTGAAGTTTCGTAGTTGTTGCGCCCCTGGTCCACTAAAGGTAAAATAGAGGTTTACATAATTAAGGTCAACTGTAAAGGACAAAGTAGAGGTTTATTTTATTACTTAAACGTGAATTAATTATTAAAGATTTGTGATTTTGAATGAAGGGCAAAATAGAGGTTTCATAAAGGGCAAAATGGAGGTTTATTTTATTTCTTTAAGGTGAAATTTTAAGAACTACAGATTTTATTTTAAAATTTAGAGGTATATTTTACATATTGAAGATGCCTTTTTGAATTGATTCATAACATATTTATTTGTTATTTTGAAATAAAGGGCTTGAAATAAAAGTTTATAAACTAAAGAAAATATTATAATTAAAGGTGATATTAGCATTTAAATTTTAATTTATGAAAATAATTGAAATGTTATTTCTAAGTACTCTTAACCTATAATGTGAATTACTTTTGTTTTAAATAAATATATCTTAATTTAATAATTATATTGTGTTCATATCTGAATTTTTATTTAATTTAATTTTTAAATCAACTTTTTCGATTTGTAAAATTTTGTATTAATATGAGTCGGAAGAAAAAAATAAAACACCAGAGGAAGAAGAATTTTCAAAAAAACAAAGGCCTGAGAAACAAGAAGAATATCAGCGTCAGTATTATACAAAGAAAAATAAAGAAAAGTTAGAAAATAATTTAAATAACACATTTGAAAATTATTCAAATAATCAATTGTCAAATAATTATTTAAATCAAATTATTAATATAGATCATTCTTATTATTCTAATACACAATCGTCTGTCGACAATTTAAATAAGTAATCGTCAAATAATTTGAATGAAATTATTAATTTAGATTATTCTTATTATTCCAATAACCAATTGCCTGTCGAGAATTTAAACGAAATTATTAATATCGATCATTCTTATTGTAATCTATTAAAAAAAACTTAGTATCAGGTTCTGTTACGTAAGGGTAGTTAACTTGGCAAACTTTGAGCTTCGCATTTTGTAAAGGCTAGAGGATTAGGTGATTTCAGAGAAATAGATGCGAAAGAATAGTTTTTAAAAAACTTTGTCCCGCCTGCTGCTATGGAAATGGCAGTTGACATGAGAACTCAACTTCTCAGCCAACTTTGAGCTTCAAGTTTTATAAAAGCAAGAGAATCAGGTGATATAGAGATTTGAATTGTAATTCTGAGAACTTGTACTTTTTTCTTTTATTCCTTGCGATAGCTACAATAAATACTAATAAAAGTTTAATGTTTTTATCCAAACAATCTTGCTCTCAACAACTGTCGAACTCTCTACAAAGAACTTGACTGAAAGCTTAAATGTTTTTTTGAAACAATTATAATAAACACTTTTAGAAACTATTTTTTAAAGTATTTTCTATCTGTAAATTATTCATTATTATATTTTCTCTACAAAATATCTCAAAAAATGGTCCATTTCTATATCTTTTAAAAAATCCATTAATAAATTATTTTACAAAACTTCTACAATCCTTTACAAACTTTTGCAAGCAACGAGAAATTCTTTTCCAAAACCTTTACAATCACTTTACAAAAACTTTTACAAACGATAAGAATTTTTTCGTAAACCATAAGAATTATTTTCAGAAACCTATACAATATCCTAAAAAATTATTTACGTTTTATTTTATGAAAAGGAATTCTACGAATAAATAATAAATGTTTGCGTTCTAAAGTCGAAATAAATTTCTTTCACGCGGATACTGAAAGTCAAACCCAAAAAAGTTGTGAAATCAATTAAAGTGTAGTTTTATACTTAAGAGACATTATTTACAATGTAGTTTTACTCTTAAAAAGTTGTGAAATCTCTTTAAAAAATTATTTTACAAAAGTAAAATATTATAGGCAAGAATAAGTTTGGGTACTATTCTACATAGTTTGTACTTAACAAACATTATTTACCAAACTCTCCCACCCTCTCTTCCCCCTCTCTCTCTCACTCTGTACCAAAAACTTTAATGAGAGCTTAAATATTTTTTCAAAACAATCAACACGTTCTTTAAAAAACTAATTTTTTAAATATATTCTATCCACACCATTTGTCTATAGTCCTTTTATTTATTCTGATCTCATATATTCAATAACCACTCTCTACAAATGGTAAGAATTTTTTTCATGACTGTACAAATAACTTTTATTTATTCGAATCTCACCTATTCAATAAGCACTCTGCAAATGGTAATAATTTTTTTCATGACTGTACCAATAATAATATTGTTAATATAAAACTTTCTACGAAAGTATAAAAGAAGGCAAGTATAGACGTTTTTTCTGTGTAATCTATAAAATAATAATATTTATGTTTTTTTAAAAGAAATCAAATAAATGCCAGTGAAAAAGTCTTTTACTTCTTTGAGTCATTGTATGCTGAACAAATTATATGTAAGTAAGTACATTCAAATTGTTCATTGCAAATCAAACAAATGAAAGTTGTGAAATCAATTATCGATAGTCAAGTAATGCAAACAACTCTCGGAAACAACTGTATGACTATTCTCAGAAATCTACTAAAATTTGTTCATCCTTCTATACAAATTAAACACAAGAAAGTACTGAAATCAATTTATTGTAGTCAAGTACCCATAAGTTAACTTGACTGAATAATACAACTTTTCGTAACTACTAAAAATATTCAGTCAGCGGGCATAAAGTACTACTTAACGCCTAACAGGTGTAATAGCTCCCATACTTCTACCAAACTTTATAGAAACTACGCACTTTACGCCCGTGTGGGCGAAAATTATTTTAATCATATAACTACTGTGCCTTCTTTTTATTTCTAAAATTCATAAGAATTTTATCAGATATTTATGAAAAGTCAAAGCCTATATAAAAAAATTACATAGTTACCACCACATCTCCATTTTTCATTGATCTTTCTCAATTTTGAAATTTCTATAATATTACGCATCTTGGGAGGACAATAGAAGTCTATAGAGCTGCTCTAGCAGGGGTGGTCCTCCAATCTCCCATACATACTTGGCGGGCCCGACGGTTTCCAGTTTACTGGTGGGCTTTGTAAATGTAGAATACTAAATTTTTACATAAATTCATTAACAATGTTTATACCTATAAGCCCATTATAAATAATTACATTGGCTCTAATTTTTAATTGATACCGTTTAAATATAATATCCCTACATGTGCAGAATCTCATAACATGGGTTAAAGAGAACTTAGGACTTTATGCGATATTATGAATAATAACAAATTATTTGGTGCTAAAATTATAGTTTTAGAAGGCGATTTTAGACAATTACTTCCAGTAAAGTTACATGGAACACGTAGTGAAACGATTTATGCATTAATCGTTGCTTACATTGGCCACAATTTATAAGATTTTCTATGACGCAAAATATGAGAACTTTACCTCAAGAAATTGAGTTTTCATCATTTCTATTAAACGTAAGAGATGGAAATCTAAACGATACTTGTGATAATTTGAGTTTAGATCATTTTCCTGTAAATTGTATTGCAGAGCCTCAAGTAGATATTGTAACAGATTTATATCGTAACTTTTTCGAGAAAAAGCAATATAGAAAATCGATTAATGATACAATTTTGTCAGCTTGAAATGCTGATGTTAATGAAATAAATGAAAAAGTTGTACATTTGCTTGATAAAACTACAGAAAAAATTTATACAAGTATAGATGTACAGATAACTGTGATAATTGAGGATTTAATGAAGTTTTGTTGCCAGAGTACTTAAACAGCTTATTGCCTCCATCTCTACCACCTTATGAATTAAAATTAAGATTGAATTGCGTGGTTATGTTGATTCGGAATCTCAATGTGAGTAAAGGTTTATGTAATGGGACAATATTATTGATTTTAGATCTATGTAATAACTTATTAAAATGTGAAATATTGACTGGTGACAAAAAGGGAGAAACAGTATTTTTAAATCGAATAACTTTATCTTGAGTTTGTAATCGTATTCACAATTTTACTCCCCATTGTCAAATGTAAAAATTGTTTTGCTCAATTCTGACCAGATCCGTTGGGAGCAGGAAAGAAAATAGACTACGATGTTACGCAGTTGCAACGTTTCGTCGACGGGTTTGTCGACCTTTTCAGGCTTTATTAAAAAAAAATAATAATATAATTAACAGAACGAGCTCACACTAGTCTTAACTTACAATGGTTGAAAAAATTTTCAAAAAAATGCGAAACGAATTACCTAAGTTATCGCACAGCGATTCGTCGAGTAATGTGAAAGTACATAGCAACATCACTTATATATATATATATATATATATATATATATATATATATATATATATATATATATATATATATATATATCTATATATATATATATATATTCGCTTCCTACCAAATACCAAATTTTGAATTAGATCGAGAATATACTTTACTTTTTATGTAACAGCTTAAAGATAGATTTGTATTCTCTACTGAGATTCTGTGTATCTTCTTTTTTGTTTATCGTATTTGGTGTACTGTTAATAAATAACATTTCAGAAATAAGTCTTTTATTATAGTTATTTTCAAGATCTCTAATTGTTACTTCTTCAAAATCAAATTCATGATTATATTCATTTTTATGTATATTGACAACCAACTCATCATTATTATTCTTGCGATGTTCGGCAATTCGTTTATTTAGGGCACGTTTTGTCTCGCCTATGTACCGTGCATTGCAATCTTTACAAGGGAACTCATAAACCACATTCGTTTGCTCGAGTTTGTTGGTTTTATCTCTACCAAGAACAACTAGTTTTGAGAGTTTATTAACTATATTTGGGATCGTTACAATATTGTGTTTCCGTAAAAATTTTGAACAATTGTTCGAGCAAACGAATGTGGTTTAACATATATGTTAAAATTTTTTTTCGCATGTGTGTGAATGTATGTGTGTATGTTTTTTTTAGTGGGTGTGGGGGAAGCAAGCTCCCCAGCCAGTGTCCCTACGACACCGAAACCCCATCGGTACCGCGTGAGCATTCTTTCAATGGGGCCCGTTCTGATCTGCTGGACCCGTGTCCGTTGCTGTCGTTATCCTAGTCCCCCGTCCCCTTAGCCTTGCGGCCAAGTGATTAGGAGTTCGGGCTGGACAGTTTATCCGCATTTCGATGTCCCCCTTTCCAGGCGCTCCATCTTCTTTTTCAGCGCGTGCAGATTCACAGACACACAAACACACACGCACACACACACATATCCTCGCGCGTCGACCTTTCCTTCCCTCTAGTCCAAGGGTCCCTGATTCGTCATTCGCTGTGTCTCCTCTTCATTTTCTCTCTTCTTTGTGATTACATACCTGAAGTAGCACGCAATCTTGTCACAAGATTCCGGTCCGTGCAGCATAACTTCGACCAGTGACTCTGGCTCTAACGGTGCGCCAATACTCTGTTGTAGTTGGGCCCGCTCCTCCATGTAGACTCTGCAGTGTAAGAACGCGTGTTCCGCGTCATCCCATTCGGCACCACAGTCCTGGCTAAATAAGTAGGCGCCGAAGCGCCCACGTCTACTGAGTGCCTGCATGACCCAATAATCGAGTCTTCCGTGTTCTCGGGTCATCCACTCTTTGACGCCCCTAATAAGCGTGTGTGTCAACCTATCTTTAGGATATGCGCTCCATTCATCTTGCCACTCTTGCAATAGGGCTGCGCGGGCTTCCCTTTTGATATCCAGTAGGATGGCTATCTCGTCCTCTCGTTGTTGTCTCTCTCACACGTTGGCTGTTTCCTTAGCGGGTAGCCATAATGGGGTTATTCCTGCGAGGAGCAAAGTTGCGCCCAGTAATATGGTACGACATCCGCTAATAACTCGAAGTGCTATTCGTCGCTGTATCGGAGCCATATTCTTCATGACTGCGCTATTGTGCGTGTGGGCAACTCACAGAGGCAAGTCATAGAGTAGCACCGACTACACCATAGTCACCAGAAGTGCTCGGCTGCCTTGTTTAGATCCTCCCACATTTGGCTTCAGCTGTTACAGCGCTGTGCCTACATTTCCTGCTTTGGTCGATGTTCGTCTGATGTGGTCTTTGAAGTTCCAGTGCCTCTCGATTCATAAGCCCAGGTACCGGATGCTATCCTGGAACTGTATCGTGTGGCCATCTAGTTCGAGTTTGGGGTGCTCGAACTTTCTTCTCTTTGTTACGAGAACAGCCTCGCTTTTCTCCTGGGTTAGTTTAACGCCGTGTGCTTTCATCCAGCAGCTGACTATTTCTAGGGTCTTGTTGCATTTCCACTCTAGTTCTTCTATAGTTGCAGCTACTGCCACCATGGCCACGTCGTCTACATATCCTACTAGAACTACGTCTTTAGGTACCTTGAGCCGCAGCAACCCGTCGTAATGTATGTTCTATATCGTAGAGCTACCTACCGATCCTTGAACGACTCGTGCCGTGATCTCGACTTCTGTGGTGCCGCCGTCCATTTCCATCATCAGCGTCCTATCCTCTAGGTAGCTGCTAGCGACCCTCATTAAATATTCAGGAACTCTCCTGTTAAGGGCTTGATATATATGTTCCCAGTTGGTCGTGTTAAAGGCGTTTTTCACATCGAGTGTTACCACGGCTCAGAAGCCTCCCAGCTTCGGGTTCATGGAGAATGCTTTGTCTACTCTTTTCTGCACTTCCTGCACCGCGTGCAAAGTGCTCCGTCCTGCACGGAACCCGTATTGCATCTCCAATAGCCCTTCGTTCACCGGGTCGTCCAGTTTACTCTGCACGCGGTTGAGATTCATTCTCTCAAATAGCTTGCCCGTAGAGTCGAGCATGCATAATGGCCTCCAAAAGGATAGTACCTTGGGATCCTTGTTTTTGCCCTTCGGTATGAGGACCAGTTTTTGGCGTTTCCATTATTTCGGGAAATGACCTCTTTCCAGACTCGCGCGCGCGCGTGTGTGTGCGTGTGTGTGAGTGTGTGTGTGTGTGTGTGTGGGTGGGTGGTATGTGTGATGAGCCCCACCCCCTCAGCACTTTAGTAACTTACAAAATTATTTTTTTTTCAACGCCACCCGAGAGGTGGTGAACCCCTGTATTTTCTTTTCCTCCATTGGACCTTTTTTCTCAAGTTATAGGATTTTTGGGCCTTATAATAATGCTGAAATTCTCATATGCTCGATTATAGAGTTTTGGATTCAGTAACCATATTTTTTAACGTTCCCAGGAGATTATGTAGAACATATATCTTTAAATTTTAATTCATATAATCTAAATATGTTGAGACAAAAACTACAAATTTGTTCAAAATGCTCATGGCTTTTTAAATGCGTCTCCAAAAAATGCATGTAAAATGCCATAAACTCTCAATTTCTTGAAAATGTTACTCTTCGATACCTTACACATTATATTTACCAAAAGCCAAAAATATTTGTTCCTCATTATATCACTAGAAATTCAAAAGCATATTGGCATTCAATTAACCAATGTATAAATGGAAAAAGGCATGAGAAAGCCCCAATACGCCAATATATGTCAAAAGTTATAATCAAGCTTTATAATTGAATTGGAATTGCTTCATAAGTACGTTGTTTATTTCAAAATCATAGGCTATTATTTAGCTTTTCACAAACAGCTCAGATCTGTCATTTATATTATATCTGTTTTTCTCTTTTTATATACAAGCTAACTTTGCAAATGATCATACTGATTACGGTAGCAATCGTGGAAAATAGGTAGTAATGGCTATTTGTTCTTAAAGTCTATAATAGATTCTACTCAATAAACCTTTACATAATGAAAGGTATAAGGAAATGTCCACGAATTGGATTTTTATATTTGTGCAATCCTGAAGATCATTTTTTCTTTGTTGTTGAATTTTTAGAGGAATCCTTCTGATATTATATATTTTTGTGAAAAAAGGAAACTTCTTTAGCATTTTTATCTGATTGCTGGCATATTGGGGCTTTCTCATGTTTTTTTCCATTTATACATTGGTTAATTGAATGCCAATATGCTTTTGAATTTCTAGTGATATAATGAGGAACAAATATTTTTGGCTTTTGGTAAATATAATGTGTAAGGTATCGAAGAGTAACATTTTCAAGAAATTGAGAGTTCATGGCATTTTGTATGCATTCCTTGGAGACGCATTTAAAAAGCCATGAGCATTTTGAACAAATTTTTAGTTCTGTCTCAACATATTTAGATTATATGAACTAAAATTTAAAGATATATGTTCTACATAATCTCCTGGAAACTTTAAAAAATATTGTGTACGAACCCAAACGTCTATAATCAAGTATATGAGGATTTCAGCATTTTTAAAGACCAACAATCCTATAACTTGAGAAAAAAGGCCCAATGGAGGAAAAGAAAATAAAGGGGTTCTTTTTTTTCATCAAAAAATAACTTTCTCCAAGCTGGGTAAAATCTGAGTTCCGGAGCTGGGAAGGTCTCCGTGTAAGTATAGTCCAATAGAAGAAGCTTGGTCTAGCTGTTCATACTGAAATCAACAAAAGATTGTTTTTGAAAAAAATAAAGAAGATACAAAAGCATTACAAAATTAGAAAATAACATTAACGTCATGGTTTGACTTAAATAAAATTAATAATTTTGTATAAAATATAAAATATATGAATATATCAAAATATTATAATTTTGGTTTAGAAAATAAAGGTTGGGTAAAAATAAAACGAATGAGAAAAAATTATGCTATAGGTCGTTCAAACATTGTTTTATCAAAAGTTGATGAATGTTTCCATTTAAAATTAATATTGAATCACGTGTAATGTGTAACTTCATTTCAAGAATTACAAATTCAGAGAATCTGCAATGTAATGCTAATAAAAAATTTGAGTATTCATGATGGTTTATACAATGGAACACGTTTAAAAGTAACAAGATTATTTATGTGTATTATATAATCTAGTCCTTTTAATTCTTCTAGTCTCATCTATTCAATAAGCTCTATCTACAAATGGTAATAATTTTTTTCATGACTATACAAATAAATATAAAACTTTTTACGAAAGTATAAAATAAGGCAAGTATAGACGTTTTTTCTGCATAATCTATAAAAAAACAGCACAATTTACCTAGTCGTTTTATTTCTTCGAATCACGAAATGTATTTAAATTTGTTCATCTTTCTGTACAAATTAAACACAAGAAAGTACTGAAATAAATTTATTGTAGTCAAATATCCATAAGTTAACTTGACTATGACATAATACAACTTTTCATACCTATACTTATCAAACATATTCAGCCAGCCGGCATAAAGTACTACTTAACGCCCAAGAGACATAATAGCTCATATACAGCTCTTACAAAACTTTATAGAACCTACGCACTTTACGTCCGTGTGGGCGAATATTATTTTAATTATATAACTATTATGCTTTCTTTTTATTTCTAAAACTCATAAGAATTTTTTCAAATATTTACGAAAAGTCAAAGCATATATAAAAAAATTACATAGTTACCACCACATCACCATTTTTCATTGTTCTTTCTCAATTTTGAAATTTCTATAATATTACGCATCTTGGGAGGACAATAGAAGTGTATAGAGCGCTCTAGCAGGGGTGGTCCTCCAATCTCCCATACATACTTGGCGGGTCCGACGGTTTGCAGTTTAAGGGTTAGACATGGTCATTTTCATATAAATATTTTCTTATGTTTACAGATCAGATAAAATGAATAAATAGGTTGCTTCTACATATTAAATACTAATACGTATTGAATGTATTACTCTGTTTTTAAATAGAAAGTGCAAACCCACATGAAAATATCGTATGAGATTTCATATGAGATATCATGACATCCCATAATATATAAAATTGCAGATGACATCACATATATCATATCTCATATGAGACCTGATGTCTGAAATACTCCTATGAAATCTCATATGATATTTACACGCGGGAAAAGGATAAAAAATCGGTGGCTTATAAAATGGTTAGTAAAAAGCACTTTTGAGTAGACTATAAATTTATATGCATTTTTATCTCATTCCTGCTTAAAAAAGACGAACATAAGGAAAAACATTTTGGGTAATGGAAGTAAATCATGAGATTTTGCACACGTAGGGATATTATATTTAAACGGTATGAATTAAAAATTAGTGCCAATGTAATTATTTATAGTGGACTTTATGCAAAAATTTAGTATTCTACATTTACAAAGCCCACCGGTAAACTGCAAACCGTCGGGCCCGCCAAGTATGTATGGGAGATTGGAGGACCACCCATGCTAGAGCGCTCTATACACTTCTATTGTCCTCCCAAGATGCGTAATATTATAGAAATTTCAAAATTGAGAAAGAATAATGAAAAATGGTGATGTGGTGGTAACTATGTAATTTTTTTATATATGCTTTAACTTTTCGTAAATATCTGAAAAAATTCTTATGAGTTTTAGAAATAAAAAGAAGGCATAATAGTTATATAATTAAAATAATATTCGCCCACACAGACGTAAAGTGCGTAGGTTCTATAAAGTTTTCTAGGAGTATGAGAGCTATTGCGCCTGTTAGGCGTTAAGTAGTACTTTATGCCCGCTGGCTGAATATTTTTGAAGATACAACGTGGGCGTAAAATGTTATTTTACACGCAAGGTACTAAAAGTTCTATTATGTCAGTCAAGTTAACTTATGGGTACTTAACTACAATAAAATGATTTCAGTACTTTCTTGTGTTTAATTTGTATAGAAGAATGAACAAATTTGAATACAGTTCTGAGAACAGTCGTACAGTTGTTTCGGAGAGTTGTTTGCATTACTTGACTATCGGTAATTGATTTCACAACTTTCGTTTGTTTGATTTACAATGAAAAATTTGAATGTACTTATATAATATTATATAATTGAAATAATTTTTGCCCACACGGGCATAAAGTGCGTAGGTTCTATAAAGTTTTGTAAGAGCTGTATATGAGCTATTATGTCTCTTGGGCATTAAGTAGTACTTTATGCCCGCTGGCTGAATGTGTTTGATAAGTATAGGTATAAAAAGTCGTATTATGTCATAGTCAAGTTAACTTATGGGTATTTGACTACAATAAATTGATTTCAGTACTTTCTTGTGTTTAATTTGTACAGAAAGATGAACGAATTTAAATACATTTCGAGATTCGAAGAAATAAAACGACTAGGCAAATTGTGCTGTTTTTTTATAGATTATGCAGAAAAAACGTCTATACTTGCCTTATTTTATACTTTCGTAGAAAGTTTTATATTTATTTGTATAGTCATGAAAAAAATTATTACCATTTGTAGAGAGAGCTTATTGAATAGATGAGACTAGAAGAATTAAAAGGACTAGACAAATTGTGTTGTTAGAATGTACTTAAAAAATCAGCTTTTAAGAAGCGTGTTGATTGTTTTAAAAAAATATTTAAGCTCTCATTAAAGTTTTTGGTATTCAGTTTGACGGACGTTGAGAGAGAGAGAGGGAGAGAGGGAGAGAGAGGGGTGGGGAAGAGAGGAAGGGCGAGGAAGAGAAAGGGAGGGAGAGAGGAACTAATACTTGCCTTAGTTTAAACTTTTTTAAAATGTTTTTTTAGATAGATTTCACAATTTTTTAAGAGAAAACAATAGATTATACAGAAAAAATGTCTATACTTGTCTTATTTTATACTTTCGTAGAAAGTTTTATATTAACAATATTATTATTGGTACAGTCATGAAAAAAATTATTATCATTTGCAGAGAGTGCTTATTGAATAGATGAGACTAGAAGAATTAAAAGGACTAGACAAATTGTGTTGTTAAAACGTACTTAAAAAATTAGCTTTTAAAAAACGTGTTGATTGTTTTAAAAAAATATTTAAGCTCTCATTAAAGTTTTTGGTACTCAGTTTGACGGATGTTGATAAATTATTCAACAATATTAAGATTTAATTATAAATAATAATCATTCATATCTGTTATAATTTTTTTTTTTCAATAAAAATGCAAATCACTGGTATTAACATTTTTTGTTATGACTTTCATTTGATGAATAAAAGAAGCCAAATAAATGCAAACAATTACAAATAACTATAAAGAACTGTTACTAACAGAAAATAATTCTTAAAAACTATTATTTAGTGTTATTGGCGTTCCAAATCATGCATTTATAAGCTGCAAATAAAAATTATATTTAATTACTAACATTTGTGTGCAGAATTTATTTCCACCTGAGTGGGTCTGGGTTAGTATTAGATTGTAATATTTTTATTAAGATTCTTGTACTTCTATATTATTCGATAGATTGATAACACGTCCTTCATAACTAAACTTACAGGTCCGGGGCCAACTTTCTTTGGTAGAGTCGCTTTAGCTTACTTTTAATGGAATTTCTACAACAGTATTTCTCTTTGTCTCTACTACAGGAGGTTGTTTACTTTGACAGACTTGAACATAATCTTTTGGTGGCCTTAATGCATAATGATTTGATTCACACCATCCAACAAGAAAAATTTGTAACGAATTCATATGTACTATATGTTCAGCATTTTATTATAACAATCTAACTTTAAGCACAATAAGTTAGTTATGTATGAATAGAAGATACAGCTTAAACAGTCTGCTAATATATAATAAACTCGTGTCCCCGGTTTAATTGCATATAGACCCTACATCGATATAGATCACACAATAAACATATTTCCAAATGCATTTTTTTAATTGACTTATTTATTCACTCCTTCTATTTTAATTATTTGTGCTTTTCACTTTACAAAACTTTTATCAAAATAACGTACATTTCACTGACATAAGAACCCACAAATGTATTTCACTGACATAAGAACCCACAAATGTATTTCACTGAGAAGCACCATGTTTTTATATTACAAAAAACAAGTTATTTCACAAGTGCTAAATGTTTATTTCTCTGTACTAATTTTTATTGTTTATTTCAAATAGTTTTCACACACACACACACACACACACACACACACACACACACACACACACACACACACACACACACACACACACACACACACACACACACACACAAACACACACACACACACACACACGCACGCACGCACGCATACACACACACATGCGCACGCACGCACGCACACACACACACACACACATATATAACAAACTCGTGTTCAAAGTTTCACTGATATAAGATCTTGGATCCATAGATTACCTAACATAATAAACATATTTTTAAATGCATTTTTTAAGTTCACTTATTCCCTCCTATTTTAATGATATTTCCTTTTCACTTTACAAAACTTTTATGAAAAGACACAAAATAATGTATATTTCACTGATATAAAAGCCCACAAATGTATTTCAATGGAAAGCGTCATGTTTTTATATTATAAATTATTCACTCCTCTCATTTAAATTATTTATGCTTTTCAGTTTACAAAACTCTTATCAAAATACACAAAATAACGTACATTTCACTGACATAAGAACCCACAAATGTATTTCACTGGCAAGCACTATGTTTTTATATTACAAAAAACAAGTTATTTCACAAGTGCTAAATGTTTATTTCTCTGTACTAATTTTTATTGTTTATTTCAAATAGTTTTCACACACACACACACACACACACACACACACACGCACGCACACACGCACGCACGCACGCACGCACGCACGCACACACGTTTAACAAACTCTTGTTGCATAAGGTTCACTGACATAAGACCTTAAATCCATAGATTACCTAACATAATAAACATATTTTTAAATGCATTTTTTAATTTTTTATGCCCTCCTATTTTAATCATTTTTCCGTTTCACTTTACAAAACTTTTATCAAAATACACAAAATAATGTATATTTCACTGACATAAAAGCCCACAAATGTATTTTAATGGAAAGCCTCATGTTTTTATATTATACAATAAAATATTCAAAAAAGATTAAAAATAATATTTTAATATTAAATATTAAAATATTCAATATTCAAAATATTCAAATTTTTTATATTATAAAATATTCACTCATCTCATTTTAATCATTTATGCTTTTCACTTTACAACACTTTTATCAAAATACACAAAATAACGTACACTTCACTGACATAAGAACCCATAAATGTATTTCACTGGGAAGCACCATGTTTTTATATTACAAAAAAAAGTTATTTCACATATGCTAAATGTTTATTTCTCTGTACTAATTTTTATTGTTTATTTCACACACACCCACATATAACAAACTCGTGTTCCAAGGTTCACTCACATAAGACCTTGGATCCATAGATCACCAACATAATAAACATATTTTTAAATGCACTTTTTAAATTCACTTATTTATCCACTTCTATTGTAAAATAAAAAATAATAATAATATATTGAACGCTTATCGCAACAACCTAACTTTTAACCACAATAATTAAAGTTGTCTATGAAAATAAGATAGTCTAAACAGTTTACTAATATGTTTGCGCGTTGTTTTTTCAAATTACTGACACTATTAAAAAATACTTGATAATCCATTCTTTAACGCATTGATATGCAATAAACTTTATCAATTTGTAGTATTTGTTTTTATTTATGTTAATATCTTCTTCAAGGAGTGAAATCTGAGTCTGAAAGTATAAAATACTTGAGCTTGATGCACTTCCAATAATCTGGGAAAATCTTACATCTCATAATTTCCGGGTTTTAGTATCACAACAACATAACTTTTAACCACAATAATTAAAGTTATCTATGTAAATAAGATCAGCTGCCAATGCTGCTTTTACTACATAGTAGTTCACTCTTCAGAATTTACATTCAAATCTATGTATTAACTGATGATCCTCTAGTTTTTACAAAACTTGAAGCTCAAAGTTGACTACAATTTCCATAAGAGCAGCTTATACATTTTTCACAAAATACTCATTCCCACTCACTTACTCTTGTATCTTGCCAAATTTGAAAAGTTCTTAATACTTATAGGTATGTTGTCGGATTAAGTCCCATCTGTAAAGTATTTACAAGCAAGCATTGTTACTTGATTTTTTCGTGGTTGAATATTAAATACGATTATAAATCACACTTTTTGCCAATAAGGTAATCTACAGGTAATATTCCACTTACAGAAAAGTCCACAGATATTATTTCACTTGGAGGCGTCATAGTCAAAAACGAGTCACATCACAAATGGTAATCCTTCAAACTGTGCTATTTAAAGCTTTTTTGACATTCTTTTATATTATCTTGTAACAATGGGGCTTTGAATTCGCGCGCAATTGCGCCAGGCGCTCTACCCAAACATTAATAGCACCTAGGGCGCGCTATTGGTGCGCGAAACAAGAAGCGAGGCTTCGCATCGAAGAGGGCCCAGCGCTCGCTCTCTTTCACTCGGGACCTGCTTCGCAGCTACATCTCCAAATTAGCGTAGAGAAAACCTCATAGCCGCAAGCTATCTCCCCGTACGCATCACATTCGCACCGTCCTTATGAAGACCTGGTAAGGGCTGGGACCAGCATTGGTAGATGCCTGGAGATACCAGAAGAGATCTCGTTAGATTGCAGAGCTGATTCAAGACGGAGAGCCAGGAAGCTTAGAGGTCTCGGGTGGGAGAGCCCACGCTCCGTTCGTCCGCATTTCAGAGATAAGTAACCAGCCATTTTAAGTCTCGGGGATTAGCATTCCTTTTATTCAAAATAGATTTCTGTATGAAGTCGGGAAGGATATGATAGGGCGTAGAATCATTGTATTAATGTTATTTTAAGTCATCAGTTAGGCTATCATTAATGTGAATAAATCATTTAGGGATGCGCTTTCGTAGGGATCCTATAGTTGACTTCTGTCCTTGACCAACGTTCATTTTTTGTATACATAAGTATTTGAAATAGAACTAAATAAATATATTATTCTAGCTTGATTGTGGCTGTTATGTGCATATATTTATTTACGATCCTAATAAAACTGTTTCAATCTTAATTATTTGAATCATATCTTGAGAAAATATGTTTATTAATTATTACATCGTTCTTCTGCATTCTACACAGATACAATAACACTGACATTCAATAATTATAAATTGTTATAACCAGGTTCTGGCTTAGTATTACATTGTAATATTCTAAGATTCTTGCACTTCTAGATCTGACAGATGGATATAATCGCCTTCATAACTAAAGTCACAGGTCCTGGGCCAATTTTGGACGAGTTGCCTTTGGAAGAATTGCTAGTTTACCTTTAGAAGTCATAGGGTCAGTAAAGCATTGATAATTGAAACACTATAAAGTAGAACGAGGCTCTGCTAGTGGGATATCTGCCACAGTATTTCTGCCTATACTACAGGAGGTTGCGTGCTTTGACAGACTTGAACGTAATCTTTTGATGGCTGTAATGCATAATGATTTGATAACACCCTCCAACAAGAAAAATTTACACATGTATTCACATGTATGCATATTATTATACTCTTAGTATATATGTAAAATATCAAACTCACTATTTCCGGGTTTTAATAAGTGAATATCCTCCTTATTTTAAATGTCGTCAGCTGTCACAAATGCTTCACCAATTGTTTTAGAAGATGAAGATTTTTACTTCCGGAAACATTTTTAAACCAAGAACTTGTAAATGCTAATTGTAGTGCTAATACTCTGTAATATAAAAAAAGATTTCACAAAGTAACAAGAACTTTTAGATTTTATATTAATAAGATTATTTCTAATAAAAGTTTGCTACTTATCTGAATCCCTTCCATTTGTTGAGATATATTCTAGCTACAACCTACTCAAACAAAATGAAAATGATTCTCTCCATATATCTACATAAAACTTTAACAAAAACTAGATAGATAGAGTAGAGGTTATGTTGTAATAAAAACATATACTGTAACATCTCTCTCTCTCTCTCTCGCTCTCTCTCTCTCTCTCTCTCTCTCTCTCTCTCTCTCTCTCTCTCTCTCTCTCTCTCTCTCTCTCTCTCTCTCTCTCTCTCTCTCTCTCTCTCTCTCTCTCTCTCTCTCTCTCTCTCTCTCTCTCTCTCTCTCTCTCTCTCTCTCTCTCGTGTCTTTATCTACTATATATTATCATTATCACACTCCTTCACTTTTGATGGTTCTCTGCGTGCGTGCGTATACTTTCTCTCAGAGAGCTGTGGACTGTGGAGAAGTATAGCTATACCTCATCAAATTTTAATGACTGCGAAAAAATTTTCTTGACTACTTATCTGTAAATAAAAATTTTCACAAAGTATCAATTCTTTAAAAAAATCACTATTTAACATTTACTCATTTTAATACTTATCTAAAAAATGTTGGTGCCTCATTGATGCTCGCAAATAAATCTTTTATTCTTTTCGTCAGTTGACTTCCTCAGATCTTTGATTATTGAAACGAATATATATATATATATATATATATATATATATATATATATAAATATATATATATATATATATATATATATATATATATATATATATATATATATATATATATATATATATATATATATATATATATATATATATATATATATATATATATGTATATATATATATATATATATATATATATATATATATATATATATATATATATATATATATATATATATATATATATATATATATATATATATATATATATATATGTATATATATATATATATATATATATATATATATGTATATATATATATATATATATATATATCTGCAACGGTTATTTCTGGTAACAAATTTGGTATATAAGCGTTATTTCCGGAACCCGCTCGTTATTTCCGGGACTTACCGGAATTTCCTATGGTATATAAGCGTTATTACCGTCTAGAGTCAATAACCCCAGGGTCCATTATTTCTTTAGTCACTTGTATAGAGTAACTCTGAAGAAATAAACTATAGGACCCTGTATAATCCCGGAAATAACGGTTAAAGCTCTTTATATATATATATATATATATATATATATATATATATATATATATATATATATATATATATATATATATATATATATATATATATATATATATATATATATATATATATATATATATATATATATATATATATACACTATAAAAAATCATCCGTGATATTGTGTGTTGTATATATATGTTATATGTTGAGAGATGCGTAAGGTTAGGTCGTTATGTATGGGCGTGCGTTCGTGTGTGTGTGTGTGTGTGTGTGTGTGTGTGTGTGTGTGTGTGTGTGTGTGTGTGTGTGTGTGTGTGTGTGTGTGTGTGTGTGTGTGTGTGTGTGTGTGTGTGTGTGTGTGTGTGTGTGTGTGTGTGTGTGTGTGTGTGTGTGTGTGTGTGTGTATATATCACGTGACAGGAAGTCGCAACACCGGATGAGAGTCTAAAACTATGGAGAAAATTTAGAATCGGAAAATGGACATAACAAAATTCAGCTCTCTATATCTTTTAAACGAGATAATCTTTTTAAAAAAATCTTTTGATTTGAGTAGAGCAATGAAATGGCTTTCGATTAAGAGGATATGTTATATAGTTGAATCTAACGCAATAGGTACCCACATAGCACGTTACGTTTTGGAAACGTTTTTGAAACGTTTCTTTAGGAACCTAGAAACGTTTCCTAAAAATATAGAAACGTAACAGAAACGTTTCAGAAACGTAGAAATGTCCTAAATATGAAAAAATGTTGATAAAAATCGTAAACGTGTTTAAATCGTCTCAGAAACGTTTCTGAAACAGAACTCAAACGTTTGTACACAGTTTTGGAAACGTCTCTGAAACGTACATAATCGATTCGACAAAAAACTTACTGGACAATTATTCACGTTCCAGATTCGTTTCAGCGACGTTTCTGATTGAGCCGGAAACGTTTCTATTCCGTTTCAGAAGTGCAAGGTTACGTTGTAAGAACGTCTTAGAAACGTTTGTGAACCATATGCAAAACATTAAGATTATAAAGTATTCGATATCCGACCCGCCGATAGATGGCGTAGTTCAGTCCATAAAAGAAAAGACATTTCCAGGATATATAAGGAACGTCTACTCTAGAAAAACGTACCGAATACTGTTTAAAGTCATATCAGTCTTAATAACTGACAATGTAAATCATTTTAATTTCGTTGTAGAAACATTTCTCAAACGTTTCGTGCTATGTTTTAGAAACGTTTTAGAAACTTTTTTGAAACTTTTCTGAAACGTTTCCAATTAGTTTTGGAAACATTTTTAGACGAATCTGGAACGTGAATAATTGTCCAGTAAGTTTTTTGTCTAATCGATTATATACGTTTCAGAGACGCTTCCAAAACATTGTACAAACGTTTGAGTTCTGTTTCAGAAACGTTTCTGAGACGATTTAAACACGTTTACGAGTTTTATCTAAATTTTTTCAGATTTAGGACATTTCTACGTTTCTGAAACGTTTCTGTTACGTTTCTATATTTTTAGGGAAACGTTTCTAGGTTCCTAAAGAAACACTAGAAAATTATTAAATAGGTAAGCCTCACTGAGTAGAAGTCTGCGAAATACATAATAATGTATTTTAATACAACAGATACCATGAAGCGAGTTCTTACACCCTGACTAAACTTAAAAATTAACCAGACGAGTTAATATTACCAGCGACAATTACCTACCCGTAACGCATTTAACCACACATGCAGCACTTTTATGATATCCCCAGTTCCTAATTACCTATCCCCTCTAGGCTGGTACTATTCCATGGATACCAGTGTGCTGAGAATCATCTAACAGCGATGCACTACTTCAGTAACCATACCACCTGGAAGGAAAGTACTGGCAGAGACCGTCAATTGTGTCTCAATGTCAAGGACTGCCTCAGCCTAGGGATTAACGAAGAACATGAACAGTAGATCAGTCCCTATTCTGGGGGACAAGCGAGGAGAGTTGAGTACCTGAAAACCACATATGACTAATAAATAGATGACACAGAAAAAAACATTACCATACAAAACAAAAGTCTGCAGCAACGGTTGTTGTTCACTCGCTGCACCAGCTACCTGTAACAACTAGAGAGGAAGGACTGGTGAAAACCTTCAACCGTTGTTTCACTGCTGGAACAGCTCCAGCCTGAGAGTCGCTGAAGACACAAGCAGCAGATAAACTATACACATAGTCACTAGTATGAGAGTCAAACAAGGAAAGTTGAGCACCTAAAATCACATATAATTAATAAATAAATGACCCAGGCAACATTTCTTCCACACCCAAGAAACAGCATGTAGCAGTGCTCGTGGTTTACACTCCTCTCGCTGCCACAGATATACCTGCAACAACAAAAAGTACCATCAGCTCACCCATCAGAGAGGTTAGGGCTAACGACAAAGGGCTTACTAAATCTGCTCTCGTCGTTGACACACTGCCTTCCTGTCTACGAAGAATTGTCATCAACCGGTGAACATGATGAAAGGGATGACATTCACCAGGGCGGCATACTACAGCAGCCGCTGTCATCGCTGGGGACGCTGGGAGCCAAACGTTGCGATTGTTGACATCACACACCATGGACACACGCGCGCACACAGCACGCCGCACTAAGTACTCGCTAGGGCTATTCGCCTTGAGAGCAGTAGCAGAAAGCGCTCGCTATCCATTTACACACACACGCACACGCACGCACGCACGCATGCACGCACGCACACATATCTTATACACAGGGAGCGCTCGCGGTCACGCGGATCACATGCGTTTTTCCGCTGTATAGGCCAGTAAACGAAAGTCTGAAATCGACTTTCTCTGGTAAATGGCTGCATTTTGGATATTTGGTAAAACACATCGTCTAAAAACGATAGTCAAAAATGCAGCTTTCAAAAACGCCGGCGTCACCCCTAATTTGGCGAAAAGCCACCCTCCGAAAACGGTTTTTCGCTTATAACTCGCGAACGATAAGAGATATCGAAGAAAGTCCCAAACAAAAGATGTAGAGCATGAAATTTTACATAAGGATCACCTATCACTTTTTTGCATTTGATAAAATTAAGTCTGAGAAAAGCACGCAGATGCAACAAACAGCATGGGCTGGAGGGGAAGGGAGGGGGAGCCTGAGGCCGCGCAGCTGCGGCGCGTCTCGGCGGCAATGTTGTCATACACTGAGAGAAAAAATCGTAGGCTGTCTACAAAAGTCCGTGCGCGCAGTCCGCAAGCAGCCTCTTGTTAGCCGCGCGCACTTCTAGCTGTTAACCATCGACCATCGGCCGAAAGCGAACAGTCAGCAAGCGAACTCTTGTTAGTCGCGCGCAATTGCAAGTGCGGTTGAAAAGCATTCAGCTTACAGTTTTTGATGGTTCATCTATACACTGATACCATCCCGGATTCTGCGGGACAGTCCCGCAATGACAACTACTGTCCCGACTTCAATTTTGTTGCATAAACTGTCCCGGAAATTAACATTATGTCCTGCATGTCCCGGATTTTTGAAAATTATAGATAAAAATATAAAGTTTTATCAAAAGTTATATTCAATAAAAGTAATATAACGAAGAAAGCACATTTAAGAAATATCAATATAATTTTTAACCTATTAATAATTTTAATATATAATATTTTATCAAAATCTATGAGCCTATAACTTACCTAACTAAGATTTATGAGCAATTACGTGAAGTCTGTTAAGAAACGTCCAAAAACGCGTCAGTAGAACAGTCACTGACGTCAGAAAGATGTATAAACATGCAATCTAGTATGGCGATGCTCGTTCCATTACGTCTATTCGGTGCGTGCTAACCGTTGGCAGCTAACGTAGCTATTACGGTAATACGTGAGTACAACCCGCGAAATCTATTACACTTTGGTTTCTCTTTAAGACTTATATATCAACATTTTTATATAAAAAGTAAGAAGTTTGTATAATACAATATTGGTAGAATTTAGTAAATTTTTCTAAAAAGTGAATTTAATGTTACAGGAGGTTAGAATTGACAGAATTGTATGCATATCGGCTTATGCTACGTGTGTTTAGTTTAATGAGCTTTGTCTTTGCGTGGAAAAATGTCTAGTAAGAAACGTCTTTGTCAATTTACAAAGGAGTTGAAAAAAGAATTTTCTTATTTGCAAAAGACAACAAGCGATTCCGATCTCCTATGTAACACATGTAGTGGAACCTTCTCAATTGCTTACGGAGGAAGAAATGATATTCAACGACATATCAGTTCCGACAAGCACAAAAAAAGCTCTTGACGTGGTCAGTAAGTCATCTTCAATTCCAGAATTTTTTCGTGCCAACAGTTTTGGAAAAAAGGAAGAGGAACTTGCAAAAGCGGAAGGCTTGTGGGCTTTCCATACTGTTTATCATAACCAAACTTTCACGTCAATGGAGTGCACATCAAAATTGATTCAAACTTTATTTGATAAAAAATTTTCTCTTGGTAAAACTAAATGCGATGCAATCGTAAAAAATGTCATAGTACCGTTTTCTCGACAGATTATAAAAAAAGAACTTGAAAGTGTATCTTATATTTGTTTATTTTCGGATGCATCTAATCACAAAGATATTAAAATTTTTCCTACGTTGATAAGATATTTCCACCCTGAAACAGGAATCAACATTAAAATTTTAGATTTCGTAGATTTGCCTGGAGAAACATCACAAATGATTCACGATAATATGATGCGTATTTTGATAAAGTATAATTTACAAGAAAAAATTATAGCATTTTGTGCGGACAATGCAAACACCAATTTCGGAGGCGTGAATCGCCGAGGACATGAAAACGTTTATTTCAAACTTCAACAAAGTTTGAACCGGCAGATTGTTGGAGTCGGCTGCGCTGCTCATATAGTGCACAATGCAGTACAATTTGCTGCTGATTTACTTCCAATAGATGCTGAAGGTATAATCGCGAAAATTTACTCGCATTTTTATATCTACAAAGTTCGCACATCAGAATTGAAAACGTTTTGCGACGATGTTGAAGTACAGTATAAAAAACTCTTAGGATATTGTAAGACACGATGGCTAGCACTTTTGCCAGCTATTGAAAGAGTTTTGCAAATATATCTTCCATTAAAATCCTATTTTTTATCTCAAGATAAATGCCCAGTAGTACTTCACAATTTTTTTAAGGATGGTAGTTTAGAATTTTGGCTTAAATTTTTGCATCAGCAGGCCTCCACTTTCCACGATACAGTTAAAAAGCTGGAAGTGGATACTATTAATTTCTCCGAAGTTAGTGAGATAATTAATGACTTAAAGGAAAAATACAACAATCGTCTGCAGCAAAATTACATACCGCTTATTTTGAGACGAGAGTTGACAGCCCTCGCAGAAGAAGGCCAAATCGACGAAAAATATTGCTTGGGGCACATACGCAACTTTTATACTAACGTCCTAGAATATCTAAATAGGTACTGCGAACAGTATAGCAAATTTGATGTGTTTCAGTGGATAAAATTAAACGAAAATATTTCATGGAATGTGGTGCAAGGAAGTTTTAATTATTTCATTGATAATGTAAAACATGATTTAATAAGTGAAAATGACTTATTCGATGAAATTTCTTATGTATCCAACTTTGTAAGCACATCCCGATTAGATAAATGGACAGAAGAAAAAATTACGATGGAAAAAAGGTGGATGGAGGTCTTTCGATTTTTAAAAGACAAAAAAATACCGTTAAAAAATTGCCTAATATTGGTTCAGTATGCCTTAGCTGTGCCAGGTACCAACGCGCCGACAGAGCGAGTATTTTCCTTGATGAACGCAATCTGGACATCGGAAAAAACAACAATGAAAGTTAATACCGGTGGTATAATGTTGGAAATCAAATATAATATGGGTAAATGTTTCGATTTCAAAAAGATGTTAAATAAAGAGCCAGAACTTGTGAAAAAAATTCACGGCGTAGAGAAGTACGATTTCAAGAGAGGATAAGAAATGTAGATGGCGAAGAGAAAACTCGAAGCGTATCCAAAGAAGATAAAACCAAATAAACTAACTTTAATAATAAGAATTAATAAAAATTAAACTAAAATAGTTAGAGTGAAGGTTAATATAAGGCAAAGGATTAAAAAATTAAGATTTATTTCATTTTAAGAGTGAAGTTGAAGACGACAATGTGATATCAAGTATTTATGAGAACGCAATTAAATAATGGTACTGCAATATAGTTATTTTCTGGAACTAGTTCCGATAAGAAATTGAAAAATCTCTTTGATCCCGCTCTTAAAAAAAAAAAAAAAAAACAAAGGTCATTCGATAAACACGAAGGCTGCCCCGCATTCGGAATTCTATGGGTTGGCTACCTTAATTTATTATAAGTCGCGTGACCTTAACTCTTAAGCCAACGGCGTTTAAAATTTCGAAAAATGAATATTTCTTTACTATTAATCCACCTAGATTAATATCTAATAACGTGGTGTATTAACAGTTATAGTGAGTAGTGTATCCGTCACTGCACACATAACCTTCAGAATAGCGTGTAGAGATGCGAGGAGAGATCGCCATAAACACATACACAAGTCACAACATACACACACCCACATTATACACGCAAAATAACCGCGGGTCCGCGGCGACAACCCATAGAAAGACGGCGCGCTCGCCTGTATAAGAAGACAACGGTATAAGTACGCCGCACAGCAGCGTACCATCTATGCAAGTTCGCGCGTGCTCGGCAGCCGAAAACACATGGACGGGTCGTCCTCTTCTTTCTCGCTGCTTGTCACCTCGTTTTTTGATGCCGAACAAAGGTGATAAGCATGAGAGGAGAACGGTTATAGGCCGCCCATATGTTTTCGGAAGCTCAGTAGTCTACGCCGCGTTCTGCATTGCCGACAGAGCCAAGCCTTCTAAATCCTGCGGTAGTGTGCGCAAAGGAAGATTGATCAACTAGCATTTGGACTAAAGTAATTGATGGATTTCATACAAGACATATACGAACGTACTAGTTATGAATATTATATAATAGTAAGGAAATTTGCCTTTCATTTAAATACACCATGTTTTTAGATTTCAAATGAATATATTCATTTACTACAAATGAATACTTCTATCAGTGTATGTAAATAAATAGACATTTATTTTTCTTGTATTCAATTTTATTTATTGTTAGAAAAATAAACAAAATTATTTACATATAAATGTTGAATATATTATTACACATTAAATTTGTTTTTAAAAATAATTTAATAAACAATTTTATTATTTTCGCCATGTTATATATAAAATATTATCTTTTTAAGAAAATTAAAAAACATTTAATAAAATAGTATTATAAAATATTTAAAAATATTTATTGAAGAAAAATAAATGTTAATAAGTATATGAAATTGATAAAGAAATAAAGAATATTAATCTTAGAGAAATAATAGTATATTTTGTGCCAAGGGCGTAAAGTGGTCTTTTTTATTCCATATCAACTTAACGGTGAAAATTCGACTTAAAAAGGCTCGAAAATATGAGCGAACATGCGCGAGCAAAGCGCCAACAGCATCTGCGTCTCGCATGCCATACGATTTTGCGAGCAGGCCACCTACCTTCAATTGTCTCCGGCCGACCTTCGCTTGTATATCAACAACAAACGCAAGTGCGGGCGACTAACAAGAGGCTGCTTGCGGACTGCGCGCACGAACTTTTGTAGGCTGCCTAAGGTAAAATACCCAATACTTGGACACAACAAAAAATCAGACTAGCACTTGGACAGCGGTAAAATATTACTTTTACAAATAAATATGATAACAATATTAATTCATTAGCATTGTTTATGATATTAACTGTCTAGTGAATTTGAAATTGTATCAGTTTCGGTCTTATTAAATTTATAATACGGAATATAATTTTTATGAGGTTAGGTTTTGAAAGAGTGCACATATAAATGTTGTCCAACTATGTGGTATCCCTCAATTTCTATATACCCGTTGTTGGACACATTAAAAAAAATTATTAAATCCTATTTTATTTCTATTTGGTCTATGGGAAATGAATATAGGGCACCTTATTAAAAATTTTAATTCGAAAATAGAATCAAATCGGATTTAATAGATTTTTTATCAGGGTTAATTATATTGTCCAACTACTGGTTCCAAGCGTTGTCCAAGTATCGGTATTAGTTTGACATATGCTGTCCAACTATAGGGGTTTTAAAGATATTTTTTAAACTGACTTTTTTAATATAAAAAACATTTAAATATATTTGTCTTTGCATAATTTAGTAAAATAACATCCCGAATTAGATTAAAGTAATTAGATTAAAAAGATTTGACAAATTCCGTTTATTGAATTTAGAAATACCGTTTATTCACGTTATGTTTCAAAATGTGTCCAAGTATTGGGTGTTTTACCTTACGATTTTTTCTCTCAGTGTATGAGCGCGCGCGTGGACTGCATGTCTCTGCGCTGCTCAAGAGTTGTTTTTCACTTTCTAGCGATTCTAGCTTGCCCAGGCGCCGGAAAATTTTTCGCTTCGGTCTCCTCCTGTATGCCTGTGATTTGATTCGTAGAATCTAAATTTCGGGGTTACAATTTAACAAAATTGCAAGAACTTTGATTTAAATGCATTTTTTTGAACAAAAACGCTATTTAAACAAATAAAAACGATCTTTTGCGATCAGAATAATTTTTTCTTGAATATTCCGGCAATTTTAAGATTAAAATGTTTCATTCAACAGCTACGAGAAATCAATATTCAAAGAGTTATAAATTTTTAAAATATTAATTCTTAGCATTCAACTAGTTTTTAAGAAAAAAATTGAAGTATAAAAAATGAGTTTTGTATGTCCAACGATTACGGGAGTAAAATTGACTTAATCGCTTCAAAATTCCTTGTAGAGGTAAATTTTGGATAGCTCTCGGTCGAGTTCTTTGGGCAAAATGATTAGTCCAGAAATTTCAGAAATATTTGAGGTTAAAATTTTTAACCTTTTTTTCAAATCGTAATTTTTTCGAGAACGGCTCCATGTATCAGCTCCAAATTTATAGATAATTTTGTATGTGATATAGATAATATTTGAGCGAGTTTTCATCTAGATCGTACGATTATTTTTTGAGATATTTGATTTTGAAAATGTTCGTATTTTACAAAATCATTTTCTTTGTCGCATAATAACTAGAGAAAACAAAAATTGGTTTAATCATGTTGAAATTTTGTGGAGATGTAGAGTTTATATATTATCGTACAAGTCCTTTAGGTATAAAAGAATTGTCTCATGATTTTTAAGTGATATTTAAGGTTAAAATTCTTTTACGGCTTTTTCAAAATCGTAATTTCTCAATGCCGACTTCATGTATCAGCCTGAAATTTATAGACTATTTTGTATGCGATATAGGCAATACCTGCGTAAAATTTCATCGAGATTACATGGTTATTTTTTTGAGATGTTTGATTTTTAAAATTTTAATATTTTTGAAAATGACTTTCTTTGTTATCACACAAAATTACAATTAACTACATCAAAATTATTTTAATTTCTTTGAAATTCGGTGAAGATGTAGAGTTTGTATGTTATTTATTAGAAGAGTTCGTACGGTAAAAGAATTCGTTTATGAATTTCAGAGATATTTGATGTTAAAACTATTTTAGCCCTCTTGTAAAATCGTAATTATTCGGGAACGCATTTATGTACACTAGAAAATGGAAATGACATGCGCTATGCACTATGGGCGCGTGTTGCGTACCTGCTTTTGTTTTGTAATTGCCATTTATTATCTTTAAGGTTAGAACCTTTTTCTTACATCGGAAATTCCAGAAAGAGCACACAAATACGGACGTGTTCTTGTTTATGCACATACTGATTGTGCACATATTAATTGTGCACACTTTAACATTGGTATATATCTATATATACAGATCTGTACCAATGCTATCTGTGCACAATAAATATGTGCACAATCCTTATGTGCACAAACAAGAACATGCCCAAATACGGACAGGCATACTACTAGAGATAAGTATCCTATGTATGAAATTTCACAAAGAAAATATAATTTGAAGTAAAGGATATTTAGGAATTTTAAAAGGTTTTGACGATAATATTACAATAAATTATTTTATTTATTTTTCACACATTATTTAAAAAAAAAAATCATTCCTATTATTTTATTCATATTTTATACATAATTTAAAAATTAATACTTTTTAATCTTCATAAATGAATTTAATTATAATTATGTCATAAATTGTTGCAAAATTTATAAATTTTGTTATTAAAACTTAATTAAAGAAATAAGCAAATTAAGTTTGAGAAACCCACGTGCCAATGAATTGGCAGCGGTTTTTTTTTCTCAGAAAGCCTTAAAGAACAAGAAAAAATTTGTCCTGTAGATTTGCCTTGAAAATTGATTCCATTTCCCAAGTTTTGACGTTTAAAAAAAAGGTGAAAATTCCGTCAATTTATTCTTTTCAATCCAAAAGTGTCGCCAACAAATTATACCATTAAATTGAGCTTGTACATATATTTTTTTTACATTCAGAAAAACTTAAAAACTAGAAAAACTATCTTGTAGATGTGCCTTCAAAAATATTTTTTTTTTCGAGACGTAAGAGGGAAATAACTTTTATAGTACTGTGACATCTATGGTTCTCAGATATTTAGCTGTCTAAACCAAGTAAATATTTATAAAATCCACTTCTAGCAACATGTTGCACTACATAGAACTCACTTTTAAGCAAGGATAAGTTCATAGGACATCAGAAGAGGCCCAAGTTTAGATATTTCCTCCGCGTACTGAAGACAATTTTAAACTATTAACAAAAATATTATCTCCGTGACGCTGCATTTTTATAAAAATTAAAATTAAATATTATTTGACCTTTAAAAGAAAAAAACTTATAAAGATACTTTTTACTAGAAAAAAAAAACTCCGAAAAATGTGACTCCTAAAAACAGTATTTCCTTATATATTTTCCTTATATAGATTCCTATACGATTTTTAGGGGGGAGGTATTTTATCAGAATGGTAAAATGTTAGATGGGTATTTTCTCAGAAAGGTAAAAAAAATAGAGTATCTTATGATAGAAGGGTAACTTTTTCTAAGGTTTAAAAATGTATAATACATACAAATTCGAATAAAATTTGGCAAGAACGCCACGATATTTTCATTAAATTATTTTTATATGATGTGTAGTATCAAGTTTCCGAATGCCATTTCTACCTAACGATTAAATTAGAGAAAATGCAGTGATTTAGAAAAGTTATAACGTCGGAAAATGAGCTAAAAATCGTATAGGAATGAACGATTCAGATTTTTCAGAATTTTATTTTTCTAGTTAAAAAGTATCTTTATAATTTTATGCAATCTGTTTTTCTGAGAAAATACCCATCTAACATTTTACCATTCTGATAAAATTCCTCCCCCCCTCACTCTTACTTGCACGTGCATAAACATGCAATAAAAAAAATATATTTAAAAATGAGAAGTTTTATTTGTTATTTGTGGTACCTAGAACAGAAAGAAAACGTTTAGTGAATGTGACTCAACATTAACTTTTGAAATTTCTTTTAAGCTAAAAGTTAGCAATTCCAGAGAAATACTCATTTACTAATTGCCATAGCAACGAGTTTATTACTGACTATTTTATAAGTAACAAAACTAGCCCTCTGTTTTTTTATCTATCTTGACAGAAAATAGAAGAAGTATGGACACACTATACACATAGGTATCTTGTATAACAAACTTTCTATTTATATGTTATATGATTGTGTTTGTAATAGTATATTATACACCAAGGGAATAAAGTGGGCTGTGTGCTCTCTGGACGAGAATTGTCGCGCGAGCGAAGCGAGGGCGACAAATGCGCAGGTTCGCACAACCCACTTTATTCACGAGTACAATATACGATTTTTTAACACAACTATCGTAAAATCCGTACTCGATCCCTGCTGAAAAGGGAAAAAGTGCTGCATATTTATTCCCTAACCTCACTCTCGTTGCCAGCGCAACGCACTGTTTGTGCCCGAGTCGAAGGCGAGGATACATGTGCGTGGCGCTGGAAACTAGAGTGGGGGTAGTTAATGAACGTAGCACTCTTTTCCCGCTTCGGCGGGGATAAAGTACGACCTTTACGATGGAATGTGTTAAAAGGAAATAAATAGAAGCTCTGTTAAAATATTAGTTATTGTAGTTGAACATTTATACTAATCCCCAGTAAAAGAATTTTTTAATGATCATTGAGAAAATTTTTCATTTAGTCAAAAATAGTCCATTTGACCCAAGAGGATATTTTTCTTGAATAAGATAGGTATTAGAATTGTTAATACTTGACTCTAGACAAAAATCTTTGTAAATCGAATTTTTCAGGATGATTGTGTGTGTGTGTGTGTGTGTGTGTGTGTGTGTGTGTGTATGTGTGTGTGTGTGTGTGTGGGCGCGCGCGCCTGGATCTCAGCTTTTACTCGGTCGATTTTAACGGGACATGTCTCGTTTTTTTTGTTTTTTTTTGTGTGATTGCAGGTCAAAAATCCGTTTTTTCATTGGGTCGATGCGTTTTTGTTTTATTTTGAATTTTCGATTTTCTCAAAATTTATTCTTGCCTTTTTTTTAATGATAGGATCGAGATATTTTAATCAGATGAATAGAATTCGAAAGAGAATTAAAATACCTATATTTTCTAAAAAAAAAAATCGCTGCCAATTACTTAAATCTTAAAAATCATTAGGAAATCAATTTTTTTTTTAATTTTTAAGGCCGTCAATTGAAAGAGCGACACGAAAAATACCCGGATATGGATTTTTCAGAAATATCTTCATCGTTTGCATCAACTACAGCATCGCTGAATCGAAGGCAATCACAAAGTGCAATTTTGACGTTAAAGGATTAATTCCCTCTATATTCATGTCTTTTAAGACTATTTTAAAGTTATTTTTGAGTTGAGAATACTGATTTGACGATTGCACCAACTTTGAACAAAATAATTGTTTTTTAATGAATTAAAAAATTTCTTTAGCAATTTATTTTTATAAATAATACATAAAACATTTTTTTATAACTTTTATATAATTTTTTATAATTTTAGTATATTTCATCGGGTGGTAAGAAGAAGTTTCTATCTCAACATAGCGCATGAAAAGGTCCTATCTCAGCTGAGCGTGTAAGAAGGTTCCATCTCGGTGAAGTGTGTGAAAAGGTCCTATCTCAGACGAGCACGTAAGAAGCTGCCATCTCGTATTTCTTATAGCAGGGAGATGACACCTTCTTACGCGCTCGTCTGTAATAAGCCGCACTTCACAGAGTCTTCTTCCCACCCGGTGATCACTCTTGTTATAAAGATTTTCATAACGAATCCTATTTCAATGAATTTATTTATTCAAGGTAGCTCACGCACAAACAAGCATGTATGAAAAATTTGTGAATTTTATTTTTGGCATACACCTTTGTATTTTTAATTTGCAAGTTAATAATTACGATTTTTTCTCCGTAAAGGTTTTTAAATATAGTTTATAATCCAATTAATGCACAATAATGATGTGATAAATATAAAATTCATTTATATTCTAGAATGGATTCTTGTTGAAAGACGAAAAAGTCTGACCATTTTATGTGTACTTTTGTTCAATGCTTAATATCTGTGATTCTAAGTCACAAATTTTTTCAAAATATTTTTTCTCAGTTGTTTTTACAATGAGTATTTAAGTATGTATTTTATTTTCTATTTATAGTAGCAACTTTGTTATGTTATTTTAATAAACTACGCAACAATAATTATTTTCTTAAAGTTCTATCTTCCGGTAGGCAACTTCCTTGAAACTACTATAATATTTATGTTAGACATCGTAGTTTTAAAAAATATCCCAAATTTTGTACAAAAATAGTTTAGAGATAAAATAAATCAAATTTAGAATCTTCAATTTTCATAAAGCCCTACTATTTATTTGAAAAGTTCGAATATTTGATGCTTAAACCTATTTTTATTTTGGTGATGGTTTTCGAATGTATTTGTAGTACGTAATAAATTTCAAATCTCTTGTACACAAAACTTCAAAACTTCTTATCAAAATTAAATCCCATTTTCTATTTTTATACCTTGAATATATTAGTAAAAACTAAATTTTGAGAGGCTGAATAAAAAAGTTGATATCAGTCAATTATGAAAGTTAAAAGTATGATGTAAATCTCCTTACATCCTTCAGGTAATTTGTAAACATTTTCGCGATAAATGTTTCATACAAAAAGTTAAAGGATTTGACTAAAAATAGCAACAAATTTTGTTTTTCAAACGGTTATTAGGCGTTGCCTTTGGCATTTAACAGCTATAAATAATACTTTAGCAGTTGCAAAGAACGATGCGGTAGAGTGAGGTACGAATCCTGCTCATCCACTCCCACGGTCTGTACTTTGCCTTTTTCTTCGAGTCTCGTTCGTTAAAGTAGTTTCTGCCTATACCGTTCATCCCTTTGCTCAGCAGGCTCACTTAGTCAGCACTTAGGTAACTGCCCCCTTGCTCGAAACTTTATGCAGGGCCCATTAGAATATAGGTGCGTGTTTCAGACGTGCAACAGAAGGCTGAATATTCGGGATTGAATATTCTTGAAGTGGAGATAGTTTGAGCGAAGGGAAACTGCGTGTGCAGTCGTTATGAGCTTCAGGGCATTCTCTTCTCATGAGTAGTCGGGATTGGGCAAACAGACAGCTCGTCTTCGAGGAGTTAAGGAATTCGGGCGAGGAAAAGATCCAAGGCAAACCAATAATAGGCAAAAAGCGTAGCGCGACGCTTGAATCAATCAATGCTAGAATGGAAAGAAGGTGAGCTGCAAAGCGAATAGCTGGCCTTTAGCGGACCACCAGGGCGCGGATGTCCACCGCTCGGTGTTTTTCTGTGGCCGGAAGTCAGAAGCAAATGAGTTGAGTTTTTTTTTTTGCTGCCGGTTGCAGGTGCGGGAGGACAGACGGTGAGGCAATACAGGTGCCACAGGGAAAGCGTGGTCGAAGGACTATGATCAGTATGGAGCTTCCGACGCACTCTGGGCAGCATGGCAGCGGAGGTGCTCTTCATCTTGGCGTCGGCGTTCCCGTCAATTCTGCCAATTCCGCCGTGCATGCAAGTATGCACCCTCATGGACAGGATGGGCTGACTCAACTTCATCATCATAGCCATAGTGGCAATACACCTGGAGGTATGCACGAGGACCCAAAGAAAAAACGTATGTTTCTTCTTAAGGATGTCTCTTAAATCTTCATTCAATTTTTTCTTTCTACCTTTTCACAAATTCATTAACTTAGAATTTCAATTCCTCAGTATTATTATTGTAATATATTCCTTTGTAATATTATTTTAACACATTCAGTGCTACAAAGAAATTCGTCTTCTTTTGGAAACTGTTTTATTTTAGTTAGAATCAATTTTTAAATATTTAAAAAGCTTTAAATAGGATAACTTCCTTTTCCATTTATACTTACCAGATTTATAAAACAATTGAAAAATACTCAATTCACGGTAAATTACTTTTATAAAAGTGACAAACCTTAAAGCATTAAAGTTTAAGAAATAGTGCGAGTCATATATGATTTGTATAACACTGAAGGTGTTAGTGACTAATACTGAACCTGCACAACAACAATGATATTTTCACTTTATATCTAATTTTTTAGCAATTTTGACTCTTGTAAAAAAAAGTAGACCTGTTTCAAATTATGACGATCCTAGACGAACCACAGGGGGAATAATTTACATTTGAATGGTATATTTTTAAAATTACGAACATTTTTACCTTCTAAAAGATATTTTTAGTAGCGCTTTTTGCTATGAAAGAGAGGATAATTTAAGCATTTTCTTCACTGAAAAAAATTGATTGTTTGAGTTAGGAAAAAGTATTTCTTTGTGTGTTCTCTTTCATTCAAAATAATTTTCTTTTTCAAACAATTATATAATTATACTTTGATATTTAAAATCTAATTTTTGTGTCAAAATGATTTTCTTCGAAATTCAAGAAGAATTTTCCTTTTGTTTCAAGATGGTTCAGTTTCCTTCAGCCCAAATTTTCTTTTTAAACCTATCCTTAATTAGTATTTGCAACAAAAAGAAACAGATATTGAAGCAAAATAATTTCATCTTGCTCAAAAAGAATTTTCCTCTTGAGGGTGAACTAAATAAGACCCACAATTATTAAGTTTTACTCCAAAATGAGTTTCCTTTTGTCACAAGAGGAAATATGAGTAATTACTATTACAAATAATAAATCATATAATCAATTCCAATACAATTTACTATTAGTTATACTTAGGGAAATTATAAATACAAAACCTAATTAAAAAAAAAAAAAAAGATTATCCTTTCAAGTCAAGTTACTATAGAGCTATGAATTTTTTTTCTGAAATATTATTTTCGATTTTTGCAACTCTCGTCAGAAACTTAGTTAGTCGTGTAGTTTAAGCATCGACTTCCCAATCGAGAGGTCGAACCCGAACAGAAATTTACCTAGAGCTAATATAAAGGCCTTGTTCATTGTCTTAGAAAAATCACAAGGTTCTGAAAAGGCACATCGCGAGGCTCCTAACAAAGCGTATAATGTGGCCCACCTCTGGCCCCACCAATCATATCCGGGCATATGCCATATTTTTCACAGTTTCGTAATGTACTCCACGAGGGGTACTCGTGTAGACCTAGTTTTATATTTCTAAATATTTTTGTAAGTTGACTGCCAAGCAAATTAAGAGCCTATCAGGCTTAGGTGGCAATCTACACGAGCTATGGACTGTCCAAGTATTTTCCTCCCTAGATGCGTAATACTATTCAAGTTTATTTTCTACATTTTGATCGAAAATTTTCAGGCTATAATTTATTTTAGCTATTTTTTATTGTCTTTTGTTTTATGATCAACAAATGATCTTCGATTTTTTTTTTTTTTTTTTAATAGATTCTATATTTTTGTATTTTATAAAAGGTATCTAAAAGAGCTTTCAATTATCTACATTTTCTTGTTCTAAAATTTAAATTATCTGTAGTCTGTCATTTGTTATTTATGAAAATATAACCTTTTTATTTATCTTATATCTTTATAATTATTTGATGTACCTATCTTTACGAAATTTTTACCAGTCATTAGCAAGTTCAGGCGCGCTTCGTGCGCTCTTCTTTTCCCTTGATTATACCTATACAATTAATATTAAAATATTATGAATTTAAAATTTATTTTACTTTTGAACATCCGCAAATTTACCCAATATTTTTAATTGAAACTTGGATTGTATTTATTTTACTTTATTCCTATAATACAACAATTTGGAGGTTAGAAATTTAACTGTAATCAGAACCTCTATTCATTCATAGTACTTCATTATTAACTACAGATCAAATAATACTTTTTTGTAGTATAACACCAAATAAGTCATTAATACTATTTACAACTTATATATTTTAGTTTAAATATTTCATAATTCCAAACTTTGGGTTTTATTTGGACCAATCAGCTAAGACCTTAAGCGTAGAGCTAACGTCACCGTCGACCAATCACGTGCTCCTTTTTAACGGACTTGACCAATCGCAAAGGTTTTATTTTGGCTTCACATTTCCGACATCATTCTTTTAATCTTTAGGCTGCGGGGAAATTTCAGTACAAGTTGACGTCTCAGAATATGTAAAATGTATACATAATATCACTGGATATCTCAGATAGAGTCGCTGACCTGACTGCTGGTCCATATATCGACCAGCCCCGCAGGCAACGTAAAGTACAATGTAAAAAAATTTGTCTCTTTTGTTACAAAGATTTGAGAGGGTATTTCTATGTAATTTCACGCGTTGAATATGAAAAAAATAGTAACAAAATTCTCGCAGAAACCCTTGACCTTGAAAATTTCAAGGTCAAGAATGTTTTGAGAAATTTTAAAACTATTTGTTATGTATTCAGAACATCAAATTTGATCTAAAAACTTCAAATATTCTTTGTCTCTAGAGTGGTCCATATATTGACCACCCCCGCAGCTAAAAGGTTAAAGGAGGACTAGCAAAATCCAAACGCGCTGCGCGCGTACTATTTTGTTTTTGGGGTTATGAATATAGTTTTTCATTATGATCTCATTTTAATTAGTTTAAATGATAGGATAATCAGATAATTTTTCAAAACAAAAAATTAATCTTTTCATTATATTTCGATTTTATTATTTAGTTTTAAATAGCTAAGAATAAAAATTCAATTTAAAAATTTCAAATGGAGCGGAAGTAGAATCTTCGCGCCTATTCCTTACAGACCAATCAAAATCAATCTTTAAATGCTTCACAACATCCAGCTATCGTTCTTTTAAGAGTGGATTATCTTACGAAGGACGAAAAATTTTGTTTTCCAGCTCCGTTTTATTTAACCATTTCAAAATCACGAAAAATGGTACAAAATTTCAAAAATAAGTGTTTTTCTAAATAATTCTAATATAAATCGACATTGAACGAAGTTTTTCCCCTCAATGAATAAAATTTCGATTGATTGAACATTTCCGGTCATTTTTCAATACATGTTACGATTTTAGTAATGGTGTATTCTATATGGTGGTCGGAGAACTGGGAAAATAGCGAGTTTTTTCACGATTATCGGGAATAAATGTTTCAAAACCTTCAATCTGTATCGTTTTTTCATGTTCGAAACTACATTGAATCCAAATATGGTGACGGATTTTCAAAATTCAAAATGTCGGATCCAATATGGCGGATGGGATATTGATAATTGTATAATTTGCAAATGAAAAAATCTTATCGTATTCTACGAGAAAGTGATAGAAAATATTTCTAGTTATTTTGCTTTCTCAAAGAGAAAACTTTGTAACAGAGAAGATTTTCGAATCAAAGATTTTCATGAATTTCGATATTTTTGAGGTACCTGAGTCAAAATAATAGGTTTTTAAAAAATGTTTGTGATCGAATCCATCTCAAATCAGGTGGTCCGAGTATGCCTATGTCGCCGATCATCTTGGCGTAAAATGCAATCTCTTCAACTTGCACATAATCATACGCTGAGTCTCTCGAAAAAAAAGACACACATCGATAGATTTTTTCCTCCTTTTTCCAATGGTGCTATTGTTTTTTCTCCAAAACGCTTTCTTCTGGTCGGAAATGAAAGTTGAAAGTTCAAAGCCATTTTTCTTAATGTATGCCATTTTTTTCAAAATGAATATTACCATTTGAAAGTACAAGTCTTAAGGTGACGTGAAATACTAACATAATTTTTGAACGTGTACAGCTTATGTAAATACTAATAGAATTACTCAAAAAAATTTTAGAGTATAGTATTTACATACGCAGAGCGCCTGACAATCCTATTTAAAAAAAAATACTTAGAAATTAATTAATTAAATAAAAATCGCAATGCCGGTAAGTAGGAATCTGCATTTGATAATTTTGACCTAGTTTTTAAACGAGTATATCTGATGGAAATGCTAATAAAATCACTCAAAAAATTTTCTGAGCATATTTACATATACAGAGCGTTTGACAAAATTGTTTTTCCAAATAAACGTTCGAATATTAATTTATTAAATAATGAAATTGAGTTGATTTTGGACTTTACATCGCCTTAAGCTACAAAACCTAAGTTTCAAGTTGGGGAAATGAAGGCTTCATAAGTTATAAAATTGAAAATACAGCGGTGTAATGCCGCTATGATGTGTTGCACTATTACGTTGTTTTGTACGTAAAATATATCACATAATCAATTTTCTAAACAGTATATTTTTTAATAGTTCACATATTTAAATTCTAAATCATGTTAATTTTTTGTTTATTTCTTAATTTTTTTATTTTTATCTAAATTCATTTGGATAGGTCTTTTCTTGGCACTTGTTTTTTTTTTCTTCTGATTTTTACATTCTTTGACTTGTTTGATAGATGGGTATAATTCGAAAGTTATAATTCTCCACAGGTGAAATAAATATTTTTTTTCACGAAATCAAAAGAATTTTTGAGGTAATTCATTATAATTTCTTGGATGAGATAAACTGCTACCATTTGCGCCACTGGGATGACAATCCTTTCATGACCCTGCCCGCTACTCATCGTTCTCAATCTATTTTCCCAAATCCCCCCGTTTGCATTATTTCAGCCGAAGCAGACAATATTATATTTAATCAAATGGTAGAGTAGCTGCCCGGTATGCAGAAGGTTGTCGGTTCGAGCCCGACCTGGGCCGTTATTTTTTTCGTTCTCGTTTTTTATCCTATACCTTTAACTTTACCACCTTCCCTTTCCATGTATTCTCCTTTCTAAAAAATTCTTGACTGCACTAATGTTTCAAATAGCTTCTAAAATTTAAAGATGTATTGAAACACATATAAAGAAAGTGCTTGATAATTTAGTTACCTTCCTTATCTTTGCCCGAATAGCCGTTAGATTCATTATTAAAATTAACATAAAATCGACGGGCATTTCTTTCAATTGATTATATATACATTGATTATTGTTGTAGTGAAACGATTGGGCTGCGTCTTGAGCAATAAAGACATTGTTTTCTGAAAAATCTAAAGAAATTAAAAATTCTCCTTTGGATAAGGATTCCCTCAAGGTTTGAAAATAAGAAGATTGCTGTTTGGAAATGAAAAAATGGGTTTTGAGTTTATGTAAAAGAGGAAAGAAGATGTCAATAAATTCTCGAGAAATAATTCAAAATCTTTTTTTTAGTGATTCAACACCAGGACAATTTGGGCACTCATTTAAATAACACTTTATTGTTGAATTTTTACAGACTATTTCAGCTATACAATCCTTGTAAGTATATTCATTTTATCAAACAGAACTCCTGAGTTTTTTAAACCAGCTAATAAGAATTTGACATTTTGATGGTAAACGTACACACAGACCGAATGAGTACCACTAACACCAGTTAAATACTACGACATTCGGCAAATTTAGCGAAACCAATTGTCTAATTCGGATACATTTCTTTATACTTTAAATATAATTCTCTCAGATTAAACAAAACAAGTCTTTTTTGAATATAGCTCTTCGATCCATCTTCATTTTTTATACATTTATTATCTTTATAACCTGGAATAATTATACTGTTATCATCGTTTTCATAAAACAGTTTTACTTGATCTAGAGTATCACTTGATAATTTCTTGTTTTCTCTTTTGTCAACTAAAAGGGACTCATCATTATCTAATAATTTAGATTTAGTAGCCAGCCAACGAGAAGTATTTGAAAATTCAGCAACCTTACGGTAGCTCCAATTTTTCGGAAGTAATTGCACGAGGATCAATTTTTCTTTTTTTGTGAAGTTTTTATTATTAAGCAATTTTTTCAAATTGGAAATTATTTCATAACAATTTTCTGTCGAAACTTCAAAACGAGCTTTCATTTCTACTGAAACTCATCTTACAAGGGGAGGGTACACCTTCCGGAAAACTGACTTCAGCGGGCATTTGAGATTCGATTTCTGGTATCTAGAAATGAAGCTCGCCCACGTAAAAACGATTAATCTAGATTATATACAATTTTTATCAAGCCCTTGTATACAAATTGTATCTCGGAATGATTCTATACAATTTGTATGCAGCTGAATAAAAGTTGTATACAATCTGTATCAAATTTTCCATAAATATATGCAGTAGCTCTTAGATCTCAGTATAAGCACAACAATTTGAGACTTTTAATAAAATAAACTAAAAGTAATTATTAAATACATTTATTTTTTATAAATATTTACACACACACACACACACACACACACGCACGCACGCACGCACGCACACACACACATCGAAGGATATACAGTAGATATACAATATTTATTACAATATTTCTATAGATGTACAATTATTTCTTTTCAAAATTATTTGGTGGAAAACAGAAATAATTTTTTATTTGTAAAATTTTTTCTTGAATTTCTTCAACAGGAATAATATGGATACAGTGTGTATCGCGTACAGAAATGATAAATCTATTAAAATCTAATCCTACTTCTGGAATACAAATTTTATTTTGACCATTTTCATAAGGAACTAATTGTTTTATAACTGCAAATAAGTTATTGTTTGCGCAAATAAATAACAATACTTTTACAAAAGTATCATTATTTCAGTAAATAATGAAATTGTTTCTTTTCTTTTGTCTTGCATACATTGTAATTCTTAAGAAAGTTCTTATGTCTTCAATCTTCAATTGGCTTGTAATTTAAAAATTTAAAATAACTTCTAATTCATTTTCATTTAAATTATTATCTTTTATAGATTTCCCAAGAGGTCGAATTTTAAAATTTGTTGAGTTTTCACAAACAAAAACATCTAATTTACTTTTCAATACTGTTCATGCGTTAAATATGTATAATGAATGAATTCGCTATTTCCATTTCAATCTTATTAGAACCATGTACAATCTTTTTTATAAAACCATTACCATCCTCAAAATCAAATGCTGACCAGGCCCAAAGTGGACCCGATAGACGCACATGTTCTGGTATATGATGCAACTGATGGACATTAAAAGAAACAGGGTTGCGTCCATATAATTTTTCTGTATCGATGATAAATAAATTGTAAAGATTGTTGGCTAAATTAATTTCTTGAATGTGAATTTTCATTCTAAGTAGCATTATAGTAGCGTAAACAAGATATAAATAATGGTTATAATATTTTATTTCAGTTTATCTTTTAAAAGAATTGGAAAATAATGTAAAAGTGCTTCTCTTAATTCTGAAGCTTTCCAATAATGGATGTATTTTAATATTCTTGGTGTGCGTGTGACATAATCTGGTGGAGAAATTTGTTGTAGTTCTCCATCTATTTCATTTCGTAAAGATCTTTTAACATAAAAAGGATAGGCTTTATATTTTGGGCTAAACCATAAGGTAAGTAGCATTTTAAATACACCCAATAAAATGGCATGCATGTAGTCAAGTACGAATGATATAGCTTTGTCAAATTTAGGAATAAGTGTTGCTATCGATGGTCCTTTTACTCCCATAATATGCTCTTGTCTTTGAATTGTCGCTCTTGCTGCTTGAGAGAGTATTCTTTCTTGAGCACGCAACATAAAATTGTTGTTTGATAGAGGATATACTCGATTATATCCTAAACCTGTTGCTGCAACTTCGCCGGGGTGCTTGCAAAAAGTGCATCCGAACTGTCCATTAAATTGCATAATATTTTGAACTAACGATCTCGCTGGAGCGTCCAGTATTGCAATAGGTGCAATCACAGTACTGCATCTTAGTGTATCCTCTTGTTTGTCATACTACTCTAACCCATTGATAATTAAATCTTTAAGAGATTCAATGTAAGGTTTTAAAAATGAGGTCATACATGGTTTTTTCTTATTACTATAATATACTCCACATACAAATTTGAAATTTCGACGTTTAACCGGGGCAATATTCAGTACTTGTGCTTGCACTAGCCAGACTTGTCGATTTGAACTTTTAGCAATGGGTAAGCCATCACTGTTCCACAATAAAATAATATCTGAATCTTTTAGAAAATCAGATTTGAACGATCGATACATTAAAGCATCGGTTATATCAGTAATATAATTCTCGTCGTAATGTTTAATTTTTTTATATTCATTTTTGTAAAATTGTAAATTTCTGGTTTCGAAAGCACTTTTTAATAATAATTTTAAATTATATTCTATAAAAATACCATTTAATTTTGTACTATTGCAAATTTCACATGCATTCACATTTTTCGACTCTTGGAATTCACCTACATAATGGGAACAGTTTTCGCAGATTCTATGTTTATTTATTAATTCATCTTTCGGCGGCATACATTTTTGAAAAATTTTAAATAGGCGATAATTTGATGTAGGAACATGATTTGGATTTGGTAAGTACTTGTGTTTTAATTTTAATAATGGGGGGGGAGGGGGCTTAAGAATCACAATGGTCAGAAATTCCGATAGCGAAAATCCTGATAGGTCATTTAACCGATAGCTAAATCATCGGAATAAGGTTTTAATCGAATAGGAACAATTCCTACAACAACATTACAAATGGTCAAAAGTTCCGAAAATAATATTGACAATGGTCAAAAGTTTCGAAAATAATTTTGACAATGGTTCATAGTAACGAAAATCAAATGTCGGAAAGGTTGAATAGTCGAAATAAAAACTATCAACGGTTACATTACAGATGGGTACAAATTCTGAAAGTCGGTGGTTAAATAGGCCGAAATTCCAAAAACTAATAAAACACTTCTTAACCCTTTAAGGGCCAAAATGACATAAATGATACGTCGGTCTTTGAGGCCGTGTAACTTATGCTATTCGCGAGTGAAAAAATTGAGAGGAACATATTTTTGAAGTTCAAGACTTGCCCTCTCCGATGGTAAATACGAAATTAATCTAAAAAATTATTAATTATAGAAAAATTCAGTTTAAAAAAAAAGTTCAGTTTTGAAAGGTTTGACGGTCTGTCAACGATCTGGAACATTTTTAACTGGTGGAATAAATGTCTAAACTTTAAGAAGGTGTGGTTCAGAGATTAAGTTTTCATTTTGGTCTTTACAAAATGACGCCCGAATTGCAAAATTTTCATCAATACATTCATGATTTTTTTTGTCAGAAAATATGAACAAACCGAGAAAATTACTAAGAATGAAAAGTTCTTAGAATTATTCAAAGAATACGTCTGAATTTTTTCAAAATGTTTCGAGCAACTTTTTGATTTTGCAAATAGTATAATTTTTGGAAAATCAAAAATTTGCTCAAAATACCCCGAAAAAATTTGTCTGTATTCTTTGGCCAATTTTAAGAGCCAATTTTATTCTTGGTAATTTTTGCCATAAGTCTATTGCTTTCAAGAAAAAAAATTCTCAAAGGTTAAATTAGTATCCGATGTGAAAGTCCACGCATCGACATATTTATCGATGTAAAGTCGTGAACAAAAACCCGAAAAAAATCTTTGATCTTCGGTGCAATTCATGAATGAGAGAAAAAGCGGGAGAGAGATAAACATACAGACGGATAGAATCTTTAAGGTCGATAGTGTTAATAGTGTCTTCATTTCTGCGAAGCTTTTCTCTCATGCCGGTATTGCGTCTCGATATCCAATTTTTCTCAAGATCGCCTCAATTCGATCAATCGAATATACTGCGGTACTTTCGAGGATATTGAGAATTTTCAAATCTCATCAATATAAACATAAATCTGTAAATACATACAAAGCAGCAAAGAAGTACTCCAGCAGTACAATTGATTGCAAGCTGTTTTACAACTGCTGAACGTTTGAATAAAATTTTTTCATTTGACTGAAAAATGGCTAAACGGAGAGCATTGGAAAATTCAAAAAGGAATTATTCTGAATTGACTGATGATGAGGATTCTGATAAAAATGAGGAAAATCTTTTTATACCTAATGGAAATGACTCTGGCTCTGATGGAGACAGTTCGTCAGATGATGAAAATACTGATTCAGATATTTTCGTAGAGAATGTTTCATATAGATCTGTTTGTAATAATTACACAGAAAAACAGAAAAAGTTGGAACCAGATCATAAATTCTTATGGAGTGACGGAGAACAAGTTTACCCTGCAGATTTAGAGGATCAACTGCTATTGAGCGTTGCAAAACAAAGAGACATAGCCGCAATGTCACACGTGGAATTATTCGAACTCTTTTTTTCCAGTGAAATTAAAAATTACATTATTGAAGCTAGTCAAGAAAACGGCTTGCAAATATCTGTAGAAGAATTGAATACTTTTGTAGGTATACTATTATTATTATCTGTCAACATTCGAAATAATCAATATGAGTATTGGGAAACTGACTCTCTTGTGAATTGCACAGACATTTCATCAGCAATGTCGCACAACAGATTCGAAGAAATAAAATCTAAAATAAAATATTCCAAACCTACTGATAGAAACGACATTGATAAGGCATGGAAAGTGCGTCAAATCTTACAGTTATTTAAAAAAAATATTCAGCAATTTGATTTTTTCTCAACCGCACTTTCAGTTGTTGAAATGATGGTTAGATTTTATGGTCGAACATGCCTAAGGCAATATTTGTCTTCAAAACCTGATCCTTATGGGATAAAGCTCTGGGCTCTGTGGGAGCAAATGGGTACATTTTCAATGTAGATATTTATTGTGGTAAAAACGATCCAAGCATTGGAATAAACTTATCCTCCTGTTCACTTGGCTCCAAAGTTGTATTACAAATGGTTAATCCACTTTTATGTAGCCTTTCAAAAAAAAAATTGTCTGAGTACCACTTATATTTTGATAATTATTTTACCAGTCCAGACTTAGTTATTCACTTGAATGAAGTTGATTTACAATCGACGGGAACTGTCTGTAAAGATAGAGTGAAAAAAAAACATGTCTTTGAAAAAAAACCTCCACGAGAATCATACAAAGTAAGTCATGAACGAAACAGTGGAATGAACTTCATTAGTGTGATCGACTCAAAAGAGGTCTCTATTCTTTCGACAGCAACTGGCGTGAGTCCTATCAAGCCAGTAAAAAGATATTCAAAAACTCACCACGAAAGAAAAGAAATAGGATTCCCTTTTGCTTTTTCATTATACAATAAATATATGGGAGGAGTAGATGTCCATGATTTTCGATGTAAAAAAGTTTCTCCTAGTATATGATCAAAACAATGGACATACACAATTTTTGTACGAATTATACAAATGTCAATAACGAATGCTGTAATACTTTGGAATCTTTGCAAAAAGAACGATGAACGTGTAATGAAAACAAGAGAGGTGTGTAAAGAAGTAAGTAAAAAATATTTGTCGCGAAGACGATTAGGTAATTTCAAGTCTCATAAGCACGGGTCAAGAACAAGAGCATCATGTAATAATCAAAGATGCCGTCAAAGAACTACAAGATTTTGTGTTGATTGCGATAAATATTACTGTTTACGGTGTTTTTCGCAATTACACACTGAATAAGCGTTAGTGTACTGAACCTTAAACATGATCATAAATATTAAAAAAAAAACTAAAAAATCGAAAAAAAATATAAAAAATCAAAAATGTAAAAAAAGAGACTATCTATATTCATCGACCTCCACGTTGGTGATAGTTGGGCAATGTAAACTTTGTTTGCAGCGGACAGATGATCGATGTGGAATTTTGTCGGACTTTTACGTCTGATACTACTTTGATATTTGAGGATTTTTTTCTTGAAAGCAATAGACTGATGGTGAAAATTACCAAGAATAAAAAGTTCTTAAAATTGGTCAAAGAATACACACAAATTTTTTCGGGGAGTTTTGAGCAAATTTTTGATTTTCCAAAAATTATACTATTTGCAAAATCAGAAAGTTGCTCGAAACGTTTTGAAAAAATTCAGACGTATTCTTTGAGTAATTCTAAGAACTTTTCATTCTTAGTAATTTCCTCGGTTTTTTCATATTTTTTGACAAAAAAAAATCATGAATGAATTGATGAAAATTTTGTAATTCGGGCGCCATTTTGTAAAGACCAAAATGAAAACTTAATCTCTGAACCGCACCTTCTTAAAGTTTAGACATTTATTCCATCGGTTAGAAATGTTCCAGGTCGTTGACAAACCGGCAAACCTTTGAAAACTCGCTTTAAGAAAAAAAAAAGATCGAAAAAATCGTGCTTTTTTTAAAACTGAATTTTTCTATAATTAATTATTTTTTAGGTCAATTTCGTATTTACCATCGGAAAGGGCAAGTCTTGAACTTCAAAAATATGTGCCTCTCAATTTTTTCACTCGCGAATAGCATAAGTTACACGGCCTCAAAGACCGGTGTATCGTTTATGCCATTTTGGCCCTTAAAGGGTTAAAACATATATTATAAAGATACACGTTTGCGCTAGATGCGTTAGTACAATTGATTAATCAAAGTATAAGTTGATTAACTCAATAATCTGAGTACCAATAAGCTATAAAAAATATAGATAAAGCATTGGTGAGCCAAATAAATAAAATCTAAAAAACAAATTACGCATTGGGTTGTATTCAAATCGAAGCAGCTATATACATTTGTAGTTTGTGAGATATCTTAAGGAAAAAGTACAGTTGAAAATGAGCGAACAATCGTTTTTATTCCACACTCGACCGATATGGCCACTTTTTGTCCCTGAAAATCGGGGCGAAAGTAGCATATATTTCCCGTCAACCTCATTTTTGACAAAATTTTATGTCTCGCATTAGGGAGGGGGGCGGCACCCATGTGGGCAAAAATTATTTCAATTATATAATATTATATAAGTACATTCAAATTTTTCATTATAAATCAAACAAACGAAAGTTGTGAAATCAATTACCGATAGTCAAGTAATGCAAACAACTCTTCGAAACAACTGTACGACTGTTCTGAGAACTGTATTCAAATTTGTTCATTCTTCTATACAAATTAAACACAAGAAAGTACTGAAATCAATTTATTGTAGTCAAGTACCCATAAGTTAACTTGACTGACAAAATAGAACTTTTAGTACCTTACGTGTAAAATTACATTTTACGCCCACGTTGTATCTTCAAAAATATTCAGCCAGCGGGCATAAAGTACTACTGAACGCCTAACAGGCGCAATAGCTCTCATACTCCTACAAAACTTTATAGAACCTACGCACTTTACGCCCGTGTGGGCGAATATTATTTTAATTATATAACTATTATGCCTTCTTTTTATTTCTAAAATTCATAAGAATTTTTTCAGATATTTACGAAAAGTCAAAGCCTATATAAAAAAATTACATAGTTACCACCACATAACCATTTTTCATTATTCTTTCTCAATTTTGAAATTTCTATAATATTACGCATCTTGGGAGGACAATAGAAGTCTATAGAGCTGCTCTAGCAGGGTTGGTCCTCCAATCTCCCATACATACTTGGGCCCGACGGTTTGCAGTTTACCGGTGGGCTTTGTAAATGTAGAATACTAAATTTTTGCATAAAGTCCACTATAAATAATTACATTGGCATTAATTTTTAATTCATACCATTTAAATATAACATCCCTACATGTGCAAAATCTCATGATTTACTTCCATTACCCAAAATGTTTTTCCTTGTGTACGTCTTTTTTAAACGGGAATGAGATAAAAAATGCATATAAATTTATAGTCTACTCAAAAGTGCTTTTTACTAACCATTTTATAAGCCACCGATTTTTTATCCTTTTCCCGCTTGTAAATATCATATGCGATTTCATATGAGTATTTCAGACATCAGGTCTCATATGAGATATGATGTATGTGATGTCATCTGCAATTTTATATATTAATGATATCTCATATGAGATCTCATACGTTATTTTCATGCGGGTTAGCACTTTCTATTTAAAAACAGAGTAATACATTCAATACGTATTAGTATTTAATATGTAGAAGCAACCTATTTATTCATTTTATCTGATCTGTAAACATATGAAAATATTTATATGAAAATGACCATGTCTACACCTTAAACTGCAAACCGTCGGGCCCAAGTATGTATGGGAGATTGGAGGACCACCCCTGCTAGAGCAGCTCTATAGACTTCTATTGTCCTCCCAAGATGCGTAATATTATAGAAATTTCAAAATTGAGAAAGAATAATGAAAAATGGTTATGTGGTGGTAACTATGTAATTTTTTTATATAGGCTTTGACTTTTCGTAAATATCTGAAAAAATTCTTATGAATTTTAGAAATAAAAAGAAGGCATAATAGTTATATAATTAAAATAATATTCGCCCACACGGGCGTAAAGTGCGTAGGTTCTATAAAGTTTTGTAGGAGTATGAGAGCTATTGCGCCTGTTAGGCGTTCAGTAGTACTTGATGTCCGCTGGCTGAATATTTTTGAAGATACAACGTGGGCGTAAAATGTAATTTTACACGTAAGGTACTAAAAGTTCTATTTTGTCAGTCAAGTTAACTTATGGGTACTTGACTACAATAAATTGATTTCAGTACTTTCTTGTGTTTAATTTGTATAGAAGAATGAACAAATTTGAATACAGTTCTCAGAACAGTCGTACAGTTGTTTCGGAGAGTTGTTTGCATTACTTGACTATCGGTAATTGATTTCACAACTTTCGTTTGTTTGATTTATAATGAAAAATTTGAATGTACTTATATAATATTATATAATTGAAATAATTTTTGCCCACATGGGTGTAAAGTGCGTAGGTTCTATAAAGTTTTGTAAGAGCTGTATATGAGCTATTATGTCTCTTGGGTGTTAAGTAGTACTTTATGCCCGCTGGCTCAATATGTTTGATAAGTAGGTATTAAAAGTTGTATTATGTCAGTCAAGTTAACTATGGGTACTTGACTACAATAAATTGATTTCAGTACTTTCTTGTGTTTAATTTGTACAGAAAGATGAACAAATTTAAATACATTTCGAGATTCGAAGTAATAAAACGACTAGGTAAATTGTGCTGTTTTTTTTATAGATTATGCAGAAAAAACGTCTATACTTGCCTTATTTTATACTTTCGTAGAAAGTTTTATATTTATTTGTATAGTCATGAAAAAAACTATTACCATTTGTAGAGAGAGCTTATTGAATAGATAGATGAGACTAGAAGAATTAAAAGGACTAGACAAATTGTGTTGTTAGTTCTTTATACATTGAACTTTACTATATTACAAAATCTATAACACATACATTACATTAGTTTTTTTTTGGGTAATATGACTATTAAAAATTGATTTGACAACTTTCATGTGTTTGATTTACAGTGAACAATGTGAATGTAGTTACATATAATTTGTTGAGCATACCCTAACTCAAAGATGTAAAAGACTGTTTTCCTAGTATTTATTTGATTTCTTTTAAAAAATTATAATATATATTATTTTATAGATTTAATAAAATAATTATATATGATTTTATAGTATATATATAAAGTGGATATAACTTTTTTAAATTATTATCTGAATCTTGTGTAGAAAGATATTTACTAAAAACTCCTCTAAAACATTTTGACGTCTCCCACCGTAAGAACATTACAAATTAGATTAACCCATCATTGCCACACATAATCTTGTAAAATTAAAAACACAACCAGTTCATGAACTGAAAATCACTGAGAATTAAAGCTTTCTTGACATTCTTAAATGGATATAACTTTTTGAAATTATTATCTGAATCTTGTATAGAAAGATGTTTACTAAAACTCCTCTAAAACATTTTGACATCTTCCACCGTAAGAAAATTACAAATTAGATTAACCCATCATTGCCACGCATAATCTTATAAAATTAAAAACGCAACCAGTTCATGAACTGAAAATCACTGAGAATTAAAGCTTTCTTGACATTTTTCAATGGATATAACTTTTTGAAATTATTATCCGAATCTTGTGTAGAAAGATATTTACTAAAAACTCCTCTGAAACATTTTGACGTCTCCCACCGTAAGAAATTGTAAATTAACTGAGCACTTTTATTGGTTGAAATTTTCGCAATAACACATCTTCGCTTTTTTCAATATTTGAATTATTTGACATAATCTTTTAACAAGCTTGTGTAATAAATATATGTACAACAGCCCAGCACTGATATCGACCAAGTTTCTTGAAGATAACAAATGCTTTTTAAACTAAGGCTCAAACCAATATTTCAAATAAGTATCATAAAAAATTATATAGTGACACCTATCACCTAACCTAGAATAAAAAATAATATAATTTTATAGTTTTAATACACAAAAATATTGTTGTCATAATGCTTTTTTACCTTACGTTATAAGTTTACATTTTTCTTCCTCATCATTTTTTGTTACATCGGCTGCTATATTATAATATATATATATATATATATATATATATATATATATATATATATATATATATATATATATATATATATAAAATATCCAATTCAATTTAAAAATCGAATTTTGGAATGACTCTAAGAAAATCTTCTTGTATAATATCTCTGAAAAAATAAAACATTCACACAAAGTATCATTTTTTTTTTTAAACGAGTTTAGCTATTTAAGATTAACATTTAGCCAATGAATAAGTAGGTACTTATCTAATAAAAGTTATTTTCCCCGTTGATACACATATAGATAAGTTTTTCTCATCTCAGTTGACTTCTTGTACTTATAAGGTCTTCTAATTTGAATATTTTGAAAAAATCTAACGTACGATTATGATAATATATTGTATCAATGAATATATAAAAAAATAATTGAGCATGATGGACTACTAACATCTGAGAAAATCTTACATCTCACTATTTCCAGGTGTTAATAAGTGGACATCCTCATTATTTTAAATGTCGTCAGCTGACACAAAAGCTTCACAATTTTTTTTCATGGTAATTTTTACTTCTGGAAACATTTTTAAACGAAGAACTTATAAAAAATTATGTCTTTGTTGAATAACTCTTCTATTCTATTCTACGATATATACTTTTCATCAATTCCATTCTATGATGTAAAATACTTGTCAAAATAATAATCCTTACGTGCTAATACTCTGTAATAATAAAAAAAAAGATTTCACAAAGTAACAAGAACTTTTATATTTTATATTAATTTCTAACTAAAGTTTGCTATACTTATCTGAGTATTTATATTATGTTTATAATATGTGTATATATATTTTCACATACATATACAGAGGTTATGTTATAATAAAAAATAAAAATATAAAAGGTTAGGTCTCTCTCGAACCAGACGATAAGGTACGAGTATATGTTTATATATATATATATATATATATATATATAACCGGAAATCGGAAGAAAACGATATATATATATATATATATATATATATATATATAACCGGAAGTCGGATCGAATGGAAAAACATGAAGAAATTTTAGAATCGGAAACCAGACATAAAATTTTTCACTATTTAATATCTCTAATATGAGAACATCTTTTTACATGAAACTTTTTGTACAACATAGTATAACAATATAAAGCATCTTGTTATTTTATTTGAGTTAATATAAAAGCGTTGAAAATTGCAGGAAATATTTCAATTTCTCGGGCGCCCATTTCAAAGTATAAGTAGTGCGGTCGTTCCCTCAGGCTCTGTCTACATTGGACAGTTACTTGCCTTCGGAGCGTTCCCGCGCTCCTTGATAATGTTTCGGAAGGATTTTAATGTGGGATACAATTGATTATATCAAAAATAGTATTATGTTATATAATAAACCTTAATATAAAGGTTTTCAATTGATTTTAATATTTAATTAATGGTGTCTACTAATAGGGCAGTGAAAAACGACTTGTCCAGATTTGTGTGTGCACAAATACAATACGAGCATGCTCGTATCGGCGCTTGAACAGGAAAGTTAGGTTAGGTTGTCTGCGCACAAACGTTGTCTCATACCGCACTGACGACCTTCAGCAGTTTTTACCGTATTGGAATTAATTAACATTCAATGTAATCAAGGGTTAGAAATTGATTATAAGTGCACTACAGTTAAAATAATTTTGTTGGCAATGATAATATTATCAAGACACACTAATGTGGGGCACACAAACGTGTACATCCACATTAATACGGGGCACACAAAAATGTACTTTGTTGTCTGCTAGGGCACACAAATGCGTACAAAAATTTTTTTTTTATATTGCTTGTAACTTTCGTAAATATTAATATTTTTTTATAAAAAAAATTGTTTCGTGTAGATTATTACTTTTATTATCTATATAAACCACCCGGAATCTCTGATACAGCTTAAATAGTCTATTATTATGCGACAAAACTGAAGAGTTTCTTAAACCCACACTAATACGGACATCTACCCTATGAGATGGAATTAGAAACACTGAGCTTCATTTCTAGATACCAGAAATGGACTCTCAAATGTCTGCTGAAATCCGTTTCCCGGAGGGTGTGCACTCTCCTTGTTAATTGAGGTGAATACTTTCCTTCATCAAAAGGATTAAAACAATGATTGAAACCCATAATAAGTAAAGTGTTATCAACAAACAATTGTAATAATAATTTTATTAACTATTGTATTTCATTAGAAATATATTGAGGAAGAAAACATTTTTGGATGGACTTACAAAGCCTTGAAGTCGCTCCTTGGGTATGGAAAGCAGATCTATTACGTAAGCCCCTTTAGTGTCGGAAAAACTAATGAAAATGACACACGTCCGCGTGTAACACGGACTGCGTTAGTGCAATACATCAGCAACAGCGCGTTTCAGCGTAGCGTGGAGAGCGCGCCCGGGCATACGCCGTCGTCTTTTCAATTTTATAACTTATGAAGCCTTCATTTCCTCCACTTGAAACTGTAGGGTTTTGTATCTTCAGACTTGTACTTTAAAAAAAAAAATGGCATACATTGAGAAAATGGCTCTGAACTTTCAATTTGAATTTCCAACCAGACGAAAGCATTTCGAACAAAAAACAATAGCACCATTGACAAGAGGAGGAAAACATCTATCGATATGTCTTTTTTTTCGACAGAGACTCAGCGTATGATTATGTGCGAGTTAAAGAGAGTGCATTTTACGCGAAAAAGGAGCCGTGCGGGGTGGGTATCGAAAAACAGAATATTTTTTTTCAGAAAAGTAATATGTTAGAAATTTTTATCATGGAAAACACGGAATGTAGAAAATTAAAAATTAAAAATTCATAATGTCGAAAATCGATGACGTCGAAATCGATTTTGCAAAGTACCAGCTTAACGAATATTAAAATTTTAGAAAATACATTTATAGAATTGACTTCACTATTTTAGAATGGCACAATTTCGATAACCCAATTTATTTAATGCAAATTGTAGAATAAACAACTATAGGGGGGGGGGGGGTCCAAAGTTCCGACGATTCACTATAAAATCGAGCCAACTAAAGATTTTTATAAATTCGACATAAGTCGTTGTCGAATGTACATAAGTCCGAAATTTTAAATGACGAAAAACGTATTTTCGAATGTAACAATTTACCTACTGTTCAAAATATCGAATTCCAAACTGCAGAATTTTAATGTAGATGTAGCTAGTTTCTAATGATTTATTTGGAAATATCTTTATTATCTCCTTATTAAAATTCTGTAGTTTGAAATTCGATATTTTGGACAGTAGGTAAATTGTTATATTCGAAAATACGTTTTTCGTCATTTAAAATTTCGGACTTATGTACATTCGACAACGATTTATGTCAAATTTATAAAAATCTTTAGTTGGCTCGATTTTATAGTGAATCGTCGGAACTTTGGACCCTTCCCCATCTATAGAAAATATCTGTAATTAATTTAGAAAATAATGTTTTCGAATGATAAAAATGTAGAATCTGATACGAATATTTAGCTATGTTAAAAGATCAAAAATTCCAACTACAAAATGTTTATAGTACCAAAAGTTCAAAATATAGATAGTTCATAATGTAGAAAGATCAAACTTTCGAAAGTTTATAATGTAGAAAGATCAAACTTTCGAAAGTTCAAAATGTCGAAAAGTTCATACTTTCGAAAGTTCAAAATGTCGAAAAGATCAAATTATTGCATGTTTCATGCAATAAAGTTGACAAAAATTCTAATTGGAGGTTAGTATATTTTTTTCGAAAGTTTGAATATTCTTAATTGGTTTTTCGAAAGTTTAAACCTTCTAAATTTGTGTTTTTGGAATATTGGACTTTCTATATTTTACATTTGCAAATTTTTATCTTTAAATAATTGCATTTCGAATCGCTAAAAATTCTAAAAAGGTTTGTCTATATTTTTGTTTTCGAAAACTTAAATTATCATTGTGCATTCTACACAATATATTTCGAAAGATTGGCCCTTTTTATTTCTCTTAAATTTAGCATTTTCGAAAATGTAAACGTTCTATAGAATATGATTTCTTTATTTTCAGCTATTGGAATCATGTTATTTTTTCGATAAAATATTTTTCTGAAATTTATAATCTATATTTAATTATTTCGGCGTAATGATTTTTTAAAAGAATTCCACTTCTAATATCCAATTTTTCTACTTTCTGAACATTCATAAAAGTAAAGTTCGATATAAAATTTTTCTGTATTGAGAGCTTTCTGAAAAAAATAATTCTATTTTTTGATACCCCCCCGTCGAAACAGCAGTCTTAGTTTTTGTATTTTTTAAATAATGTTTTATTAAGTTGATAATCTAAGAGTAAGTGCATGTAACAAATATATATTAGAAGGAACATAAAACAATTTTTCAGACAAATTCAGGTAATAGTCACGATGCTATTGTTACAATTAATAACAAAAACTTCAATAAGTTTCTAATTTTTTTATTTTTTATCCGATCTTAACGAAGTAAAGCTTATTTTGTTCGTTAAAAAATTTCAGGGGGAATATCGGTGGGAAAATTTATGATACGAGTTACCAATATGGCGCAATATCAATTTGTTTAAGAAAAGCAAGTCAAGTTTTAGAGTGTTTAAGATGAACAAATTGATGTTGTGCCGTACTGGTAACTCGTATCATCAATTTTCCCACCGATACTCCCCCTGAAATTTCTTAACGAACAAAATAAGCTTTATTTCGTTAAGGTCGGATAAAAAATAAAAAAATTAGAGAAACTTATTGAAGTTTTTGTCTTTAATTATAACAATAGCATAGTAACTATTGCCTGAATTTGTCTGAACAAAATTGTCTTATGTTCCTTCTAGTATATATTTGTTACGTGTACTTTCTCTTGGATTATCAACTTAATAAAACATTATTTAAAAAATAAAAAAACGAAAACTGCTGTTTCGACCGGGTGAACTACCTTAAGTGTACATGTATATTACTTACGTACGTACAAACCTTTATATTGTTAAAAACCTTTATATTGACTGTTACATCATTGACTATAACCGTTAAGCGTGAAAAATTTGTTTGTGTTTTCCCGGCTGAAAATATCAGACCGGATTTCCGTACTGAAATCTGCCCGGAATTCGGTACTGAATTCCGCGTAGAATTCCATGCAGAAATCAGTCCAACAAATCCACCTGAAAATCAACGTAGATATCTAGGTAAAAATCCAAGCCATCGTGTCGCGTCTACAACTGCGTTAAAATCCGCGTAGAAATCCGTGCGGAAATCCAAACGTTCGGTACGCCTCCATATATGTCCGGATTTCCGCATGGAAATCCATGCTGAAAACAGAGCGGTGGTTTAGCTTATGCATTTAGACGGAAATCCGCGCAGAAATCCGCGCAGAAATCCGCGCGGAAATGAAAGTAATCGGTACGCCTGCATATATTTCCGTGCAGCTATCCACGTAAAAAACCGAGCGGTGGTTTCGCTTATGCAGGTGCACAGAAATCCACGCAGAAATCCACGCGGAAATCGAAGTGATCAGTACGCCTACGTATATATATATATATATATATATATATATATGGATCTCCGCGCGGAAATCCATGCGAAAATCCATGCAGAAAATCGAGCGGTGATTTCGCATATGCAGGTGCGCGGAAATCCATGCAGAAATCCGAGCGAAAATCGAAGTGATCGGTACGCCTGCATATATGTTCGGATTTACGCGCGGAATTCCATGTAGAAAACCGAGCAATGGTTTCGCTTATCTAGGTGCACGGAAATCCACGCAGAAATCCTGGCGGAAATCGAAGTGGTCATTACTTCTCTAGATACGTCGGAATTTCCACGTGGAAATCCACGCGAAAATCCATCTAGAAAACCGAGCGCTCGGTTGAAAATAATTACGTAATTCGATACCTAATTATATTACGTATCAAAATGACGTAACACAAATACGTATCAGTTACGTAACAAATTCGAACGCTTTATTACGTATTAAAAATGCGTCCGAAAATACGTATTTTTGGTCTGTACCGCTTTGTTATGTAACAAAAATACATACGAAAAATACGTATTTTTGGTCTGCGCCGCTTTCTTACGTACCAAAAATACGTACTTTTATACGAAGCGCTTTTTACAAAATCATAATACGTACATTATGACGTATTTTTCATACACCTTTTTTTACCTAATGCTTTCCCTGTCGAAAAAAAAACATGTTTTTACTATATGTTAATTACACATGATTATAAATAACTATAATAGGTAAAAATTATATATCAATGTTTTATTATTGATTGATAGTCCACCAACCGTTGGTTAACCGTTGGTCAATATTTTTCTTATTCGTTGGCCTAAATTATTGGCGAACAGTTAGTAGATAAGCCATCCGAGTTGGTTTATTTTCTTCCAGGGTGCTTGGAATGATAGCAATAAGGTTTCATCTATAGATGACAGGTCCGGCTTATTATCTAATTTAAAAATAATTGATTCGATCTTATCTATAAGCATCCCGTGTAGAAATCTCCCCGAGTCCTCCCTACATTTGACGGGATCCCGGCGAGTTTTCCATGATTCGTCCCTAAATACGTAAAAGTCACTGGGATCCGACCAGAACCCTGTTTGTTATCCTCGGATCTACATAACCTCAAACGAACATTAGTTTTCCTCGACAAAATCCGGTCAGAACTCCCCAAAATTTACAGAAGTCAGCAGGTGGCGCTGCTCTTAAATACACGGAAAGAAATTTGGTCGGACCGACGTTCAGCTAGTCGGCAAACAGCGCCCTCACGACGTTAGACGTCGGATCGCCTCTTTTTAGCTGTCAGACCGCCTCCATTGGACTATCAGATCGCCAAATTTTTCGGGAGTGCAGTACCCTCACACTTTCGTCTGTTAAACGCCGAATATTGAGCGAACAGATCGTCCAATTTGGAATTTCAGACCGCTAAACCGTTGGATGTTCCGCTTATATCAAAATTGGCGTGTCCGACTTCCGCCGGTGGACATCGGTTCGCTCAAATTTCTTTCCGTGTAGAAAAACGGATAAGAATCCTACGCGTATTCCGCTCTTAGGAAAATTGAGGAAATTAATCAGAAGAACGAAACAGATTCTAATGGGTATTACTCTTAAAACTCCTTTATTAAGAAAATTGTATTCGTAAGCTTTGAAACCACGGATTTTATTCGGGTTTTTAGACATATATATAAAACAGCTTTTGCTAACTTTCATGTTGTAAATTATAAATGTTAATAACAGTTAATAATTGTTAAAAAATATTTAAAAGTATTTAGAACTGTTTAAAACTGTTTATACATGTTACAAAATGTAGGATTTTGGACACACTTTTTCTAATTATAATAGTTTGTAACAGTTTCAAACAGTTTCTAGTAATTTTAAACAGTTTCAAACAGTTTAAAATAATTTTGAATTCGATATATTTAAGAAAAATTGAAATTATTAAATTATTATTATTAATAATAATTAATAATTAATTATATTAGTTAATACTTTTAGTTTTTAGTTTTTATTTAATTATTAATTACTAATATAAAAGTATTATTATATTAATAATAATAATTAATAAATATTTAATATCATTAAAAATATTACTTATGTCGACTGCAACTTACTATCAATTGATGAGAATTTTTCCATCGGTGTTACAGTCTTATAAATTAAATTAAAATAATTAATATTAATGACAGTCAGATTGCCCTTGTTTATAATCACCCCCGCAGAATCTGAAATAAAAACTTAATTAAAACCTGAAAAAAAAACTTTATTAGTCCCTGAGGAGGAGCCGGAGCGGGCTCGAAACGTTGGGCAATTGGGCAATTTGGTGGTGGGGGGGCAGTCAGATAATCCTTTGCTAATAAAGTTTTTTTTTCCAAGTTTTAATTAAGTTTTTATTTCAGATTCTGCGGGGGTGATGATAAACAAGGGCGATCTGACTGCCATTAATATTAATTATTTTAATTTAATTTATAAGACTGTAAGATCGATGGAAAAATTCTCATCAGTTAAATATTTAATAGTTATTAAATAATTTAATAACTATTATTAACTGTTAAAAAATGTTACAAACAGTTATATATAATTACTAACGTCCAAAATCCTACATTTTATTACTATTTTTAACAGTTTATAATTCTTATTAATAGTTTCTAACTTTTCTGAACAAAAATATTTCCGCTAGGGTTTTACTAAAATTTTCAAATTAGATTTCCCGGGCAGTATCGGGTCTGATTTACGAAGTTGTTGGCAGATTTCTGTTTTACCCACAGAGAGCTCAGAAAACCGAACCTGATTCTAATAGGGAAACCTTGTAAAAGCCATATTTAACATGTAATGTAACGGCCTGCGCGTGTACGTGCGCGCGTGTGCGTGTATCGGTGTGCGCGAACGAGACACGAGGCGAGTCTCAGCATACCGCGACGGCACGCGCAAACACGGAAAAGGTAAACATCTCTCAACCTTGCGCGAAGGGCAAGGCCGAGAGATGATTGCGCGTGCCGACGAAGAAGCAGGCAGGCAGTATCGTTTCGGCCATTGCCGCGAGAATAGCCTGCAGTGAGAGAGAGCGAGAGAGAGAGAATAGTGCAAGAGTGCCGAGAGTGAGCGCGAGCGAGCCGCAGCAGCGTAGCCGAGAGGCAGAGAGTGAGAGAGAGACGCCGTCGGCAGCCACCGTGGCCGAGTGAGAGGGAGAGAGAGAGACGCCGGCCGCTACTCTGCTACCGCCGGACTGCCCGCTGAGGAGCGAGAGAGAGAGAGAGAGAGATACGACGAGCGAGGCGTCCAGCACCGCTCGGCCTGACTCCCCGCATCAGCCGGGTCTTCGCGAGGTAAGTCCTGGCCAGGCGCTAGCGCGCTCTTCTCGCGGACGACGGGCGTCCGGGGAGCGACCCCCGCGCGAGCGAGCGAGGCTCACCGATGCGCGCGTGTGTGTCGATCGCGCGCGGCGATCGACCAACGTCGGTGCGAGCCGCCTACTAGAGTACGTGTGTGCGATCGCACGCACACGTACATAGCGTGCGCGGGCGCACCACCCGTATCGGCGCGTATAAAGGATACACGCCGCGTGTATAAAACTTATTAAGCCCGCGGGGCAATAAATTTACAGTCTTCTTTTAGCTTCGAGTCTGCCTATTATTTGGCGCGCATTCCCTTTCCTTTTCCGCGTCGGTGGCGCGGCGGTATAGAATACCACCGGCCTCCGCGGGCGCGAGTACGCAATACTCACGCGTATCTGAGCAGCCGAGGAAGCACGCACGAGAGAGACAGCGCGACAGCGAAGTCGCGCGTTGTAACGCCGGTAGGTACGGCTGCCGACGAAGGCAGCCGACGGCGAGCGACGGCGCGCCGGCGAGAGCGAGGAGATTTCGCCGAGGGTTGGCACGAGCAAGTGCTCGCACCTGTCAACTGCTGCGCCGTTCATCGGCAATTCCGCGTCGGGGATTTGCGGCATTGAGGGGAAAACCTACCCCGTTACAGTAAAAATAATAAATAATAATTTTTCAATAGATTGGCCCATTTATTTAAAACATTTGATTAATGATAAGAATGTTTAAGTTCTATTAATATTTATTTTTTGTTATTTATAATAATTATTATATAATAAAAGTAAACTATGCAAGTGTCGTAATCAAAGCTGTGTATACCAATACCCATCTTAGAGTAATTGGTTAAGGCGTTGAACTAGCAGCTGAAATGACCAAGGTTCAAATCCCGGTAACATCAAAATTTTTTTAATTTCTTTATTTACAATGTCAGACTTTCTATAATTTAATATGCATATAAATAATGTTATAAATTAAAAATAATTAATTTTAATAACAATATTTAATTTAATAAACATTTAAATAAACATTAACTTGTGCATAACGTAAATATATTAAATAATAAGTGCGAAAATGAGGATAAAAGTTTCTTTTTGTTTATATCCGTACTATTATTTATATTTTATTTATTAACAATCGCTTTTATTTACTGTTTTTTTATAATAAATGATCGTTATTAATATACATTAATTTAAATTTAATTTAAACAAATAAAAATTTTTTTGTTTGATAAGAAATTAATTATACAACATTAAATAAATGTTCGTTAATTAATAATGTATAGATATTTCATCGTAGAATAATTAAAATCACGATCGAATTGTACCCGAAAAGTAGTCCACATTCTTATCGAATTTTCCCATTCAAATCCCAGAAAAAAGTGGGACACCGCCCGGTCGGGATCCAAATAGGATTCCCTACATGATTCCTATTAGAGATCTAAAACCTGGCAGAGGGCTTCTTTAACTATTAAACTTCAATACTAAATAGTTAGATTATGGCAAATCGAAATTTCATAACATAACTTTTGTCGTGGAAGATAAAAATTTGTGATTGTGACTTTTTGTTATTAAAAAATTGCCATTGCGTTTTGCAAATATTTGAAGATATTTTAATAAGCTTATGAGCCGCGGATAGCCTTCAAGAATCTTTCCTCAAAATTTCAAAACAATCGGTTCAATCGGAAGGAAATGGCAGCGAGTTTAAACAAAAAAAAAATTTGCGTCGAGAAATTTCAATAAATTTCAAAAAATCATAACTCTGTTCATTTTCACTTTTTAATAGTAGTTGAAAGGACATTTTCATCATGAAATAATGTATATTTTTAGAAAAAAAATACTTCGACAGCAAAAAACAACATTTTGTAAATTATTTAAATAATTGCATTTTAAACAATTTGCACAAATTTGATCGTAAAGAGACTTGAATATTTGGATTCTACGGATCAAAATACATAAGGAAGCATAGTGGTTCCCATAATTTTACAGTTGTGTGCGGAAAGAAATGGTCCAAGATAACTTGAACGAAAGTGGCTGATTTGGCCTCAGATTGCAGGGCGAAACACCGTGCAGATACGATCGAGAGCGATGGGCGCCGTTTGCAACGCAGCGCGCGCACGGTGGAGAGACGCTCGGGCACAGCCGACAATCCGTCCATCTATTACAGTGATGTGGATTGACCGGTCAGACAAAATTTTCTGACTTGACGGTCATTTTGACAAAAAGTTGACCGTCATTGATAGTCAGAATTTACAATCCCTGAATGTAAAAATGACCATCAATGCGCTTTCTGACCGGTCATTGGTCAGAAAGTTTAAAAGAATAAAAAAACGATCAAAATTTTGGTAAAACAGTTTATGCTATCATACGTTTTACAGAGCAGTCTTTTTGTACAAAACAGTCTATATTAAATAATAAGTCAATGAGGACGAAAACGTGTATTCTATGCAAGAATCAGACCATTCCTGATGACAAAACCATACTTTTCCCCGTTCGTCTATACTCTGTACCATGGTGTGAGGAAATACGGTGTGCTTGCTAGCCATACTCATTTTAGACCGCCACTGCGCATCCCAACTTCCCGCCATGTTCAATATGGCAGCGTAGTGTTTACGTTTGAATAGCGATTGAAGATTTTAATGTACATTTTTACAAAATTCCTACTTGCTCAATAAAATCTTGCCATAATTGGAATGGAAATACTACAAATAAAGGAATCAAATACTTTAGATTTCCTAAAGATCCAGAAATCGCAGGCATGTGGATAAAAGCTTGCGATAAAGGAAACCTTATTTTCCCTTTTGAAGAATTACTGAGAACAGCACAAATTTTAGAAATAGTTTTCAACAATTTTCATAAAGATACACTAAGCAATGAATTCAATATTCCGGATGAAGTACTTATACGCTTAGTAAGAACGCGTACTTATATTAGATTAAGGGAATTGAATAAAAATATAAAAAGCAGTTACAAGAAAACTAGAATCGCGCAAAGGTCTGCAAAAGCAATAAAATTTTATTCGTAAAATATTTATTCGTAAGTTATCGTAAATATTATCGTAAATATTCGTTGTTTCTTTTTAATAAGAGTTCAAATATTTATGTACTTGACTTAATTGTTGTCTATTTACAATAATTTTAATTGTTAATAAATAATATTAACTATTACTTATCAAATTGTTCTTTTATTTAAATATATTTCACCCTTTTTCACATATGTATTTTTTCGTATTATATCTTACTGAGATCATAAAACGAAATATTTTTATACATTGGCAATTGTAAAATTAACATATTATATAAATCGATAATTACTTTTCATTTCTTATTGAATTTTTTTCAAAAGATTATTTCAATGATCCACTGCAAAAGTACTTCTTTCATTTCATAAATAGTACGAATTATAAACATTTTCATTCAAAAAGTTAATATTCTTCTTAATTACTTAAGTATTATTTTCATTATCTATTTATTTAACATTAATAACACTTTAATTTTCAGTTTTATACAAAACAGTTCTATATTACATTTCAAACAAATTTGCCACTCGCGCGCTGATTCTATTGGTTTAAAGTTCAATATGACCAATTTTGGGATGAGAATTCTATTTGACCGTAAAAAAGGTTGCGCAATAGCACACTTTATTTCCTTATACCATGCTCTATACTCTATATAGATGTAGGTTTGACTGTCACGCAGAAGTGTGACCGGTCAGGATCAATTGTCAGTCAAAATTTTTTTGGTCAGGTCAGGATCATGACGGTCAATTGACCGGTCAATTGACCAGCTCACATCACAGATCTATTAAGATCAAATACGCGTGCGAACATGGTCATGCACAGGGCGCGCGCGATGGAGTAGCGTTCGCTCTGAGCGCGAATGGTCCACAGGCGCTCGGACTTCTCTCCGTGTACTAGTTGCAAGGAATCCCTAACAGATTCCTGCCTGAATCCTTTTTGAATTTTTACACGGGATGTTACAGGCTACGACGACACTCGGTCACGGTCTTTTTACTTCCTAGAATTTTTGAAATGCATTTAAAGTTTTCTAAATCTCTCTCTCTCCCTCTATCACCCCCTCCCTCGCCCCCTCTCCCACGTCCTCTCTCTCAACATCCGTCTGAGTAGCAAAAGCTTTAATGAGAGCTTAAATATTTTTTTTAAACAATCAACACGTTTTTTAAAAGATAATTTTTTAAGTACGTTCTTTCAACACAGTTTGTCTAATACTTTTAATTCTTCTAGTCTCATTTATTCAATAAGCACTCTTTACAAATGGTAATAATTTTTTTCATAACTGTACAAATAATAATATTGTTCAGATAAAACTTTCTACGAAAGTATAAAATAAGGGAATTATAGACGTTTATTCTGTATAATATCTATCTATAAAATAATAATATTTATGATTTTGTAAAAGAAATCAAATAAATACCAGTGAAAGTCTTTTGCTTCTTTGAGTCATTGTTTGCTGAACAAATTATACGTAAGTAAGTACATTCAAATTGTTCACTGCAAATTAGACAAACGAAAGTTGTGAAATCAATTATCGATAGTCAAGTAATGCAAAAAACTCTCGGAAACTACTATATGACTGTTCTCAGAAATGTATTCAAATTTGTCCATCTTTCTATACAAATTAAACACAAGAAAGTACTGAAATCAATTTATTGTAGTCAAGTACCCATGAGTTAACTTGACTGACATAATACAACTTTTCGTACCTACTCAAACATATTCAACCAGCGGGCATAAAGTACTACTTAACGCCCAAGAGGCGTAATAGCTCCCGTACTCCTACAAAACTTTATAGAACCTACGCACCTTACGTCCGTGTGAGCAAAAATTATTTCAATTATATAATATTATTTAAGTACATTCAAATTGTTTATTGTAAATCAAACAAACAAAAGTTGTGAAATCAATTACTTATAGTCAAGTAATGCAAACAACTTTCCGAAACAACTGTATGACTGTTCTCAGAAATGTATTTAAATTTGTTCATTCTCCTATACAAATTAAACACAAGAAAGTACTGAAATCAATTTATTGTAGTCAAGTACTTATAAGTTAACTTAACTGACATAATAGAACTTTTAGTACCTTAGGTGTAAAATTACATTTTACGCCCACGTTGTAATTTCAAAAATATTCAGCCAGCGGGCATAAGAGTATTACTTAAAGCCTAACAGGTGCAATAGCTCACATAATACTTCTACAAAACTTTATAGAACCTACACACTTTAAGCCCGTGTTTTACCTCTAAAATTCATAAGAATTTTTTCTGATATTTACGAAAAGTCAAAGCCTATATAAAAAAATTACATAGTTACCACCATATCACCATTTTTTATTCTTCTTTCTCAATTTTGAAATTTTTATAATATTACGCATCTTGGAAGGACAATAGAAGTCTAGAGCTGCTCTAGCAGGGGTAGTCCTCCGATATCCCATACATACTTGGCGGGCCCGACGGTTTGCAGTTTAAGGTGTAGACATGGTCATTTTCGTATAAATATTCATATATGTTTAAAGATCAGATAAAATGAATAAACAGGTTGCTTCTAATACTGATCCGTGTTGAATGTATTACTCTGTTTTTAAATAGTAAACGCAAACCCGCATGAAAATATCATATGAGATCTCACATGATATTTACACGCGGGAAAAGGATAAAAAAAAGATGGGTTATAAAATGGTTAGTAAAATCTAATAAGGCACTTTTAAGTAGACTATAAATTTATATGCATTTTTTATCTCATTTCCGCGTAAAAAAGACGGACAGAAGGATAAATATTTTGGGTAATGCATGTAAATCATGAGGTTTTTCATATGTAGGGATATTATATTTAAACGGTATCAATTAAAAATTAGAGTCAATGTAATTATTTATAGTGGACTTATAGGTATAAACATTGTTAATGAATTTATGCAAAAAATTATTATTCTACATTTACAAATCCCACCGGTAAACTGCAAACCGTCGGGCCCGCCAAGTAGGTATGGGAGATTGGAAGACCACCCCTGCTAGAGCAACTCTATAGACTTCTATTGTCCTCCCAAGATGCGTAATATTATAGAAATTTCAAAATTGAGAAAGAATAATGAAAAATGGTGATGTGGTGGTAACTATAATTTTTTATATAGGCTTTGACTTTTCGTAAATATCAGAAAAATTCTTATGAATTTTAGAAATAAAACACGGGCGTAAAGTGCGTAGATTCTATGAAGTTTTGAAGGAGTGTTATGTGAGCTATTGCACTTGTTAGGCGTTAAGAAGTACTTAAAGCCCGCTGGCTGAATATTTTTGAAGTTACAACGTGGGCGTAAAATGTAATTTTACACGCAAGGTACTAAAAGTTCTATTATGTCAGTCAAGTTAACTTATGGGTACTTGACTACAATAAATTGATTTCAGTACTTTCTTGTGTTTAATTTGTATAGGAGAATGAACAAATTTGATTACATTTCTGAGAACAGTCATACAGTTGTTTCGAAGAGTTGTTTGCATTACTTGACTATCGGTAATTGATTTCACAACTTTCGTTTGTTTGATTTACAATGAACAATTTGAATGTTCTTACATAATATTATATAATTGAAATAATTTTGCCCACACGGACGTAAAGTGCGTAGGTTTTATAAAGTTTTGTAGGAGTACGGGAGCTATTGCGCCTCTTGGGTGTTAAGTAGTACTTTATGCCCGCTGGTTGGATATGTTTGAGTAGGTACTAAAAGTTCTATTATGTCAGTCAAGTCAACTTATGGGTATTTGACTACAATAAATTGATTTCAGTACTTTCTTGTGTTTAATTGTATAGAAAGATGAACAAATTTGAATACATTTCTGAGAAAAGTCATACAGTAGTTTCCGAGAGTTGTTTGCATTACTTGACTATCGATAATTGATTTCCCAACTTTCGTTTGTCTGATTTGCAGTGAACAATTTGAATGTACTTACTTACGTATAATTTGTTCAGCATACAATGACTCAAAGAAGTAAAAGACTTTCACTGGTATTTATTTGATATCTTTTACAAAATCATAAATATTATTATTTTATAGATAGATATTATACAGAATAAACGTCTATAATTCCCTTATTTTATACTTTCGTAGAAAGTTTTATCTGAACAATATTATTGTTTGTACAGTCATGAAAAAAATTATTACCATTTGTAAAGAGTGCTTATTGAATAAATGAGACTAGAAGAATTAAAAGTATTAGACAAACTGTGTTGTAAGAACGTACTTAAAAAATTATCTTTTAAAGAACGTGTTGATTGTTTAAAAAAAAATATTTAAGCTCTCATTAAAGTTTTTGTACTCAGTTTGACGGATGTTGAGAGAGAGGGCGAGGGAGTGGGGAGGGATGAGTGGGGGGCAGGGATGGAGAGAGAGAGAGAAAGAGAGAGAGAGAGATTCTCAATACTTGGAATTGTTGAAATTATCACTTGCTACACATCTTATAAAATTGAAAACAAAAGTTTATAAACTAAGAATCATTGTAAGAAAAAAATCTTTCTCAATATTCTTTTATAGTAGATATAACTTCTTAAAATTATTATTGATTGAAACTACTTAAATTAATAACCCACACATAGTCTTGTAAATTAAAATGACAACAAGTTTATGAACTAAGAATCACTAAGAATAAAAGCTTTCTTGACATTCTTGTATGGATATAACTTTTTAATATAAAATACTTGAGCATGATGTACTTCTAAAATAAAATCTGAGAAAATCTTACATCTTACTATTTCCGGGTTTTAATAATGCTAGTTTACCTTCAGAAATGATAGGGCCAGTAAAGCATCGATAATTAAAGATCTAAAGTAAAACAAGGCTCTGCTAGAGAAATATCTGCAGCAGTATTTCTTTTGGTTTTTACTACAGGAGGTTGCGCGTTTTTACAGACTTTAACATAATCTTTTGGTAGCCTGAATAGATAATAATGATTGATTCACACCATGACATGTTCAACTCATATCAAAACAACTAACTTAAACCACAAACAATTAAAGTTATCTAAACAGTTTGCAAATATGTTTGCGGGTTGTTTTCTCAAAATAATGAACCATCACTTAATGTATTAAAATACTTGATAATTCATTCTTTGATGCATTGACATGCAATGAACTTCATCAAAGTTTAGTTTGTTTGTTTTTATGTTAATATCTTCTTTTATGTTAATATAGTTGTAATTCTTGTATAGATATTACTTTTTGAAATTATTATCTGAATCTTGTGTAGAAAAATATTTACTGATGACTCCTTTGAATAATTTTGATGTTTATTACACAAATATCCATAGCAGTGTTTTGTAAATGTCGCAAACATGTGTTATACTGCATATTTTTATCGTACTGTACAATACATTTGAAATTCAAAATTTCCTTGTAAAGAAAAGCTGTCAAGATGTTCACTGATATTATTGCTTACTGAGTATTTTTTATTGACATAAAAGTCCACAAATTTACTTCACTGGAAAACGTCATGGTTTTATGTTACAAAAACAAGTTATTTCACAAATAGCCGATATGTCTTTCTCTATGCTAAAATTTTCATTGTTTATTAACATTTGGTCACATACAATATGAACTCATTGCAGGAATTCTTGTCGTATTGATTCCGGATCCATATAGATTATTTAATGTTTTAATAAATTTATGCTCTGTATCAAATATTACTTTAAGTAAAAAACAAAGATGAACTGAACTATATTCCGTTGACAGAAAAGCTTACAGATTTACTTCACTCGACACAAGACTTTGCAATAAAGAAAGCTTTGCAAAAAACATGCATATTATCATCCCATATTATCTAATACTATCAAGATACATGATCGATATTGCCCATTGATATTCATTCAAAGATGTTTTTATTGATTCTTTTTCCAATCCACTTGTGTGATTTTAATGAATCCAAAAAAATTTTCTTGTATATATCTGTAAAAAATAGTAAAAAATTCTTACAAAGTATCAATTCTTTTATGTTTTAAAATTATTTTAACCTTTAACATTTAGGCATTTAATATACTTATCTAAAACCGCTGCCAATTCATTGGCCCGTTGCTTCCTCAAATTTAATTTTGTGATTCCTTTAATTAATTTTTAATAACAAAATTTATAATTTTTGTAACAAATTATGCCATAATTATAATTAAATTTATTTTGAAGATTAAAAAGTATTAATTTTCAAATTTATTCATTCATTTATTTATTTATATCAACCGGCAAGAATGTTCCAGGTTTAACATAATATGTACATATATACATATATAACATTACTAGTATTCTCGAAGCGCGCGGTGAGCGCTGTGATTTTATCGAAACTACACCACTTTTGTTTTTGTGACCTAGCAACCCATTACACCCACCAACCAAACCACTAATAAATTGATATAATAACTAATCCATCATTTTTTGAAGATAGGAGATAGGATTAAGGAGTTATAATAAGCTTTTTTGAAAAAAAACACGTTTTTGTTTTTGTTCAGAACAAAAGAACTGTGATAGCTAGACATAAAATTTTTTTCCAAATATAGATATTTTAATTCTCTTTCGAATGCTACCCATCCGATCCAGACACATAGAGCCGTTCTCGAGAAATTACGATTTGAAAAAAGGTTAAAAAAACTTTAACCTCAAATATCTCTGAAATTTCTAGACCAATCATTTTGCCCAAAGAACTCGACCGAGAACTATACAAAATCTACCTCTACAAGGAATTTTAAAGCGATTAAGTCAATTTTACTTCCGTAATCGTTGGACATAGAGAACTCGTTTTTTTCATTTTTCCATTTTTTTTTCAAAAACTAACCAAAAGAATGGATTCAAATTTTTAGAACTTGTAGCCATTTATATTCTGCATTATCGTGATTTTTCTCAAAAAAATTGACCGTTTAGTTTCGGAGTTACAAGCTTTTTAAAAAAAACACATTTTTGTCAATAACAAGAGAACCGGGATAGATAGAGAAATTTTTTTTACGCTCTTTCGAATGCTACCCATCAGATTTCAATATCTCGATTCTATCATTGAAAAAAAGCCAAAAACAATTTAAATGTTGTGAGGATCCTCGTGAGGGCCAATTCCCAGAAATAAATTTGAAAACAATCTTGAATACTAGATTGCAACGTTTCGTCAGGAAGTTCCCTGACCTCTTCAGGCTTTATTAAAAATATACACATACAAAAATAAAAATAAAAAACTAGTCAAATAAATTAAACACAATCTATGCAAAAACCTTTACCTATAAATAGCTACGTCGATACTGGTAAGATACCAGTAGAGTCGAGATGGTATGCAGAACATAATGCACGCTTCGCTGGGGTTTATATATAATCACGCTTGTTTACCTTTTTAAATGTAACGTTCTTAACAGCTTTTTGTATATATTATTCAAATTTTGTGTATCTTCTATTCTATTGATAGTGTTATGATTTAAATTAATATGTAACATTTCGGAAATAATTCGTTTCGTGTAATTGTTTTCCCTATCTAAAATTTGGATGTTTTTCCAGTCAACGATGTGTTTCATAGTTCTTTGGTGTGTTGCTATCACTGATTTGTTATTCTTATCTCTTTCATGTTCTTTAATCCTATTTTTTAACATTCGCTTAGTTTCGCCAATATAAGTCGATGTACAAGACATACAATTTATCTTATAGACTACGCCACATGTTTCTGATTTTTCTATTTTATCCTTTCCTAATTTAATTATATTGTTCAATTTTTTGTTGATCAAAGGTACTGTGCGGATGTTATATTTGTTTAAAATATACGAACATTTTTTTTATAAAAGGTATTATTATATGGAATGGAGATTGTAGTTAGTGGACGGTTCTCATTATTAGTCTTTTTATTGTGATATTTGAGTTTTCGAAGTCTATTTCGTATGTGTATGTTTATAAATTCGGAAGGATAATCGTTACATAAGAGAAGTTCTGTAATTTTGTGTATATTCGCGTCATGAAAACAAGTATCGGATAAAAGAATTGCTCTATTCACCAGGTTCGCAACGATGTTTATTTTTTGTTGTATGGTGTGGTTAGAATTATAATTTAACAGTCTCGATGATGCTGTTGTTTTTTGATACCAGTTAGTCAAAATTTGATTGTTTTTTCTCGTAAGACTGAGATCTAAAAAATTTATACTATTGTCTATTTCAGATTCGAATGTAAATTTAAAATGAGTATTATACTTGTTAAACACTTGTAGAACTGTATCAACTCGATCGCTTTTTATACATAAAATTGTGTCGTCTACATATCTAAAGTAAAAGAGCGGAATACAATCGTGTGTAATTTTTAATTCGCGCAAGCAGTCTGTTTCTAAATCTTCCATAACCATGTCAGCGAATAATGGTGAGATAGGAGAACCCATAGGTGTGAACTTAACCACTGTTATGTTACATAATCAAAAAAAAGTAATACATACAGCACACCAAGAAAAACTTTTCTCTACAGATTTAGCGAGAACGAAAAGTTTTCTAAAACATAATTCTAATATATTTTTCACACACGCGGACAAGGGTAATTTAACCGTATGTATGAATGTGTTGGATTACCAGAATAAAATGATAGACTTATTGAAAGATAATAATACATACAAACTAATAAAGAAAAGTCCATTGCCAAAGTTACAATCAGATGTTCACAAACGATTAGCGCATTTAAACAATAACGATTTCTTACAAATAAAATATCATAACAACCAACTCACACAAACCAACACTCTACTACCTAGAGCATATGGTCTTCCAAAAATCCATAAAGAAGGTATTCCACTAAGACCTATCATTTCAACTATTGGTAGCCCAACACATTATTTATCTAAGATCATTTACAACGAATTAAAAAATTGTATTCCGAAACCGCTTTCTCATATTAATAATAGTTTCGAGATGAAAGATAAAATCAGTAAAATTATAATACCCAGTACATATGTACTTCTATCTTTGGACGTTTGCTCTCTGTTTACAAATATACCGTGCGATTTAGTATTAGAAAGCATAGACAGACGTTACACACATATTCACAATAAATGCAAAATTCCTTTTCATGAGATTCGGAATATAGTCTGTTTTTTATTTGACAACACATATTTCAATTTCAACAATAGAACTTATAAACAAATATTTAGCACACCTATGGGTTCTCCTATCTCACCATTATTCGCTGACATGGTTATGGAAGATTTAGAAACAGACTGCTTGCGCGAATTAAAAATTACACACGATTGTATTCCGCTCTTTTACTTTAGATATGTAGACGACACAATTTTATGTATAAAAAGCGATCGAGTTGATACAGTTCTACAAGTGTTTAACAAGTATAATACTCATTTTAAATTTACATTCGAATCTGAAATAGACAATAGTATAAATTTTTTAGATCTCAGTCTTACGAGAAAAAACAATCAAATTTTGACTAACTGGTATCAAAAAACAACAGCATCATCGAGACTGTTAAATTATAATTCTAACCACACCATACAACAAAAAATAAACATCGTTGCGAACCTGGTGGATAGAGCAATTCTTTTATCCGATACTTGTTTTCATGACGCGAATATACACAAAATTACAGAACTTCTCTTATGTAACGATTATCCTTCCGAATTTATAAACATACACATACGAAATAGACTTCGAAAACTCAAATATCACAATAAAAAGACTAATAATGAGAACCGTCCACTAACTACAATCTCCATTCCATATAATAATACCTTTTATAAAAAATGTTCGTATATTTTAAACAAATATAACATCCGCACAGTACCTTTGATCAACAAAAAATTGAATAATATAATTAAATTAGGAAAGGATAAAATAGAAAAATCAGAAACATGTGGCGTAGTCTATAAGATAAATTGTATGTCTTGTACATCGACTTATATTGGCGAAACTAAGCGAATGTTAAAAAATAGGATTAAAGAACATGAAAGAGATAAGAATAACAAATCAGTGATAGCAACACACCAAAGAACTATGAAACACATCGTTGACTGGAAAAACATCCAAATTTTAGATAGGGAAAACAATTACACGAAACGAATTATTTCCGAAATGTTACATATTAATTTAAATCATCACACTATCAATAGAATAGAAGATACACAAAATTTGAATAATATATACAAAAAGCTGTTAAGAACGTTACATTTAAAAAGGTAAACAAGCGTGATTATATATAAACCCCAGCGAAGCGTGCATTATGTTCTGCATACCATCTCGACTCTACTGGTATCTTACCAGTATCGACGTAGCTATTTATAGGTAAAGGTTTTTGCATAGATTGTGTTTAATTTATTTGACTAGTTTTTTATTTTTATTTTTGTATGTGTTTTAACTCTATATATTTTTAATAAAGCCTGAAGAGGTCAGGGAACTTCCTGACGAAACGTTGCAATCTAGTATTCAAGATTGTTTTCAAATTTATTTCTGGGAATTGGCCTTCACGAGGATCCTCACAACATTTAAATTATTAAACATGGAGGGTGCCACTCAACATAATAAAGCCAAAAACAATTTTGAGAAAATCGAAAATTCGAAATAAAACAAAAAAAATCGGCCCAATCAAAAAACGGATTTTTAACCCGCCATCACACAAAAAAAAACAAAAAGAATGAGACCTGTCCGGTTAAAATCGATCGAGTAGAAGCTGAGATCCAGGCGCATACACACACACACACACACACACACACACACACACACACACACACACACACACACACACACACACACACACACACACACAGACACACACACACACACATCCATACAGACATTTTTCAAAAATCACGTATTTTGGTTCCTAACACCTCGAATGTCAATTATAACATGTTTTTACAACAACTCAAAAAATTACTATGACAAAGCTTCCTCTAGGAGGAAGCAAAAAATTTATTTGCCCCGTTGATGCTCATAGATAAAAGTTCTTTTAATCAGTCGACTTCCTGAGATCTTTGATTATTTAAATTTTAATTTCTTGAAATAGACAAATGATTCTCAAACCAAGGCTGAGACCAATATTTGAAATAAATATCATAAATATCGAATTAAAAAATATAAAAAATTAAGAGAATCACTGAGAATTAAAGCTTTCTTGATATTCTTGTATAGATAAAACTTTTGACGTTTTCCACCCTGGGAAAATCATACATGAGAATAACTGAGCACTTTTATTTGTTGAAATTTTCACAATAACACATCCTTTTCGCTTTTTTCATTTGACATAATCTTTTATGAGATGTGAGTTAGATATAAGTTTTTGAAATTATTATTGATTGAAACTACGTAAATTAATAACTCATCATTACCCACACATAATCTTGTTAAAAAAACACAACCAGTTTATGAACTGATAATCACTGAGAATCAAAGCTTTCTTGATATTCTTGTATAGATAAAACTTTTGACATCTTCCACCCTGGGTAAGTCATACATGAGATTAACTGAGCACTTTTTTTGTTGAAATTTTCACAATAACACATCCTTTTCGCTTTTTGCTTCTCCCTTAGAGGAAGCTTTTTGCTTCCTCCCTTAGAGAAAGCTTTGTAATAGTAAAATTTTCAACATCGTTAAAACTCTCTATAAACATCATTAGAGGTGTTAGAAGTTTATTTCACGTGATTTTAGACAATGTCTGTATGGATGTGTGTGTGTGTATTTATGTATACCGCTTTATCTCCGAATCTACGCGGTCGAATTTAACCATCAGGTTCTCATTTTTTTTTGTTTTTTTATTCCGAATTCGAGAAGAAAATAATTTTTGATGATTTACTGATTCGTTTTTGTTTTATTTCAAATTTTTGATTTTCGAAAAATTTATTTTTGATTTTATTTAATGATCGGATTTAAATTTTTGAATCGGATGGGTCGCATTCGAAAGAGCATAAAAAACCTATCATTAAAAAAAAAAAATTATCTAGCTATCACGGTTCTCTTGTTATTAACAAAAACGTGTTTTTTTTTAAAAAGCTAATAACTCCTAAACTAAACGGTCAATTTTTTGGAGAAAATTCACGATAATGCAGAATATAAATTGCTATAATCTTTAAAATTTTAATCCATTCTGTTGGTTAGTTTTTGAGAAAAAAATTAAAAAATGGAAAAAATGTGTTCTCTATGTCGTACGTTTTATGGAGTAAACCTGGATTAATCGCTTTGTAATTTCTTATAGAGGTAGATTTTGGATAGATCTCAGCTAAGTTCTTTGGGCTACATGATCGGTCCATAAATTTCTGAGATATTTGAGGATAAAATTTTTTAACCTTTTTTTCAAATCGAAATTTCTCGAAAACGGCGCTATGTATCTGAATCGGATGGGTGAGAATAGCTCTATGTATTCGAAGGGAATGGGTAGCATTCGAAATAGAATTAAAATAGCTATATTGCATAAAAAAAAAAATTTTCTTTTATAGGGTGTTCTGTTATTATAGAAAAAACGTAAGCATTGAAAGATAAAAAAAATGAGTTTTGTATGTGCAACGATTGCTGGAATAAAATTGACTTGTTCGCTTCAAAATTTCTTGTAGAGGTGTATTTTTTAGATTTTTATGTCGATTTTTTGGGGCAAAATGATTGGTCCATAAATTTCAGATATTTGAGGTTAAAATATTTTTAGTAAAATTAATAAATGAAAAAAATTGAGCTTTGTATGTCTAGGGATTTTTGAAGTAAAATTGATTTAATCGCTTCTTTAAATCTTTTATTAGATGCAATTAATAATGTGTCAACACAAAAGTATTTATGTTAAGATATAAATAATACAAAATAACCTACCTACTTGGAACGCAACTAATACACATTCAATTCACGATGTATAAAAACCCTTTTCATAATTAATATTACCTCCAAATTATTTTACTGTGATATTTTGTATAATTAATAGATAATATTTCTTAATAAAATTTTACAAATATATTGTTTATTCCACACACAATTTTTTTTTATAAATTTCATTTTTCCACTTATAAAACAATTTATTATCGCTGTCAAGCGCGAAACCTTCTGCTATTTTCGTGTTCCGATGGTAGAATGATGTTTAAAATTTAACAATGGTCCGCGTTTGCCAGATAGGCAATATCTGTGTAAAATTTGATCAAGATTATATGGCTACTTTTTAAAATATTTGATATTTAACATTATGGTATTTCTGAAAATGACTTTCTCGGTTGCACCATAACTAGAGTAAAATTGTTTTAATTTCTTTGAAATTTTGTAGAGATGTTGAATTTGTATAATAAATATATACTATTTATTATATTAGTTCTTATGGTAATAAAAGAATTCGTTTATGAATTTGAGACATATTTTAGGCTAAAACTGTTTTAGCCATCTTTTCATATCGAAATTTTTCGAAAACGGCTTTATGTATATGTTACTAGAAAGTGGAAATGACGCGCGATACGCACGCGTGTTGTTTACTTGCTTTTTCTAATTTAATAAGCTATTAGGTTCATTATTTAAAAATATTGTAACGAGCTATAATGAAGGTAGGTTAATGAAATTGTCGATCACTCAAAAAACATGTATTTTTTTATGAATAACTAAAGACGGTATTATTTAAATAAAATTAAAAATATACCCCTATAGCGAGTTTTCAATCATTATGAAAGCAGATAAGATTATGAAAATAAACAATTTATTAAAATAATACAGATGTTTGTTATTTCTTAAAGAACTAATTATTTTGAAATATTTTCGAATACTTGTTTTTCAGAGAATATTTCATAAATCGGCTCAAAATTTTAACCACTTATTACACTTATTAAAAACTATATTTGGTTAAAATTTCAATACATTTTCTTCATTTGTTTTTGAGAAAAATTATTTTATAAAAGTATAAAAGAAGGAATTGATAAATTAGTTTGAGGAAGCTACGTGCCAATGAATTGGCAGCGGTTTTCATTTGACATAATCTTTTAATTGGTGCTTGAGTAAATATATACAACAGCATAGCACTGATATCGACTAAGCTTGTTGAAGATGACAAATGCTTTCCCATTAATAATATAACCACCAGGGTCATGAGGGCAATCGTTCATTTTTGCTAATTCAAAATTAGATTTTTCAGACAGTACATAATTAGAACTCCTCAACATCATTAGCTATATCTCCAAAATGACCCGACAAAATTTTGTTATGTAATATTTGTAAAAATTAGAACTCCTCAACATGATTGCCTATATCTCCAATATTACTTGAAAAAGTCTTCTTGTGTAATATCTGTATCTGTAAAAGTAAAGAATCATACAAGTCCCACCAAAAATTATTATTGGAATCTTTGATATCTACACTACTATTCTACTAAACACAACAATTTTCGCATTCTATTTATAAATGTTATAAAATAAAATATAAAATATAAATATACTTGTACTCATCGTACATTTTTTATATCTTACAACTCACCATTTCTATGTTTTAATAATTGGACTTATATCTGATCTAATAATTTATTCTTTTTGTTGTTTAAAAAAATTCTGTCCTTCTAGTTCTTGTGTAGTCTTTTCATCTTAGCCAATTTAATTTAAAAAATATAACTTTAACTAATGATGTTGTTCCCTTCTTTTGTACAATCAGGTATAAATACAGATCATTCTTCTTATGTAAACCTGAAAAATTTTTTTGAAATCAACACAGAGTCGATGTTCTTTTCTCGACGAATTTAAAAAATTTGAAATAGATATTTAGACATTTAATACTTATCTGATGATTATTTTTGTAGTTGACTGATATGATGAAGCTGTTTTATTATTTGCAATGTTGAGCTTTGTCTTCTAGTAGTTAATTGTTCAGATGTAGAAAGTTTATTGTGTTTTGTAGGTTATTGAATGCACGATGAAAAATCGGTGATCCACGATATTTATTGTGTATGTATACTTTGAGCATATATTAACATGCTCGAAGTGTATATATGTGTAAAGATGTGTAAGGTTAGGTCATCGTCGCCCAGACACGGGAAAAAAAATATATATAAATATATATATATATATATATATATATATATATATATATATATATATATATATATATATATATATATATATATATAATTATCCCCCCATCCGTTTATGGAGCCCATCCCTGTATATTAGTACCTACAGCCCAGAGATCCCTATGGCAAGTGACTAATGAAATAATGGACCCTGGGGTTATAGACTCTAGATCGGGCTCCATAAACGCCCGAGAAAAATATTTTCTGGGACCCGGGCTCCATAAAAAAAAAACGGGCTCCATAAATATGCTCATGTGTATAAAAGGGCTCCATAAATCTGTTAAAACATATATATATATATATATATATATATATATATATATATATATATATATATATATATATATATAAACTGGAACAGGAAACCGGAAGTGGGAAGAAAACGAAGTCTGACGATGAGAAATGGAGAAACTTTAGAATCGGAAAGCAGACATAAAATGTTTCACTATTTAATATCTTTAATATGAGAACATCTTTTTACATGAAACTTTTTGTGCAACATAGTATAGCCAAATAGCATGTTATTATTATAAATTTGAGTTAAATAAAAGCGATTGAAAATTGTAGTAAATATTTGAAATTCTCGGTCAGGCATTTTAATGTATATGTAGAACGTGTCGCACCTTCAGGCTTCTTCTATACTTGCCTTCGGAGCGCTCCCGCGCTCCTTGATATTTAATTATTTTTTCTTAACAAGTCTATTCATATTCTGAAATCGCCAAACCTTGTAAACATTTGCAGTTTTCAAACATTATAGCCAAAGCTTTTTTTAGGCAGTTTCTAGCATATTATAAGAGCTATTCCAGCGCGTAAGAACGTCTAAAATTAAGTTGACGAACTTTAGGCCTGCTACTTCACAAGAAAGTTTTAACGTATTCCTGAGCTGTTCCGAATTTCGAACCTTTTTACAGATAGATCTAATTTTGGCCATACTTCTTGTAAGTAGATCATCACTATCTGAATCACTCTCATAAGATTCGTCAGTATAATCGTCATCTTCACTTTCATTTTGCATATTTGGACTATTTTCATCAACATTAACTTTTATAAGTTTAAGTATATCTTGCACAGCTAAATTCATGATATGCGAGAAGCATCGAAAATGCTGATCTTCAACGTCAAAGTTAATCTTCTCGTTTGCCATTAATATCGCTAATTCCTGAATAAATGATGTGTTGGCTGATGCATTATCTAAAGTGATCCCTTGCACTTTATTCTGAATATTATAGCTCTGAAAGGCGTGAACAAATATTGATGTAATGTCTTCTCCTGTGTGATTACCGTGAGATGGAACAAAATCTTGAGTAAGTGAGCGATAGTTCCATTTTCCGTCTATAAAATGTATGGTTATTCCGTAAAACGAAGACCCATTCTTCGCTGTCCATGCATCGTTGACAAAAGAGAATTTTGAGTTGTTATTGTTTAAGATTTGCGTCAATTTATCTCGTATTTTTTAATGTTCGTTTAAAACTATTTCTCGCATAGCATTTTTTTGGCATTTTCAAATTCGGATCTATTGTCTTAAAAAATTCGTGAGTCATATTATCATTAAAATAATTTAATGGCAAATTTTTAAAAGTCATCCAAAGAGTAAGAATTCTGTTCCAATCAAGTTCTTCACTTTTTTCAGAAAATAAACAAAGAAATAATTACAACAATGAAATAATTTTTAATTTTAGTTTAAATTTTCTAAAACAGGTAAGTTTCAAATTTTTAATCACTAAATTTAATATTCAACTTGAAATATGAATTTGTAATTTAATAATTAAAAAAAAATTTGTTAAATAAGAAATTTCATAAATAATACATCAAAGAATAATATATTGTTTCTTAACTTATGTAAAAAATACGCAAGTTAATATTATGAGAAATCAGAGTCAAATGCATGCCAATAGGGAATTAGTTAGCGAACATCTACGATATTTACGAGCACGTTGTAACTTCCCTGGTGGAAATTATAAAATGTAAAAAACCGTAAGTAAATATAAGACAAAGTATGAAAATGTAAATTAGTGTAAGAAAATGTAAACAAACGTAAGTAAGTGTACTTTTTTGTTGGATTTCGGACACTTTTTACGTTTTCGTACACTTTCTTACATTTTATTACAATTTTTAACTTTTTTTTTTAGTATCTTACGTTTCCTTACATTTATTTACATTTTATTACTTTTTCATTTTTATCCTTAATTATAAAATTACTTTACAGTTTTTTACAACTTTTTACAAATTCTTATACATTATTATATTTTGTTTCAATTTTGTCACGTCGTTTTATATTTTTTTACTTTTTATTACATATTCCTACACATAATTATACTTTTTTATACTTTTTTAAGACTTTTTATATTTTGTTATACTTTTTGACGACTTTTTACATTTTTTTACATTTTTTTTACTTTTTATCACATATTCCTACACTTTATTATACCTTTTTTATACTTTTTTACAGTTTTTTATATTTTGTTATACTTTTTCACGTCTTTTTACATTTTTTTACATATTCCTACGCTTTATTATATTTTATTACACCTTTTCACCTCTTTTTACATTATTTTACATATTCCTACGCTTTATTATATTTTATTACACTTTCTCACGTCTTTTTACTTTCTTTTACATTTTATTGCGTATTTTTTGTTTATTTATATTTCTATACGTTCTATTACGTATTTTTTCATTTATTTACAAATTTTTACATTTTATTATGTATTATCAACTATTTTTTATGTTTTCTTACATTTTTATATTTTTAAACGTGCTATTTTTATCTATTGCATTTTTTATTATAAATTTTTCATTTTGAACTGCATCAACCAACCATAATTACAAAAAAAACTTCTGTGTAATGTATGTGCTATATAAATTTTGTAATATGATAAATTTCAATGCATAAAAAATGCAATGTTCTAGCTGACTCTGTCAGTCTTACACTGTGTAGGAAACTATTAAATAGGTAAGTCTCACTGGGTAGAAGTCTGCGAAATACATAGTGATGTATTTTAATACAACAGATATCCTGAAACGAGTTCTTACACCCTGACTAAACTTGGAAATTAACTAGACGAGCTAATATTACCAGGGACAACTAGCTACCCGTATTGCATTGAATCACACACACAGCACTTTTATATCCCCCAGTTCCTATTACCTATCCCCTCACACTCTAAAGCACTAACACTCGAAGATCACTTAGAGCTGCAGAAGCAGCAAAATAGGGCTGGACGGTCTAGACTGGCACTATTCCATGGATGCCAGTCTGTTGTACGTCAGTAACCACGCCACCTAGGAGGAAGGTACTGACAGAGACCGTCAATTGTGTATCAATATCAGGGACTGCCTCAGCCTAGGGATCAACGAAATACATGAGCAGCAGATCAGTCCCTATTCTGAGGGACAACCGAGGAGAGTTCAGCTCCTAAAAATCACATATGACTAATAAATAGAGGACACAAAAAACATACCATGCAAATAAAAAGTCTTCAGCAATGGATGTTGTTCACTCGCTGTACCAGCTACCTGTAACCACTAAAGGGGGAGGATTGGTGGAGACCTTCAACCGTTGTTAACAAGCAACAGATTAACTGTACACATAGTCATTAGTATCAGAGCCAAACAAGGAAAGTTGAGCACCTAGAAACCACACATTAATTAATAAATAGATGACCCAGACAACATTTCCACACCCAAGAAACAGTCTGCAGCAGTGCCCGCCGTTTACACTACTCTCCCTGCCACAGATACCTGCAAGAAGAGAAAGTACCATCAGCTCACCCATCAGAGAGGTTAGGAACGTGAAAGGGCTTACTAAATCTGCTCTCGACGTTGAAACACTGCCTTCCCATCTCCGAATCATCGTTAATCGGCGGACACGATGAAAGGGATGACATTCACCAGGGATGCGATTGTTGACATCACACATAGCAATACATCATGGACACATGCGCTCAACGGCATGCCGCACGAGCACTACTCGCTATAGAGTAGCAGAAAGCGCGCGGGGTCCGAAATGTAAAATGATGTAAAAAAATGTAAGTTTCTGTAACAAACTATAAAGTGATCCACGTTCTTAAATTTTCTTGTATTATTATTTTTTACATTTTTTTATGTTTTGGTTCCAAGGTGATAAAAAATATAATATATAATAAAAGACAGAAAAAATGTAATAAATTGTATAGAAATGTAAAATTATGTAAAAAAATGTAAGTTTCTGTAAACAACTGTAAAGTGTTACACTTTCTCATGTTTGATTACATTTTTTCGTTCTTTTTTGACACTTATTTACAGTTTTTCATATTTTGGTTCTAAAGAAATAAAAAATAAAATATGTAATAAAATGTGAAAAAATGTAATAAGTTGTATAGAAATGTAAAATTAAGTAAAAAAATGTAAGTTTCTGTAAAAAACTGTAAAGTGTTACACTTTCTTACATTTTATTACATTTTTTTGTTCTTCTTTGACATTTTTTTCACACTTTTTCATATTTTTGTTGTAACGAAATAAAAAATATAATATGTAATAAAATGTTAAAAAATGTTATAAATTGTATAGAACTGTAAAATTATGTAAAAAAATATAAGTTTCTGTAAGAAACTGTAAAGTGTTACACTTTCTTACATTTTACTATATCTTTTCATTCCTTTTTTACATTTTTTTACACTTTTTTACATTAAGTTAAAATAAATGAAAAAATGCCAAATTTTAAAAAAGTAAAAAACGGTAAGAAAATGTAAGAAATTGCAAAAATATGTAAGAAAATGTAAGAAAGTGTAAAAAACGTCCGAAATCCAATATAAATATACGATTACTTACATTTTCTTACGATTTCTTACGTTTTTTTACAGTTTATTACACTTTTTTAACATTTTCGATTTCCGCTAGGGTTATAATGAAAATGTTGCTTTATACCACTCTAACCCCAAAATCACAACTTTGATATGATTTTTTTGCGCTCGTGGTATAAAATACCATTCGAAATTAGTACGTAAGTAGATTATTTACCTCATGTATTCTCATTTTGCTCGAGCGAAAAACGTCAGACAAGGTAAATAATCTACTTCCGCGCCCGTTAGTCTAGGTGCAAAGTACCTTTTCGTGGCCGATTGATGGCCACACCTCCAAGTAGTTGTTTTTAATGTATTTTTTTTTCGCTGAACACGAATCTTCAACTCGGAAGTCCGAAAAGTGGTCAGGAAAAAAGTTATTAACAATTTAATTGTTTAAAAATTCATAAAAAAGTAAGTAAACACGATATTATTACTGGCGAGGGGTCAAATTTTTCGTATTTTAATAAAAAATAAGACCGTTTTTGCGGAATTAAAAAAAATAATTAGATGAAAAGTTATGGCAAAAACAGTACGAATAACCTTATTTTTCACCATTTTCGCGCATTGTTTTTAAGATATCTCCGGTTCTAATAATCATATCGAGGTCTGCCAGGTCGCATTTTAAAGAAGCAGTTCTATAGAATCGAACAGTATATAAATTTTTTGGAAAACATCGATTTAGATATCAGAAAAATATCGGAAAACAAAAAATTATGGCAAAAAATGTCGATTGTATTTGTTTATATCTTTCTATACAGGTCTAATGTTAAGTATTTGAACAAAACATAATTATTATTATTCTTTGAGTCACGACCTTTATAATTATATATATTTTTATATGGATTATCTTATTTATATCGCGCTAAAACTGCATCAAAGTGTGCGCTACTCGCAGGAGCACCGCCAAGCCCCCCTGCGTGTCTTCGACACGCCAACCCCCCCGACCCCACACACACCTGCTCGTCGCCCCCCCTTTCCCTATGTAAAAACTTCGTTTTTGCATAATAGGCACGATCGCAATGCTCAGAAGAACCTTATAATTTTATTATTGCAAAAATTGTAATACTTTATTTTTATCGTTTTTATCATTAAAATAAACATAAATACATCTGCAGTAAAATTTAAATAAAAATTATCCATTTACTTTTACACATTTATTTCTTTTTTTTTGTAAAAGGTTTGCATTTTAATTCTACATGTTATACGTAAATAACTTTTTAATTAGTCTATGATGCATATAAATTTATTAAGTATTAATTTATATGATCAAAAAGCATATAGGAATATTAAATATAAGTATTATGATTGCAGGTATATTTAAAATTAAAAAAACATGGTTTTCATAATTTTTATCGAAATTATAATAATCGTTTTTATTTTTATTTTTTTATGATACGTTAAATAGAAAAAAAGTTTTGTTTCAATGTTATCCACAACTTTTGTATTCGAAATTTTTGTATTCGAAATTTCGAAAAAAAAAACATAGTTAAATTTCATACAGTTCTAACGAAAGGTGGGGACTATAGCTGCTCACGAGTGTTCCTAACTACATATACCTATTCAATCTCAATTACGAAAAAATACTCGTGACACATGCACACATACACTAAGTAATACCGCAGAAAGGAGAAAAACAGAAGAAAAAAGCAATGCACATTAATGCATTCGGCAACGGCAATCTGGCATTGCGCTGCATGCATGAGTACTACTGCATTTGCAGCAGCCATAACGGCTACCTCGGCTAGGCTGCATTCGCGCACATAAGTACTTACAGCGGTAAAACGCATGCGAACCGCGTGACCGCGAGCGCTCCCTGTGTATTGTGGTTGTTCTGGGGTAAAGTCAGGGCGCAGAAAGGAACTCTCACAACAACACCGATTAGAATAAACACTAGATACTTTATTGCGTAAAGCTTACAATAAGGATAATTACGAGATAATTCGTAATATAAATGAACAAGTGCAATGAACAATAATATAAATTGAGTATGACTCGCGTTTCGCTACAGCTGCGGAGAATGACTCAAGGCACGTCCCGTCTCAGAGAGACTTCGCACGGATCTGTTTCTCAAAAGTCTGCCCGGGGAATTAAAGTTTACTTGCGCTCTCGTCGTGCGCTTCCGCTGTTCGCCTTGGCTGGGAGGTGGCGCCGCTCGTCGCGCGCGGTCGGTAACGACTGCGGAGCCGCCACATCTACTCCCCCTCCAGAATTCTGGTCAGAATTCGGTGCAAATGAGACTCTCCGATGCTGTTCTGCTGCTACATTCTGAGGGTTTTCCGGAGTTGGTGCTGTTTCAAGATCCTATGGTTCGTTTTCTTCCGTGTAATGCGCTGCCTTTAATCGCTCGACCCAAATGTTTTTATCTTGACCATCGACCTCGATTTTAAAAAGTCGATCGGTGATTCGTTCAATGACTTTGTATGGTCCTTTGTAGGGTGGTTCAAGCGAGGCTTTTACATGGTCACTTCTGATGAACACATGGGAGCATGTATCAATGTTTTTTTGTTTGAAAAGGCGTACCTTATTATGATGATAAGTTGGTGTCGGCCGTATTTCTCTGATGCTAATGCGATGATGCTTGATAAAGTCTTGTGCGTTGGCAGGCACATCCTGATGTATGAAAAATTTACCGGGCATTCGCAGGGTTGTGCCATATAGCATTTCAGCTGGGGATGCTTTGAGGTCTTCCTTGTATGCGGTACGTAACCCGAGAATAACGGAAGGAAGTAGGTGAATCCAAGGGACTTCGGATCTGCACATAAGAGCCGCTTTTAATGTCCGGTGCCATCGTTCTATGATTCCATTGGAAGCTGGATGGTAGGGTGATGACCTAGTCTTCTGGCTACCAAGGAATCTTGTGAGGGATTTGAAGAGAGCTGCTTCAAATTGAGGTCCATGATCGGTGGTGATCGTGAGTGGTGAACCGTAGTGGCTAATCCAGCTGTTGAAGAGCGCTGTTGCTGTCGTTTCGGTTGTACAGTTTTTTAGAGGTACCGCTACAGGCCATCTAGAAAATCTGTCAATTATAGTTAGACAGTATTTAAATCCATCGACTGGTGGTAAGTGTATGAAATCCAAGTGTATATGATTAAAGCGTGTGTCTGGAACGTCGATACCTTGAGGTTTTACGCGATTATGTCGCTGTATTTTTGCTCTTTGGCAATCGAGACATTCTCTGGTCCACTTGAGAAAATCTTTTTTTAATTCCGGCCAAATATATTTACTTCTCACCGTGCGCGTGGTGCAACGCCCACTTGGATGAGACAAACCATGCACGGTATCGAACGCTGCACGTCGTAGTTTGTTTGGTATATAAGGCCTTACTGTAGTATTGGTGATGTCGCAGTAAATCTTGTGATTTTCAATTGTCAGCTGCTGAAGCTTCAAAGAGCTAGGATTCCTTAAGAGATTCCGTAATTCTTGATCGTCTTTCTGTGCTTGACTGATTTGTTGAGAGCTGAGTGTTGTGGGCATGTCGATGGTACTGATTCTAGATAGTGCGTCAGCTACGACGTTTTCAGAACCTTTGACGTGAACAATTTTCGTAGAAAATTGTGAGATGTACTCTAGCTGTCGTATCTGTCTTGGAGAATATTTTTCTGTTTTTTGCTTGAAAGCGTACACCAGTGGCTTATGGTCAGTTGCGATTGAAAATTGTCTACCTTCCAATTGATGTTTGAAGTGTTTGATCGCTGCAAAGATCGCCAGAAGTTCGCGGTCATAGGCGCTGTACATTTTTTCAGTGTCAGACAATTTTCGAGAGTAAAATGACATCAGTGTCCAAAGTCTCTTGACGTGCTGTTCGAGGGATGCCCCAATGCAGGTGTCTGAAGCGTCTGCTCGTATGATGATTGGCGCATTTGGATCGGGGAATGTCTTTAAAGCAATGTTTGCAAGGACTTTTTTTACATTTTCGAATGATTCTTCTGATTGAGTATTCCATTTGATTTTTCTTTTATCGTTTTTTCGTGAGTCCGTTAGATGTGCGTTTAGAGGTCTGAGTAGTTCAGCTGCATATGGGATGAGTTCGTGGTAGAAGTTTACCATACCCAGAAATCTTCTAAGTTGCGTGATTGTTTCAGGCTTGGGGTATTTAACTATGGCCTCAACGCGTTCAGGCGGAGGTTTATAGCCGCCTTCGCTGATGTGGTATCCCAGGAATATAACCTCTGATTTTCCGAAACAACATTTACTGGGATTAATCGATAAGCTGTACTTGCGTAGTTTTTCAAAGATTATCCTTAAATGTTGCATGTGCTGTTCGTGTGAGTCTGAAAAAACAATGATATCGTCAACATAACAAAATGCAAAGTCTAAGTCTCTAAGTAAGGTATCCATGAATCTCTGGAACGTTTGTGTTGCGCATCGCAATCCGAAAGGCATGACCAAAAATTCATACAAACCAAATGGTGTGATGATTGCTGTTTTTGGTATGTCTTCTTGTGCCATTGGTATTTGGTAGTATGCCTGTACCAAATCTAGAGTCGAAAAAACTTTTTTACCATGTAGCATTGGAAATAAGTTCTGTATGTATCTCGTTGGATATTGGTCATGAACTGTTACTGCGTTCAGTTTGTTGTATGCACCGCAAGGTCGCCAGTCTCCGTTCTTTTTTAGCGCTATGTGCAGAGGGCTGGCCCAGGGGCTATTGGAAGGCCTGATGATTCCCTGCTCCAAGAGGGTGTTGATCAGAGTCTTCGCTGCCTTCAATTTCTCACCAGAAGGTTTGCGAGGCCGTTCTGCTGTGGGCGGTCCTTCTGTGACTATGTGGTGAGCTATGGTCGTTTCCGTGAGAGGGCGGCGGTGGAACGGAGGTTTTGTGATTTCTACGTATTTTTCGAGCAACTGTGCGTAGTCTTGAGTGCAAAATATTTTTGCATCGAGCGTTGAGATGCCATATTGTTCCGTCTGTTGTACCTCCCCGGGTGTTGACAAATTGGTTGTTGGATCGATGATTTTGCCTTTCTTCAAATCTACAAGAAAGCCATAATGTGAGATTAGGTCAGCTCCGATAATTGCAGCTTTAACGTGGGCTATTATAAAAGGCCATTTGATTTGGCGCCGTAAGCCTAAATCGAGAGTGATTAGTTCTTCTCCGTAGGTTTTTATTATCGTGGAGTTCGCAGCAAAAAGTTTTGTTGTTGACGTAACAAGTTTATGCTTGACCTGCTCATGAGGGATTACCGAAACTGCCGAACCAGTGTCGACTAAAAACTTTTTGCTATTTTTATGATCTATAATGTGGAGGCGATATTCTTGTGTGTCGTATGCCGTGCTGCCAACCGTCACCTCTTGCGATGGCAGCAGTTCTAGTTTCCCTGCTTATTTTTGTAGCTACATGGAGAGCGACATTTGCGCGCCTTTTCCCCGAATCGGGTGTGATAAAAGCAAAGGTCAGATTTGTCTTCCTCATTCGTGCGATTCTTACTTGTCGAACGCGCGCGCGAACGGCTACGTCCGTCATTGTTTTTGTTGTTGCCTCGTCGAAATTCTTGGAAGTCGCGCGTGAGTTTCTCGATGGCCGCCTTCATGGCGCTTAATGTAGCATTCTCCGAACTGCTTATTGCGCACATATCGAGGGATGCACTGGGTTTCACTATGTCCACAATTTTATCTGCCTGCAATGCAAGCTTGGTGAGGTCGGCTGTTTCACCGATCACGAGATGTGTTCGCACGTTTTCTGGAAGGTGTTCCAGGAAGAGGGTCCGCAGCACTGCGTCGCTGCGACTCTTTCCAGCGAGGTTTTTTATTTTAGCCAACGTGCGCGTTGGTTTTTCGTCCGAAACCATCTGGTCGCGTAACAATCGTCTTAATTTCGTTTCGTCGGTTTCTCCGAATGTGTCGATTATGCGAGTTTTGAGCGCTTCGTATCTCTCTGTGTCCGGTGGGTTTTCAATAATATCCGCCACGTACACTGCAGTTGCTTGATCGAGGTTTGAGACGACGTACCTGAATTTGGATTTGTCGCTAGTTATCCTGCAGTTTTCAAAAGTGCTCTCTATTGTGTGAAACCATATCTTGGGCTGATCTTTCCAGAAAGCTGGGAGCTTGAGGTTTGTTATTGTTGAGACGTTATCTCATCGATCGTCATTGTTGCCTTGCAGTTCGCCTAAGCGTTCATTTAGGTCGGAGAGTCTTTTTTCCAACTCCCCTTGACGTCTGCGGAGTTGTTCAGCTTCAGCCGCGTCGTTGCCGACGGCCTTCGTTGTATTATCATTCGTCATTGTTGATCGGAGGTCACCAATGTGGTTGTTCTGGGATGAAGTCAGGGCGCAGAAAGGAACTCTCACAACAACACCGATTCGAATAAACACTAGATACTTTATTGCGTAAAGCTTACAATAAGGATAATTAATATAAATGAACAAGTGCAATGAACAATAATATAAATTGAGTATGACTCGCGTTTCGCTACAGCTGCGGAGAACGACTCAAGGCACGTCCCATCTCAGAGAGACTTCACACGGATCTGTCTCTCAAAAGTCCGCCCGGAGAATTAAAGTTTACTTGCGCTCTCGTCGTGCGCTTCCGCTGTTCGCCTTGGCTGGGAGGTGGCGCCGCTCGTCGCGCGCGGTCGGTAACGACTGCGGAGCCGCCACAGTATGATATATATATATATATATATATAGATCGCGCGTGCTTTCTGCTACTGCTCTCTCAAGGTGAATAGCCCTATAGTGTGCACTTAGTGCGGCGTGCTGTGCGCGCGTGTGTCCATGGTGTGTGATGTCAACAACCGCAACGTCTGGCTCCCGGCGTCCCCAGCGATGACAGCGGTTGCTGTATTTCGCTGCCCTAGAGAATGTCATCCCTTTCATCGTGTTCGCCGGTTGATGATAATTCGTCGTAGACAGGAAGGCAGTGTGTCAACGGCGAGAGCAGATTTAGTAAGCCCTTTCTCGTTCCTAACCTTTCTGATGGGTGAGCTGATGATACTTTCTGTTGTTGCAGCTTATACATGTGGCAGCGAGAGGAGTGTAAACGACGAGCACTGCTAGATCAGACTGTTTCTTGGATGTGGAAGAAATGTTGCCAGGGTTATTTATTTATTAATAATATGTGGTTTTTAGGTGCTCAACTTTCCTTGTTTGCCTCTTGTACTAGTGACTACGTGTACAGTTAATCTGCTACTTGTGAACTTCAGCGACTCTCAGGCTGGAGCTGTTTCCAGCAGTGAAACAACGGTTGAAGGTCTCTACCAGTCCTTCCCCTCTAGTTGTTACAGGTAGCTGGTACAGCGAGTGAACTACAACCATTGCTGCAGAGTTTTGTTTTGTATGGTAATGTTTTTTTTGTGTCATCTATTTATTAGTCATATTCATTGAGATAATCTGGAAACTTGATTACATACGGACGTACAGACATACATACATCTCAGAAAACGCTTAAAAAGCACTCGCTCTGAGTGGAAAATGGGTTTTACACGTTAAATTTTCAGTATTTGAATTCTTACAATTTTCGCTCTGGTGAAATTATAAGGCTCTCCCGAGTAGCGGTCGTGCCTAAAAATTAGGTTATTATTTAACTCAATAAATGAAAATAAATAATAACTTAATTATTTAATACATGAATTTTTATTGAACTATATAATTTAATCTATTAAAATGAAATTTTGTACGTGAGAATCAACTTGAAAGAACTGAGCACTTAGACAGACCGTCGAAATATAATAGACCGATAAAGATTTTTCAACGAAAATCGGCAGTTATGCTTATGGAATATTATGCTACCGGTGTGAAAGACCAAAAATTATTCAATTAATAAAATTCGGATACTGAAATAGAGAAAAGAAATGAGATACTCGTAGAGGAGAGAATCTCCGAGTAATAACTTTATTTATTTAATAGAAAACAATAAATCTAACTCAAAAGAAGATAGGAAAGTAAATAACTTAAAAGCAATTGCTTAAGTAAGTAATCAACTTATAACTCTAATATACGTAATTTAACACTTACATGAGTCACCCGGGTGTTAAGGGTTTAGATTATTTTATTATGAAGTCGCTGTCTTTCGTACGCTCGCGCGTCAACGTCTTCTAACCCAAGTAAAAAAATTATGTAAAAACTGTATATACTTTGTATACAGTTTTGAGCATACACAATTTGTGTATAAATTGAACAAGATTGAAAATCTTTTTTTAGAGAGAAAGAGCGAGGGAGAGAGAGAGATAGAGAGAGAGAGAGAGAGAGAGAGAGAGAGAGAGAGAGAGAGAGAGAGAGAGAGAGAGAGAGAGAGAGAGAGAATTTGAATTGAATTTATTAAAACTAGGCTAAGGACTCGTGGTCCAAGGCAGCCCGTACAGTACAACAGAAATAAAGTTTGTTTTAGAATTACATATGATTCGGGCGGCACATGCCCAACGCAGGACTCGATATAAAAATATAAAAGTTTAAAATAATAATAAAACGAAAGAAGAGAAAAAAGAACAAAGATAAAATAGTTAAAACTAGATAACAAAAAATGTACATCGTAAAAAAAAATAAAATAAATTATACACAATGAAATTACAAAATCGCAGCGTAAAAGATGTACAATAAAAGAACAAATAAATAAGCTACATTAATAAGAACGGTTAAAAATAAACTTGAAGAGCCGGTGCTTGAAGCAAGGCTTCTTGTAGAGCTGTCGTAGTGAATGTGGCAGATCGTTCCATAGGTAAGCAGCCCCAATATAGAATGAGTGGCGCATGTACTCTTTACTGAAACCCTCGATTTTAAGATCGAGTGAAGAGCCTCTCTTACTGCCTACAGGTGGCATCTAAAACTCGGAGAGAGAGAGAGAGAGAGAGAGAGAGAGAGAGAGAGAGAGAGAGAGAGAGAGAGAGAGAGAGAGAGAGAGAGAGAGAGAGAGAGAGAGAGAGAGAGAGAGAGAGAGAGAGGTAGCGCCGGCGTTGTGCGATGGGGAGCACGCGAAGGGACCAGTACGAGAGAGGCGCTGGTAGAAGTCTAGGTCCAAGCGTGATGCTCGAGAATAGCTCCAGGTTCTCTAATACGCAGCCTACGAGATAATAATGTTGCCAAGCCCAGCAGCCGAGCCACAGCACCATCAGCCAGCATCGCCAGCAAGCCTCACCGGCAGCGTCGAGGTAGACAACGTCAACGCAACCTTCCGAGCGCAGACGATTCCGGTAGACAAGAAAGCATCCAATCCGTCCAGATATGAATACCATCGCCGTCGAATAATCCCCGATGCTGCTGCTTACGATGACACAGGTTATAGTTCTTGAACTGAAATATTAAGGTCTTCACAAAGCATATGTTACACAATTCTTCTTACCAAATAAAAACACGCGAAACTACTTATCTAATATTTTGAAGTTTTATTCCGGAAAAATGCCAGACTTTTTCCCAACAAAGAAATTTTTTTTGCATCCTCCTAGAGGAAGCTTTGTGCACTGAGAAAAATTTTTTGGAATAATTATGAGACGATTGGTTAAAATTACTATACTGTACGCACAATCTGACCACAGACTGGTAAAAGTGACCTATTTATTAGATTTCTAATAATTTTTACAGTTTGACTAAGAAAAACTACAAGAAAAGTATTGTAAAATTTAACATAAAAAAGTTGGAAAAATTATTAGACAGTATAGTAAAAATCACAAGTCATAAATTTTATCAGGCAACTGGAAAATATTCTTAGACTTTATAAGAATTTTTCCTATAGAGCTGGCAGAATTTACAAGACAGTATAGTAATTTTTACGATATATACAGTATACGTGCCACGCTGCGCATGCGCGCTATAAACAAAACACGAGGGCATGCGCGCTTAACTCGTCATAACCTGCAATGATGTAGCCCTAACAACTAATTTAAAACGATATAATTTCAGTATAAATAACTTTAATTAACACTCGTATAATTATTATTTCTTTACAGGATTTGATTTTACACAATAATGTTAAATGTAAAAGTTATAGATAATATTAAAACAAAACTTTTTCCTGTTAAACATTTTTTTGTAGAATCAATTCCTGACGAGTTAAACTCAAAAACGATTTTTAACGCCTAAATATACATAAAATGGACGATTTTGGGCTATAACTTGACAGGATTTGATTTTACACAATAATGTTGAATGTAAAAGTTGTAGATTATAATAAAACAAAACTTTTTTCAATTTAATATTTTCATATAAAATCAACTCCTGATGAGTTACACTTATAAAAACGATTTTAAACGCTAAAATATACATAAAATGGACGATTTTCGGCTATAACTTGACAGAATCTTTCTTCACACAAATTATAAATGTAACAATTGTAGACTATAACAAAACAAAACGTTTTCCTGTTTAACATTTCATGTACAATCAATTCCTAATGAGATAATGCGATAAAATCAATTTTAAACGCCTAAATATACATAAAATCAACATGATGAAGTATTTTCGGCTATAGCGTCTCAGAATGTAACTTAACGGAAATATGGTAAAGTAAAAATGTAAAAATTGTTAATTATAATATAAAACAAAACTTTTTCCATTTAACATTTTCATGTACAATTATTTCTGAATCATCTAAACGTATAAACATGATTTTTTAAAGATTCAATACACTTAATATAGTCAAGTTTCGCTTATTATTTAACAGAATATAATTTGACACAAATATTAAATACAATAGCTGTAAATAAGATCGAAAAAATCAATAAAGCATTCGAAAGCTCATATAATTATAAACAAGGATTTGACTTTCAATAAAACTGTTAAATACGAAGGATATAGATAAAGTTTAAACCAAAGTTATTGTCAATTGATATTTTTATGCTCAGTCATATCTGGATCATGTAAACCTATAAACACGATTTTTAAGGCCTCAATACAACTAATATAGTGAATTTTCGCTTATTATTTAACAGAATTCGATTTGACAGAGAAATATTCGACACAATGGCTGTAAATAAGATCGGAAAAATCAACATGACATTCCAAAGATGATGTAATTAGAAAAACATAATAATAAGATACAAAATTACATTTGATTGCAATATTCAATGGGATCAACATATTGGAAGAATAATTAAAGAAACCAAAGATCTACTTTCTTTGTTTTACAGAAAAGGAAAATATTATGCAAACTAAAACGTTTTTGATACTATATTACACTCTTTTGAATAACATTAAAAATTATGTGCACCCAGCACTTTCATGATATCCCCCAGTTCCTTATTACCTATACCTATTCCCTCACACTCTAGAGCACAAACACTGGAAGGTCACTGATAGAGCTGCAGAAGTAGCAAAATATGGCTGGACGGTCTAGGCTGGCACTACTCTACGGATGCCAGTCTACTGAGAATCATCTAACAGCCATCCACTATATCAGTAACTCCACCATCTGGGATGAAAGTACTGACAGAGACCGTCAATTGTGTCTCAATGTCAGAGACTGCCTCAGCCTACGAAGCACATTAATAGCAGATCAGCCACTACTCTGGAAGGCAAGTGAGACGAGTTGGCACCTAAAAACCACATATGACTAGTAAATAGATGACACATTACCATAAAACATTAACATAAAAAAGAAATGTCTGCAGCAATGGTTGTAGTTCACTCGCTGCACCAGCTATCTGTAACAACCAGAGGGGAAGGACTAGTGAAAACCTTCACTCGTTTCACTGCTGGGAATAGCTCCAGCCTGAGAGTTACTGAAGACACAAGCAGCAAATTCACTGTACACATAGTCATCCGAATAAAAGCCAATTATGGAAAGTTGAGCACCTAAAAACCACATATAGCTAATAAATAGATGAGCCAGACAATATTTCCACACCCAAGAAATAATATGTAACAGTGCTCGTTGTTTATACTCCTCCTGCTGCCAGATATCTGCAACAAGAGAAAGTACTATCAGCTCACCCATCAGAGAGGTTAGGAACGAGAAAAGGCTTACTAGTAAATCTACTCTGGCTGTTGACACACTGCCTTCCTGCCTCCGACAAATTATCACCAACCGGCGATTGGCGAACATGATGAAAGGGACGAAATTCACCAGGGCGGCATACTACAGCAGCCGCTGTCATCGCTGGGAACGCCGGGAGCTAGACGACGCGATTGTTGACATCACACACGTACCACGGACACATGCAAGCACGCGCCACGCCGCAGTTCGCACTACTCTATAGGGCTAGAGCAGTAGCAGAAAGCGCGCGCGATCCATTATATAGGTATAGATATATCAATATATATCTTAGGTATACACAGGGAGCGCTCGCGGTCAAGCGGGTCGCATGCGTTTTTCCAATGTCGCGCAGCCTATATAGTCGCGGTAGCCGTTACGGCTGCTACAGTAGTACTCATGCACGCAGCGCTATATACCAGACTGCCGTTGCCGAATGCATGATTGTTGAGCTTTTTTCTTCTGTTTTTCTCCTTTTCGCGGTATTAGTGTATGTGTGTATGATGTGCCGCGAGTATTTTTTCGTAATTGAGATTATAAAAGGTATATGCAGTTAGGAACATGCACGAACAGCTATAAGAGTTCCCACCTTCCGTTAGAACTGTATGAAATTCAACTTTAATGTTTTTTTATTAATCGAGAGCAATGAAACAATAGTTTTCCTCGTATAATTCAACAGGATTTGACTATACACAAAAATTTCAAATACATAAGTTGGGGATAACATTGAACAAAACTTTTTTTCTATTTAACGTTTTCATAAATAAAAATAAAAAGAATTTTATAATTTCGATATAAATTATGAAAACCATGTTTTTTAATTTTAAATATACCTGCAATTATGATACTTATATTCAATATTTCTATGTACACTTTAATCATATCAATTAGTACATATTAAATTTATATACATCATAGACTATATTTAAAAATTTATCTAAATATACTTATACATGCAGAATTAAAACGCAAACCTTCTACAAAATAGAAGAAATAAATGTGTAAAAGTAAATGGACAATTTTTATTTAAACTTTACCGTAGATGTATTTATGTTTATTTTAATGATGAAAACGATACATAAAGTATTACAATTTTTGCAATAATGAAAGTATAAGGTTGTTCTGAGCACTGCGGTCGTGCCTATTATATAAAAACGAAGTTTTTACATAGGGAGGGGGCGGGCGATGAGCGAAGCGAGGAGCAGGTGTGTGTGGTGGCGGGGGGGGGGCGAAGGCACGCTGGGGGGCGCAGCCCCCTAGTTTCGTTTTTTTTTTTTTGCATGATGGCGGGTCAAAAATCCGTTTTTTGATTGGGGCGATACGTTTTTGTTTTTTTTCAAATTTTCGATTTTCTCAAAACTGTTTTTTGATTTTTTTTTAATGATAGGATCGAGTTATTCGAATCTGATGGGTAGCGTTCGAAAGAGAATTAAAATACCTATATTTTCTAAAAAAAGAAAGTTTCTAGTTATCGCGGTTCTTTTGTTAGTAATAAAAACGTGTTCTTTTTTCAGAAGCTTATAACTCCTAAACTTAACGGTCAGTTTTTTTGAGAAAAATCATGATAATACAGAATATAAATAGCTATAATCTGTTCAAATTTGAATACATACTGTAGGCTAGATTTTGAGTAAAAAATTGAAAAATGAAAAAAATCAGTTTTGTATGTCCAACGATTACAAGAGTAAAATTGACTTAATGGCTTTAAAATTTCTTTTAGAAGTAGATTTTTTATAGTTCTCGGTCGAGTTCTTTGGGCAAAATGATTGATCTATAAATTTCAGAGATTAAAAATATTTGAGGTTAAAACTTTTTTGAAATTTTTTTAAAATCGTAATTTCTCGAGAACGGCTCTATGTATCTGAATGGGGTGGGTTGCATTCGAAAGAGAATTAAAATACCTATATCTTCTAGAAAAATTAATTTTCTATCTATCACGGTTCTTTAGTTATCATTAAAAGCAAAAACGTGTTCTTTTTTAAAAACACATAACTCCGCGACCGCTACGTACCGATACGATATCTACCGCTAGGTGGTGTGGAATGAGGAAACGTCATTGAGTAGGCATTCGATGATTTTTTTTAATTTTTAAAAAACCAACCAACAAAATGAATTAAAATGTTTAAAAATTTTATCTATTTTAATCTATTATAATTATGAATTATGTATTATGAATGCATTATATTCTGCATTATTATAATATATTTGTGAGTTATGAACTTTTTTAAAAAAATACGTTTTTTTTAATAACAAAAGAACAATGATAGTTATAAATTTTTTTTTCTTAAAAAATATGAATTATGAAATATAAAAAAAAACACGTTTTTGTTAATAACAAAATAACCGTGATAGCTATTTGTTTTATTATAAAATATAGATATTTTACTTCTAATTCAAATGATAACTTTATTTATCAGCTCAAAATTTATATAAATTTGATATAAATAAATAATAAATAAATAAATAAATTTAAAAATTAACAATTTTTAATATTCATAAATGAATTTAATTATACTTATGCAATAAATTTTTTAAAAAATTATAAATTTTGTTATTAAAAATTAATTAAAGGAATCAACAAATTACGGTTGAGGAAGCTACGGGCCAATGAATTGGCAGCGGTTTTTTCAAAGTCGAGGGAAAATGCCAAAAATTTTCCTAGACAAATAAATTTTTCCTCATAAATAATCTTTTACTCACTAGACTTAGTTTATCTATCAACTTACATTTTTGAGGACGTCTGTATGATCGGAGCGGCGCTAGATGGGGATAGAACATAACCTCCGCTGGCCATGTCGACGTGGGTATCGAAGTCTGTAAGATCGCTCGAAACGAAGAGTACTAGACCTGCAGTTTTTAAAGTCCCCAACGAAATTTCGCCGTCGCCGCTGCCGTCGTCATCGGCGCCGCGCCACAGCATTACCAACTGTCTTTAATCGCTGAGCCATCCTGTACGAAACTTGCACCTATAAAAATAATAACCCACAAAGAATTTCATTCTTGTAATAACAAAATTATGATTATATTAAAAAATTTAACTTATCCGATGATTTTTCCAAAACCTGCTCCTAGCGAATTCTCACCAAAAGAAATTCGGATTGAATGCTTTCTTGTCTACCGAAATCGTCTGCGCTCGGAAAGTTGCGCTGACGTTGTCTACCTCGACGCTGCCGGTGAGGCTTGCCGGCGATGCTGGCTAATGGTGCTGTTGCTCGGCTGCTGGGCTTGGCAAAATCATTACCTCGTAGGCTGCGTATTACAGAACCTGGAGCAATTCTCGAGCATCACGCTTGTATACAAACTGTATATTCTCTGTGTGCAGCTGACTGTATACAAAGTATATACAGTTTGAACATAATTTTTTTACTTGGGAACGTGGAACTTGCGTCCCAGGGTAAAAATTTATAGCCACGTACCGGGGGACGCGAGTTTCCCGCAAGAGAGAAAGCGACATATAATAATGAAAAATCTGAACCCCAAATACCCGGGGGATGCAAGGTCCCAGTAGAAGAGATAGATGCGCGGCAGGCAGCTGTTGGCGAGTTCCCTGACCAATAAATATTCTCGTAAAAACACCACGGAGGGTGCGAGTTTACTGAAGAAGAGCTGAACGCGCGGACGTACGCGCTTATCTGACTTGCCATTAAAGTAAAATCTTAAAGCGAAGTACACGATGGACGCGAATTTCTCGTAGTAGAGGTAAACGAGCTCGTAAGACAGAAAGCAGCTTGATAATAAAAAATCTAAAACACATATACCCGGGGAACGCGAGTTTCCCATAGATGAGGTATATGCGCGCGTAAGACAGAAAGCGGCTTGATAATACAAAAATCTCAAACCCAATTACACGGGGGACGCGAGTTCTGCGTAGAAGGGGCAGAAACGTGAGCGTACGAAAATAGCGACTTGATAATAAAAAAATCTAAAACACATATACCCAGTGGATGCCAGTTCCCAGAAGCAGAGGTAGATGCATGCGTAAGACCGAAAGCAAGTTAATAATGGAAAGAATCTAAAAGTCAAATACCCGGGGGATGCAAGTTTTCCGTAGATGAGGTAGACGCGCGCGTAAGACAGAAAGTGGGTTGATAATAAAAAAAATCTAAAACCCAAATTCCCGGGGGACTCAAGTTCCCTGAAGTAGAGGTAGATACGCGCGTAAAACAGAAAGCAGCTTGATAATACAAAAATCTCAAACCCAAATACCCGGGAAACGCGAGGTCCGCGTAGAAGGGGGAGAAACGTGAACGTACAAAAGAAAGCGACTTGATAATAAAATGATCTGTAACACATATACCGGGGGGTCGGGTTCTTCCCGTAGATGAGGTAGACGCACGCGTAAGGCAGAAAGCAAGTTAATAATGGAAAGAATTTAAAACCTAAATACACGGGGAACTCGAGTTCCGCGTAGAAGGGGGTGACGCCTGACAGTACGAAAGTAATTGACTTGATAATAAAATAATCTGAAACCCATATACCGGGGAGTCTTTTTCCAGAAGACGAGGTACATGCAAGCGTAAGTCAGAAAGCGGCTTGATAATTGAAAAATTACAAACACAAATACACAGGGGACGCAAGCTTCGCGTAGAAGAGGTAGATGCGCGAGTAATGTGATACCCTTCGCGCCGACCTTCCATGTGCAATTGCACGTCCTGCCTACTCAGCTCCAAGTTATCAAGAGATAAGGAGAAGAAAGAAGTCGGTAGCAGTCACATAATATATTCACGTTAGTCTCTGTCGGGTCCTCGAGTTGTAACAACGTGTTTTAATAAAGAACACTCTTTTCTACTAATTGTGTGTGTATGTGGGAATTTGTCTTATTATTTCATTCCCTGTGAATCGGAATTTACCTACATTCACCCTTCATACATAACTGGTGCACAGTGGAAGCTAAATAGATGTAGAATACAGGGAAATTATCATTAAGACCTTATCTTGATTTCATGACCTTGAAAAAATGACCTTAAGTTGGAAAATTTGAAAATAACGCCTTTTCGGGGCTTCAATCCCAAGATTTTACTGTTACTCTTGTTTTTGGGAATCCATTTCCGAGTAAAACAAAGTTATATATAATTATATATGATTTAAGTATAAATTATATATAATTATATATAATTATATATAATTTATCACATATGGTTATATATTGATTTTGACCTTAAATAAGTATATATAATCATATATAGTTATATATTGATTTTGATCTTATATAAGCGTATATGATCATATATGTATATATAAAATCATTATATTTGATCATGTATGACCATATATATTTAAATATGGGACGTGTTCTTGTTTATGCACATACTGATTGTGCACATATTAATTGTGCACACTTTAACATTGGTATATATCTATATATATAGATTTGTACCAGTGCTATCTGTGTACAATAAATATGTGCACAATCCTTATGTGCACAAACAAGAACATGCCAAATATGAGCATATATTACCATATATTGTCAGATAAAACGATATATAAATGCGTGCAATATATGACAATATATTACCATATATTAGTAAACATGACCATATATATTTATATAAGGGCAAATTCAATATATAATCATATATGGTCATATATAATTATAAATTTCCAGAAGCGTTATTTCTGGGGTGGTATAATATATATGAGCGTTATTTGTGAGACGCACCTCTGATTTCTGGGAAGTCCCAGGTTTACATCTGGTATATAAGCGTTATTTCTGGGACGTATATAGAGTCCAAACTTTGATAGTTCAGACACCTTAGAGGGATTATTTCTTTAGTCAAGCATATGACTCTGGCTGCAAGGTGTTGAAGTCCCCGAAATAACGTGTATATACATTTATATATGTGTATATATATAAATATAGAACTATATATAAATTTTATATAATTATACATGACCATATATGGTTATATATTTAATTTGACCTTATATAAGTATATATGATCATATATGTGTGATTCCGGAAGTTTGAGGAGTTTTTTCGTGACTGTTATGGAAGTTTGAGGATTTTTTGGAAGTTAAAGAAGGCTCCTCAAAGATCCTTTTTGTTTTTTTCTCGGAATTCCCTATAAAAAACACTTAGAAATTACAATCAGGGGGGGGGGGGATTACTAAGAAAACACCCCTCCCCCCTGATTGTATTTTTTTGTTTTTTTTTGTATTTTTCTCTGTTATACATTATTTTTTCGTATTATACTGTATTTTTCCGTATTTTTTTGTATTTTTCCGTATTTTTTTGTATTTTTCCGTATTTTTCTGTATTTTTCCATATTTTTCTGTATTTTTCCGTATTTGTCTGTATTTTTCCATACTTTTCTGTATTTTTCCATATAAATACACGCCTCAAAGTGCCTGATTGTTATATATGTGTGTGGCTCGATAAACTCCTACATATAAAAAAACGGGCTTTATAAACCCCTTTGGAGAAGTGTATAGTATACTCATATATAAATATATATGGTCATACATGATCATATATAATGATTTTATATATAATATATACACATATGTATGGTCATATATGATTATATAAGGTCAAAATCAATATATAACCATATATCATCATACATATGAAAAGTTTTCGATACTATATCACGCATTTATATAGTTTTATCTGACAATATATAGTAATATATACTCATATATAAATATATGTGGTCACACATGACCATATCGACGCTCCCTACGAAAACTAGAACGATTCAGATTGCCACGAAGACTAGTCCATTTGAGCGTTGGCCGCGAAGACTAGCACGCCCCATTGATTTGCGTTGAATACTAGCCCGATCCGCTTGATTGCGGAGAAGACTAGCACATTCCACTGCCTCTTATGTAGATTAACACGGTGACGCGAAGTGCTAGTTTTCGCGGCAAGCTTGCGAATCGTGTTACTTTTCGTCGCAAACTCGCGAATCGTGCTACTTTTCGTCGCAATATTACGAATTGTACTATTATTCGGTGCCAACTCGTGAATGATGCTAGTTTTCGCAGCAACCTCGCGAATTGTACTAGTATACGCGGCAAAGTCGTGAGTTATGCTAGTTTTCCTTGCAGTTTTCTGAAATGTGCTAGTCTTCGTGAGGAGGCCAAAAAAGGTGCTAGTTTTCGTAGGGAGCGTCGATATATAATGATTTTATATATACATGTATAAACTTGTATATACATACTTATGCAGACCGGTCCGCATAAGTCCTGTTCCAATTATGCAGTGTGTCTGCATAAGTACGGTTCCGTGTATGAATTTGTCTGCATAAGTCACGCTTGACTAAAGAAATAATCCCTCTCTTATGTTGACGTCTACACAATTGGCACGAAGTCTGCATAAGTCTCTTTCAGGTTGAGTAAAAGTCAACATAATTACTGTTACCGAGAAATATATGATCATATATGCTTATATAAGGTCAAAATCAATATATAACCACATATGATTATATATAAATTATATACCATATGTTAGAGGTTTGTCGGAAAGGATTAGAAGGGTTTTTAGTAAACATAATATTCAAGTTTTCTTTAGAAATGATAATAATTTAGAAAGGTTATTTAGTAATTGTAAAGACAAGGATGATAAATGTTTGAAATCGGGAATTGTTTATAAAATTAATTGTAGGGATTGTAATGGTTGTTATATTGGTCAAACGGGTAGATATTTGAAAAAGAGAATATATGAACATCAATATAGTTTACGCAGCTCAAGTTGTACATCGGGTTTGAAAGAACATTGTTTAAATAGTTTGCATTCTTTCGATTTTGGGAGTGTGGATATTTTGGAACAGGGGATTAAGAATAAATATAAGAGGGAAAGCCTTGAAAGTATTCACATTCTAAGAAATCGGAATAATGTAAATTTAATGATAGAGTCAAGTAAATTAGATAACATTTATCATTCTTTATTAATTTAAGTGAGAATGGCAAGTTGGAGAGGGGAATGTGGAGGGTGGTGGGGTAAGAGAAAAGAAGGGGGTATGGGTGCATGGTATATAAGGAGGTGTATCGCGGGTTTTATTTCAGTCCCTGAGGAGGAGCCGGAGCAGGCTCGAAACGTCGGACAATGTGGTGGTGGTGGGCAGTCAGATCGTCCTTTGCTAACAAAGTTTCTTCCAGATTTTAATTAAGTTTTTATTTCAGATTCTGCGGGGGTGATTATAAACAAGGGCAATCTGACTGCCATAAATATTAATTATTTTAATTTAATTTGTAAGACTGTAAGACCGATGGAAAAATTCTTATCAGTTGATAAATTATATATAATTATATATAATTTGTACCTGAATTATATATAATTTATATATAATATATAATTATATATGACCATATATGGTTATATATTGAATTTGACCTTATATAAATATATATGATCATGTATACTAATATATGATATATATATATATAACAATCAGGCACTTTGAGGAGTATATTTATATGGAAAAATACAGAAAAGTATGGAAAAGTACAGAAAAATACGGAAAAATACAGTATAATACCAAAAAAATACTGTATAATAGAGAAAAATACAAAAAACACAAAAAAATACAATCAGCGGGGGGAGAAGGGGTGTTTTCTTAGTAATTCCTCCCTCCCCCCCCCCCCCCCCCCTGATTGTAATTTCTAAGTGTTTTTTATAGGAAATTCCGAAAAAAAAACAAAGAGGAACTTTGAGGAGCCTCCTCAAACTTCCAAAAAATCCTCAAACTTCCATAACAGTCACGAAAATACTCCTCAAACTTCCGGAATCACACATATATAGTCATATATTGTCATGTGTAACTATATATCATCATACATATGAAAAATTTTCTATGCTACATCACATTTATATATCGTTTTATCTGATAATATATGGTAATATATTGATCACGTATGACCATATATACTCATATATAAGTATATATGGTCATACATGATCATATATAATGATTTTAGATATACATATATGATCATATTCTTATATAAGGTCAAAATCAATATATAACCATATATGATTATATATAAATTATATAATTATATATAATTTATACTTAAATCATATATAATTATATATAACTTTGTTTTACTCGTAAATGGATGCCCAAAAACAAGAGTAACAGTAAAATCTTGGGATTGAAGCCCCGAAAAGGCGTTTTTTCAAATTATCCAACTTAAGGTCATTTTTTCAAGGTCATAAAATCAAGATAAAGTCTTAATGATAATTTTCCTGTATTCTACATCTATTTAGCTTCCAAATGCGACCTGAATCGTCTTTTTAGACCTTTTCGTTCAAAAGTTATTTGATTTTCGGACGAATTTCGTGACAATAGTACACTGTGTGGCGCTGCGGACAAGATACTGCGAGAGTGCTAACTTCAGATTCCTCTCCAACTACGGGACGAGAATCATCACCAAGGAGGCAGCCGGCGACTTTTCCCCACTGTCACGGTATCTACACGTCAACATCGAGACCCACCGACTTGGCACTGACTCACCGAGAAATCATCAAAGATATTTCATCTGTAAGTCTTTGGAATTTCCTTTATCCCTTCAACCTTTCAACCTTTCATACGATTGACCTTAAACGTTTCGCGAAAGAATAAATAGAATAAATTATATAATAGCGAATCCAAATCAAGATCAAGCTGCTCAGATCACAGTAGAGCAATTTAAACTACGCTTATCTATTTGGCGCGAAGCTATTCCTACGTACGAAGGCGGTACTAGACTTTTATCGCATTTTATTCAACTATGTGACAAATTTGTCCAAATGTTATACACAGCAGATCCACTTGTCAATGAATCTCTGTACGCACTTATAAAGTCGAAATTACGCGGCGAAGTATTAGATTTAATAGTAGTAAATAACCCGGAAAGCTGGGCCGAATGTAAAAGAATTTTAATCAACAGATCAGTGATGCGAGTTCAGAAGAAGTATTATACGAGGGTCATTTGATAAGTACCTAGCCTACAAATGAAAACACCAAAATTTTACAAAAAATAAAATTTATTTTTCAATGTAGTCTCCTTTTAGTTGAATACACTTGGTCCAGCGGTGTTCTAATTTTTTTAACCCCGTTGAAAAAAATGTTTTCTCTTGGTTTGCAAAATAGGCCTCCGTGGCGGCGATTATTTCGTTATTGGAGTGGAATCTCTTCCCGGCGAGCGAATTTTTTAGGTTCGGAAACAAAAAAAAGTCGCACGGAGCCAAATCTGGAGAATACGGTGGATGGGGCAGCAGTTCGTAGCGTAATTCGACCAATTTAGCCGTGGCGAGTGCAGAAGTGTGAGCCGGTGCATTATCGTGGTGGAAAAGCACTTTCTTTTTAGACAAATGGGGCCGTTTTTCTTCTAACACGGCGTCAAATCGGCTCAATAGTTCGGCGTAGTACTGTCCTGTGACCGTTTTGCCCTTCTCCAGATAGTCAATAAAAATCACACCTTGAGAATCCCAGAAAACAGTGGCCATCACCTTTCCGGCCGACGGGACCGTCTTCGCCTTCTTCGGAGCAGGTTCACCGGGTAAGGTCCACTGGTTTGACTGCTCCTTGGTCTCTGGAGTGTAGTAGTGAATCCATATTTCGTCGACGGTCACGTAACGACGCAAAAACTCTTTTGGATTGCGATTAAACAGCTCCAAACACTGCTCTGAACTGGTCACACGGATGCGCTTGTTGTCTGCAGTCAGCAAACGCGGAACCCACCTTGCTGACAGCTTCCTCATGCCTAAAATCTCATGTAGGATATGCCACACGCGTTCTTCTGAGATGCCTACTATCGCAGCTATCTCGTGCACCTTTAATCGGCGATCTGACAAAACGATATCGTGTATTTTTGTCACGTTCTCCTCCGTAGTGGCTGTTTTCGGAGCACCTGGGCGTGGATCATCAAAAACCGACGTACGACCACGTTGAAACTCGTTATACCAAAATTTAACGGTCGCCATCGAAGGAGAAGCATCCCCATACACTGCATCCAAGCGTTCTTTAATTTCACTGCGCGATTTCCCTTCCAAAAACAAGAATCGAATCACCGACCGATATTGTTCTTTCTCCATTTTTTCAAAAATCAACGGACACATTTGCTTTCACACACTCTCAGAAATAAACTACAACTCCGATCCGGCTGAAATTTCGTCTGTAACCGTTTACAGGAAGATACTGCACTGTAGTGTATTTCTGGTGCGATAGTGGCACCATCTGGCGGTGAGGCTAGGTACTTGTCAAATGACCCTCGTATAATAAACTCAGTGTATGTTACCAAAAAGCGAATCAATCGTTTGAAAATTATGCAGACGAAATAAAATTACGATTAAATAGACTAAAGGAATACATTCAGTTAAATAATGAAGACAGACAGTTAATATTAAAATTTCATTTTATGAAAACGTCGCTAAAAACACTTTTATTAAAGGAATAAAAGAACCCTACCATTCATTCTTAACACACTATTAAACGATATTGAAGATTGTTTAAATAAATGTAGGGGACACGATAATCATGAACAGCAAGCTAATTTTCTTTCCTATATGAGGCAACGCGAAAGTAAACCGAAAACGAATTTATTCAATGCGCCGAGTACCTCAAAATCTGCAATTTCATTTCAATCGCGATCCGCCATAGCGCAAACCCCATTTAGGCCTGCATTGACTAATTTTGGAAACAACAATATTGGAAACAACAATCTTGAAAACAACAATTTTGGAAACAACAATTTTGGCAACAGTTTTAGGCAAAGTAATAACAATAATAATCGTGAAACGCTTCAAAATTACCAACCAACGCCTATGTCTATAAGTACAAGAAATACCAGCCAACCAAGTAGTAACCAAACTAATAGACCAAATAATGTGCAAAATAACTCTGCGCCTAGAACCAACAACGTTTTCAGAAGTACAGGACCTCCGAACTTTGTCTCAGAAGAACTTCATCATCAAGAAGTTCAACAAAATTTCGTAGAACAAGAATACGAATGCCAAAATGAACAGCCTCAAAATCTAGTAGATGAAATAGCTGAAATTGATAATACTGAAAATTTTCAGTTGGATCCCAATACATCGGAAGAGACAATAATAAATCTTAATAACATCGGAAATTCACCAGAGTTGCCGCATGTAATCACGCTTAACCCGCAGTTGAAAATTTTGATAGATTCTGGAGCATCGTCTTCAATTATGAACCCGAGTATAGCATATAAATTGTTTCCGAACTACATTTTTTCACACAATTTCGAAATCTCATCTCTACACAAAATCACTAAAGGAACACATGCATTAACCTTTCCTATTCTACAAAAATTAGGCGACGAAACGGCAATAACGTTTCTACTCGCACCCTGGCACTCGACTCATGATTGCTTGATGGGCCACAAGGATCTTCAAAATTTAAAAGCAAATATCAATTACAAAAATCAAATATTTAGTACGAGTAAGTTCGAAATTAAATACAAGAAAGGATGTAAGAATAGTGTAGCTGACGCTTTAAGCAGAATCGAGATAAACAATCAAGAAGAAGAAGAGGACTCTCTTTCTATGCTCCCACAAGCGTCCGATATCACCCCCCTCACCCACCAAGAGTTGACTCAAAGGTCCGATGACAAAGAAGACGTAACTATTCATACAGCCGAACAAAACCCAGTATTCTCACTACCTTTGTCAGATAAAAATATACACACATTTAACTACGGCATAATAGTCAAAAAGGTTACCAAGTCAAACCAACGAAAATAAATTAAAAATTCAATATTTGATAAAAATAAACAAAAATGACGCGGAAGCGCAGTTACTTAAATTTCTCATAGAAAATGTAAAACCGAATAAACAGTATAGGATTTATTTTGAAACACTAGAAGGTAAAGAAATTTTTATCAAAACACACCAACAGCAACGTGATAAGACCGCGCCGCGATATCAGAAACTCCTCGTAGAAAAACACAGGGTCCCTCATTGCTATGTATACGGGCAACCGCGTCGTTATAACCAAAGAGATGCAAAAAGGATAAGGAAAGTTTCTTCCTTTTTACAGAAAAATGCAGACCTGACTAATCATGATATTCCTAGTCATAGTGGCGAAGAGCACTGACAAGGAAACCGATCGAGGTGTCCGCCTCCGATTTTCCTGAATTTTTGATATCTTGTAGAGGACCGAAAAATAAGAGACTCGCAATTTTTTTTATCGGCCCAATCGCTTATTAAAGGGGTGAAAACCGCCCTTAAAGTTTACCCCCGAAAACGGTTTTTTTTTAATATCTTAAGTTCTAATCGATATTTTGAAATGAAACAAAATAGAAAATATTTCTCCTTGAATTATGTAACCATCAAGTATAGTTTGGTCCACGAGGGTGGCAACCCTTACTTTTTATTTTAGAAAAACCTTATTTTTTAAACTATTTCTGCATATAATATTTGCAATAAAATTATTAATTATTATAAAAATCATTTTTTGACTTAAAATAAAAAATAAAGTTTACGTGTTTCAGGGTTTTTGCAAATAAACACGTCATCAGGGGTAAACAACCCTTTAGGCACAAAATACTTTCAAACTATTAAAATTAATATTTTAAGTTATATATAATGCATAATTTATTTTTATTTGGGCTATTTTTTCTATGGGCCCAATTTCCTATTAAAGGGGTAAAACGCACACCTAAAAATCACCCCTAAAATAGGTTTTATCTGAATATCCCAAGTTCAGATTCAAATTTAAAATGAAACAAAATGAAAAATATTTCTCTTTGAAATGCCAAATTAGCTACCCTTATATTTTATTTCGGAAAAAATTTTTTTTTTAATTTTTTTTTTATACAATATTTGCAATAAAATTAAATAATTATTATTAAAATTCATAATCAAAGTTGACTTGTTTTAGGATTTTTTCTAATAATAATATTATTGGGGTTTAGGAGCCCCTTGGGCACGTATACTTACAATTAGTACCTTTGAAATAAATATTTTGAGGTGTATGATGCGTATAATCAGAATAAATAATCATGGATATTTTATTTATTGCAGATTGATTTGTCTATAGGCTAAATTTTCTATTTAATGAATAAAAATCACTGACAAAGAATTTGACAATTTCGTTATTTTAATGTTCAAAATATAATAGCATAAGATAAATAGAGGAATAAATAATTACATGACTATATTTTTATTATTTCTGCATAAATATTTGTATGCAGAAAAGCTTTTAAAAGCTGAGCCAGGATTAAAATTATTTTCATGGTATATTTTGCAATTAGTTTTTTTTATATATCACTGCTTGATAATTATAGTTTACTTATAATTTTAGAATATTTATGTTTGCGTATTTAGGCATATCACATTATATTTCATTTGTACTTTTTCATAAATACTTATTTTTAAGTAAATGTTTTCCTGATTTCTATTTATATATATGAATAAGCGATTTTTTGTAAGCCCATCTTGTAAACATGCATAAGCAAAGATGACGCAAGTGAGCTTGGAGTCCACGGCTGCCTAAAAACGGATTAGTTAGTCAGTATATTTTTATTGGTTCTGTTGCGAGGTACAAATTTTCGAGAGTCCGCTATTTGTTTTTTTCCTACAATAGAATTTATTATTTCATAAAAATCAAAGAATAGAAAAAATGAAAGTAAATCCTATCTACGTCATAAATTTATTATTGGCAGCATTCTTAGGGCTTCAGATACCAGAAAGTCCTGTTAATCTTGTTGAAATGGATTTAGCTCAAAAATTCGAAAATATTTTATACGACAGTATGAATAATTTTAATGCGATTGAAACAATGGAAGAAGAAACATTAGATTTTCAAGAGCAATTTAAAAATTATGAAGTACAAGCCATTGAAGATGACGCAATTTTCAATGAAAAAAAAGATTATGATGTATGTTCATACGATGATGAAGAGTTGAGCTTCGATTATAAAAAAAGAGCAGTCGAATATTGGAGATCAGGTAAAACTAAAAAAAATCGCAGTATAGAAAGTGTTAAACATCGATTTAAATTAATTAATTCAGAACGGCAACTGCGTCGATGGGCTAGTCAAATCAACAAAGGTGGAACTTACAAAGAAAAATGATATCCAATTTCTGAATTTGTTTTAAAAAATCTCAAAGAATCTCTCGAAGCTGTCCATATTATTCACGATATTGATATACGTAGGTGGGCCTTAGAAGCTAAAAATAATTTAGAATTTAATGATGTTAGATTCAAAGTAAGTGATTTCTGGCTGCGAAAATTTAAGAAAGCTCACAGAATTGTCAGTAGAAAAATCAACAAATTTATAACAAAAAAAACTCTTGAGGACAAAGAAACTGTAAATCAAGAAGCCAGTAAATTTGTAGCCGACATCAAACTACTGATTTCAGAAGTTGGAACTGAAAATACCTACAATGCTGATCAAAGTGGATTTCAATTAGAATTACATACTGGTCGTACATTAGCAGAAGAAGGAACAAAGACTGTTGAATGTGTTGTGCAATCTGTTTCATCAACAACACATAGTTATACAATATTACCTACAATTAATGCTGCTGGAAAATTGCTCTCTCCATTATTTATAGTTTTAAAAGAGACTAAAGATGAATTTGGACCAATAATACATAAAATTTATTTCAACCAGATAACGTATATTTGATGGCATCTAAATCTGGCAAAATGACATCATGTGAGTGAAATTAAATAAAGTGTACTTGTATTCGTAAACTTGTAGCTTATATCTATTTTAAAGATTTTACTTGTAAACTTTTAATTTCAGTAGACTCATATTAAAAAAGATTTACAATAATTAGTAAATTATTTTTAAAATAAGGTATTTTAACGTAAACTTCGAAAATTATAAAAAAGTTCTTGTAAATTATCAATGAATTTCATTATTTATTTTTGTTAATTTGATTTCATGTAATAAATCGATATATACTATATATATATATATTAATACAAATAGCAATAGTTTACTATAATGACCTGCAAAATTTATTTGTTTACAATTTATTTTTAGATCATTTTCGGAAATGGTTAAGGGATGTATTTTTTCCAAATGTTGGAAAAAATAGTATATTATTGCTAGATTCTTGGAGTGGACATTGCACAGAAGCAGTCGAAAGAGAAAAACCTGATGATAAAAACATCAAACTTTTCAAAATTCCTAAAGGTACAACTGGAAAAATACAACCACTGGATGTGTTTGGTTTTCGTATATGGAAAAATTTTGTGAGACACTTTTCCGATAGTGTAATTTTGTTGGATAAGGATATAAGTTTGCACGTACGAAATAATGTAATTAAATTGCACTCTCTGGTGCACAATCAGTTATCTTCTTGTCGATACGTAAATCTTTTTAAATACTCTTGGTATAAAAGCGGTTATATCGATAATAGACCAAATGAATTTTTAAATCCGGTGGACTTTAGCTTTGGTGGATCCCAAGCTCATTGTGAGGTACCAGGATGTAAAAATACTGCTATTATAAAATGTTCATGGTGTCAGAAATCACTCTGCTTAAAACATTTTTTTGAAGATTTTCATTATTGTTCAACCTATAATCCTTAAACAAAATTAATTGCGATAAGAACTAAATTATAAGCTCATTTGTATAGAGTTTCTTTGAATATTTTTTGACTATTTGTGAAAATATACCTATATTTTACTTTTAATAAAAATTAATTACATAATAACAATTAATATTTTATATTATATTTTTCTATTTATATTTTAATTTTTTTATTTTTATTTATATTTTTCTATTCGTTAGATTAGTCAATCATTTAACTCACCTATTCTTTTCCCAGTTCCATCCTTTTTATTTACCTATAAATACGAACAAAATATTCGAATATAAATTGCACAATAAGTATAAGAGTTTATAAGTGACTTCATTAATTACGCTATTTTGATAAAAAAACTGACACAAAAATAAACTAAATCTGCATTATACACCTCAAAATATTTATTTCAATGGTTCAATTGTAAGTATACTTGTCCAAGGTGCTGCTAAACCCCGATAATGCTTTTATTAGAAAAAATCCTAAAACAAGTCAACTTTGATTTTGAATTTTAATAATAATTATTTAATTTTATTGCAAATATTGTATACAAAAAAAATTAAAACAAAAAAATTTTCCGAAATAAAATATAAGGGTATCTAATTTGGCATTTCAAAGAGAAATATTTTTTATTTTGTTTCATTTTAAATTTGAATCTGAACTTGGGATATTCAGATAAAACCTATTTTTAGGGGTGATTTTTAGGGGTGCGTTTTACCCCTTTAATAGGAAATTGAGCCCATAGAAAAAATAGCCCAAATAAAAATAAATTATGCATTATATATAACTTAAAATATTAATTTTAATAGTTTGAAAGTATTTTGTGCCTAAAGGGTTGTTTACCCCTGATGACGTGTTTATTTGCAAAAACCCTGAAACACTTAAACTTTATTTTTTATTTTAAGTCAAAAAATGATTTTTATAATAATTAATTAATTTTATTGCAAATATTATATGCAGAAATAGTTTAAAAAATAAGGTTTTTCTAAAATAAAAAGTAAGGGTTGCCACCCTCGAGGACCAAACTATACTTGATGGTTACATAATTCAAGGAGAAATATTTTCCATTTTGTTTCATTTCAAAATATCGATTAGAACTTAAGATATTAGAAAAAACCGTTTTCGGGGGTAAACTTTAAGGGCGGTTTTCACCCCTTTAATAAGGGATTGGGCCGATAAAAAAAATTGCGAGTCTCTTATTTTTCGGTCCTCTACAACATATCAAAAATTCAGGAAAATCGGAGGCGGAGAGCATACGGATTGTTCCTTGTGAGATATACAAGGGCAACACTCACTACGACCATCACCATGGAATTGGGAGAATAATTCAAAATTACCACTATGTGAACTTTCACATCAATATCACGACTTCGAAAGATACCTATAATCGTATCCTTGTTAGCTATACCACACTGTCTTCAGAATTGAAATTAAAAGTCACGGAGTTATCATCCTCCCAATTGGAATCGAACTTATTAAAGCAAGCTGAATTACTCTGTGATAAAGCATACCAAAATTTACAGCAAATATCACCAACGAATACTAGATTGAAAAGAGGGTTAATAAATGGGCTCGGCACGGCGATTAAGTATATTTTTGGAGACCCGGACGCCAATGATTTAGATAGGATAGATAACTACTTGAATGTACTCAATAACCAACAACAAGAAGATATGATAGTTCTCAATAAATCAGTAACTATTATAAACAAAATTAGTAAAAACATGAATAGCAATACTGAAGTTATGAATCAAAATTTATGGAATATTTCCAAAGCCATGGATCGACGAGACAAACAACTAAACTTTTTCGAAGCGCTCATAAATCTTATAATGCAGGAACAAAATTTTTTAGATTTGCTCGGAAAAATAAAGCGTTCATTTATTTTTTCAGATGAAACGTTTGATGTAGAAGTACTGAATTATAAACAAATTTCCGATATACTTACTCATCTATTAGGAACTTACTCGAAAAGAGAATTAATAATGCACTACTATAATCGGTTAGATTTTCGCTTCGTTCAAGGTTCAATCGTATGTATCCATGACCTCGTTATTTACACACTCAAAATTCCTAACCTAAACCCCATCGAATTCTCCCTATTCCAAAGACTTTCTATAATCAATAATAATAACCAAACGGAAATTGTCACTACGCCATGGAGGCTAATTGGACCTTTAATCAAATTATCAGCTCAAAAATGTCAAGAAATATACAGAGTTATTTGTATCATAAAATCGCCACGAGAGAAATTGAAGCCACTTTCATTCAAATAAATACACCTTTACTTCTAGCATATCCTTTGTCTGATAATTTAACGTTGATATCCAGTAACTATCAAACAACCATTACGCAAGGAACCAGTTTGATCGAAGGAAACGATCTGCAAATAGGAGAACATATACTCAACAAAAATTTTGGAGAAATAAAACAGCCACATTTAATTTTGCCTATGATTATTAAAGACGATCAAATAAATTTCGAATCATTGAAAACTTTACAGTTCCAACAATAATTATACCGAAGTTACAATCTTCCAGAATTGAGTTTCATCTGTCAGTAACCAGCATCATTATCGGGATATTGATTATTTTAAGTTTGGCAATATACTTAATATATAAAAGGAGGAATAAAACCAACCTATCCGCCAAGCCAATGACGAGGATGTCATTGAACTTCATCATGGAGGAGTAATGTGACACCCTTCGCGCCGACCTTCCACGCGCAGTTGCACGTCCTGCCTACTCAGCTCCAAGTTATCAAGAGATAAGGAGAAGAAAGAAGTCGGTAGCAGTCACATAATATATTCACGTTAGTCTCTTTCGGGTCCTCGAGTTTTAACAACGTGTTTTAATAAAGAACACTCTTTTCTACTAATTGTGTGTGTGTGTGAATTTGTCTTATTATTTCATTCCCTGTGAATCGGAATTTACCTACATTCACGTAGATTTTACAAACAAATCATGGGTACTCCTATGGGATTTTGCACAAGCCCCTGGTTTGCTGACATCACTCTCGAATCACTCGAAACTTCCTGTCTCAATAGCTACAAGAATGACTTATTATTGTATCGAAGGTACGTGGACGATTGCATCCTCATCCCCAAAAAAGACAAAACTGAAAATATTCTCTCCTCCTTCAACGAATACAATAGTCACCTCCAATTCACCGACGAACGTGAACAGAACAATAGTATTTGCTTTCTGGATATGGAACTAATAAGACCATGCGATAATAGAATCATCACCAACTGGTACAGAAAAAGCACAGCATCCAGACGTTACATCAATTACCTTTTCCACCATCCTCATTCTCAAAAAATAGCCATAATCTACAACCTGGTCGACAAATCCGTAAAACTCTCTGATCCGCAATTTCACCAACGTAATTTGAACCTATCTTTCCACTACTTTCTATGCAATAATTACCCACGCGAAATAATCAACAAATATATTGGAATTACACTCGAATCCATCCGTAACAACCACAATAATATTATCACTAGTAAGAATTCACGCGCCTTTTTGATTAAGCCCAAAATACTTTTACCTTTCATAAAAAATTTAACTCCGAAAATTAATCATATCATTCTCCAAAACAACTTTACTCCCATCAACAGTACCAATAACAAATTCAATAGTTTAATAACGTTAGGGAAAGATCGCCTTCGTAAGCTTGATACGAATGGCATTGTGTACAAAATATACAGCCACGATTGCTCGGCAACTTATATCGGAATGAGTAAAAGAAAAATGAACCTAATGAGCACAATAGAGCCGTGAAGAATTGCATATCTAACTCTGCCCTAGCTTCACATGTGTCAGAAACAGGACATAGCATTAACTTTGGCGCAGCCAAAATTCTTGACAAAGAATCCAACTTCTTTAGACGATCTTTTTCTGAAATGTTAAACATTTACTACCATAACAATACCCTCAACCGCATCGAAGACACACAATATCTTAAGAAATCATATAAAGACACTGTAAAATTGATCAAACTGCATTGCAAACCTTAACTCGGTTCTGTTTGTTGATACGGACGCTTATTTACTCTTCTTCTTCCCATTCTATACGACTCCAAATCAGTCGAAGGATCAGGGGCGCACGTGGATGTAGAAGTGGCACACTTGAGCACCCAGACTTAGCGAGTAGCTTCCCCCCACCTTCTCTTCCCATGTTCTCCTGTCTCTTCCGAATAGCTCCGTATGCCGGTTCTAACTCCTGCCCCCCTCCCCCGCCTTCTAACTCCTGCCCCCCTCTCCCTCCCCTCCTCCCATGACTATTTTTCGTAATTTCTCTATCCTTTCTAATTAAATAATTTTCACTTGCTCTCTCAGTTGTAGTTGATTTATCGGAGACGACGCTCGACCGATCCGATATCAACATGATTAATCGACACAAAAGTTCGTTGTGAGTTGTGTTTGCTTTTAATTTAATTTATTCACTATTTCCGTTTTTTGTACATTTTATATTTTCGCTCAATTTATATTTCTTAACATTTCTCTAGTGTTTGGTGTAGCCAATGTATTGTTATTTGCAATAGGATCGACCAACATGTTTAATTGATATTGTTTACTATGGTAAATGTTATATAAATTTATGACTTGACTACAACTTTTGCAAAAAAATTTGTTGTACATATTTTTTTAATGTTTCTGCATATCTTGGTTGTAGCCCTGAAGAGGTGAGTATACAAACGCTCCCGAAACGTTGACAATAAAGCAATAATAATTTTTTACAACTATTGGTTCGGTTGATGTCCGCTACCTTAATAAAATACATACACCACGAAGGTACACTCAACTTTACCTACATTTACCCTTACACATAACTCGCGCGTAAGAACGAAAGGAAGTTGATAAAAGAAATAATCTGAAACACATATATCCGGGGGGGCGCCAATTCCCAGAAAAAGAGGTAGATGCACGTATGAGACAGAAAGCAAGTAGATAATAGAAAAAATCTAAAACTCAGATTCTCGGGAGACGCGTTCTTCCCGAAGATGAGATAAACTTACGCGTAAGACAGAAAGCAAGTTGATAATAGAAATAATCTAAAAGCCAAATACCTGGGGCCGTGCGGTAGAAAGCGGATTGATAATACAAAAATCTCAAACCCAAATACCCGACGGACGCAACTTTCCAGTAGAAGAGGTAAACGCACGCGTAAGATAGAAAGCCCGTTGATAAGCTGTTTTCTGCCTTACGCGCGCCAATATATTTCTTCTACCAGATACTCACGTCCCCCGGGTATTTGGGTTTTAGATTTTTTCTATTGTCAACTCGCTTTCTGTCTTACGCACGCATCTACCTCTTCTGCCGGAAACTGGCGTCCCCCGGGTATTTAGGTTTTAGATTCTTTCTATTATTAACTTGCTTTCTGTCTTACGCGCACGTCTACCTTATCTACGGGAAGCTTGCGTCCCACGGGTATTTGACTTTTAGATTTTTTCTATTATCAACTTGCTTTGTGTCTTACACGTGCATCTACCTCTTCTTCTGGGAAATGGCGTCCCCCGGGTATATGTGTTATAGATTATTTTATTATCAAGTCGCTTTCTTTTGTACGTTCACGTTTCTCCCCCTTCTACGCAGACCTCGTGTCCCCCGAGTATTCGGATTTGAGATTTTTGTATTATCAAGCTGCTTTCTGTTTTACACGCGCATCTACCTCTACTTCTGGGAACTGGAGTCCCCCGGGAATTTGGGTTTTAGATTTTTTTATTATCAAACCACTTTCTGTCTTACGCGCGCGTCTACCTCATCTACGGAAAACTTGCATCCCCCGGGTATTTGACTTTTAGATTCTTTCCATTATCAACTTGCTTTCTGTCTTACGTGCGCATCTACGTCTACTTCTGGGAACTGACGTTTTCCGGGTATATGTGTTTTGGATTTTTTTTATTATCAAGCCGCTTTCTGTCTTACACGCGCGTCTACCTCTTCTACTGGGAAATCACGTCCCCTGGGTATTAAGGTTTCAGATTATTTTATTATCACGTCGCTTTCTTTCGTACGCTCACGCAGCACTCCCTTCTATGTGGAACTCGCGTCCCCCGAGTACTTGGCCTGAAGATTTTACTTTTTTGGTAAATCGGATACTGCCGTACACCCGCGCGCTCTGCTCTTCTTCAGTAAACTTGCTTCCCCCGGGAATTTGGGTTTTAGATTTTTTCTATTATCAACTTTCTTTCTGTCTTACGCGCGCATCTACCTTTACTTCTGAGAATTGGAGTCCCCCGGGTATATATGATTTAGATTTTTTTATTATCAAGCCGCTTTCTGTCTTCCGAGCTCGTTTACCTCTACTACGGAAAATTTGCGTTCATCGGGTACTTCGCATTAAGATTTTACTTTAATGGCAAGTCAGATACGGGCGTACGTCCGCACGTTCAGCTCTTCTTCAGTAAACTTGCATCCTCCGTGGTGTTTTTACAAAAATATTTATTTGTCAAGGAACTCGTCAACCGCTTCCGACCGCGCATCTACCTCCTCTACTGGGATCCTGCATCCCCCGGGTATTTGGTGTTCATATTTTTGATTATTATATGTCGCTTTCTCTCTTGCGCTTGCCAAAATACCTCTTCTACGGTAAACTCGCGTCCCCCGGGTACGTGGCTACGAGGGCCATTTGATAAGTACCTAGCCTACAAATGAAAACACCAAAATTTTACAAAAAATAAAATTTATTTTTCAATGTAGTCTCCTTTTAGTTGAATACACTTGGTCCAGCGGTGTTCCAATTTTTTTAACCCCGTTGAAAAAAATGTTTTCTCTTGGTTTGCAAAATAGGCCTCCGTAGCAGCGATTATTTCGTTATTGGAGTGGAATCTCTTCCCGGCGAGCGAATTTTTTAGGTTCGGAAACAAAAAAAAGTCGCACGGAGCCAAATCTGGAGAATACGGTGGATGGGGCAGCAGTTCGTAGCGTAATTCGACCAATTTAGCCGTGGCGAGTGCAGAAGTGTGAGCCGGTGCATTATCGTGGTGGAAAAGCACTTTCTTTTTAGACAAATGGGGCCGTTTTTCTTCTAACACGGCGTCAAATCGGCTCAATAGTTCGGAGTAGTACTGTCCTGTGACCGAGAATCCCAGAAAACAGTGGCCATCACCTTTCCGGCCGACGGGACCGTTTTCGCCTTCTTCGGAGCAGGTTCACCGGGTAAGGTCCACTGTTTTGACTACTCCTTGGTCTCTGGAGTGTAGTAGTGAATCCATGTTTCGTCGACGGTCACGTAACGACGCAAAAACTCTTTTGGATTGCGATTAAACAGCTCCAAACACTGCTCTGAACTGGTCACACGGATGCGCTTGTTGTCTGCAGTCAGCAAACGCGGCACCCACCTTGCTGACAGCTTCCTCATGCCTAAAATCTCATGTAGGATATGCCACACGCGTTCTTCTGAGATGCCTACTATCGCAGCTATCTCGTGCACCTTTAATCGGCGGTCTGACAAAACGATATCGTGTATTTTTGTCACGTTCTCCTCCGTAATGGCTGTTTTTGGGAGCACCTGGGCGTGGATCATCAAAAACCGATGTACGACCATGTTGAAACTCGTTATACCAAAATTTAACGGTCGCCATCGAAGGAGAATCATCCCCATACACTGCATCCAAGCGTTCTTTAATTTCACTGCGCGATTTCCCTTCCAAAAACAAGAATCGAATCACCGATCACCGATATTGTTCTTTCTCCATTTTTTCAAAAATCAACGGACACATTTGCTTTCACACGCTCTCAAAAATAAACTACAACTCCGATCCGGCTGAAATTTCGTCTGTAACCGTTTACAGGAAGATACTGCACTGTAGTGTATTTCTGGTGCGATAGTGGCACCATCTGGCGGTGAGGCTAGGTACTTGTCAAATGACCCTCGTATAAATTTTTACCCGGGAATGTAAGTTCCACGTTAGAAGGCGTTAACGAGCGAGCGGACGAAAGACGGCGACTTCATAATAAAATAATATCAAACCTTAACACCCGGGCGACTCATGTTCGTAGTAGATGGTATGTTAGGGATGGATTTGTAAAAATTACGTATATTATAGCTTAGGAAAGAAGCAAAGAAAATTGGAGTTATAAGTTGAAGGCGATGTGAACCTCAAAATCAACCCAATTTAATTATTTAATTAATAAACATTCGAACGTTTATTTGGAAAAGCAATTCTTTGAGGCGCTCCGTGTATGTAAATACTATGCTCAGATTTTTTTTTGTGCGATTCTATCAGCATTTCCATGAGATAAACACTTTTTAAAACTGGCAAAATTCGAGGTATACAGATCCCTACTTATCGGCATTGCGGCTTTTATTTAATTAAATAAATTCTGAGTAAATTTTTGAAAAAACAGCTCTTTCAGGCGCTCCGTATATGTAAATACTATACGCAATTTTTTTTGTTAGTAATTCTATTATTATTTGCAAAAGAAATATACATTCTAAAATTTGTCGGTAAGTACACATTACCTTAAGGCCATGTGAAACCGTGAATTTCAATATTTTTTAAATCAACATTCAAGCGTTTATTCGGAAAACAAATTTTGTCAAGCGCTCTGTACACATAAACACTATATCCAGGAATTTTTTTGAGTGATTCTATTAGCATTTTCGTTAGATATGCTCGTTTGAAAAGTAGGTCAATTGCAGATTCTTACTTACCGATAGTACGATTTTTATTTAATTAAATAAATTCTCATATTTTTTTTTAAAGAACACGTTTGTCAAGCGCTCCGTATATGTTAATACTATACTCAGATTTTTTTTGGACGATTCTATTAGTATCTTCATGAAATATCCATGTTTGAAAATTATATCGGTATTTCACATCACCTTAAGTTATTTACTTTCCTATCTTTTGAGTTATATTTATTGTTTTCTAGTAAATAACTAAAGTCATTACTTGGAGATTCTCTCCTATACGAGTATCTCATTTCTTTTCCCTATTAAGTATCCGAATTTTATCAATTGAATAATTTTTGCCTTTCACACCACTAGTATAATATTTTAATAGTATTTTCTCATCCTCTAGTATTTTACTTTTATGTTTTTTAGAACGCTTGCCGATTTTCGTTGAAAAATTTTTATCGGTCTATTATATTTCGACGATCTGTCTAACATAAGTGCTCAGTTCTTTCAAGTTGATTTTCATGTACTAAATTTAATTTTAATCGATTAAGTTACACAGTTCAATAAAAATTCGTGTATTAAATAATTAAGTTATTATTTATTTTCATCTATTCTGTTAAATAATAACCTAATTATTATTTATTAAAGAAACTCTTGAATGATACAAATTTATTAGAAAAATACCTATGCACATTAAAGATGCTTTTTATCCTCAGGCCGCAAAATGAATTTTTGCGACCCGTATAGAGGCCGCGAAATACTAAATGTAAGGACCTAGGCCACAAAATACATTTAGTATTTCGCGGCCTGTATACGGGCCGCGAAAAGTCATTTTGCGGCCTTTGCACAAAAAAAACTGCTGCTAATTCATTGGCACGTAGCTTCCTCAAACTTAATTTACTGATTCCTTTAATTAATTTTTAATTCCAATTTTTAAATTTAATACTTTATTTTGTATAGTGAGACTATCTTACACGGTTTGTGACTTTTTATTTTTACTCTTTCTACTTTTTATCATAAAAAAGCAATTATTATTATACAATTTTATATTTTACAAAAAAAGAAATTCATTGCCCACAAAAAACAAAAAAAAATAGCTAGTGCCAACTGCGTAAAAAAAAACTGCGAAAAGAGATACATTGTGAGGTTACATTGCCTTACAAAACTCTTTTCGCATTTTTTCCCGCAGTTGGATATGGCTAAGGTATACCTATATATAGCGGCCACGCACCCATGTCATATCCTAATACTTGCACATGCAAAACTCATTTTTTTCATTTTTCAATGTTTACGTTTTTGTTAATAACAAAAGAACCGTGATAGCTAGAAAAATTATTTTTTTTGGAAAATATAGGTATTTTAATTCTCATTCGAATGCTTCCCATCCGACTATGATACATAGAGCCGTTATCGAGAAATTACGATTTGACAAAAAGGTTAAAAAAATTTTAACCTCAAATATCTCTGAAATTTATGGACCAATCATTTTGCCCAACGAATTCGACCGAGAACTATCCAAAATCTATGTCTACAAGAAATTTTGAAGCGATTAAGCCAATTTTATTCCCGTAATCGTTGAACATACAAAACTCATTTTTTTCATTTTTCAATTTTTTTCTCAAAAACTAACCAACAGAATCGATTCAAATTTTTACAGATAATAGTTATTTATATTCTGCATTATCATCATTTTTCTCGAAAAAATTGACTGTTTAGTTTGGGAGTTATAAGCTTTTTAAAAAAAAACCGTTTTTGTTAATAGTAAAAGAACCGTGGTAGCTAGAGAATTTTTTTTTTGAAAATATAGGTTTTTTCATGCTCTTTCGAATGCTTACATATCCGACTCAAAAATTTAAATCCAATCATTAAAAAAATTCAAAAATAAATTTTTTGAAAATCAAAAATTCGACATAAAACAAAAACGAATCAGTGAATCATAAAAAATTATTTTCTTCCCGAATTCGGAAAAACAAAAAAAATGAGTCCTGCCCGGATAAAATCGACCGCGTGGGTCCGGAGATAAAGCGGTACACACACACACACACACACACACACACACACACACACACACACACACACACACACACACACACACACACACACACCCACACCCACACCCACACACACACCCACACCGACACCCACACCCACACACACACGCACACACACACACACACACACACACACACACACACACACACACATCCATACAGACATTTTCTAGAATCATGTGATACAAACTTCTAACACCTCTAATCATGTTTCTAGAGCGATTTAACGAAACTTAACATTTTATTATTACAAAGCTTCCTCTAGAAGGAAGCAAAAGCAAATAAGATATTATGTAAACACATATATCAGTGTTAGCTAATAAAAACATTTACATAACTTTGTAAAGGCAAAATGAGTGTATATATAATTATATGCCCGTGAACCTTAAACATTTGAACTTTAAAATATTTATCTCAAAATTAAGTAAGAGTAATTCTTACTACATTCACTTCTTAAATCGTGATTATTCGAAAACTTAGTTTCCAACAAGTTTAAACTTTAAAATTTTTATCTCAAAATTGAGAGAGGGTAATTCTTACTATAATCACTTAAAATCGCGATTATTCGAAAAATTAATTCACTCAAAATAATTGGCCAGCGTATCTGACTAATTTCATGTTTCTGCAGAGCTCGTTGTAAATTAACCTCAACAAAAAACAAAAGCAAGTAAACAATACGCGCGCGTATCGCGCATCATTTCCATTTTCTAGTAACATATACATAAAACCGTTTCCGAAAAATTATGATTTGAAAAGGGGGCTAAAACAGTTTTAACAGCTTTAACCTCAAATATCTCTGAAATTTATAAACTAATTCTTTTACCCTAACAATTCATGCCATAAATAATATACAAACTGTACACCTCTACCAAATCTAGATCTCCATCAAATTTCAAAGTTTTTACTATATTTATTGTGCAACTTAGAAAGTCATTTCCAGAAATACCAAAATTTTAAATATCAAATAACTCAAAAACTAACCATATAATCTGGATAAAATTTTATATAGGTGTTGCCTATATCACACACAAAATTTTCTATAAATTTGGAGCTGATTCATTGAACTGTTCTCAAGAAATTACGATTTGAAAAAACAGTTAAGAAATTTTTAAACTCAAATATCTCTGAAATTTATTGACCAATCATTTAGTCCAAAGAACTTAGCCGATAGCTATCCAAAATCTATCTCTAGAAGGAATTTCAAAGCGATTAAGTTAATTTTACTAAAGTAAACGTGCTTCATGCAAACCGCATTTTTTTTCATTTTTGAATTTTTTTCTCAAAAACTAGTCGGCAGAATGAATTCAAATTTTTATAGATTATAACTATTTATATTTTGCATTATCATTGATAATTTTAAGAAGTTGGTGGCCGGGAGACATTGACGAGCGGATTGTCTCCCGCTAACATACACTTCACTTCATATTAATTATGATTCCTGAAGAGGGACATATAGAAAATAAATGTCCGAACCGTCGACATATTAATTAAAAAACGGTGTTTTATTCTAAAAACATTTCACTATAAGAAACACTGAGATTGGTAGTAACAAGGCCATCAACTTCTTAAAATTATCAATTATATGGATTCTACCATCAGCAGCTGAAAATAATTAATTTTACATTATCTTGATTTTTTCCAACAAAATTGATCGTTTATTTTTGGAGTTATAAGCTTTAAAAAAACCGTTTTTGTTAAGAAGAAAAGAACCACAATAGCTAATGTATTTTTTTTATTTATTTATTTATTTAACCAGATTGATTACAAAAAGTAAACTCTATAGAGGTAAACGCAGTTACCTGTACATAGGCTGGAATAAAAATCCTTAAAAACTAACTTAAAACTAGTATTCCAATTTAACAACATATCTATAAAATTTACAAGATGAACTACAACAAATAGTTGCCCAACATTTGTAATAAACATCTACATAGACTTTATAAATTTCTTAATGTTTTTCTTAATAGTTATTTTACTTATATTTAAACAGTTTAATTTCTTTGGTAAAGTGTTAAACGTTTTTACAGCCTCTATATAGCTACTTTTATCACTTATAGCTTTTTCCATTTTTGGTAGTATTATACTCTTATTTCAAGTCTTAGATTTATTTTTAAATATAGGTTTTTTTATGCTCTTTCGAATGCTATCTGTCCGATTCATCAATGTTATTGTTACGTCTGTGACGTATCTCCAAAATTAAAATCTATATTCATATTCTCATCAGTAATTTCCTGACCTATAAAATGATGTATTTGCGAATTTAAACGACACAGCATTTCGACAACGCAACCGCGTGACGTAGCGAGCCACCTACTTCGCGAAGGTGTACGCGCGTCAGAACTTTTATGTAGACTCAGCATTTCTCAACTTCGAAACCGAACGATTTATGTCGAAATGTTTACTAAATTTTTTTAAAAAGGTGATTTTGATTCAGCGTCAAAATCATCTTCAACCTAATTTAATCGCTTAATAAATCCGGCGACTCTCACCACACAAGTCAGTAATCGCGCACAGATCGCGAGCTCCGTACCCTCCAACCGATAATAGGAGAAACGATAATTTTTTGTACAGACCAATACGAGCCAATAGTAGTAAAGCAATTATATCAATTTAATACATTATCGGTATTATATATTGTTTAACAAAGTGAGTAAGTTGTAAATCGCATAGTCTTATTTATAAAACTTATATTAACCAATAAATACTGCATCTAACTAATCAGCTGTTTATTATTTACGAGAGCCTACGCCCAGAGTAAAGGTAATATAAATCAAATATCATTCAATATAAAAATATAATCAATTCAAAACATATAAAAGTATATTCCTCGATTTTCAAGACGTCACAGTGGTTGCGGTACCAATCGAACATTAGTTCACTAGACTGTTTAAAATAAAAGAATAAAAATAACTATTTTCCGGACCGTCACATTAAAAAAATGCAAAAATGAATTTTGCGAAAATTGAAAATTCAAAATAAAACAAAAATGCATCAGCGAATCAAAAAGATGATTACCTTCCCCCATTCACACAAGGAAAGCAAAAAATGAGACCTGTCCGGTTAAAATCGATCGAATAGACCCTGAGATAAAACGGAATACGTATATACACACACACACATACACATACGCACGCACACACGCACGCATGCACGCGCACACATCCATACAGACATTTTCTAAAATCATGTGATTCGAACTTCTATCACCTCTATTCGTGTTTCTAGAGCGATTTAACGAAACTTACTATTACAAAATTTTACTATTACAAAGCTTCCTATAGGAGGAAGCAAAATTGTTACACTTTATCTATACAATCTACGCTTTTCTCAAACTTTTCACCGTCTTATTGGATTCGCTATTTTGAATTTCGAAAGTATAATAGCAAAATCTTGATCAGCGACCTCGAAAACCCCTGTTCACCAATTTTCAGCAAAATTTAAACTTTTTCCGAACTTTCAATCGCCATATTAGATCCGCCATTTTGAATTTGGAAGTCTTATAGTACGACAGTGATCAGTGACGTGAAAATCTCTGTATACAAATTTTGAGCAAAATGTAAGTTTCCTTCGAACTTGTTACCGCCATTTTGAATTTCGAAAGTCTGATAGCAAGAATGTGAACAGCGACCTCGAAAACCCGTGTATTACAATTTTGAGTAAAATTTAAGCTTTTTTCGAACTTTCAGCCGCGATATTGGATCAGCCATTTTGAATTTCGAAAATCTCATAACAAAAACGTGATCAGCAAGTCAAAACCTTTGTATTCCAATTTTCAGGAGAACCTAAGATTTTTTGGAATTTTTAACCATCAGATTGAATACGCCATTTAGAATTTTTAAAGTCTGATAGCAAAATTGTGATCAGCGATCTCGAAAACCCCTGTATACCAACTTTAAGCTAAATCTAAGCTTCCTTCGAACTTTTGACAGCCGTATTTGGATTCGTCATTTTGAATTTCGAAAGTCCAATAGAAAAATTTTGATCAGCGTCCGAAAACCACTGTATACCAATTTTCAGCCAACTCTAAGCACTTTTCCAACTTTCAATCGCCATATTGGATCAGCCATTTTGAATTTCGAAATTCTGATAGCAAGATCGTGATCAGCGACATTGAAAACCCATGAATTCCAATTTTGAGCAAAATCTAAGTTGTTTCTGAACATTAAATCGCCATATTGGATCCGCCATTCTCAATTTCGAAACTGCGACAGCTGAGTCGTAATCAGCGGCTTCAGAAATCACTGTATTCGAATTTTGAGAAATACCTAAGCTATTTTCGAATTTTTAACCACAATATTGGATCCGCCATTTTGAATTTTGAAAGTCTGATGACAAAATCGTGATCAGCGACCACGAAAACCCCCGTATACAAATTTTAAAGAAAATCTAAGCTTCCTTTGAATTTTTAACCGCCATATTGGATCCGCCATTTAGAATTTCTAAAGTCCAATAGCAAAATCTTGATCAGCGACCTTCGAAATCCCTGTATACTAATTTTCAGCAAAATCTAATCTTTTTCCAAACTTTTAATCGTCAAATTGGATCAGTCATTTTGGATTTCGAAAGTCTGGTAGCAAAATCGTGAACAGCGACTTCGAAAACCTCTGCATTACAATTTTGAGAAAAATCTAAGCTTTTTTCGAACTTTTAACCGCCAACATGGATCGGCCATTTTCAATTTCGAAAGTCTAATAGCAAAATTTTGATCAGCGACCTCGGAAACCTTTGTATACCAATTTTCAGAAAAAACTAAGCTTTTTTCGAATTTATAATTGAAGTTAATTCTCTGAGTTGTAAGCTTGGCTTGAGCGTTGAGTATGTACATATTACTTCATCGAATGTTCATTCAACGCGCCTACAACAGTAGCTCAATTGTGGTGAAGGGGTCGATGCAGGGGAAAGTGGTGGTGACGGAGGAGGGGAAGATAGAGGGGGAAGTGGTGGGGACGGTGCAGGGGGGTGGAGGGGAACGTGGTGGGGGAAGTGGATGAGTCGGTGGAGGGGATGGAGGAGGGGGGTGAAGGGGTTGGTGGAGGAGGGTAGAGGTGACGGAGGAGGAGAGTGGAGGGGACGGTGGAGGTACTGCATTCAAATATAACGGTAACGCCTATATAATATAGGAAGATATATATCCTTAATATAAATTAAGCGATCGATATTCGTTCGGTTTTCAAGCGTTTTTGCGAGATATCTCGAAATCTCGAATCGATCTCGAAACTCGAAAGAAATCGAGAAACAGCGCTACGCGTGCGCCAACTAACGCTAGTATATATAAATATATATATATATATATATATATATATATATATATATATATATATATATATATATATATATATACATATATATACACAAGCAGGGCTTTGCCCCTGCTCGCTCCGCTCGCCAACCCCTGTTAAAATAAGTAAAGCCAAGTAATGAAGACTGTAAGTATAGTACATTCATTGCTGTAAAAATGGTATAGATAGTTTACTAATATAATAGATATAAAATTAAAAGCAGTTTTATTTTTATTCATGTTACATGTTTTACTATATTTCCCTCTTTTTGCGGGAAATATGGCCATATTTCCCTCTTTTGCGGGAAATATGGCATATTTCCCTCTTTTGCGGAAAATATCGTCATATTTCCCGCAAACGTTATATTTGTTGAAAGAGGGAAACAAATCTAACTTTTGTCCCGCTTTTCAGGGGAAAAAGCGGCCATATTTATAGAGATGGGAATAAAAGACTTTTTCACTAGTATTTATTTGATTTCTTTTAAAAAACCGCTGCCAATTCATTGGCACGTAGCTTCCTCAACCGTAATTTGTTGATTCCTTTAATTAATTTCTATAACAAAATTTATAATTTTTTAAAAAATTTATTGCATAATTATAATTAAATTCATTTATGAATATTAAAAATTGTTAATTTTTAAATTTATTTATTTATTTATGATTTATTTATATCAAATTTATATAAATTTTGAGCTGATTAATAAAGTTATCATTTGAAATAGAAGTAAAATATCTATATTTTATAATAAAACAAATAGCTATCACGGTTGTTTTGTTATTAACAAAAACGTGTTTTTTTTATATTTCATAATTCATATTTTTTAAGAAAAAAAAATTTATAGCTATCATTGTTCTTTTGTTATTAACAAAAACGTGTTTTTTTTTTAAATTTCATAACTCACAAATAAATTATAATAATGCAGAATATAATGCATTCATAATGCATAATTCATAATTATAACAGATTATAATAGATATAATTTTTAAACATTTTAATTCATTTTGTTGGTTGGTTTTTAAAAATTAAAAAAAATCATCGAATGCCTACTCAATGACGTTTCCTCATTCTACACCATCTAGCGGAAGCTATCACTGCGCGTTTTTTTAAAATAAAATATAAATCTTTTTTAATTTAGAGATTAAATTATTTTTTGTAACACATGAATGATTTTCTGCGTTTTCCTACGTAAAAATATGTTCTAAAAAGTGACTTTTTTTACCTATCGTGTAAAGAAATTCATTCTCTCCCTCTGCTCTAAAATTATGTAAAATCGCGAAAATGAATTTAGCCTTGCTTTTTAGGTTCAAAAACGCATAAAATGGAGTTATGAGTTTAAAAAAAAAACACGTTTTTGTTTGTGATAATAACTAAAGAACCATGATAGATAGAAAATTAATTTTTTTTTTTTTAAATATAGGTATTTTAATTATCTTTCAAATGCCACCCACCCCATTCAGATACATAAAGCCGTTCACGAGAAATTACGATTTTAAGAAAATGTCAAAAAATTTTTAACCTCAAATATCTCTGAAATTTATGGACCAATCATTTTGCCCAAAGAACTCGACCGAGAACTATAAAAAATCTACCTCTAAAAGGAATTTTGAAGCCATTAAGTCTATTTTACTCTTGTAATCGTTGGACATACAAAACTGATTTTTTTCATTTTTCAATTTTTTACTCAAAATCTAGCCTACAGAATGTATTCAAATTTTAACAGATTATAGCTATTAATATTCTGTATTATCACGGTTTTTCTCAAAAAAATTGACCGTTAAGTTTAGGAGTTATAAGCTTCTAAATAAAAAACACGTTTTTGTTAATAACAAAAGAACCGTGATAGCTAGAAACTTTTTTTTTAGAAAATATAGGTATTTTAATTCTCTTTCGAACGCTACCCATCAGATTCGAATAACTCGATCCTATCATTAAAAAAAATCAAAAAACAGTTTTGAGAAAATCGAAAATTTGAAAAAAAAACAAAAACGGATCGCCCCAATCAAAAAATGGATTTTTGACCCGCCATCACGCAAAAAAAAACAAAAAAAAAATGAGACCTGTCCGGTAAAAAACGACCGAGTAGAAGCTGAGATCCAGGCACACACACACACACACACACACACACACACACACACACACACACACACACACACACACACACACACACGCACACGCACACACACACACACACACACACACACACACACAGCCATCCATACAGACATTTTCCAAAAACCATGTATTTTGATTCCTAACACCTCGGAACACAATTATAACATGTTTTTATAACAACTCAAAAATTTACTATCACAAAGCTTCCTCTAGGAGGAATTATAGATTATACAGAAAAAACTTCTATACCTGCCTTATTTTATACTTTCGTAGAAAGTTTTATTAATAATATTATTATTTGTACAGTCTTGAAAAAAATGATTACCATTTGTAGAGACTGCTTATTAAATAGATGAGATTAGAAGAAATAAAAGGACTAGGCAAATTGTGTTGTTAGAACATACTTAAAAAATTAGTTTTTGAAAGAACATGCGTTTATTATTTTAAAGAAATATTTATAAGCTCTTATTAATGTTTTTGGTACAGAATTTGACGGATGTTGAGAAAGCCGTCGAGAGGGGGGGGGGGGGGGAGAGTAGATTATACAGAAAAAACTTCTATACTTACCTTACTTATTTGTTACTCATTTGTAGAGAATGCTTATTGAATAGATGAGATTAGAAGAAATAAAAGAATTAGACAAATTGTGTTGTTAGAACGTACTTTAAAAATTAGTTTTTAAAAAACGTCTTGATTATTTAAAAAAAATGTTTAATCTCTCATTAAAGTTTTTGGTACAGAAGAAAGAGACTAATACTTGCCTTAGTTTAAACTTTTGTAAAAAGTTTTTTAGATAGATTTCACAACTTTCTAAGAGAAAATAATATTGTATAGGGTAAGTGTGCCAGTTACTGTGCCCCTTAAGGCGATGTCCGTAGTATTTAATCAATTGCTAGGTTTTTTTTCAATTTTTGATCATCTTAAGACCTTTATATAATAATTATATATTCTGTGAGCAGAATAAACACCTTTTTAATACAATATTATGTAAGGAATATTAAATAATTAATAAAATAACAGCATAAGCCTTTGCATCAGTTACTGTATCATTAATTTAGTTACTGTGTGTCAGTTAGTGTACATTGTTTTAATTACTGTGTGTCAGTTAGGGTACATTGTTTTAATTACTATGTGTTAGTTAGTGTGCATTGTTTTAATTACTGTGTGTCACTTAGTGTACAGTGTTTTAATTAATGTGCCTTAGATTCTGGACCCTGTATTTAATCCTGTGTCTTTTTTTCTCACTCATCTGCATCTGCATAAACTATATAAAATATATTTGAACACGAAATTTGCTTTTTTTTTTATTACATTTAGTAGACTCCCTACTGGAAATCATCCATTTCTCTCTCATTGGTGAAACGATTTTTCGAACCTTTTCTAGTGTTTTCACTCAACTTGGCTTTCATAAAATGGGAGAGAAATGGATGATTTCCAGCAGGGAATATGATTTACTACGTATAGAAGTACTTACTTATTATAGAAGAAAATAAAATAAAGATGGGAATAAAATATATTATTTTTAAATATATTAAAAACTGTGTTATTTGCTCTGTGGGTAAGCAACGAACGTCAAAGTTGACTTGCACAGGCGACGAAGCATGAAAAAGTAAGGTTAGCGTAGCCTAGCGCGAGGGGGCACAGTAACTAAATACATTCATGAAAACTTGTCCAGGTACTGTGCACAGTAATAGAAACATGCCGAAAATTTGTTTTAGTTACTGAATTATATTAAATTAAACAATAATATTAATCAAAACTACTTTTTTATTGTTCTTTTGTCAAGTAGATAGGTTTTATAAACATTAAGTGTATTTTTTTTATTATGAAAAATGTTATTTTTATAGTTTTTCAATCACTTTTGTATAGGCATATTCTTAAGCGTTTCGATAAGAAAATCATAGAAATCGCGATGAGAAATTTAATAAACTATTTTAAATATATTATAAGAATAATTAAATCATACTGTGGGTTTAACAATAAAAAGTATGAATTGAACAGTATATAAAATTTAGATATTTATGATTAAATATGATTATACTCTACTACAAATGAAAATGATTTAAGGGCACAGTAACTGAAGCGGGCACAGTAACTGGCACACTTACCCTAGTGTGAAAACGTTATGAGAGTTTATTATAGTATATTATTAATAAAATTATTAAATGGTAGTATTGTTATTCACAAAAGTTTAAAATTTTTTGAAATAATATAATCAAGCTGTCTTTTTTTAGGTATGATGATAAATTAACAATACTATTAATTGTAAAGTTATATGGAAATAATTCATTTATTTTTATAGATTTCAGGAAAAACTTATATTTGCCTTATTTTATACTTTTGTAGAAAGTTTCATTATTTCTACTTTAAAGTAGTTTAGATAAATGTATAAATCAAATATTTTCGAGAAAAAAATGTTAATGCTTTCTTTTTAGAGAAAACATTTTTCAAAGACTTTCTATAGACTTTTCATCGAATAAAAGTTTGTTAGTATTATTCTTTTGCAGAATGTCTTGCTGGATATATATATAAATTCATAATGTTTTTACATTTTCAAATATTTATGGAATTATCTCTACCCTGGTAGAAAATAAGCCAACGAAAATGGCTGGTAAAGTAAATGTTTGCTAATTTTTTAGCCGACGGTTACAACAATCGTAAGCCAAAGGTTAACCAACGGTTCGGAAAAAGAGCAGATATAACATTTCAAATATGTCTAATGTTCATATCTGTAAGGTTCTTAATTTATATACATATATATATTACGTATATTATATATATATATATGGGTCGTTCTTGTACTTTTCGGTCATAACCGGTCGCAGGGGGTCAACCGTTTTCCTCGCTGATTTTTCCTGTGAAAGTACATATAAAAAAAGTGAGAAAGCCCAATATTAGCTCCCCATATCCAATATTGAGATAACTATACTGTGCTGAATTTCGAAAAATTGTCAAAAAATGGCTATTTCCGAAAAATTCTGTGCGGCTCGTTTTTTGATCGATTTGAATGATTCAAGAAGGAATTTCTTTGTTATTTTGTCAAATTTTAGAAAAAAAATTTGTGGAATAAAAATAACGCAATCAAATTTTTACACAAAGGAAAACGTGAATCTAAATATTTTCATTTTTAAGGTTATCTTTCAACTTTCGTAGTTCCTCGAATTTTATAGATATTGAGATCTGGTATGGCCTATTTTCTTCGTCTTAAAAATACGTTTCATTTTCACTTGGCCAATGATTGATTTGATTAACTTGAAGCAAATATACAGCTCTTTCAAAATGGTCGATTTTCGAAAATCGCAATGTTGGCACCTCTGTAACTTTTTTCTATCAAAACCGTTTGGGCTCGTATTGGGCGAAAAAAAAGTTTTAACCTTCTCAAAAACGACCCAATTAGTTTCGTTCGGTTTTTTGAATATTTGCAAAAGTTACGAATTTTTCAAAATAGGTGTTTTCGTATACGTATCCATTAAGGGCGTGTTACACCTAGTGGCTTCTGAAGCCAAAATCAGCTGAATCGATGGCTTTTCATGGGTCTAAATTACTTGAAATTCATGAATTTATTGCCCGAAGATTTGAAAATATTAAAAATATTTTATTAAATAATTTGAAAATGCTAAAAACGACAAAGAAAATTACAAAAGCTCTTAAAATTAAGCAATTAAAAGTGGTTTTTTAATTTTTAAAAATAATTAATCAAATAATTTTAATATTTCGTACTCTTCGGGCCATTACTGCATGAATTTTAAGTAATTTAGAACTTGTCCCATGAAAATTCATTGAATACTTTTTTTTAAAAAGGGCTCAGAAGCCACTATGTGTAAGACCCCCTTTAAGGAGGTTCGATACCGAAATGAAAAAGGTTACGTCATTCCAAAAACTAAATATTGTTGTTCTTCGATTGATTTTCTATTAGTGTGTGAAATTTCAGATCGTTTGTCAACTCGATTATGTAATTATTCAACTTCAAAGTTCAACTCTTATACACGGGCTCTTATGGAAGTACCTTGGTAAAACACAAAACACTTATGACGCGATTCTTTTAAAAAGGGGACCCCCCCCCCCCCACACCCCGCGAGCGGTGAGCTATCGAACCACCTTAAGGTGGTTCCCTGGAGATCAGAGTTGATTCAACACATACTTGGAATTACACACGTAGGTCAATAAAGACATAACGAATGTTATATCCAAATTTCAGACCATTTTATCGTTTGGCTTCTGAGTAATTACTGTGTAAAGTTACACGGATTACATGGGAGATATATCTATATATATCGAAACTATCGCGTTTTGTATCTGTTTACAACAATATCTAAGCAACAAGATTCAAGTCAGACTTGGAATTTTATGTACACATAAAATATATAATAAAGAATGTTTTCGCGCAAGGATGAAGTAGATTCATCGTTTCATTATTAAAATAGAGCGTCTTAAAAATATCGCTTTCGCAGACTTGATATGTTTCGAGGGTTATGTACGCTCAGCGCGCCAGCGTACACTCGTTTTCAAATTATTTAATAAAATATTTTTAATATTTTCAAATCTTCGGGCAATAAATACATGAATTTCAAGTAAATTAGACACATGAAAAGCCATCGATTCAGCTGATTTTGGCCTCAGAAGCCACTAGGTGTACGCGCCCTAATGGATACGTATACGAAAAACACCTATTTTGAAAAATTCGTAACTTTTGCAAATATCCGAAAAACCGAACGAAACCAATTGGGTAGTTTTCGAGAAAGTTAAAACTTTTTTTTCCGCCTAATACGAGCCCAATCGGTTTTGATAGAAAAAAGTTATAGGGGTGCCAACATTGCGATTTTCGAAAATCGACCATTTTGAATGTTGCCATGTTTGCTTCTAGTTAATCAAATCAATCGTTGGCCGAGTGAAAATGAAACGTATTTTTAAGACGAAGAAAATAGGTCCTACCCGATCTCAATATCTATAAAACTCGAGGAACTACGAAAGTTGAACGATAACCTTAAAAATGAAAATATTTAAATTCACGTTTTCCTCTGTGTAAAAATTTCATTGGGTTATTTTTTCCACAAATTTTTTTTTTCTAAAATTTGACAAAATAGCAAAAAAATTCCTTCTTGAATCATTCAAATCGATCAAAAAACGAACCGCACAGAATTTTTCAAAAATAGCCATTTTTTTACAATTTTTCGAAATTCAGCACAGTGTAGCTGTCTCAATATTGGATATGGGGAGCTAATATTGGGGCTTTCTCACTTTTTTTATATGTACTTTCACAGGAAAAATCAGCCAGGAAAACGGTTAACCCCCTGCGACCGGTTATGACCGAACAGTACAAGAACGACCCATATATATATATATATATATATATATATATATATATATATATATATATATATATATATATATATATATATATATATATATATATATATATATATATTAAAAACTTTATAGATATGAACATTAGACATATTTTAAATGTTATATCTGCTCTTTTTCCGAACCGTTGGTTAACCTTTGGCTTACGATTGTTGTAACCGTCGGCTAAAAAATGACCAAACATTTACTTTACAAGCTATTTTCATTGGCTTATTTTCTACCAGAGTAGAGATAATTCCATAAATATTTGAAAATGTAAAATCATTATGAATCTTTTTTCAATCTTTGCATCAGCTTTACGTATGTAATTAATACTTTTTCTTCTATTTTGAGAATTACTGCATGATACCATTTCTTATTATAAATTATTACAATCCAACTGTCTTCTAAATAATTATTGGTAATATTTTTGTCAAATAATTTTTGTGTAATTGATTAATTGACTGCTCTATCAACTATAATGATTGCAGAAATGTTATTTCGAATTTTGCTAGGTGTCATTTAAAATTTTCCTTGAATAAGGTGTCATTTCAGAAGAACTTTATTTTTCTTGGATTTTGTTGTGGTACCATTGCAATTTACTTAGCGATGAAACGACGAACGTAGGCGCGTGTATCGCGCCAATTAACAATAGTAAAAGTAAATTGCAGTGGTACCACAACGAAATCTGTGGAAAATAAAGTGCTTCTGAAATGAAAACCATCAAGCAAAATTTGAAATGACACCTTTTTCAAACAAAATTCGAAATGGCACCTTTTTCAAGCAAAATCTGAATCGAAACCTTTTCCACCAAACCGTCGATGTATCAATCGTCATCGCTACCTTCTTCTATAACAGGCTGAACATCATTTATTGGTAAAATAAAAATTAAACTAAAATTTTTAAATTTAATTTTTAAAAAACTATTACCAGTTTCAAAAACAAAATTAGTGCACAAAGTTATTCGGTTGAATTCAAATAAAAACAGTTTAAGTTTTTGTTATTTATCATGCACCGATTGTCTATCAACACATAATTTCTGCAATCATTACAGTCTTGTTGATAGTGTAATCAATTATTCAATTACACAAAAATCTTTTGACAAAAATATTACCAATACTTATTTAGAAGACAGTTGTATTGTAGTAATTTATAATATAAGAAATGGTATCTTGGAGTAATTCTCGAAATCGAAGGAAACATATTAATTAAGAAGTTTTTCGCGCGCAACAAATTTCTCATGGCCACAAGTGAACGACGTCCAAAAAGTATTCCCTACTTAAATATTATGTAGAATACAAATACTTTCTGCCTTAGTGATATGACATGTAAATAGGTAGATGAGGCAATTAAAAATTGTAAAATTTACGAGGTATGAATTTACTTATTCAGACTTATTTTATAATTTTCTTATAATTAGTAAATAAAATTAAGTGGAATGACTGATGTTCTTTATCACTTAGTGATTTCAATTATTATATGCATTGAATACGTAAAGCTGATGCAGAGATTGAAAAAAGATTGATAATAATTTTACATTTTCAAATATTTATTGAATTATCGCTAATAGCAAATTATTATGGACAGTTGTAATTGTAATATAACGATTATTTCATAGAAAACTGCAACTTTTGAAGTAATAATTTCAGTGAAGATAATTATTTATGCAAAGATCAAATAGGCAGATGCCAGTATTTATAAATGTCATCGTTTAGAAAAAGAAGACGAAATTTTCCTTAATTTTTAGATTTAAAAGTCAAGCCAATAAAGTATTCCATTCAATTGGGCTTGTAAATAATTTTTTTCACATTCAGAAAGACTTAAAGAACAAGAAAAACTTTGTCCTGTATATACATATATATATTTTTTTTTAACTCCTATATACTGATGTAAACAATAAATGTATTCGAACAATAACTTTAGGTTGAGGAAACTAATTGCCAATGAATTGGCATCGGTTTATATTGAAAAACTTTCATAATATATATATATATATATTTTTTTTTTTCATTTTATAGGTTTCTTTTTTATTTTCACAATTAAAATATAATTTTCCATTTCTAAAAGAATACGCCGAGCGAGCGTTAGCGAGTAAGGATTTATAGCTGTACGGAAAAAAAATCTGATGCGCGGATTTACCGAATTCGGTAGAAACAGATGGTTTATTTTCTCAATAAATATTTGATTTATCGACTTAAAATTGTAACCACTTATTTACAATATTTCATTGAAGACAATACAGGGTTGCAATTTGAAGAGATTATCTTCATTTGTTTTTAAGAAAAAAAAATATTTTATAAAAAAACAGCCTTTTCGTCTCGAAATTTGTTTTCACTATTACAAAGCTATGAAGAAGCAAAATCACTAAGAACATTTTCTTACACAAATATCACGTAGAATACGATAAAGTTCTTCTATTCGGAAATCATACAATTGTCAATATCCCACCCACCATATTGGATCCGCCATTTTGAATTTTAAAATCTGTTACTAGGTTTTGATTTAATGTAATTCAGAATATGAAAAAACGAAATAAATGTTAGGTTTTAAAACTTTTACTCCCGATAATCGTGAAAAAATTCGTTATTTTTCCAGTTCCCCGACCACCATACTGAATACGCCATTACTGAGGTCGAAACATATACTGAAAAATGACCAGGAATGTTCAATTAATGAAAATTTGACTCATCGAGGGGAAAAACTTTGTTAAGTGCCGATTTTATTAGAATGATTGAGAAAAAACACGTATTTTTTAAATTTCTACAGTTTTCGACATTTTAAAATGGAACTGGAAATAAAATTTTTTTCCGTAAACTACGACTATTTTATCCACCTTTATCCCCAGTTTCGAATGAATCGTCACCATTTTCCGCTCCAGAATAATAGATTTAAAAAAAATTCTAATTTTCCGGTATATGTTCACATAAAATCTGCCATATTGTTTTTCTAAGGCATGAAAATGCAATTTTGACCCTGGAAATTGAAAAAGCAAACCCGAAACTATTAAGATCAGTAGGTTTGATTAGGATATTTTTCATTTTTAGATTTGGCAGTGAAGCTCAAAAATGAGATAAAAATTCCGTGATTTTCGGCGTTAATGGGTTAAAATCGTAGTTTTTGGCCCTAGGCCGTAAAGTTGCATTTTGCGGCCGTGGACCGAACTTTATTTTTCGTCATAACTGTCCGTAAGGTATTACGTACTTTACGGCCTGTTTTGAGGCCGTGAGGTTGTATTTTTACCTTGCTGATACGAGTCCATAAAATACAACTTTACGGACTCAAAACGGTCTATAAAGTACATACTTTACGGACTCGTATAACAGAAAGGTAATTTGATGTAATAACACTCTTTTCTTTGAGAAAACACTCTTCTGAGTATTTAGGAGTGGCTTTAACTAGCGTCTCAAACATCAACTTTAAGTATTCAAAGTATAATAAAACCTATAAAAAATTTTAAATATTTACAGCACATATATACTCATCAAAAGAAATATTGTTAATAAAATTGATTGAATTCTAATAATAGAAAATAATATACCATTGCGTAATATCAATGTATTTCTTATCTTTTTAGATGAAGGAGGGCACGGAATGAATCAAGACGGTAAGTTAATTTAGAGATAAAATTATCAGTAGCAGACACATAAACTTTTAAAATATAAAATATTTTAATTACTAAATCCATACAGAAATTTAAAATGATAACAAAATACCATTTAAAGGATTCTTTTTTGCTTCCATCTTTTTACTCTTTTTTTATCTAAAATAAGGAATGACCACTATTTTGAATTAAACATCCACTGTTTGGAATAGCGAATATTCATACTATCTACAACATTGAATGATCACAATAGCCTATATTACCGATCATTTTGGAATTGACTATTTTACACACAAGGAGAGTGCGTAACCTTTGGGTCACGGATTTGTACCAAATTGAAATATCTTCACGGAAAAAAATTTAGGATCTCCAGACCTCCGGTATATATGGACTCCGTGCAATACCATCGATCGTCTTAATTTATGACGAATTTGGAATTAAGGCGCATCCAAAGTTGAACCTGTAAGAATCCAATATCTTCGGAGTCTTCACGATTCAAAAACGTATGTTCTGAACTCCAATTCGGTCATCTCCAGACTCCGAGATTTCCGGTATTGTAGCGATTCCACTTTGGACGTCTGATGCCCCCATCTCTGGTATCGTGACGCGACAGCGTTGAGAGAAGGGGAACGGTCCGCATTCGCGCGCGTTTTTCTCATGTATATATATGCGTTTCATCATTATATATCCAAGTATTATTATAGTATATTATTATAGTAATATAGCACACACGTTTTGAAACGTTTATATATATATTATATTATTATATTTATGAAGCGGCGCGCGTGAAATACGTCCGAATGTATAGTCGACCCGCCGAGATACCAAGAATGGGGGCCTGAGGACTCCATCGGACGGATCCCGACGGTACCGAAAGTCTCGGAGTCCCCGCCATTCCAACATGGCATACACATAATCCCATTTTGAGATCCGTACACAACCGAAATTGTTGGAGTCCACGCAATTCAATTTGGAAGTGACTACATTCAATTTTGGACGCGTACAGATACGGTATTTTTTGGATTTCTGTTAATTCCATACCTCCGACATCCCAGGTTTCCAAATTTTTTTCCGTGTTATTTTAGAGTAAAAAAATATTGAACCCCTGTTCCAGGATTTATTATCATAGGCCTTTTTTCTCGAGATATCTGCAATGTAATCTTAAAAATGCGTTATTTTGCTAAAAAATGATGTCTTCTCTACTGTATGTAACTCTGCAAGAAATCCCTTTACGAAAATGAGCGAAAAAAATTATAAAAATAGGCAAAACAAGCTTTATTTTAAGCACTGTTTCGACTAAAAATATCGATTTTAAAGAAAGTTATGAGAAATCAAAGATAGTGTAAAAATATGAATGAAAATTTCTCTTTTTTTAAAGGATTTTAAGGGTGCTATTTTCAATCATTTTTTTTAATCAGCAATATTGACTTAAAAGCACAAAAAAAGAAAAAATTGATAATATCAAAACTCTAAATATTGATATGGAACAATTTAAAAACCGCTGCCAATTCATTGACACGTAGCTTCCTCCAAATTAATGTATCGTTCCTATATGTATAATATATATTTTAATTATAAAATATGTTTATTCATTATACTTTTTGATTCCTCAAAGAGGAAGCTTTGTAACAGTGAAAAAAATTTTTGAAACAAAAAATGTTCAAAAACATGTTTTAAGACTTTTGGCGCTAAAATCCATTCTTTTTGATAAAAAAAATGTTCGTGTCTGCATGTGTGTGTGTGTGTGTGTGTGAATACAGGCGATAACTTTTGAACCGATCGACCGATTTACATCGGAAAAGGCTTATTCTCTTCGTTTTGGAGGAGAATAGAGAGAGCATAACCTACTTTTTGATTTTACCGATTTTTTTTTTTTATAACCAAAAGACGATTTTGAATTTTTCGTTTTATTGATTTTTTAATTTGTTTCAGCCAGTATTACTTAAGGGGACTAGACACCTTTATTTCTGAAATAAAAAAATTTTATATTTGTATATATAAATGTGAGCCAATTATTTCCCACTTTTTACGTATAAAAAAAAAAGGTATATTTACCTTTCCTTAGACCTGTGTTTGAGCCTTTTTTATGGTCCAGAACCATAGTTATCGATGAAACAAGTTTTTTCACTGACCGTAAGCTTTTAAATTTTCCTGCGGAAGGATTGACTCTAGATTTAAACTAAGTACTTCTAAATGGTATAGTTTTCTTAAGAGTGCTAGGATTTTTTATTCAAAGAAAAAAAAATTTTTTATCCTCTTTTTTTATGATATTTTTCTTAATTGTTTAAACTTTTTCAACATTTTTTTAATGTAAAAATTTTTTCTGACATTCAATTTTAAAACCATACACTGATAAGAAAACTATACCATTTAGAAATACTCAGTTTAAATCTGGAGTCAATCCATCCGCAGGAATATTTTAAAGCTTACGGTCAGTGAGCTTATTTTATTAAAAACAATATTGTGAGAAAATCAACTTTAAAGTTTTGATATCTCATAATGCATAAAAATATCCAAAACACGACTCCCTTTTAGTTGATATTGATATTTATGCATATACTGGTTATGAAAAACAATTTGGCATTGACTTCCTTGCGTAGAATTTTATTTTCCTTGGTATTTTTTGACCTAGAAAACAAAATCAACTTTTAGTCATTTTATAACATTTTAGCTATACGTGCATCAATTTATTTATCTTAAATACTTATCGTTTTTTTCGCCTTAGGTTAAAAACCTTTTTTAAGTCTTGTTGTTAATGTGTTGTCTTAACCTCATCTGTCAAGTTCTGCAAGGTCCCATGGTAGTCGCTTGATGATGTATTTTCTTTCAAAATCACTGAAACACGTATAATATATATTTTATTATTTTATTTAATTATTTAAAACAATATGTATATATACACACACACATACACACACATACACACACACACACATACACACACGTACACTATCTTGCACACACCAGGCATATAAAACAAAATTATATTTTTACATTTTTTGCATGGAAATGCTATAAGCAAGTAAATTTTAATTATACAATTATTTCTTGGCTTATGACATTTCCATACAAAAGTGTAAAAATATAATTTAGTTTTATGTACCTCGTGTGTGAAAATTAATGTGTGTGCATGTTTGTAAGATATGTATGTTTATGTATACATATACAATATGCATAATATACGCATGTCTAATGCACAAAAGCATATATATTATATAATATACTTACATAATTTAAAATGCACCTGCTGCATACGAATCATCCTGGAGCTGCTCTCTAGCTTGTCTTCTCATAATACGAGCATCCTTGGTGTTAGCTTCAGTCTTCTTTTCTGCAGATCTAAGTCTGAATTCGTCGCTTGATTCCATCCATTGTACTGCAGTCGATTCAGGAGTGCATTCAAACTTTTCCATGATATTTAGAATACCTGTTTTTCCTTGGTTGAAGCAGGTTACAGCAATGTGAGCACCTATTTCCAAAACTTTCAAGCCACTGAATGAGGTTTTTGGAACTATTTTCCACACGCAGTTGTTGAAACTCTCATTAGAGTTTTGCGTAAAACCTCCAAGACACTTCTGGAGAAGATCTGAACTTGATAAGTCTTCATAAATTGGTCTCACCTGATCCATGATGGCCAGTGGAATGGCTACTTTATGTTTAAAAGTCTTGAGTTTTTTGTTGGCCTTTGCTTTTTGCCATTTACACCAGCTGGTAAGTCCTGATGGGCAGAATTGATATTGAGGGCTCTGATCGGTAGACAACTGATGATAATATGTAGCCCAAATAGCATTTCTCATACCAGTGACAGAATCTGAATGGTCTCTGATCGCCTTTCCATAATAGGAAGATGGTTCCGATCACCTGCCCTGTCAAGCGACCTTCTCCACCCACTGGTTTTCCATCCGATAGAAGCTTCTTTCCTGATGCCTTCTTTATGTTTCTTAAACGAGTGCTCATCCTCTTCTGGACATGCCCAATGCACTCTATCTTCTTTACTTGTAGTTTGTCACCATAGGGATCCGCTTCTGACACAGACTTGAACACTTTAGAGTCACCATCACCGATGTAATACTCATACTTAACTGCATATTTTTCTTCAGATCGTGAGAACATTTCCTTTATACCATCTACTTCCATTTTTCCAGCACAGCCCTGATGGTTGGCCGTGCAATTTGGGTCGTGCTCTTCATACCATTCTTCATATTCCACTGGTTCCTTTTTTTTTATCCCAAACTGAGCAAGGTTTACAGAAACTATTTTTAATAGTAATATCTAAAACCTTGCCAGATCTGTTGCCAATAATGCTGGCAACACCTTGTAAAGAAGAAAAGCCTCTTTTCCTCCAAGAGCCGTCACCAGACACAGTAAGTCCAGTATTTGGTGGTGTTAATTTTAGTTCTTCTTTCACTGCTGTGTCCATGGACTCTTGAGCCGCTTCTGCACAAATATTACCAAGCTGCTCATTAATTTTATCATAAGCAGAATGAGCCACTGGTTGTGAAAAATCCATGATTCCAGAGAAAGTTGATAGTCCTGTGTGACCGTGGCCAAGTGCACGCGTGGCTAGCACACTTCTTCTATTTATTTCCCATGCATTACTCATGGGGCCAACTTTCTTGGAAGAATTTATTCCTGCAATTTGACCACATCTGTATCAATTTTGAATCCAAACCCTTGAAGGCTGGATTCGCTTATACAAACAGGTCCATGGCACTCACTGCAACATAACACTTTTTCCAGTTCAGGAAACAGAATGCTGATGTTGATAATTCTATTCTTCGTATTGCAGTGAGAAGATGTTGATGTATTTCTCATTTTTCTAGCTGAAGTTGATGTTCTTCTCCGCTTTCTCTCATTTTCTTCTTTGTGGATATTCACTCCAAAAATTTTTGGTCTCTTCTTCACTCTCCCTCTTGAGTATTTGGCGTCAGGATGAGGGCTGGTAAATCGTCCTCTGGCATCTCCTGCCATTTTTAAGCTTTGTTAGAAGTCACTTTAAATTTTTTTTTTTTAATCACTATTTTTATATTTCACAAAGTTCACAACTATATAAACACAATAATTATACTGTGCAACAAACAAAACACACGAACCTCAAATTACACAAAAAGAACACTTTTTACGTAAAAAGCGACGTAAAACGAATCTAAACCATCCGAGTATTCGATTCAGCTGACACTTGTGTTTACAAAAATTAAAGAGCTAAAAGTAGGTTACCGTGCAAATGCTTACATGTAACATACGTATGATATGTGTGTGTTTCTTAGTTCATGGTGTATCATAGTCCAACTGTCCAATTATCTATAGTTCAACATAGTTCATGGTGTACCTTAGTCCAATTATCTATAGTTCAACATTAGGCCTTTTACAGCCAAAGGAACACAGAACACGATATAAGGAACAGATGCAGAAATGCCATGGGTTACTATATCTATATATATGTGGAACAGCGCTTATTCCTCGCTGTTCCTCGTATATATAGATATACTAACCCATGTTATTTCTGCATCTGTTCCTTATATTTTTTTGAGTGTAACGGGCCTTACTGTTGTTCATGCCCGATTACTCCAAATCGTTTTATACAATAAAACTGTGGTATATTATTTGATACATATAATAATTATTCTATGTATTCAATTTTCTTATATATGTATGGTTTATATTCAATTGTTTTATATTATTAGAAATATTTCGACCATGAAAAGTATGAATTACACGTAATTATATACACGGATTGATTTTTGTCAGTTTTTTCTGTTATTTTTTTCTAATAAAATTGATTTATTTCTACGGCGTATTTATTTATATTTATAAATATATTAATGTAGATTTATTAAAAAGTATAAAATATATTAACAATTAAAAAAAAATAGAATTCTACCAAAAAATAAAAGTATGTATGTCGAAAAAAAAAAATTAAATTCCAGTGAAAAATCGATAAATAGTTTAATCAGTATTTTATCAATATCTTAAAAAAAAAAAATAGATATCGTTTTCGGGTAAAAAGGAGCATATTCTATGGATGTTTTCCTATAAGAAAAAGCAAAAAAAAATCGGTTTTTCTCAAGAAAAAAGATGTCTAGCCCCCTTAATAAACTAAATTTTTATTAAAAGGTCTTTAAATTACCTACAATTTCTTTTTTTTTTATTTAAATTATCTCTAGCCTGTCATTTGTTATTAATGAAAATATGGTTTATATTTCTTTAATTAATATCACAAAAACTTTTTCATTTTTCCACTCAAAATTTTTACCACTTATTACACTTATCGAGTACAACATTGTGTTAAAATTTGAAGAGGTTGTGTTGATTTGTTTCCGAGAAAAAAATTATTTTTGAAAACAAGTGCGCTTTCTATCCTTTACGATAACAGGAGTAAAAGTCAATGAATCTTTTTGAAATTTGGCAGAGAATTAACTTTTTTATGTCTAAGGAGTCAGTTCTTTACTGAAAAAAATCTAACCGTTGTGACCAAAGATATTTGAGGTTAAAATTTTTTATAAATTTCTTATATTTGCATTTTTAAAAAGAATATTCGATTGATAGACTCAAAATGTTTACCACTTATTACATTTATCGAGTACAACATTGTGTTAAAATTTCAAGAGGTTATGTTGGTCAACATTTTTTTACTCATTGCAAATTAGCCCCAAAACACAAATATAAAGTTTTAGAGTAAAATATGCAATAGTTCTTTTTAATTTGTATATCATATATAAATAAAATAATTATTGTGTACTAGGGCATATCCCCGAGAAAGTAATTTCAGATTGAGTCCCGCGGCAAAGGGCAACGATAATAATTGACTTTCAAAATATGAATTTCGTAAAAATTTCATAAAAATATTTCATAAAAATATCGATTCTTAAATATGAAAAAAACTACCTCTCTGTTAAATTTCAAAACGATTCATTGTCTTTTGTTAAGAAGTATAACTTAGTTATTATATTTCTATGATTGTTACAATGATGGATTAACTTTAAACCACTAAGTCCAGCAGGATAGTAGTTAAATATCTATGTTTGAAAACAAATATTTATTAGATTATTGCCAATACATACTTTTCTTTCTCAAACTATGTATTTCTTTAAAATTTTTTATAACAATAATTAATTGTTTGTATAAGATACATAAATGAAAAAATAAAAAAGATATTTTTTATATTCAGTCAAATTATTTAAAAAACAACAAAGGACCACAAAGAATACAGTTTTATTTATTAATAAAGTTTTGTTGTGAAAAGTTTACTTTTGTTTTTTAAATTTAAAAAATGGAATCGATAAATTAGTTTGAGGAAGCGTCTTGCCAACGAATTGGCAGCGGCTTTTTCAATGATTTAATAATTCATTAATATTTAAAAAATTAAATATTCTTTTCTTATTATTGAAATTATTTGTTATTTGACACTTATTTTATTTAAAAAAAAAGTAATATTTTAAAATATAAAATTAAAAAATTGCTATCTACCCTGAGATCAACTTACTAACATTTACAAAATCATATATAACTCCATTTTTTATATTATAAATATATTATTATTCAATAATTGTCTATCTTTATTATAAATAATTGTGTACATATTATAAAAATTGAAATTATACGTCTAATTTTGATTTTTTTAATCGTCCGTTATAATTTTCGTCATTCTCTTCATTTATTTTCAATAACATATCGTTGATTGTTGATTTTGTCATTTCTTACACCATCTTAATAAAAAAAGTAAATAAAATATTATGTAAACACTAATACCAGTGGCAGCTAATAAAAACATTTACATTACTTGCAAAATGAGTGTATATATAATTTGGATTGCTCAACATATTTTACATTTATCCTTGTATATACACAGAGAAAAACCGTGTAGGAAAAAATACAATTTTCGATAGTAACTGTGGGACAGATTCAAATTTTCATGAAAATGACTACAATTTATAGTGAAAATTGGTATTTTTGTAGTGAAAGTAACGAAATCTTAGCAATTTTTATTGGTATTTTCCCTAGCAGAAAATTTTTGTTTAGAAAAGTTGAAAACTGTTAATAAGAGTTTAAACTGTTAAAAATAATTATAAAATGTAGGATTACGGACGTTACTAATTATTGTTTACAACTGTTTGTAACATTCTTTATAATAAACTATTAAATATTTATTTACATTGAAATGGGTGCCCAAGAATTTGAAATATTTACTACAATTTACAATCGCTTTTATTAACTAGAATTTATAATTCTATAAAATGGCTAAATTGATCTCCACGAGCAGATTCTCTTACAGTTAGTCGTAATACCTTTCCCAAATCGAAATAGTGTGCTACATTTTTATAGCCCGCACTATTTGATAGAAAATTTTAGCATACGGCGACACTGGTAAGAGAAGTATAGAAAATACTTTAATAAAAATTACAAATTTACAAAATACAGGGAACTGAAATGCGTTTCGTCCTTAGTCGTACCGGGTGGACTCATCAGGAAGATCCCGGTAGACTTATCTTCGACGCCGAAAATAAATGTTACTTGGATTTATTTAAGGAAGTTGGAAAGTGATTTTATTTGTGGAAGCCAAGAAGTGGCAGCCACCTGGTGGATAAAGTAACAAAGATACAGATATAAATAAAATTTAGGCATGTTTGTGATCCAATGTCGTTTAAGTTTCTTAATAAATTTTATACGCTCGTAATAATATAGTTCTATAAAATGGCTAAATTGATCTCCACGAGCAAATTCTCTTACAGTTAGTCATAATACCTTTCCCAAATCGAAATAGTGTGCTACATTTTTATAGCCCGCACTATTTGATAGAAAATTTTAGCACACGGCGACACTGGTAAGAGAAGTATAGAAAATACTTTAATAAAAATTACAAATTTACAAAATACAGGGAACTGAAATGCGTTTCGTCCTTAGTCGTACTGGGTGGACTCATCAGGAAGATCCCGGTAGACTCATCTTAGATAAGAACATTTTCTTGTCCATTAATAATAAAATAACCACCATGATCATGAGGGCACTCATTCATTTTTGCTAATTTAAAATTAGGTTTTTCAGACAGTACTTACATAATTAGATCTTACATAATTATCTTAGATAAGTCTACCGGGATCATCCTGATGAGTCCACCTGGTACGACTAAGGACGAAACGCATTTCAGTTCCCTGTATTTTGTAAATTTGTAATTTTTATTAAAGTATTTTCTATACTTCTCTTACCAGTGTCACCGTGTGCTAAAATTTTCTATCAAATAGTGCGGGCTATAAAAATGTAGCACACTATTTCGATTTGGGAAAGGTATTACGACTAACTGTAAGAGAATTTGCTCGTGGAGATCAATTTAGCCATTTTATAGAACTATATTATTACGAGCGTATAACATTTATTAAGAAACTTAAACGGCATTGGATCACAAACATGCCTAAATTTTATTTATATCTGTATCTTTGTTACTTTATCCACCAGGTGGCTGCCACTTCTTGGCTTCCACAAATAAAATCACTTTCCAACTTCCTTAAATAAATCCAAGTAACATTTATTTTCGGCGTCGAAGATAAGTCTACAGGGATCTTCCTGATGAGTCCACCCGGTACGACTAAGGACGAAACGCATTTCAGTTCCCTGTATTTTGTAAATTTGTAATTTTTATTAAAGTATTTTCTATACTTCTCTTACCAGTGTCGCCGTGTGCTAAAATTTTCTATCAAATAGTGCGGGCTATAAAAATGTAGCGCACTATTTCGATTTGGGAAAGGTATTACGACTAACTATAAGAGAATTTGCTCGTGGAGATCAATTTAGCCATTTTATAGAACTATATTATTACGAGCGTATAAAATTTATTAAGATAGAATTTATAATAATAATCTAACATCTGTCCCACTCTCTACAAAGAACTCGACTGAGAGCTTAAATGTTTTTTGAAACATTAATAATTATAAACACTGTTATAAAACTATTTTTTAAAGTATTTTCTTTAATCTTTATAAAAATATTTTCTATTTTTTACAAAAATGAATTTTGCTATCAGTATAGTATCTCATTCTCATTTTCAATAGGGTCTCTTTTATCTCTTTACGCAATATGTGCTAGTGAAGTTGCTATGAAAATATTTTCATTTCCTTTTCTTACAAAAATCAAAATTAAAGTTGTACTTTCAATAACAGTATTATTTCTGTAAATAAGTCATGTTATTATTTTCTCTGCCCAATGTCTCTAAAAATAGTCTATCACTACATCTTTTAAAAAATCCTCGAATAACTCTACAAAAAGTTGCAAAAATTGTTACCCTTTTTTATTTTTAATTTTTCTATTCTTAATATAGTCTCTTAAAAAGTTGTGAAATCTACAAGTATTTCATGGAAGTCAGAACTTATAGCTAGGCAAATGTACATTATCATTCCTTGCAAATTCTTTAATTTATTAATATAAGAATCAAAAGTTCATACAAAACCTACATGCTTAAAACTAAACTATTGTTATTAAAAACGTTGAATATTTTTTTAAAACAGCCCTCAAGACATTCTGTACAAAAATAATACACTAAAAAACTTTATTTTGAAAGATCTACAGAATCTTCGAAAAATGTTTTCTCTAAAAAGAAAGCATTAATATTTTTTCTCGAAAATATTTAATTTATAAATTTGTCTAAATTAAAGTAGAAATAAAAATTAAAGTAGAAATAATAAAACTTTCTACGAAAGTATAAAATAAGACAAGTATAGACATTTTTCTGTATAATCTATAAAATAATAATATTTATGATTGTATTTAAGTACATTCACATTGTTCATTGCAAATTAATAAACAATCGAAAGTTGTGATATCAATTATCGATAGTCAAGTAATGCAAACAATTACGCAAAATTAATGTAAAATGACTTTTCTCAGAACTGTATTTAAATTTGCTCATTCTTCTATACAAATTAAACACAAAGAAGTACTGAAATCAATTTATTGTAGTTAAGTATGCGTAATTTAACTTTAATGACATAATAGAACTTTTCGTACCTCGGGTGTAAAATTACATTTTACGTTCACATTGTGATAATAAGCTCGAGCGCTAGCAAGGTTGACTTCAAGAATTAT